>JAPXFY010000026.1:44317131-44369631 GCA_030674185.1 Monoplex corrugatus | reverse complement strand
ATTAACGGCAACAACAACGACGCCAACGACGACGACAACGACAACAGCAGCATGAACAAAAACAACAACAACTCACAGGTTAATTTAGAGTAGCGAGACACTGACAGAAATAAGTGTTTACCTTCACGGAAACCCGCCACCAAATGCCCCCTACTCTTCGACTCGCTATATAAAGAATAGCAGTTCTGGTCTAAGTATTCTTATGTGTTTGCCTACTATGTGGGCCACTTGTTCCTGCTTCTCGTCATTCGTGCGTGTCTGCTTTTACAGTATTGAGTTATCGAGTGGGTAGGCCCACATAGTACACACACACGCACATAGACACACACAGAGACACACGCACGCATGCACGCTCACGACACACACACACGCAGACACACACACACGCAAGCACGCACATGCACGCACGCACACGCAGATATACACAGATGCACGTACGCACGCACACACACACACAACTCCATAACAGCCATATAAACAACTCCATATAAACTAGCATGTATCCATCTTCTCCTCCCAATACGATATCACACACACACACACACACACACACACACACACACACACACACACACACACACACAAACACACATACACACACACGCGCGCGCGCGCGCATGCGCGTTTCTTGCTTTAGGGTGAAACGACATATTCCTACACTATCTACGACGACAGTTTCTGACATATTTGCCTCACCATCATTAGTATATGAATTTTTTGTTAGCCTGTCTAAAAGTCTTACAGCGAATTACCTTTAAAGTGTTATTTCACTTGATCACTGTTATGGTTAGTCGATTCTTAGTTTTATCTTTATTCATTTATTCTAGATATTTATTAATTTTCTTTGTTAGTTCGTTTGTTTAAATCGTTAATTATGGTAACGTTATTTGTTAGTTTTACCTTCCCCTCCTCAAAACAGTTGTTTTCTGGATCATCTTTTCTCAAGACCAAAATTGACAATTTTCAAAAATCCTCTTCACCCCTCCTCTACCCCCCTTTTTGTTTGTTTTTTTGTTTGTTTGTTATTGTCTAAAATCACTTTAGTGAATAGACATTAAATCGAAGACCAACACACACACACACACACACACACACACACACACAAGCACACCTACCCCCCCCCCCACACACACGCACACACACATCTACCCCTCCACACACACACACGCATACCACAACACACATCTGAGCACACGTCCACACACCAACATCATGTGGTTGTAAAACATATCTGCTGGTGGCAGACGATTGACTTTGACTGCTACATGATACGCTTCATTTGTCAAACTAAACAGGGTAGACCTGCACATAGCACCCTAACAAAAACAAACAAAGAAAAACCACCAAAACAACACCACCACCAGCAACAACAACACAAACAACAGCAGCAACAACAACAACGCAAGAGAGCAAACAATAGGCCTACTTCAGTCCTTTATGTACACTATAGCCAAACGATCCAATTTGAAAGTGCCCTCAGCAAATCAAAATAAACAGGGTAGACCTACGCACGGCACCCTAACAACAACAACAACAACGACCAACACACAGCAACAACAACGTAAACAACAAAACAAAAAGCAAACGATAAGCCTACTTCAGTCCCTTATGTACACTGTAGCCAAATGATCCAGTCTGACAGTGCCCACAGCAGAATAAACTCACTTTGCCTCCCCATTGAATGCCTTTCTCAAAATTAGGGTAGTGGAAATGATGGTTAGCTTAAGTTTTGGAGAGAAAAAATATTACGGTTAGATTTAACAGCGTCGTTCTTGGGTTTTAGAAATCGGTTAAGGTCGGAGATTAGCTATGTATTTTATTCTAACCTTAACCCCAACCTCACCCAAAACCCGAAAAAAACCGACCCTGTTGAACAAAGATTATGTGGTAAAATGATATACGGTTTCCGACGTAGAACCGTGTTTTCAATAGGTACACACCGCCTAAACACACCTCAAACTGCATATTGTTCCAGTAGAGAGCACGCACAGCAAAATGTGTACTTGGTTGTCAACAGCAACCAGTCAACAACAGTTCCGCAGTGAATTGCGACACCCGACCCCCACTGTTAATGAGGGGGGGGGGGGGGGGGGAAGAGCAGTGTTTGCTCGGCAAGTAGAGACTAAGAAGGTACGGTATACAGGGAAACGTACGCTACAGTCAAGTGGATTAGTGGATTAGACGTTCCTCTTATGTTGTTTAAAGTCCAGCCGACTGCGTACAGCCATATCAGGGCTATAACCGTTTCAAAACACACACAATACTGCAACAGGAAAAAAAAAAAAAAAATTAAAGGAAAAGAAAATTAAGTACACATATCAATGCATTTGCGCACGTAATCTAAGGACATGCCCCGTCGTTGACCACTCCGTCCAATTTATCGCACAGGGGATTTAGAAAACACACCTGCATACAATTTTAAACATAACTAAGGACACTAAAACATACATAAAAAGGGCTTAAATGCTTAAATTACCTAAAATTGCTTCCGCATATCTCACCTCCCCAGAGCCCAAAATGCACTCAATACATGTACCCAATTATCAATTCTAAGAGAAAGTAGGCCCTACATAAGACTTTGTCGAACACGTATAAGTGACTGGACCACAAGGCAGAAAAAGATGGGAAGAAATGACAGAAAGCACAGGAGGAAGAAAGAAACAAAGAGATGACAGAAAAGAGGATATTTCTAGCACAGAATTTCCTTTTTCTTCTTCTTCTTCTTCTTCAGTGGTATTAAAGTCCCAACATGATAACGATTAGGGACTGTTGTAAGAGAATTTCCAGAACGTGGGGATACTATTTATACTGAAAGAGCACTCGGCATCTCAACGGGGGAGGATTTAACATCGGATTTCCAATAGGAAGATCTTGGGTTCGATCATTTCTGGGAGCCTCCCTCACCCCCCTCCCTCCCACCTAGTGGGCACCAGGTGGAGATTTTTTTTCCCGATCACCTAGTCAACGTGGGAGTTAGTTGTTACCTAAACCTCCTTCGTGTGTATACATTCGCAGAACATCAATTACGCACGTTAAAGATAATGTGAGTCATGTCAGTGTCCGATGGCTTAACCTTTCCATTCCCACAGCCTGTTCATAAGCCGCAAAAACTTAACCTTTTCACTACTCATCCTATCCACCAGCTTCCAGCAGGAAGCTGTTGGTTAGGGTGAGGGAATGAAAGGGTTATGTTTTTGCTTAGCTGTAATGGTTGATAATACAGGATGCTGGTAGATAGGGTTAAAAGGGTTAAAGAAACATGAGAACATCCAGCATGCACGCTTGACGAAGACGGACCATGTGTAGACCGTGCAGCAACATACCACCTGCACAGTCTGTCTGCGAAGGTAAAATAATGTGTCTACAAGCATATACGAAATTTGAAATGAAACAAACAAATAAACGAACAGAGAAACACCCCAACAACAACAACAACAACACAACGACAACACACAAACAACAACAACGATGACAACACAACGACAACGACAACAAGACAACAGTAACAGCAGCAGCAACAACAAATACAAGGGAACACAACGCCATTGAAAGCAGCAAAACACCAAGCAATGTAGGCCTAATTATATTACCTTTCCTTTAGCAGAAACATGAATCACCTTCACTACCGCAGCAGACATAGCAAACAGTGGACATAAACACTCATATTACAGCCACAGCAGTGGGCATGATAAACATGAGACAACGATCTTCATCTTCGTGTCCTTGCCTTCTTGTGTGTGAACTGACCAAGTATCTTAAGAGCCTGCCAAATATGTCAAAATGCACCAGACATGGAAAATTGTGGACATAAACACCCATGATACTGCCACAGCAGTGGGCATAATAAACAAAAGACAGCGATCTTCGTGTCCTTGTGTTCTTGTGTGTGAAGTGCCCAAGATCTCAACAGCCTGTCAAGTATGTCAAAATGTAAGGTGTCTTCATACATTCAAATTTGTTTCCTTAGCAGTTTTCTGTATTCATTTATTTTCATAACAGATGTTGTTACATGAGGTAGGGGTGTTGTGTGTTTGTGTATGCATATCATACACGTGTGTATGCGTGTGTGTGTGTGCATGAAAAAGAAAGACAGAGGAGGAGGGAGGTAGAGAGAGAGAGAGAGAGAGAGAGAGAGAGAGTGGACACTGCTATATATTAACATATTATGCACTGCTCTCTCTCTCTCTCCCTCTCACATTGTGTGTGTGTGTGCATGAAAAAGAAAGAGGAGGAGGTAGAGAGAGAGAGAGAGAGAGAGAGAGAGAGAGAGAGAGAGAGAGAGAGAGGGGAGAGAGACAGAGAGGTTGGAATGGTCACTGCCATATATTAACATATTATGCACTGCTCTCTCTCTCTCTCTCTCTCTCTCACACACACACACACACACACATACACACACACACACATACACACACACACACACACACGCATACACACACACACACACATAAACACACACACACGCACACATTCTCACGCTCTCACAGCCACAAGAACAAATAATCAAAAAACTTGTCAAACTATTGAATTTTCTTTCTTTGTACTCGAATGTAGTGATTTCCATTTCCAGTTCAGCACAGTAAGAGAAAAATATGTACACTAACAGTAACAGGGACACCAACCAAAACATAACACTGTTCTTATACAACTTGTTGTACATTGTTTACACATACCCCTCGCAACAGAACACAAATACAGGATGCTAGAGGTTCTAGTAACAAACAAACATTATGGCCACATCTTACTCAAAGTTATTCATCAATAAGTGTTCTCAAATTACCCATAACTAAACTTTAATTACAAAGCAACATCATAAAATTTAAATGAAACTTTGCTAATATCAACTATTGTAATAATGCACCATAATCTATAACCAGCTAAAAGAAAAATAGTAATTGCTGGTTTTTTCCTATGAATGGGGTCAATAAGACTTTTAAAACAAATGAATCAAAATCAGGGGGAAAAAAACAAATACAGGTCATTTACATACTCCTCATCCCCCCAAAAACCACATTTCTAACAAACAAGAAAAGCAAAAACAAGGCAAAATCAAAAGACAGTACATGAAATCAATTATGCACTCACAAGGCGTACAGCTTCAAGACAAAATAATGTCCCTTTCCTGTTATATCGTAAGGCATGATTTGTTAAACTTGGACTTTCAAACTCAGTTAACAGATTAACTGACAGTTTGCCATGTATCTGCTGGTGGAGCACATATGGAATTGTCTGAGTGTGAAGAATCCATCTTAAACAAACTCTGAACTTCATAAACGCTGAAATTCTTGCTGATCACTTCAACAGCTTCAAAATGAGTTATGCCCCGTTGAAAATAACACACTGTTCTCTACAGCATAGTATAGCAGAAATCTTGGAATATGAAACAGCTTCATACTAAACTCATTAAGAAATCTTCCTCACATAAAGTATGCAAAATGTTTCTCGAACATTTCTTCCATACTGGGTCTTGAACATAAGCCAACAGACACCACCCCTTGACTTAAGCATTTAAAATCTTTTTTCCCCCCCCCCAAGGGTAGACGCATAAGCAAGAATTATGCTGTTTTTTATCCCAACTTACGCACTTGTGAATTTTTATCTGAAAGAAACCGACAAAAACAATTTCATTCTCTTAATAAACAGAATTTTCACCAGAGGCAGCAAAACGATACAAAGAAACACACTGGCCTTCACATTCAAACATAACTCGAAATGACATAGTATACATGTTCCTGAACATTCACATTTTTTTTTTCAAAACTGCAGCGTAGAATCACACACATCTAATACAGGAACCTTGCTGACATTATTACATCAGCACTGTTAATCAACATAAACATTTCTTACTTGTTTATTTGAATAAAGTCTTCAAAGTGAACAGTAAAGAACTAAAAGACTTCAAAGCAAACAAACTGAATCCCAGTCACCCGAAGAAAAAACTGAAACAACAGCAACAACACTGATAGGCATGTGTGCGCGCAAGCATGAGCGGAAGCGTGTGCATGTGTGTGTGTGAGTGTGTGTGTGTGTGTGAGTGTGTGTGGTGTGTGTGTGTGTGTGTGTGGAGTGTGTGTGTGTGGTGTGTGTGTGTGTGTGTGTGTGTTGTGTGTGTGTGTGTGTGTGTGTGTGTGTGTGTGTGTGTGTGTGTGTGGTGTGTGTGTGGTGTGTGTGTGTGTGTGTGTGTGTGTTCTAACACAACACATTAGACACACAGGACAAAGACAAGACAGACACAAAACACATTACATTCACTTTCAGGAGTCTAATGGATATGCTTGAAAAAGTCATGGATAAACAGACACACACACATCAAAACAATAACACCTACCTGGGTGTGATAACCAAGACACTTATGAACACACAGCAGGAAAGAAAAATATCACAATTCAATGCCTCAGCATATGGGGAAATGTGAAACACACACACACACACACACACACACACACACACACACACACACACACACACTCTTACACACACACTTACACACACACTAACACACACCACTAATAAAACCTGCAACAGAAGCATAATCTTCAAACTAAATGAAAAACAAGCCAGTCATGCCATTCCAACAATTTCTTTTCATACAAAAATTATCAGGGGAAACCGAAATCCAGATTTTTTTCGATGTCACTGTGATCTTCAAGAAGCATCTGATAAGAGAAAATCTTATGTCTGTCGAGGACAATGGCAAACAGGCTGTCACAATAGTAAACAGAATTCTTATACAAGGTCAGAAGTTTGCGAGCAAATTTTGTTCACATATCGTCATCAAGAAGTGCTGAGTTCAAGCACACTTTGGGCCCATGAAATCTTGATCTCGACGCCATGACTTCCAAACTTATTGATTCTAAACTTACCATTCCTGAGTCCCCAACTGTTCACGCATGCGGGCTAGCCCCTCGACTCCCACCTTCCACATTGCGATTTTGACACCCTCACCCCATCTACACTACCTGCAGATTTGAGAAATACCTTCAATGACGCATCCATGACATGGATGAGACTCGACTGTGTGGTCCCAATCTTTCCAATGAGCCCATAGCACGCCCAACTCTGGGTAGGAGCCGGTTAGTGCCGAAAAACCCCACAATTATTTTTGAAGGTACTGATGGGTATTCAAACCCACAACTTTCCAGTCAGTAGTCTGTTGCGTTAACCACTAACTACGGCAACTGGTTGGATCATACACAACATACACTTAACGGAAATGGAAACGCAGAGCCTCTCTCTGATCAACATCAAAAACTCTCCCTTTGTCATTTCTTCTGAAAGGGAGATAAAAAAAAAAATCGAACAAGAAACAATGCACATTTTGTTCCAGCATGTGTATGTATGTGTATGTGTGACAGAGCAGTTAAGTAAAAATAAAAACCAACACAACCAAACACCAAATGCTACCCAGTTGGGGCAACCTTTCCACCAAATAGTGTGCAAGTTCTAAGAATAAACACTAGAACCCAATCTCAACATCTGCCATACAAAAAAAAAAGAGTTACGCACAACTGGCATAAAAGTGCTGGAAATATATATACAAAAACAGATCAAAGACAGCACACAAAACAAAACAAAAAACACATAAGCAAGAAACAAAGAAAGACACAGAACTATTGGAATAAATCAAAGACAACAACAAAACAAGAAAATGACTTGTTTGTACCTAAGAATGGTATGATTCGAACAGTGTGTTCATACCAGTCAAATCAGCCAAATACATATTTATAACCACTATCCCATGCAATGCACTGTTAAAAAAAACAAAAAAACAGAAGACTGATAAATCTGCCTTTTTTCTTTTTTACAACAACACTAAAACCCAAAGTCATAATGCACTTCTCACAGTCACTGTGACTCCGAAAGCTTCACTTGAAATACTGACATGCCGCAATGACAATGGCAGAACATCACAACAGTGAAAACAGATTTTAAATGTTGTGAGAAAGTGCTTTCAGATTCCTCCTGAAAAAGTGCTGATGATTTAAATTAAGGCAGTTTTTTTTTTTTTTTTTTTTTATCTGTGTGACTATGATATTCATTATTTCCTCCAAACTTATGCATTCACAACTCCTCAATGGTTCATCTACATTATCTTAAAACAAAATTTGGCAAAGATCCATCCAGGATAGCTTAGATAATGTTGCAAACACATTTTGTTTATGACAGACAGACAGACAGACAAAGCAGGCAGACAGACAGACAGACATATCCCAGATAACATGAAATGAGCTCTTTTAAAAGAAAGGGAAAAAACAGACGGGGAGATAAGAAATCAAAACAAACAAACAAATGCCAAGATAACACAAAACAATGAAAATCACGTGCGCGTATCAAAAAACATAACAATGAAAACAGTATGCTTTATTACATATAACAAAATATTTCTATTTCATCTATCATTAAGCCTAGCAAAAAGTAAAGTTCTTCTATTTAAAAACAACAAGGGATCTGTAGGATTTGTGAATGGATAATCATTAGGCCCATATTCCACACAACATGAAAAAAGGAGACAACAAATTCATCTGAACCAAGTCCTGTACTAGAGACACGAACCTCTCACCAAAAAAAATGACAGATTTTTAACTCTTTCATTCCCTCACCCTGTCCCCAGCTGCACAAAAATTAACCCTTTCACACATGACTCCTTCACCCTGTCCACCAGCTTTTCCCTTTTGCTCCCTCACCTTATCCACCTGGTGCAAAAACTTAACCCTTTCACTTCCTTCACCCTGTCCTGCGAGAGAAGCTGGTGGATAGGGTGAGGGAGTACAAGGGTTAAAGTTTTTGCTTTTACTATCATAGCTGGCTGGCAATGCAAGAAGCTGACAGACAAGGTGCGACACGAGACTGAAAGGGTTAAATTTTTCTTTGCTGTCACGGCTGACATTGCAGGATGTTGATGGACAGAGTGAGGGAGTGAAAGCTTAACCCTTTGACACCCGCAGCCTGTCCACCAGCATCCGCATCGTCAACCATGCCCACAAAGCAAATCCTTAACCGACTTCCTCACTCTATCCACCAGTTTCCTACAGGAGGCTGGTGATTAGGGTGAGGTAGTCAAAGGGTTAAGTTTTTGCAGTTGGCAGACAGGGCGTAGAAGTCAAAGGGTTAAAAGCTGTGAAATACAGTGGATATGACGTGAAAGCAACACCCATTTCAAACAAATGTGGTACCATTTCACATTCACTGTCTGATTAAATGTAATCTGTTTAAGTGAATTAAGTGTATTATGCTTTCAACATGACCTGCAACTCAGAGGGTTTACATTTACAAATAATGCCTATTGGAATAAGTGCAGTTTTGGCTATGCCCTAGTTGTACAGAGGAATCTTTTTCTTTTTTTACGTGTTCAAATGAACTGGAAGACAAATATCAGAACACAATGACACAGTACCATATACTTTAGCATACATGCATCGTTTCATTGTCCCCTTTGACAAGGACTTACGAATTTGTATGTGCACATATGTGTGTGTGTGTGTGTGTGTGTGTGTGTGTGTGGTGTGTGTGTGTGTGTGTGTGTGTGTGTGTGTGTGTGTGTGTGTGTGTGTGTGTTGTGTGTGTGTGTGTGTGTGTGTGTGTGTGTGTGTGTGTGTGTGTGTGTGTGTGTGTGTGTGTGTGTGTGTGTGTGTGTGTGTGTGTGTTGTGTTCGTTCTTTATTTCTTTTAACGTCTATTCACATATGTGCTTTTAGACGAGTGGTTGTGTGTGTTGTGTGTGTGTGTGTGTGTGTGTGTGTGTGTGTGTGTGTGTGTGTGTGTGTGTGTGTGTGTGTGTGTGTGTGTGTGTGCATCCATGTCTGCATGAATATGAGTGTGTATACATGTGTGTGTGTATACTGTCTACATGCACATGTGTATGTATATGTGTATGTGCATGTCCATCTGTGCGCATTTATCACCTATCGCAAGCAAAAACAGAATAATAAACCACCTTCTGAATGATGAAATGCAAAAAAAACTATTTGCAACCAATTTAAATGACATATACACTTACATACACACACTGCTCCGACACCATACATATCATACATTTACATACATACTTTCTTCAGACCTACTCACACTCTCTCCCATCTCTCCTGTTCCGACACATTCTCTCTCCTCCACTCCCCCCCCCCCCCCCCCCATTCCCATCTCAAACACATGCACATGCACAGACAGATATTGAAAATTTACACCCATCTTAACTGACAAACTTCGAATCTTCAAACAACACATATAATTACAATTATATACAGGAATTTACATACCAACTAACCAACCAACCAACCAATCAGCCAACCATTCAACTCCAATGTCACGACACACGTTCTAAATGCATGAAGAAGAATCGGAAGAACGGAGAGTAAGTACACAAGAGAGTCGGCAGGTTCAGGTCAGCTACCACACTGATAAACTATGTGAACATTAACTGTTGTCCACTAGTATTAACTTTGTTCATAAACTCACAACTCTGCCACCCTCCCCTTTCCCTTTTTTTAAAAATGGGAGGTGACTGATTCAGATCAATTGTGGCATCTGTGTGTGTGCGTGCGTGTGTGTGTGTGCGTGTGTTGTGTGTGTGTGTACGTGTGTGTACGCGTGTGCATGTGTGCGTGCGTGTGGGCATGTGTGTATGTACATGTGTTTATGTGTTTGTGTCAGAGAGAGAGAGAGAGAGAGAGACAGAGACAGAGTGAGAGAAAGAGAGCGAGATAAAGAGAGAGAGAGAGAGAGAGAGAGAGAGAGAGAGAGAGAGAGAGAGAGATAGAGAGAGAGAGAGAGAGAGAGAGAGAGAGAGAGAGAGAGAGAGAGAGAGAGAGAGAGAGAGAGAGAGAGATGTCACTAAGAAATCATGATCAGCAGAAACTTAAAGTAATTAAAACACTTCTTTCCAAAAGCGAAAGTACTAACTACATTAAATTACACATCACTAACGGTAACACACTGCATATATCATCCTTCAATTACTTTCTCTTTTCAACCCTAACCCCATCCCACCCCCTTTCTGCCCCCCTCCCCCCCAAAAAAAAAACCCCAACACCCCCCCCCCCCCAAAAAAAAAACAAAAAAAGTTATTCATATATTGTTGGCTTGCTTTACTGGTTGTGGAGAAAAACTAGCAGCTCATCCCTATTTATGAACTTTCACAAACCTTCCTCAGACTTACCAAACTTCAGGGAAAAAGTACAGCCAAATCAGGAACTCAAAATTACAAATTTCCATAAACCCTCCTTGGTTTTAATAAACTTGAGGAAAAACTAGAAATTTCAAATTAAAATTTACAAAAATCCTCCTCAATTTTGAAAAAACAACAACCTTAGGCCTAAAAAACCCAAAAAAAACCCCAAATTGTTCAGTCCCCAATTCATACAAGCACTTACCAAAAGTAGGAACCCTGATTTCTTCCTCCCTGTTCATATGAAAAAAATGACACGACATACAGGTACACAACCCTGTCTGTCCATTTCCGTGTTTCTGAAAACTAACTGTGAGTTCTTCTCAGCATGCACGTACCCACTGTTGGAAATATGTTCATTCATTCTTTTGTTTGGATAAACTCCTCCTTCTCTTCTCTCTCTCACACACACACACATTAGCCAACCAATCACACAAACTGACCAAACAAACAAACAAAAATCTCATGAAATCAATTTCGTATTACACAACATGCGTAGTAGCAAATAGAAGTCTTAAAATATCATATATGTAATAAGTATTTTACCCTTTGTTGCAGATGCAAAGATAGTCTTACACTGTGTCTTGTGCATATGCAAAGATAGTCTTACACTGTGCCTTGTGCATTATAGCTTAAACACATACGCACACACACACACACATATGCATGCATGTGCGCGCACACACACACCACACGCACACGCACACACACACACACAACACACACACACACAAATACACACACACACGGTCACTACCATCACCAAAATGTTAACATTAAATATCCAGAAACTAATAAGAAGTGGCAGTCAAGAACTGTTTACACCACACCAAGATTCTGAGAATTCAGACACACAGAAAACAAAATGGACACACACACAAAACAATTAATAATCCACTGAACAAATCTACAGCACATCCTATAATACAATCTCCGCGTACACTGTGAGGTCAATCAATGGAAGAGACAATCCGCACACTATGCAGATGCCAAATCACTGAATAACACATATGGATTTACCGTGAGCACAAAAAAATCAATCATTTGCAGCAAAATTTTCACATATATATATATATAATGGTTATTTAATATATATATGTATCATTACACAAGCAGAAACAACTAACCACCAATACATCTGGACCACACACACACACATACACACACGCACGCACGCACGCACGCACCACGCACGCACGCACGCACGCACGCCGCACGCACCACAACACCACACACACACACCACCACACACACACACATTTAAAAACATAATTAAGCAAACGAGCCATCAAGTACCACAGGTTATTACTATTTCAAGATTGCAAACATTTCAAGATGGGATCTGTGTATGAACAGTAAATTCACCATGCACACTACCAAAGCATAATGCTGTATTCTGTCATAAAATCCAAAACAGTCATGCCCACTATCCAGGTCAAAATCATGTGTACATGCTGCAGTATGTACACCTACAGTAAAATTGGCAACAGTATTCTTCTCAGACCAAACTGAACTCATAACATGGAAAATCCCCCAAGACAATCTTTGATCAAATAACTCTTCTATTTCTCTGCTTCAACATTAAATCTCTATTCATAAGAATTGCAGAGATTACGTTATCTCTTCACATAGCGTTTTCATCATGCTGACAAACTTTTCTTGTTCATATATAATTTTCATGAATTTCTTTTAGCAAAATTCTGAACAAGTATGTTGACTTCTTCTCATAAGGTCCATGTGTTTAAGAATGCCAACCAAAACCATCAAGAGACAGATAATAGTCAAATCTTGAGGTGGGTGTATAAATCTGAACATTTTTGTCAATTAACTGTGAGTTAATAACTTCAAATTGCCACAGCCTACATCATTTTTTGGATGACTCTCAACCTCAAAAATATGACTTTCATACACACATTCACCTCAAACCAGATTTTATACCCAATTTTCCATTCAAAACAGAATTCGTAGGGACATATCGCGCACACTGTGACTGTATATCAGACAAGACAACTAGAAAACTTTACCCAAACAAGTGAACTGATCAAAGGTACATAATGCTCTCTTAGTGATCACCAAATAAAACAATTTCCTAAGATATAAATCTGCTGCTAGCAATCTGAGCAGCAAAAAGAAATTTATTGCCCTATATCAATATATTTCTCATAGCATTCAAACATACTTGGAAAAGAGAAAAAAAATGGAGGGACAAAAACAAACATATCAGAAGTGGACAACCTATGCAACTGCAGACTATTTTGAGGGTTTCCACCAGAATGGTGTATTTGTCTTCTTTATTCTTTTTAAGATATATCAGCCTGGCAGGTAACCCTCAATTCACATTAAAAAAATGGAGATTATTCACAACCTAACAACTCCAATTCAAATACAAGCAGAATTGTCAAACTGTTTCGCTCAAAATATTCACAAATTGTAACATTTAAAATAATCATGAATATCACATGTCCACAAATACTAACATTTAAAATGATCATGAACATCACAATCCTTTGAAATATATTGGCGTATACACTAAAAGAATCATGACCATCACAATCATTGAAATATACATTAGCTTATATACTTATAGGCAGAGTGTACACAAAACCCCACAATACAGCATCCAAGCAGTGATAACACAACACACATCCATGTTCAACAAAGTGACTGAGCACATTCCTGTTGGTGTTGCTGTGATGATACTGATAGAACAACACCCATTTCACCCTATCATGGCTCAGAAACAGGAAGGTGATACCTACAGAGAGCAGCTTCAGAAGATGTGGGGGAGTGAGGGATGTACAGGGAAAGATGAAGATTTTGACAAAACAGTCATGTGACTGGGGAGTGAAATGTTAGACACCACAGTCATGTGATAGGGGAGTGAATGTTAGAGACCATAACCCTTTGACGTCCTCACCCTATCTTCCAGCTTCCTCTATCATCAGCAAAACAGCACAGGAGGAAAAAAAAAAGAATCCTTCCACACCCTCACCTCATTCTTCAATTTCCTGATGGATAGGATGAAGGGATGAAAAGGTTAAAATTTTGTTGCTGGCAGACGGGATGAAGGTGTGAAAGGGTAAGCTAACTTCTCTCAAAGCCAGCGTTAGGAGGGCAGTGCCTATCTCCTCTCTCTTGCCGCTTTATTTTTTTCTATCCCTGAATTAAGAGGACAGGCATCTACTTATGGCATGGGGGACTGGGGGTCTGTTTTCAAACACGGGCATGAAACTGCTCGGGGAGAGGGGTGGGTGGGGATAAGGGTAGAAACAAGAAGACTCCATTTAATGAAATAGGATGGTCAAGTACTACAGACAACCCTTCTCTAATGTGATGATGATGATGACGATGATATGATGATGATGATGATGATGATATACTACTAATAATGATTATTGTGAGCCTGAAGCGTACTCTTTCCAGACCCTTTCTGACATTTTTCCATAAAAATGTTATACATATGATCAATATGGGGACATCTTTGGCATGTTACACTAAGACACTTAGGCACTTTAAGGGTCATGGGAGCAATGAAAATGGATCAGCCTGTTCTCCTCTTATGGATACCAAGGAATCTTTCTGGGTAAATAATTCATCCCCTGAGCTAGAAATGATCTCTTGTGTGTTTGCATTTCCCTGGCAGGCTGGGTTAGTGAGTAGACATCAAACTGTGACCCGTTCAGATGAAACCACCATTAAATCACACAGGCAAAGTTGCACCAAAGGCCTGTTAAGAGGATAAGGGGTCAGACGGCCAAAAATCCATACTTTTGTGGTTTTAGGTGCATAACTGTCCATTCTAGCATTTCCTGTTCATACCTTTTTGAAAAGAATAAACTTGAACATAAAAACAAGAGTATTTTACTGTTTACTTTGTTGTATTTGAAGCCTTCAATCAATCATACAAAATTTTGACAGTAAAAATACACTGACAAACGACACCTAAGTTGACTGAATACACAAAAGTTGTAAAGTATCTAGTACTTTATTCAATAATAACATTTTTGCATGTTTCACTGACAATTAGACCTTTGAGTGATCAAAATCTGTGAAGTTTTTTGCTTTCCTCAACATGGCCAATTCTGTATCAGGATTCCAAGACCAAATCTCCCATCAATTTTCATGGTGAAGAAATAAAATTTGCATCATTATATTATAAACTGCCCAGTCTGTACATTTTTCAGGCATGTAAAACTAAAAACACACAAAACGCGATTTACTGGTGATCTTGTGAGAATGGGTCACAATTAAATTTGTGCGAGTCACAGTAATACAGATCCGTCTAGAAATATTTCTAAAAATCTCAGTGAGCAACTTGTCACCTCTGACATCATCATGTATTGTGCCTTTCTTACAGGCTGCGCTCATTCAAACTAGCAACAATTCCACATTTCTCCTGTCTATCAGAACAAAAACATGTCAAAACATTTTCACTCTGGATTTGCTTGTTGGGTTTACAGTGAGTTCTTGAACTAAGAAGTAAACCAAATCCCATAAATCACAATATCACTCAAATAATGATGTGGAAGACTTCATGTCAAAAAACAAAACAAAAAAAACAAAAAAGTGCAGACACATTCTTGAGATGGATGGAGCTAAATTCTACGTCAAACGCTACACTCACCCCTTCAAAAACGACTCGGCACATAAATCAAGACAGGCAGTGAATTGTTCAATTTCATATTGCGCAGTGACTGAACTCAAGATATTGGATTTAGAGTTCACCAAAAAAGACTTAAATGAGTCAGTCAGTCAGCCAGCATGCCTTACACAAACGATGTGACTACTAACATACATAAACAAATGACATGGCTACTTAAACACATAAACAAAGAAGGTTCAAAACATATGTATCAGACATGAACAGGCAGTGGAAAACGAACACAACACAACTGATCAGAAAAAAAAGTCAAACTATATGTCTACTGGTAAGGAGAGGGAGAGAGAAGAGTGTCATTAGAATTATCCCACATACCCTTATTTCATTAACAAATAAGTCCAGCTGGGACAAAACATGCATATCACATGTATATATACAAAAAATAAGAGTGTGGAGAAAGACACAATCCTGATACAATAAGAAACCAGACATACAACTGATATGTTGTCCTACTAACACATAGGATGAAACATCCCGACATGACGTGACAAGACAATGAAATAAGACACAGAGGCAAGAGATGACACAAGACAAGACAAAACAGAGCAAACAGTGAGACAGCCACACCAGAACAAAGCCCTACACCAACAGTGAAAAGCCAGTCATACCAACTGAGAAAGGAACAACTCCCACCATTATCATACAAAGGTTCAACAAACAGCTAAGTGCAGTAAATCTAAAAAATCAAGAGAACCCAAAACTGCAGTGCTAAGTCTACCATTAACCCTGAAACCATGAAAGACTTTGAACAAAGGACATGCACAAGAATCTGCGCACATGCGAGCCATGTACACACTCACACATGCACTCGCGCATACACACATACACTCGCATATTATATTCCACATATTGCTCTGCTCACCAGAAATCTTTCCACAGATATTCCAGACAGCTTTCTGTGGTTTAGTCACTGCCACTTTCTTCACCCCCTACCCCTCCAATGTTTAACCCTTTGACTCCTGCACCCTGTCCACCAGCAACCTGCATTGTCAGCCATGCTATCAAAGCAAAAAGTTAACCCTTTTGACTCCCTCACCCTATCCACCAGCTTCCTGCAGGGTTAACTTTTTGCTTTTTGTGGATATGGTGCGGGAATCAAAGGGTTAAACAAGAATGCATTGAGTAATACTAATTACATAATGGATTTTCTTACACTTTCCTTAGCCTCCTTGCAGAGTTTGAAAAGTGGATGAGGGGTGGGGGATGGAGGTGCCTTAAGAAACAAAACAAAGTCCCCCTTTCAAAAAATAATCATGTATCCTGCATCACAAAAGGAACATTAAAATAAATGTAGAAACCCATTCCCATCCTAACCCTCCAGCACTGGAGCAGACTCCCCCCCCCCCCCCTTTCAACCCAGCAACAGCAACAATGCTGAGGGGAAAAATGAATGAATGTGAAAGACACAAAGGAAGGGGTGAGGGGAGAGAGGAGAGAGAGAGAGAGAGAGAGAGAGAGAGAGACAGACAGACAGAGGAGAGAGAGAGAGAGAGAGAGAGAGAAGAAGAAGAGAGAGAGAGAGAGAGAGAAGAGAGAGAGAGAGAGAGAGAGAGAGAGAGAGAGAGAGAGAAGAGAGAGAGAGAGAGAGAGAGAGAGAGAGAGAGAGGTCAGTGAAATGTATACAACTTTCTCAACACAACAGAAGAGATTCCAGGAAAACAAAAATGCACACAGATCACAGCTCATCATCGAGACGACCCTTTTTGTCGCTGGTCTTCTGCCTTTCCTCCTCCCCCTCTAAATGCCAATGCTGGGTCCTATCAGAACTTTCGAGGTCCTGTCTACTGACAGGTATGGAACCCTCACTCCCTGCTTGGTCCACAGGGTCACCTTTCGTGACCTGCCACGACTGCGCACTCCCATCTTCACTGTCACTGCTACTGGAAGCGTCATGCTGGCTAAATGACTGGCTGGAAGAATGTGATTGCCTGGAGGAGGATGACCCTGAGTGATGTGATTGGCTGGCATCACCGGAATGGGCTGCCTGGTCACTGGTTTCGCCGGGGATATGGGACGGGGACTTGGCACTATAAGAGTCTTCTGATTGGTCGTCTCTTATACTGGGAGACTCTTGTGATTGGTCGTCTCTTATACTAGGGGATGCTTGTGATTGATCGTCTCTAACGCTGAAAGACTGAGACTGGCTGACACTGGCATCGTCGTCCGATATTTTCACCAGGACGTGGTCCTGGTCACCGTCCGCCGACATGCGCACGGAGAACGCGTTTCGACGCTGGCCCAATGACTGGTCTGACGATTCCTGGACTAAATTTAACCTACCCTCTTTATCTACACGTGCTGAGTACTCCGACTCTCCCTCTCCAGGAGACACAAATCGGACGTACTGATTATCTTCAGCACCCTGAGCTATATCTGCCCCGTCCTGAGCAGAAGAGGAAGACTGTCTAGCATGAGGTGAAGATTCCACAAAATCTTCCACTCCAGCATATGGCTTTTCAAGAGGATCACGAGATTCTGCAAGGTCCTCCTGGCTAGAGTCGGACATTGAATCATCATAGTGAATATCAGGTTTCTGAGCCTTGTGAGAAATGTAATGCATGTACTGCACCTCTCTGCTAAACCTTCGCAACAGTGTGAGAACATCGTTGTCCACTCGGCTCAAGCGAAAGTAGCCGGCTTCCATACATCGGGCGAGAGCACGCAGGTAGTCTGTGGAGTGGGGCAGGTCGTTGAAGTTGGTGTGGAGCTGCAGGAGAAGAGCTGCGTCAACGTACATGTGGTTCAGCTGGGGCTTGTTACGCTCATAACCTGGGGACTGGTAGGTCAGGCGGAACGTCAGCATCTTGGAGCCATCTGGTAAGGCATCCAGGGAAAACGTGTTGGTTCTATCAACAAGGGGTATGGGTTTGGTCTCTGATGGTCGAACTTCCAAGTTGACATGGAGGTAGTGGGATCCAGTCTGTCAAGTACAGATATACATGTCACTCTTTTAGACTCAACATCTCATTCATTAACACTCCACATTTTACCAACCTGTCATTAACACTTTTAACCCCTTCCTTGTACATGTACAGTATAATAGCATTTTGGCATTGATGTGTGCCGGGGCAAAATTTTGCTTTCTTTCATAGGTTCACCAATCTGGTTACTGCTCATTCATTCAATATAGCTGTTACGTTTTTTGTATGTTTTTTTCCTTGCAGATATCTGTTAGGATTTTCCTTATGTTTTTCCCTTGTACCCTTGGCTATGATGTGATATCATGATAGTCTGACTTTGTAATTGGTATGGTAAAACTTTGATATAATGGACATTCTTTCCCAAAATATGTTAGTTTCAGAATATTTACACATACACTACAGCACATAAAACCACATAGTAGTAGTCTCCAATAAAAACCGTATCTCTGCTGCCTCAATTCTTCTGCATTCAGCTTTTCTCCAGTCTTCGCAGCCATAAATCATGATTGGCCAGATCAAACATTTTTAAAGTCTAATTTTCAGACCATTTAGTATGCCTCAATTCTTCTGCATTCAGCTTTTCTCCAGTCTTCGCAGCCATAAATCATGATTGGCCAGATCAAACATTTTTAAAGTCTAATTTTCAGACCATTTGGTATGCCTTTTAAAGTCTGATTTTCAGACCATTTGGTATGCCTCTGTCTTTCCAGATATTGTTGAGTTGGACCATTTCTTTGCTTTGTTATTCTTATTTTGATCTCTTTGGAGCAGGTTCCATCATCAGTTTTTACAGAACCACGATGTTTGAAATCTTTAGCATTTTCTAAAGGGACTTTATCAATTAAGATGTTATGATTGTTTTCAGTGTCTTCGCCTTTGACATACAGCACTTTTGTTTTTTTGGCATTCAAGTTTAGGCTAGCCTTTTTGCTTGCTGCATCGACCCTGTATAGAATTCTTTTCACATTGGTAATGTTGTCAGCTAATAGTGCAGTATCATCATCATAGTGCAGGTTTGCAAGTTTTTTCCTCCTCCTGTCTTCATGCCCATGCCTTCTATATCAGCATCGCTCATGACTTGTTTCATATTGCTGTTAAAGACATACGGTGAAAGGATACAACCTTGCCTAACTCCCCTGTGTATGTTGAAAAATTCGCATCTCTGATTGTTCCATCTAATTGTAGCCTTTTGGTCTTTATATAATGAGGCAATTAATGACATGAAATGTTTCAGTTAGCCCATTTTGACCATCGTGTTGAATAGGTGCAGATGAATGACGCTGTCAAATGCTTTGCTATAGTCTAGTGCTTTTTGTTTTCTCTGAGCATTTGTAACACTAATAACATGTCACTGTCAGTTGTGCCTCTGTTGGATCTGTGGCCTGCATAGCAGTCGGACAGTTCTATTTTGGGCTTCAATCTGTTGAGAATAATTATAAGCAAAATCTTACTGGCGTGGCTGATTAGGACAATGGCTCTGTTCTGTAGTTGTTGCAATCTTTGACATTTGCCACTTTTATCTAGCATCACAAGTTTTTGAAGTTTCCAATCTCTTGACCACTGATGACTATTCCATATTTTACAACAAAGATGGTGCATTGCTATTAGGCCTTCTTGTCCAGCATGTTTTAACAGTTCTTGTGGAACACTGTCCATTCTTGGGGATTTTCTTGTTTTTAACTGCTTGGTGGCTGCTTCAATTTCACTTAAAAGTGGTTCTGGTTCTGATTCTGGACAGTTCAGGTCAGGGTATAGGGTGTCTTGGGGGGGCTATTGTTGCTAAAAAGGGATGCTCCACATTCATTTGATCTGTTCATTCATAATATGCTCTCAATGTGGTGTCTTCTTTGATGCTGATGCACTCTTTTCTGGGTTGGAATTTGGTGGACTGAACATTATCTGTTGGAATTCCCCTGGATCTTCTGCATTCATTATGCTCATTTATTTTTTCACTTTCTTCTTCCAGCCAAGGTGGGCAGGGAATAGATTAATGTGGGCTACTTTTTTTTTTAGTGGGCCAGTTGGTTCTTCTGATAAGAACCTTGGACTCTAGATCCGATATCTTGAGTTCAGTCCCAGTCCGCAACATTAACAACCAGCCTGTTTGCGACCCACCTTAATGTTTCCATCACTCTGGTGGCGTCAGTTAAGTGTTTCATAGATCCTTTCTCTCTCCCTCCTCCCCATTTCAAGATCTTGCCAGCACTTAGCGTTTCATACAGGCTCAGGTGTCTGCCAGATAGTTGCTGGCAGATTTGAGTGGAACACAATAAGGAACTGTCTGAGTACAATGAATCCCTCTTGTATAAACTCCAAACTTCAAATTTTATGACAAATTGGTATTTGCATTTGAAGTAGTTATGAGAAAGATAAGCGGCGCAAACCCAGTGGATTCATTGTAGCTTCCCATTCTAGATTAACAAACAAGTATTGTATTGTATTGTACTGTATTGTATTGTACTGTATTATATTGTATTGTATTAAACTGCATTGCACTGCACTTGACATATGAGTACCAACTACTTCAACATATTATTTTCATACCTATTCACAATTTTTATGTACCTGTAAATAGTAAAGGTCTCGCAACTGTGCCTCATGGTGGTAGAACTTGTCACCAATATGATCATAGAAAGAATCACCACCATCATCATCGTCGCTCTGATCATCAATATCTTGAATGACATCAGCATCAGTGGAGGGTATGGAGGGCTTCTGAAGCAGCAGGGGCAGAGGGGGCACATCACTTGTCTCCTTGTTTGATGCCTCTGCACCCTGCGGCTCTGAGGAAGCTGTCTTCTCTGTGGAGACCTTTTCTGTGGAGAGTGATGGAGGATCTGCAGGGAGAGCAATGCAGTGTGTTAACAATTTGGATCTGTACTGGGTCTATCCAACCTTATACATCAAGAACATAGACCTCATGGCAATCATCTTTCAAGAAAAAAACAGAGCCAAAAATGAAGAAAGGCAGACCTCCGATCTCATACATCAAGAACATAACCAACATCAGTGACCTAAATATTCAAGAAATTGTCCACAAAAAGCCAAGACAGAGTGGCCTGGAGGGAGATGGAGACAGGCGACTGGGTCTATTGATCAGTCACTATACAACAATGTTTAGAGCTGTGATGTGTCCTACTGGAAAATGTTTTTATCTAATAGTAACTGCCACATGTATGGAAAGTAACCCATAATATACAGGTTTACAATGTTCTCTGTGTGTCCTTGACATTTGAACGTACCCAAAGATGGTCTAGTTGTTGCTGACCATTTCATTTGCTTCAAATCTGACACATGCTCTGAGATTTTTCTCACTGCAAAGAACACTCAAAATCATTTATCAGGAAAATTCTCATGCGAAACATGACATAACAAATGAATTTTCTGATACCGAGAGAAATAAGTTGCCTGATATAGGGAAGGGTACATTCCTAGCGATACCAATGCTGTTCAGAGTGACAACAGTTAGCATGATAACGACGAAGGTGTGGTTTAGGATCAGGGTTGAAGAGCAGACACTGCAGGATGAGGAAGGTGCACAAGATAGAGAAATGATGTGAGAAGATGTGGATGATGATGATGACGGCGACCATGACCACATGTGTGAGTGATGCAAAAAATTAAGAGTTTTCCTCTCCAGCCATCTCTCACAGCAACACCAGGGCTACTTGGTTCTCTGCTTTAGGTTCACGGCTACCTCCCTGGAACAAGCGTTAGCCTATGCACTTTTACAAACTGTCTATGGGACAAGATCCTGCCTCACACAAAAAATGAAAACAACTGTTATGCCAGGGAGGTGATCAGATGCAATAGAGAGGAATGACACTGTATCCAAAGTATCTTTACAACACCTGGAAGCCTGTTACAGTACAAGAGATCAAATAGTTCATCAACATCCTCATCTGGGGTAGAAAAAAAAATATGGACACGGGATATTGGTCGTTCCTGAATGGGCGTGATAGTCAAGTAGGTAACTGACACCTGCCCACAATCATCACCTAACATCATCATCATCATCACCACCACCATTATATCATTATCAACAATAACTTGGCCACCACGATCACCATCATCAGTCAATCACCTGGCCATCGTCATCATTAATCACCTAGCCACCACCATCGATCAATCATCCGGCCTTCATCATCATCATCATCAATCACCTAGACACCACCATCAATCAATCACCTGGCCTTCATCATCATCATTAATCACCTTGTCACCACCATCAATCAATCACTTGGCCATCATCATCATCAATCACCTAGTCACCACCATCAATCTATCACCTGACCATCATCATTATCATCAATCACCCAGTCACCACCATTGATCAATCACCTGGCCTTCATCATCATCATCAACCACCTAGTCACCACCATCAATCAATCACCTGGCCATCATCATCAACCACCTAGTCACCACCATCAATCGATCACCTGGCCATCATCATCATCAACCCAGTCACCACCATCAATCAATCAATCACCTGGCCATCATCATCATCATCAACCACCTAGTCACCACCATCAATCAATCACCTGGCCATCATCATCATCATCAACCACCTAGTCACCACCATCAATCAATCACCTGGCCTTCATCATCATCATCAACCCTATCACCACCATCAATCAATCACCTGGCTCATCATCATCATCAACCAGTCACCACCATCAATCAATCACCTGGCCTCATCATCATCATCAACCTAGTCACCACCATCAATCAATCACCTGGCCTCATCATCATCATCAACCACCTAGTCACCACCATCAATCAATCACCTGGCCATCATCATCATCAACCACTAGTCACCACCATCAATCAATCACCTGGCCATCACATCATCATCATCAACCACCAGTCATCACATGCAATCAACATCAACTCACTCTGGCCATCATCATCATCATCAACCCAGTCACCACCATCAATCATCAATCACCTGGCCTTCATCATCATCATCAACCCATGTCACCACATCAATCAATCACCTGGCCATCATCATCATCATCAACCCATCACCACCCATCAATCAATCACTCTGGCCATCATCATCATCATCAACCACCTAGTCACCACCATCAATCAATCACCTGGCCATCATCATCATCATCAACCCAGTCACACCACATCAATCAATCACCTGGCCTTCATCATCATCATCAACCACCTAGTCACCACCATCAATCAATCACCTGGCCTCATCATCATCATCAACCCTAGTCACCACCATCAATCAATCACCTGGCCATCATCATCATCATCACACCAGTCACCACCATCAATCAATCATCACTGGCCATCATCATCATCATCAACACCTAGTCACCACCATCAATCAATCACCTGGCCATCATCATCATCATCAACCACCTAGTCACCACCATCAATCAATCACCTGGCCTTCATCATCATCATCAACCCTAGTCACCACCATCAATCAATCACCTGGCCATCATCATCATCATCAACCCAGTCACCACCATCAATCAATCACCTGGCCATCATCATCATCATCAACCCAGTCACCACCATCAATCAATCACCTGGCCTTCATCATCATCATCACACCTAGTCACCACCATCAATCAATCACCTGGCCATTCATCATCATCATCAACCCTAGTCACCACCATCAATCAATCACCTGGCCATCATCATCATCATCAACCCAGTCACCACCATCAATCAATCACCTGGCCATCATCATCATCACTCAACCTAGTCACCACCATCATCATCAATCACCTGGCCATCATCATCATCATCAACACCTAGTCACCACCATCAATCAATCACCTGGCCATCATCATCATCATCAACCCAGTCACCACCATCAATCAATCACCTGGCCATCATCATCATCATCAACCACAGTCACCACCATCAATCAATCACACTGGCCTTCATCATCATCAACCCAGTCACCACCATCAATCAATCACCTGGCCTCATCATCATCATCAACCCAGTCACCACCATCAATCAATCACCTGGCCATCATCATCATCATCAACCCAGTCACCACCATCATCAATCAATCACCTGGCCATCTATCATCATCAACCCAGTCACCACCATCAATCAATCACCTGGCCTTCATCATCATCACACCATGTCACCACCATCAATCAATCACCTGGCCATCATCATCATCATCAACACCTAGTCACCACCATCAATCAATCACCTGGCCATCATCATCATCATCAACCCTAGTCACCACCATCAATCAATCACCTGGCCTCATCATCATCATCAACCCTAGTCACCACCATCAATCAATCACCTGGCCATCATCATCATCATCAACCTAGTCACCACCATCAATCAATCACCTGGCCTTATCATCACCTGGCCATTCATCATCAAACCACCTAGTCACCACCATCAATCAATCACCTGGCCATCATCATCATCATCAACCCTAGTCACCACATCATCAATCAATCACCTGGCCATCATCATCATCATCAACACCTAGTCACCACCATCAATCAATCACCTGGCCATCATCATCATCATCAACCCAGTCACCACCATCAATCAATCACCTGGCCATCATCATCATCATCACCCAGTCACCACCATCAATCAATCACCTGGCCATCATCATCATCAACCTAGTCACCACCATCAATCAATCACCTGGCCATCATCATCATCAACCACCTAGTCACCACCATCAATCAATCACCTGGCCATCATCATCATCATCAACACCTAGTCACCACCATCAATCAAAATCACCTGGCCATCATCATCATCATCAACACCTAGTCACCACCATCAATCAATCACCTGGCCATCATCATCATCATCAACCCAGTCACCACCATCAATATCAATCACCTGGCCATCATCATCATCATCATCACCAGTCACCACCATCAATCAATCACCTGGCCATCATCATCATCATCAACCCAGTCACCACCATCAATCAATCACCTGGCCATCATCATCATCATCAACCAGTCACCACCATCAATCAATCACCTGGCCATCATCATCATCATCAACCCAGTCACCACCATCAATCATATCACCTGGCCATCATCATCATCATCAACCCAGTCACCACCATCAATCAATCACCTGGCCATCATCATCATCATCAACCCAGTCACCACCATCAATCAATCACCTGGCCATCTCATCATCATCAACCCAGTCACCACCATCAATCAATCACCTGGCCATCATCATCATCATCACCAGTCACCACCATCAATCAATCAATACCTGGCCATCATCATCATCATCAACCACCCAGTCACCACCATCAATCAATCACCTGGCCATCATCATCATCATCATCAACCCAGTCACCACCATCAATCAATCAACACCTGGCCATCATCATCATCATCAACCCTAGTCACCACCATCAATCAATCACCTGGCCATCATCATCATCATAACCCAGTCACCACCATCAATCAATCACCTGGCCATCATCATCATCATCATCAACCAGTCACCACCATCAATTCAATCACCTGGCCATCATCTATCATCAACCCAGTCACCACCATCAATCAATCACCTGGCCATCATCATCATCATCAACCACTAGTCACCACCATCAATCAATCATCCCTGGCCATCATCATCATCATCAACCCAGTCACCACCATCAATCAATCACCTGGCCATCATCATCATCATCATCAACCCAGTCACCACCATCAATCAATCACCTGGCCTTCATCATCATCATCATCAGTAATCACCTGGCCATCATCATCATTATTATCAATCACCTGGCCATCATTATCATCATCGGTCAATCATCTGGCCATCATCAATCAATCTAGCCATCATCATCATCACCCACCTGGCCACCACAGAGTTCATCATCATCGGTCAATCACCTGGCCATCATCATCATCATCAATCACCTGGCCATCATCAATTACCTGGCCATCATCATCGGTCAATCTAGCCACCACCATCATCATCAATATATTGGCCACCATCATTAGCCAATCATCTGGCAACCACCACCACCATCATCATCAATATATTGGCCACCATCATTAGCCAATCATCTGGCAACAACCATCACCGCCACCACCACCACCCTCATCATCATCAATCATCTTGCTACCATCACCACCATCATCAGTCCATCACCTGGCCACCATTGAGAACTAATCACCTGCTGTTGCTGTGAGTGTGATGTAAAGGAAAGAGTTATCTGCCAGCTGCTCCAGAAGTTGCTGGCCCTGAGTGTGGTACAGAAACACCATGGGAATGGTCACATCATTCGTCCCATCGCCTGACATGGCGAACAGTGGCTGCGTCTCGCTCGAGCTGCCCTCTGTGTGGTCTGTGATGAAGGAAAACAAACTCGTGAACACAGCCTACACATGAATAATTTTTTTCTATGTATTTCTTTTTAGGATCATCGCAAAAAACAAACAAACAAAAAAACAAACAAACAAAAACCCCCAAATGCCACTTGTCACCACACACTGAGTACACACACTGAGTGTGTATGTTAATCCATATGATTCATTCATTAATTTTTCTTTTTTTTTTGTTTCTTTCTCTCTTTTCTAGAAACACAGAAATGAAACTTAAACATATATGCTGTTACTTATATGCAAACGCACCTACATACACCCATATGCATGTATGCAAACACATGAATGTGCTGAAGAGTTAAAACCACACGACAAAAAAGCAGGTGCCAAATAAACAAAGAATGAAAACAACAAATAACATACCTATTACAATGCCACCTTGGGCTCCAATACGCTGAAGATTTCTGGCCTGTAGAAACAGGAAAAAAAAGTGTAACATTTTTCACACATTTTCCACAAACATACGTATACTGAAATAATGCGCTTGTTATCCCTCATAAAGCACACAAACCCAGAGATTGTTTCTGGCGCTACACAATTTCATGCTATTTCTCACAAATGTGATCAATGAATAAAACAAAACAAAACAAAAAATCCATCAACAGTCTTTTAAAAAGACAACCCCCCACCCCCTCTAAAACAAACAAAACAACAGGTACATAAAACGGAAGTCTTTTGAATGCTCAAATTCTCAATCCCTCCAAACCAAAAAGTAGACCTGTCAAAAAGTGACACCTAACACAAAGAGACTGAAACATTAGAGAGAGCCTGGTGTGTGTGTGTGTGTGTGTGTGTGTGTGTGTGTGTGTGTGTGTGTGTGTGTGTGTGTGTGTGTGTGTGTGTGTGTGTGTGTCTGTGTGTCTGTGTCTCTGTGTGTTTGTGTGTGTCTGCGTGTGTGTGTGTGTGTGTGTGTGTGTGTGTGTGTGTGTGTGTGTGTGTGTTGTGTGTGTCTGTGTGTGCTGTGTCTCTGTGTGTTTGTGTGTGTCTGCGTGTGTGTGTTGTGTGTGTGTGTGTGTGTGTGTGTGTGTGTGTGTGTGTGTGTGTGTGTGTGTGTGTGTGTGTGTGTGTGTGTGTGTGGGGTGTGTCTGTGTCTGTGTTTGTGAGTGTGTGTGTGTGTGTGTGTTCGCTCAAGTAAGCATGCCTGCAGGTGGGTATGTGCACATGCTTGTGAAACATATGTATGCGACTATGTGCGCCGCATTCATGTATGCACAAATGCAAGTGAGTGTGTGTGTGATGTGTATCTACATGCATGAGTCTTGCACCCGGAAACGTTCTTCAAGCATTGTCATGACCGAACACACATGTTGTTTTTGTTCCTGTACCTTGTCAACAAACATGCAGTCTCCCCGCTCCAGGACAACAATATGTCCAACCAGCTCATGTACGTTTTCAATCTCCTTGCACGCACGGAATGGTCGTGCTATGGCCAGCATGCCTGATACCTGCACAAACATACAACATGAAATGTCTGGATATACAGTTAGATATACAGTTAGATGATTTATTTATAAAGAACCAGTCACCATAGTGTAGTGTTCAGCATAACAGGCTACTGACTGGAAAGTTGTGGATTCCGATCCCCATCAGTTCCTTCAAAAATCATTGTGGGATTTTTTTGTTGTTGTTGCTCCAAACAGCTCCTACCCAGAATTGAGCACGATACGGGCTCATTGGGCAGACTGGAGTCACACTGTCAAGTCTCCACTTCGCAGACACATCATTGAAGGTGTTGCTCAAATCTTCACAGATGTCTTATCTCTTGTACCTGGCTGCCTGCATATATTACAAAAAATAAGCATAGAGTACAGCCCTGTCACCAAGTCTCAAGCCTAGATGAACCTTGATAGCACCATGATTATCATCCTCAGTGCCATCATCACCATTGCACTGTAAAAACAGTACCAGCTTCTATGACCATTAAGGTGGGCGGGAAAAAAAGATGAGTATGAAGGAAATTTCCCAAACTAAGTGCGAAGATCCTAAAAACAAAACAAAACAAACAAAAATAAAAATCTATATAAAGGCCATGGCCCCTCAATATGGGTGAAAACACATGGTAACACAATGATAACAAAACCACCGATACAGACCAGCATCTAGACTGTGTAACCAAGCTGTACTCTCTTCATATACTTTCATAACACACCCTGTATCAACAAGGCCCAAGAGACAGAGACTACAGATACCTGCAGTGTTGATCACAAAATTTGAGTAACACCCTAAATGACACATCCCGTAAAAAGAACAGACTCAACGACTCCGTGGTCCCAGTCCTCCCGACAAGCCCACAGCACACTGAACTCTGGATAGGAGCCGAATGAAGCTGAAAAATCCCACAGCGATTCTTCTGGCTGATGGGGGTTCATACTCACAACCTGCTAGTCAGCAGTCCATTGCTTTTTCACTTTTAACAACACATATCACACCCTTTTTGTTATAAACTAAAATCAAACTGTGCAGGTCACACACTGAGACACAAAACTGCACACACAGACACGACCACATGTATGTTCAGTACACACACACACACACACACACACACACACACACACACACACACACACACACAGAAACACAACACACACACGCATGCACACACGCACGCACATACACACACACACACACTCACTCTCTCTCACACACACACACACACACACACACACACACACACACACACACACACACACACACACACACACACACACACTCACCGGATACTTTTCCTTGAGGTTGTAACCAAACTGTGCAGGGCCAGCACGAAGTGTCTTTATGTCCTTCAGACCAGGAATGCCAACATGTATATACATAGGATCGTGCTGGGCTGAAACATGATAACAAAAACAATGTCTGGTTGTCTTCATTACAATGTTACAATGTCTGGTTGTCTCCATTACAATGTTACAATGTCTGGTTGTCTTCATTACAATGTTACAATGTCTGGTTGTCTTCATTACAATGTTACAATGTCTGGTTGTCTCCATTACAATGTTACAATGTCTGGTTGTCTTCATTACAATGTTACAATGTCTGGTTGTCTTCATTACAATGTTACAATGTCTGGTCGTCTTCATTACAATGTTACATCATTTGGTTGTCTTCATTACAATGTCACAATGTCTGGTTGTCTTCATTACAATGCTACAATGTCTAGTTGTCTTCATTACAATGTTACAATGTCTGGTTGTCTTCATTACAATGTTACAATGTCTGGTTGTCTTCACTACAATGTTACAATGTCTGGTTGTCTCCATTACAATGTTACAATGTCTGGTTGTCTTCATTACAATGTTACAATGTCTGGTTGTCTCCATTACAATGTTACAATGTCTGGTTGTCTTCATTACAATGTTAGGTTGTCTCCATTACAATGTTACAATGTCTGGTTGTCTTCATTACAATGTTACAATGTCTGGTTGTCTTCATTACAATGTTACATCATTTGGTTGTCTTCATTACAATGTTACAATGTCTGGTTGTCTCCATTACAATGTTACAATGTCTGGTTGTCTTCACTACAATGTTACAATGTCTGGTTGTCTCCATTACAATGTTACAATGTCTGGTTGTCTTCATTACAATGTTACAATGTCTGGTTGTCTTCACTACAATGTTACAATGTCTGGTTGTCTCCATTACAATGTTACAATGTCTGGTTGTCTCCATTACAATGTTACAATGTCTGGTTGTCTTCATTACAATGTTACAATGTCTGGTTGTCTTCACTACAATGTTACAATGTCTGGTTGTCTTCATTACAATGTTACAATGTCTGGTTGTCTCCATTACATCGCACTTTGATCGTCTACAAGAGAGACACAAATCTCCGCGACTTGCTGGTGCATTCAAATCTCAGCAAACCAGTCAGCCAACCTCCAGGAACCTCTCCATGCAACAAACCTAAATGCAAGACATGTCCTTTCTTGTGCACAGCCACCACAGTCAAAAGCCCCAAATCTCATATGAGAATTACAAAACAATTCAACTGTCAAACTTATAACACTGTCTACTTGATCAGCTGCTCTAAATGTTCCCAACTGTATATTGGTGAAACTGGACGCACCCTTGACATACGTTTCAAAGAACACTTGGCTGATATCCGCCACCAAAGGGATAAAACTATCCCCAATCACTTCAACCAATCAGACCACTCAATCAATGACATCCGAGTGAAAGGTCTGTGGCTTCTATACAATAACAGCACCACAGACAGAGAATCCCACCTCATAAATAAACTTGGAACACGCAAACCATATGGTCTTAATGACAAACCATAAGTAATCCACTGCGCAACAGAATTCAGATATGCCGTTTCATGTTTCTTCCTGTTCCCAGGCCTACCAGATTCATGGCACTGGGCACAATCTACTCCCTTACCTCTTGGCTCTTGCCCTGTGCCTTCTTCAGAACAGGGCTATACCGATATAGCAAGGCCACTTCTCAAAATTGCAGAACTCATCTCACTTCCCTTTTGACATCATAGTTGCCTCCCCTCTCCCCACTTCTTACTACTGCTCATGACGACATGGGCATTCCATTTCTTACCCACTGGACGAGGCGGCAGGGAAGTTTTTAGTCCCGTTTTTATTATCCATTGTTTGGTGTCTGTGATCTGTTTGTGACCGTGCGTTCGCGCTTGAAAAAGGCTAGTTGGCCGAAAATTTGCGCTTGTTTTGTTTTGTTTTGTTGGATACGCGCTTATATTGGTCTTCTTCTGTTTCCATACATTTTACAATTCTGGTTTCTCATTAAAATTCGTTCTCATACAATGTTACAATGTCTGGTTTCTCCATTACAATGTTACAATGTCTGTCATGTTGTCTCACAATTACAATGTTGATCAATGTACATGGTTGTCTTCATTACAATGTTACAATGTCTGTTGTCTCCATTACAATGTTTACTCAAATGTACATTGTGTCTCATACAAGTACATGTCTGGTTTCTCCATTACAATGTTACAATGTCTGTGTCTCATACAATGTTACAATGTCTGGTTGTCTTCATTACAATGTTACAATGTCTGGTTGTTTTCATTACAATGTTACAATGTCTGGTTGTCTTCATTACAATGTTACAATGTCTGTGTCTTCATTACAATGTTACGTCATCTGGTTGTCTTCATTACAATGTTACAATGTCTGGTTGTCTTCATTACAATGTTACAATGTCTGGTTGTCTTCATTACAATGTTACAATGTCTGGTTGTCTTCATTACAATGTTACAATGTCTGGTTGTCTTCATTACAATGTTACAATGTCTGGTTGTCTTCATTACAATGTTACAAAGTCTGGTTGTCTTCATTACAATGTTACAATTCTGGTTGTCTTCATTACAATGTTACAATGTCTGGTTGTCTTCATTACAATGTTACAATGTCTGGTTGTCTTCATTACAATGTTACAATGTCTGGTTGTCTCATTACAATGTTACAATGTCTGGTTGTCTTCATTACAATTTGGTTGTCTTCATACAATGTTACAATGTCTGGTTGTCTCATTACAATGTTACAATGTCTGGTTGTCTTCATTACAATGTTACAATGTCTGGTTGTCTCCATTACAATGTTACAATGTCTGGTTGTCTCCATTACAATGTTACAATGTCTGGTTGTCTTCATTACAATGTTACAATGTCTGGTTGTCTTCATTACAATGTTACAATGTCTGGTTGTCTTCATACAATGTTACAATGTCTGGTTGTCTTCATGACAATGTTACAATGTCTGGTTGTCTCCATTACAATGTTACAATGTCTGGTTGTCTCCATTACAATGTTACAAAGTCTGGTTGTCTCCATTACAATGTTACGCATGTTGGTTGTCTTCATTACAATGTTACAATGTCTGGTTGTCTCCATTACAATGTTACAATGTCTGGTTGTCTCCATTACAATGTTACAATGTCTGGTTGTCTCCATTACAATGTTACAAAGTCTGGTTGTCTCCATTACAATGTTACAATGTCTGGTTGTCTTCATTACAATGTTACATCATTTGGTTGTCTTCATTACAATGTTACAATGTCTGGTTGTCTTCATTACAATGTTACAATGTCTGGTTGTCTTCATTACAATGTTACAATGTCTGGTTGTCTTCATTACAATGTTACATCATTTGGTTGTCTTCATTACAATGTTACAATGTCTGGTTGTCTTCATTACAATGTTACAATGTCTGGTTGTCTTCATTACAATGTTACAATGTCTGGTTGTCTCCATTACAATGTTACAATCTCTGTCTTCATTACAATGTTACGAGGTAATTTCCAGTAAATGTACCACGTCCTTATACTTGAAAACGCATTACAGAAAATGGAAAATTCATGTCTCTCATTACAATGTTACAACATCAGTGTCTCCATTACAATGTTACAATGTCTGGTTGCTCCATTACAATGTTACAATATCTGGTTGGTCTTCATTACAATGTTACAACATCGTTGTCTCATTACAATGTTACAAAGTCTGGTTGTCTCCATTACAATGTTACAATATCTGGTTGTCTTCATTACAATGTTACAAGTCTGGTTGTCTTCATTACAATGTTACGTCATCTGGTTGTCTTCATTACAATGTTACAATGTCTGGTTGTCTTCACTACAATGTTACAATGTCTGGTTGTCTCATTACAATGTTACAATGTTGGTTGTCTTCATTACAATGTACAATGTCTGGTTGTCTCATTACAATGTTACAGTATCTGTTGTCTTCATTACAATGTTACAAAGTCTGGTTGTCTTCATTACAATGTTACGTCATCTGGTTGTCTTCATTACAATGTTACAATGTCTGGTTGTCTTCATGACAATGTACAATGTCTGGTTGTCTTCATTACAATGTTACAATGTCTGGTTGTCTCCATTACAATGTTACAATGTCTGTTGTCTCCATTACAATGTTACAATGTCTGTTGTCTCCATTACATGTTACAATGTTGGTTGTCTCCATTACAATGTTACGTCATCTGTTGTCTTCAGTACAATTACATCATCTGGTTGCCATACCTTGGGTATAAACAGACGGAAAAGCAAAACCAAACCAAATCAGATGTTACTTATACTATCTCACACACACACACACACACACACGCCACACACACACACACACACACACACAACACACACATACACATACACACGAAACACTCACCCTCTGCTGTTGTGTTTGGACAACTCAATCATCTCTTGCATAAACTGCATCCCGTCCTCAGCTACTTCAGGGCTTAGAGCCTGCACATATTAATTGATTGACTGATTGATTGATTGATTTGGTTTAGTTTTTACGTCAACACCCACCTCAGGTAATATGGCCGAATGGGATAACCATCCCAGGGAAGTGGGACTTATCTAATTCTATACTGACACCACCAGAACAACAACGAAGAAGGCCAGTTTTAATATAGCACACCCTGGGATTCAAACCCACAACCATTAGCATGTGAATCTGACACTCAACCAACTGAGCTATTGAGGCCTCACACAACACCACAGTTCTCTTTATTATCAACATCATTATAAATGTTTCTAAATACCAGTATCTCCATAATGTGGAACTTTTTCCCTGTAAAACAAGATTCAAAGTGGATCAAGCTGTAATGAACATTTACACACACTTAAACAATGTAGGTCCACTATTTCTACTCCTCATTCCAATCATTTCCAAACCAAAAGAGGCACACACCAGACATGTTCTTTTCTGATACACTGCAAAACTGCCACAAATATCTAGTAAGAAAAAAGAATTCTCTCTTTGTCATTCTTACATGTAACACACACAGACACACACACAGATACACACAACCCCCAAAACACTGATTTTCTACATACAGTGAATAGCAACAGCTCAACAGGATCAAAAGCTTAACAAATAACAGATAAGTTGGAGCACATATGAAACATCCCAAGAACAATGAAACCCTCTAGAATAAACTTCAACTCTGGAGTCTCCAAAAGTGGTAAAATGGTTAAAGCAGTCATGATCAATTTGTCAGAAGCCACTGATCTATGATATAAATCTATGATGTCAAATCTGCCTGTAAGTATCTGCATAACACATGTGTCAACATGTCCGTCTAAACAGTAAATATATAAACACACACACATTGCTGCAGACGGATCCGAACTAAAACAAAAATGCCAACCACAGCCAATGCCTGGTAACAGAGATGGATCTCAACAAACAAAAAGTAAACAAACAAACAAACAGGAACCAGAAAAAAAACACAAAAGAAGAATAAGAACGCGTATTTAATACAACAAGACAAAACAGGCGCAAATTTTCAGCCGACTGGCCTTTGTCAAGCGTAAGTTCACAAACAAACAAACATCAGATGCAAAAATTAGGAGAAAAAGACTGAAACTTCCCTGCTGCTTGGTCCAGTGTGAGAAAAGGAATAAACTGACTAAAATGATATCAAAATGTGTTTTTGAGTAAATATGATGATTGTCAGAGCAAAAATGAGAACTATGACGCACTAGCGACAAGTAGCGTTTGGGATGTAAAGGATACCAGTATCAAATAATGCATAAGAAAAATTATAAGCATATGTTCGACTGAATGGGAAAATAATTAATCATGAGGTATGGCTGATGTAAATGGATTGTGCCTAGTGCAACGAATCCAGTCTGACCTTGGAATAGGAAGATAAACATCCTAAACAACAGCCAAGGGCGGAGTCCCCAGAAATAAACCCTTAGTCAGATGCGGCTGGGTCTGTCTTGCGAAAGGAGAATTCAAACAGATTGAATTTAAAATAAAAACAGAAATAGAAATAAAAACAAAAAAAGGCATATGAGCAGCCGCAAAGCCAATACCTCACTGGGATGGGGAAATGGTGATAACATGGTCTATTTCAGTAAATCATCATCCAGATAAAACATACATTGACTCAAGGTCACATTAACTCTTTGGAGACATAACAGCGGATATTCCGCTGCAGCTGGCCAAACCATTAGAGACGTGATAGCGGATATTCCGCTGCGGTTTTTAAAAATAGATGCAAGCCGGTCGCTGGTCTAGGGGAACTAACTACACATATAGGAACACTCTTTGGTATCTTCTGAAGTGTTTGTTACTTCCCTTGCATCGATTTTATCCCGATTAGTTACAGTTTTTGCCTTTATCCAAACCAACCGGAGTGACCGTCCTTGCACCAAAATGGCGACATTTAGGCCTTCTTCTTCTTCTTCTTCAAAGGATCGTCATAATCACTTTGCTGCTTCAGCTGTGTGAAAACAAAGCTGTGTTTGTTTTTTATATCTTCTGGTCATACCAAGGACTTGTGATTACATGGATTTCTGGATTACCTGGTCAAGAATGGGTGTTTCACTGACTTTATGTGTTGGATTACTGTCAATCAAAAACTTTTTTCCCAAAGCCAAAACCCTGCCCCATTTCACCTTCTAGGAAGGTAAGTAGAATAGATGTATTGTCCTTGTATGTAGCTTCAGCTCAAAGAGCGTAAACTGAATTTTATTTTGATATAAAATATGTTCTTGTGCTGTAAAATCTGTATTTTTGAGAATTTTTTTAACCCCCCCCCCCCCCCCCCCCCCCAAGGGTTGTGGCAGGTCCCGTTGATCACGTCCACAGTGGTTGTGCAAGGCAACTATATTACGTCTTCAAAGAGTTAAACGAAGACGACTGTACGCATAAAATCATCCAAGCAGTATAAATAAAGTATACATGGGGGACAAGAAGGACAAGAAAACAAAAAATGTTGAACACACAACCCTGACACACCTCAGAAGCTGTGTGTAGAAGCTGGACTCTGCCATCAGCCATGGTAGCGATACGAATGCCCATCGAATGCAGCTGCTGCAGCTGCTCTTTGTTGCCAGCGATGAACTCAGATGCTCGCAAACGTGGTTGGCGGCTGAAAAATCAGATCAAAATTCAAAATCATTTCAGAGTGAAAACGTAGTCGTGCTCTGTACTCTAAATATTTCTATGCAAATCTTAAATTGCCAGCGATGAACTCAGATGCATGCAACTGTGGTTGTCGGCTGAAAAATCAGATCAAATTCAAAATCATTTCAGAGTGAAAATGTAGTTATGCTCTGTAGTTTAAATATTTCTGTGCAAATGTTAGATTTATGAAAAGTGGGTTAAATGCTGACAGAGCATTCAAAAATATCCCTAAACATCAGAAAGGTCATAGAAGAAAAAAAAATTCTTTCTCAGACTTTATTTGCAAATTACAGATTTTGATATAAACATATGCTAAATGTTTCTTTTAATTTATCTTATTTCTGTTTTAATTCTTTATCAGACTTAATTTGTAAATTACATATTTTTATCAGACTTCATTGGTAGATTACAGATTTTGATAAACATATGTTGAATGTTTCTTTACTTTTATCTTATTTCTGTTTTAATTTTTTATCAGACTTTATATGTACATTACATATTCTGATAAACATATGCTGATGGTTTCTTTTAATTTTATCTTATTTCTAGTTCTGCTGGACAGGTGCAGTAGTCAAGTGAATAAGCATCAAAGTCCAGGGTATGATCCGCCTTGATACCTCTGCCTGGTGCGTCAAGGGTACATATTTTCTGATCTCCCAGGTCAACGTGTGTGCAGTCCTGCCAGTGTCTATATCCCCTTTGTGTGTAAATGCATAAAAAACATCAAATAATAATAATAATAATAATAATAATGTTTATTTATATAGCGCATATTCCATGCAAACATGCTCACCAGCGCTTTACATTTCGCAAAACAAAAATATGTTCACAACTACGTATACAATGAGAAAACAACCACCATCAAAGCTACACAAGTAAAAAGATACATCAAAAACCACAGAATATTCAAGTTCAAACACTGACTTACGCAATGAAACAACAACAGACCTTTCGTAATAATAACAATAATAATAATAATGAGCATTTATATAGCGCACAGTCCAAAAAATTGCTTCGGCGCTTTACAAGTACACACACACACACACACACAGACACACACACACACACACACACACACACACACACACACACACACGCACGCACGCACGCGCTGCGCGCACGCACACACACACACAAACACACAACACACAACATACACGATCGCAGGTTGTCAATATCATAAGCATAAAGAAGAAGCACCACGAAGAGGAGAAGTCAGCACGAGAACAGATGTGTTTTGAGTGAGGTTTTGAAAGAGGTAATAGACTCTGCGTGCCTGAGAGGAGTTGGTAGGGTATTCCACGTAGTGGGAGCCTGGTAAGAGAAAGATCGTTGGCCATAAGTTTTTGTCCTCACAGAGGGAATGCGGAGAAGTCTAGTGTCAGATGAAGAGCGGAGAGAGCGAGAAGGAGTGTAAATGTGAACAAGTTCAGAGAGGTATTCAGGGCCAGTGCCAGAGACAACATGGTAGGTCAGTGAAGAAATTTTGTAATCTATCCTGTCTGAGATGGGAAGCCAGTGAAGTGAGTGAAGCAAAGGAGAGACATGTTCAAATTTAGAGGACCTACAAACCAGACGGGCGGCATTATTCTGTATTCGTTGAAGTCTATGTAAGAGATGTTTAGGAAGTCCAACCAAAAGAGAGTTGCAATAGTCAAGTTTAGAGAAGATGAAAGCACAGACTAGAGTTTTAGTAGCGTCAGCAGACAGGAGGTGGTGGACAGAGCTAATCTTCCGAAGTTCAAAGTAAGCACTTCTACAAACATTTGAGATGTGTTGCTGAAAAGAGAGGGTTTGGTCAAGAGTGACCCCAAGACTGCGAACAGCGGAAGAAAAGGGAACTGTGATATTGCCCATTTCAAGAGAAGTGGGCAAAGATGGTTGGCTGAGAAATTTCTTGGGGCAAGCTAGGAGGAGTTCGTTTTGTCATCATTTAGCTGAAGTTTATTTTGTGTCATCCATACCTTCAGATCTGAAATGCACCCCTGCGTCCGAGCCATCAGCCCATCAATTTCATTAATGGAAGCCGACTGATGAACCTGAGTATCATCAGCGAAGCTCATGTGACATGGCATGACGACTGATGACATCGGACACAGGTGACGCATACAGCACAAAAAGCATGGGTCCCAGAACAGACCCTTGTGGGACGCCGGAAGACAGAACAGATGGTTCAGAAGAAAACACCCTTCACACAGACAGTCTGAGTGCGATCGACTAGATAGGATTGGAACCAACTCAGAACAGAACCACAGATGCCAAAAGAAGTTTGAAGTCTGGACAGAAGGATAGAATGATCAATATGTCAAAGGCAGCGGAGAGATCTAAGAGAGCAAGAATGGAACTCGGTCATTGTCAAGACCGAGAAGAATGTCGTTGACTATCCTCAGAGAGCTGTTTCAGTGCTGTGTGACTGCCTGTATGCTGACTGGTGTGCACATTAAAGATTCTGTACATCATGTCGGTGGCTGTCTTACGAAGCATACACCTAATCATGTCGGTGGCTGTCTTACGGAAGCATACACCTAATCATGTCAGTGGCTGTCTTATGGAAGCATACACCTAATCATGTCGGTGGCTGTCTTATGGAAGCATACACCTAATCATGTCTGTGGCTGTCTTATGGAAGCATACACCTAATCATGTCTGTGGCTGTCTTATGCAAGCATACACCTAATTATGTCGGTGGCTGTCTTATGGAAGCATACACCTAATCATGTCTGTGGCTGTCTTATGGAAGCATACACCTAACAAAGAAGAAGCATGCAGACTATACAGCAATATTCAGCTTACATAGTGAGGGCACAACGTGCGTACATACACACATCTGAGTAAAGTCAAAAACACTAACAAAGTTTTGATTTTTTTGTTGTTGAAAATACAACTTACAAGACAGTATGCCTGTACATCCTCAGAGAAAGATATGGACCCAGACCGACAGATTAAGATACAAACAGTGAACTGATGTAATTGACAACAGTACATGTAGTGACAAACACTACTCTGAACACACACACACACACACACACACACACACCCCACCACCACCAACATCATCATCAAAGAAACTCCACAAGATTTCCTTCACACACACACACACACACCACCAACCACCACCATCAACACCACCAACACCCCACCAAAGAAACACCACAAGATTTGCTTCACACACACACACACACACACACACACACACACAGACACTCACACACACACACATCACCAACACCAACACCACCATCAAAGAAACTCCACAAGATTTCTTTCCCTTCAACACCAAACAAGATGAACTCACTTTTTGCGCTGGGGTCCGGCACGGTTGACGATGTGCTGCACCTGGGAACGCACACTGTGCGGATAGCCACGACCCGCCGCATGCGTGGTGTGGAGGGCGGGACATACATGCTCCCCGCCTACCTCCTCTCCCTCCTCCTCACTCTTCTGCTTCACTGATTCTCCCCTCCTCCCTCCTGTGCGGAGGTGGTGACAAAATTGTCGGACGTGGGCGGACTAATATCCACTTCAAAATGGTATGCATCTCGGCGAATCTGTGTGGGTTCCCAAAAGAAACGGCTTAAGAATGAGTCAAACCGTGCCATTACTAACCCTTTGACTCCTGCACTCTATCCATCAGCATCCTGCATTGTCAACTATGCTGAGTAAGCTAAAACTTACCCCTTTGACTCCCTCACCCTATCCACCAGCTTCCTGCAGGAAGCTGGTATATAGGGTAAGGGAGTCAAAGGGTTAAGCTTTTGCACTTAGTGGATATGGTGTGATAGTCAAAGGGTTAAGAACACACCAAATTCATAACATGACTCACCAGCACGAAACCAGTGCTAAATCGCTGAGGTGGAACAGCAGAGGGCAAAACAGGAGGTGAAAGTTAATCTCTGTGATTTTAAATTTTTCAGGAGAAACACACACCTTAGACACTAGCTCATAAGTGCCATTAAAATGTTCTCACAAATTCAGTTTGAAAGTGTCATTAAAACGTTCAAAATCAATCTTTTATTCAATCTACATTGTCAAAATCTGGTCATCTTTTTCTCATCAGATTGCATATTTTAACTGAAAAAACGCAATGTAAACTTCCCCCCAATATACACATTGTAACCCTTGCAGAGCCCCGTGAGTTGTGCACTGCTGGAAAGGTCTTTGTATTGGCTTTCTCCAAGCTGTGCGAGTCACTTAAAAACAGCCTTGATACTGCACGAAACTGGGGTTGTGAAGAAAAAAAAGTGATATACTAATGTGTGAAATCCTTAGAGGCTGTTTTCCCAAAACCACTGTCCAGTGAAGCGTTAACTCTGGTCCACATGTTCTGCTCTATCACATTCAATTGAATATCAAAATGATCAGTTTCCACATTTTTCACTCTATGTTATTCAACTTCATATCAAAATGATCACAGCCTTCTCATTTTCCACTTTATGTTATTCAATTACATATCAAAATGAATACAGTTTCCACATTTTTCACTCTACGGTATTCAGTTACGTATCAAAATGATCAGAAAAGATCATGGATTTAGAAATGTACATATCTAACAGCAACTACAAACTGAGTTAGCACTGATTTTGGATGACAGTTCATAAATAGTAACATTAAGAAGTTGTCTGAGTTAGTAGCTAGGTTTGAAGGCAGATACCTGAACATGTGCACACCACTGACAAAATAAAACATGTGTAGTCTTTCTTTCTGTATGTCTCCCATACACTTGCATACAGGCACCACTAAATAAGACAGCCTCTCAACCATCATACACACACATCCATTGAACTCAAAAGTCTCTCCAACTACAAATTCTTGTAAAAGAGCTGTCCGGTTGCTCAGATAGAGATAAATAAAAGCGACCATCCCAATGCAGAGGCATCAATATCCTTCTTCCAATTGTTTCCTGAGGCCCCTTTTCCCTCAGTAACCCTTTCTCATTTGCACTACCAATTGTAAAATGCCTCATAGTATTTGCACTTTTTGACATTTTCAAACAAATACAGTCACTCTGTCAAGCATACTGCCGTTTACTCAACTGATTTTTCAACATGTCCAGACAGCCACAGTTTAGCCACACTTTCACACACAGGTCTCATAAATGAGAGCATGCGAAGGTCATCTGGTGTTTTCTACACAGCATATCAAATAGAATATGTTCATCACATTCAAGGATATTTTTGCTATTTCAAGAAACATCTCTTAAATTGGTTGACTGAGATTCTGACCCTATGCCAACAGAGAGAGGAAAATGAGATTCTGACCCTACGCTTACATAGAGAGAAAAATGAGATTCTGACCCTATGCTAACATAGAGAGGAAAATGAGATTTTGACCCTATGCTAACATAAAGAGGAAAATGAGATTCTGACCCTACGCTAATATAGAGAGGAAAATGAGATTTTGACCCTATGCTAACATAAAGAGGAAAATGAGATTTTGACCCTACGCTAACATGAGAGGAAAATGCGATTTTGACCCTATGCTAACATAGAGAGGGAAATGAGATTCTGACCCTATGCTAACATAGAGAGGGAAATGAGATTCTGACCCTACGCTTACATAGAGAGGAAAATGAGATTCTGACCCTACGCTTACATAGAGAGGAAAATGAGATTCTGACCCTATGCTAACATTGAGAGGAAAATGCGATTTTAACCCTACGCTAACATAGAGAGGAAAATGAGATTTTGATCCTACACTAACATAGAGAGGAAAATGAGATTCTGATCCTATGCTAACATAGAGAGGAAAATGAGATTCTGACCCTACGCTTACATAGAGAGGAAAATGAGATTCTGACCCTACGCTTACATAGAGAGGAAAATGAGATTCTGACCCTATGCTAACATTGAGAGGAAAATGCGATTTTAACCCTACGCTAACATAAAGAGGAAAATGAGATTCTGACCCTATGCAAACATAGAGAGGGAAATGAGATTCTGACCCTACGCTAACATAGAGAGGAAAATGAGATTCTGACCCTATGCTAACATAGAGAGGAAAATGCGATTTTAACCCTACGCTAACATAAAGAGGAAAATGAGATTCTGACCTATGCTAACAAGAGAGGGAAATGAGATTCTGACCTTACGCTAACATAGAGGAAAATGAGATTCTGACCCTATGCTAACAGAGAGGAAAAATGAGATTTTGACCCTACGCTAACATAGAGAGGAAAATGCGATTTTAACCCTACGCTAACATAGAGAGGAAAATGAGATTTTGACCCTACACTAACATAGAGAGGAAATGAGATTCTGATCCTATGCTAACATAGAGAGGAAAATGAGATTCTGACCCTACGCTTACATAGAGAGGAAAATGAGATTCTGACCCTACGCTTACATAGAGAGGAAAATGAGATTCTGACCCTATGCTAACATTGAGAGGAAAATGCGATTTTAACCCTACGCTAACATAGAGAGGAAAATGAGATTCTGACCCTATGCAAACATAGAGAGGGAAATGAGATTCTGACCTTACGCTAACATAGAGAGGAAAATGAGATTCTGACCCTATGCTAACACAGAGAGGGAAATGAGATTCTGACCCTATGCTAACATAGAGAGGAAAATGAGATTCTGACCCTAAGTTATATAGAGAGGAAAATAAGATTCTGACCTTGTGCTAACATAGAGAGGAAAATGAGATTCTGACCCTATGCTAACATAGAGAGGAAAATGAGATTCTGATCTTCACTAACACAGAGAGAAAAATGAGATTCTGACCCTACACTAACAGAGGGGAAATGCCAGTCTGTGATGGAAATTTATTGGGTATACTCGGGCACTGAGCATGTTTTTCAATCTACTTTCAGGTGGAGTGAAATGTTAGCATAAGGGTCAGAATCTCAATCAACCAGGAAGCTGGTGGATAGGGCGAGGGAATCCAAGGGTTCAGTTTTTATTTTGCTATCATTTATGACAACGCATAATGCTAGTGGATAGGGTGAGGGAGTCAAAGGGTGAAACAATCAGTCTTTGCCAGCTACATACCTTGGGTGTTGGAGCAGTGAGGTTGCCAACAGACAGAGACAGAGGCAGGAGATGGGCCTCTGTAGTGAAGATGAAGTCATCAATGTCTATCAAGAGGTCCCCTTTCTCCGCAAACAACAGGAACAAGTACTTGAACATCTCAGCCAGCACGTATGAGTCCATTCTGCATAACAGAAAAGTAACTTAATTGGTCTGTTCTTTGAGAGAATGAATCAGTTTTTTTTTCGAAGAAAAATATGTGAATCTCCAATTGACATTTCAGGTAGAAATTCATTTACCTGAATGTATATGCTGACGGCAAGAGGAAAAGAAGGCAGTATGAAAAGCAAACAGTCAACAACAACAAAATTAGCACCCTACCCAAGCTGGTGTAAGGTTACATACTCTGTCAATTCAGCTTATTCTGTCGAGTGATACAATCCCTGACAATGTGACATTCAACATATCAACACGAGAACCAATACATGAACAATTAAAGCGCAAGATCTCGACGCTACTGATCATCTTGTAACAATGGATTTCTGTGTGAAATCGAGCTGCTCTCCTTGGTAGATCATGCATTGCGATAATGCATCATGCCTTCTCTTTTCTGGATTCTTTTGCTTTCTTCCCACAACTGATCTTCTACAGACAATTTCTTTGATACCATGGATTCTTCTACAAGTTACCATGGATTCTTTTACATGTTCCAACAAAAGTGATAGAGAGTCAAGTGGGTAAGATGTAGTATTTCCGATTCCAAAGTCTCCTCGCAATCCAGACAGGATACCTCCGTACTGATGGGTAAAGAGTACACTCTTCTGACCTCCCTGATCAACATGTATGCAGAACTGTTAGTGCCTAAATCCCCTTCATGTATATATGCACACAGAACATTAAATATGCAAGCTAAAGATCTTGTATGTCATGTCAGTGTCTTTAGGCTTATGAAAACAAGAAAGCGTTCAGAATGCATGACAAGGAAGATATGAGTATGCATGTCTGTAGGCTTATGAAAACAAGCGTTCAGAACGCATGACAAGGAAGATATGAGTATGCATGTCTGTAGGCTTATGAAAACAAGCGTTCAGAACGCATGACAAGGAAGATATGAGTATGCATGTCTGTAGGCTTATGAAAACAAGAAAGCGTTCAGAATGCATGACCAAGGAAGATATGAGTATGCAATGTCTGTAGGCTTATGAAAACAAGCGTTCAGAATGCATGACCAAGGAAGATATGAGTATGCAATGTCTGTAGGCTTATGAAAACAAGCGTTCAGAATGCATGACAAGGAAGATATGAGTATGCATGTCTGTAGGCTTATGAAAACAAGCGTTCAGAATGCATGACAAGGAAGATATGAGTATGCATGTCTGTAGGCTTATGAAAACAAGAAAGCATTCAGAATGCATGACCAGAAAGATATGAGTATGCAGACTGTGCAGCAACTTAACGCCTGCAGAGCGTGGGACAAACAACGAACATATACACATCCAAGAAAAATTGGAATGCTATACAGAAAACAAAAAAACAAAACAACAACAAAAAAACATGCTGAAGTGCACAGGGATTTTGAATATTCATCTCACCTGAAGGGTAAGTGACCAGATCTCAATTTGAAAAGTCTCTAATTTTCACCCATTAAGAGGGAGGTACCCTGTCGGGATTGTGCCAAGACGTTGGGATTAGAAGAAGTCCAATACTTACCTCAATCTGAGGTCTGGTGGAAAGGAAGAAAAAAACCCTGTCCAAAATCGGAAATCAAACATCAAACCTCTTGGTTTCAATTCACCTCTGCATAAACACAAAACAAGACAGAAATATGTCACCAGAACAATAATACAGAGCCAGAAAGGCATCAAGACAGCCATTAAAAATGAAAAAGATGACTAAAACACAGAGAAAAGATTCATATTTCGTTTCAATGTCCATCCTTTCTGCAGTATTTCGGTCAAATTTCGTTTCAATGTCCATCCTTTCTGCAGTATTACGGTCAAATTTCATTTCAATGTCCATCCTTTCTGCAGTATTTCGGTCAACCTTTCCTTAGGGCAGACGGGGACTCACTGATCTTCATGGGCGAGGGTTTTGACGTTTTTGATGGCTGCCAGACCACAGGTGACACGTGCATGTTCCTCCAGGTTGTCTAGCACCTTTTTACCCACCTCCAGGTAATAATTGTCACCTGTCGCCTGCAACATGGCAAGGCATACATTCCAATAGACATTGTATTTTGCTGTTATTATTGTTGTTTAAAGCCCAGCCGACTGCATAGAGCCATATCAGGGCTACAGCCACTTCAAAACATACAAATTCAACAGGAAAAAAAAAGACAAGACAATTAAGTACACATATCAATGCATTCACACACATAATCTAAGGACATGCCCCTGGCCACTCCGTCCAATTTATCGTTACATGGGATTTAAAAAACACCCCTAAATACAATATATGCATACCTAAGGAAACCAAGACATATATGAAAACAGGAATAAATTACCCAAAATTGCTTCCGCATCTCACCTCCCTCGAGCCAAAAATGCCCTTAATACATGTACCCAATGATCAATCCTAAGAAAAAGTACTTAAGACTTTATCAAAGACATACAGGTGAATGGATCATTAAGGCAGAAAATGGTGGGTAGAAATGACAGAAAGCAAAGGAACAAGGTTGAAACAAAGAGAATGACAGAAAAAGAAGAAATTTCTAGCACAGAATTTCCTGTAGGTAGGGGTACTATTTATACTGAAAGAGCCCCCGGCATCTCCACAGGGGGTAAATATTGTTTGGGAATACAAGTTACCCTATCACAGTTATAGGCACTACAGAAGTCAGATGTGCATGACAAGTTCATCATCTTCGGGACAGTACTCTATGTGCTGCACTCAACTCTGCCAGTAATGATTTGGCAGATTCTTCAGCCAGCACAAACCATTATGCACTGACAAATAAATCACATGCACTGAGAATACACATACACACTTCAAGGGTGTCTGACGTACACAATAAAAGAAGTTAAAAAAAGGGGAGGGAGAATACAAACAAATAGGAAGAAAACGTTATCTTACATATGCCTACACATAACTTTTGCTAAACTCCACCAACCCACCCTGACTCCCCGAAAACAACAACAACAAAAGAACAAAAAGAAAAAACAATCAAATAAATAAAAAACCCTAAAAAGCATACCAACACTAAACATGTGTTCAATATTGTGAATTTAAGTTAAACTTGTATAGTCTCTTATCTGGAAATGTTGAAATAAATTTTCTTTACAGAGAAAATAATTTTAGCAGAAAAGATAATAAAATCATTCATTACCTTGTACAGGAAATAGGTGGACTCGATAAATTCGGGTCGTAATGGATGATGCCCCCAGTGGACACGAAAATCAGAGGTAAACGCCTGCAAGTATCAACACTGGGCATATCATCTTAAATCACAACACTTTAAGTAATGATGTTTATAATTATAAAATGAAAAAAAATTAAATGCCCCTAATTAGCTTCCGACTCCCTTAGTCTCTTCACCAGCTGCAAAGACTTAATCCTCTCACTTCCTAACCCTTTCCACCAATCACAAAAAGTTCACTCTTTCGCTCCTTCAATTCCATCCACTAACTGCAAAAATAGAACAAAAACAAAAAAACATCAACTTTTTTTTATTCTCTCACCCTATCCACCCTCAGCAAAAAAATTAACCCTTTCATTCCCTCTATAGACTGACAGAATGAAAGGGTTAAGATCTTGCTTTGTTATCAAGGATAAAAGCAGGGAGCTGGTGGAAAGGGTGACAGAATCAAAGGGTTAAATCCTGCAACATACTTAAAGTTACAGAATAATTCATTTGTCCCTGTCTGCATTAACTTGTTGGCGATGCTCCCAGCTCAGTCTCTTGACTGTGACGCTCTGCAGCCAAAGCTGCGGAGGATGTTATGATTTTTTTACGGAGACAATTTGCATACTTTAGTATGGGAGAATATGCTGAAAGCACAGTTTAATTACCCTTTGACCGTAGCAGACTGTTGGAAATCTATTTTTGGCTTGTTTTTGCGATACCCGAAACAAAGGAATTTCAAAGGTCAAGACTTACACCTGTATTTAATCATTTTTGGACAAATATTAAAAAGCAGAACTCATAAGGACTTCCAGTGAAGATGTATATCCTCTGACATGTTCATGCAGTTTTGTGAAATGGATATTCAATGGAGTACAAGCAGTAGTTGATAGTCATGTGTGTGCACATAAACCATTGATGTCTTTTTCAATGAATCAGAAGATGAAATCATCCATAAACAAGCGGTCTGCATGGTTACAAAGTAGACATAATGACTTAACTGCAAATAACATGATAGATTATCGTGGTATTCTCTATATTTTTCAAAAGTACAAAAACTTGCATCTAACAACTTAGAGCATCACTTAAAGATAATTGGGAACAATAAAAATGGGCAATTCATTATCAAATAATTAAATAACATGTATGTGCAATACACAGTACCCTTATTAATCAGCATAAACAATTATTTCCAATTCAGAATTAAGACTGCTACACAACGAACAAACCTCAGATCAATTCTGGATTTATGAAGACGATAAACATCCATGTGTATTATCACTAGAACAGAATGAGCTTACCTCAGGATAAAGTTATGCTCTGTAACACTTGAACAACATTCGTGTTCTCATATGCTGGTACCAAGTCTTTCAGAACTGAGGAACACACAACAGCAAAAAACATCAATGACAGAACTGTCATCAACAAACCAATGTTATGAACATCAAGAACAGGCGATGTACATTATAGAACATGAAGACAGGACATGAATAGGAGACTGAGACACTGTAACATTATAACCGAAACAACGCAAAATAACTGAAGACAGACAATGCAACAGTTATGAATGAGACGACAGAACAAAGGACAGTCATGTACTGTGAATCAGACAATGAATCTTGAACAGACGCAGAGCACAGAAAAAGGACAGCAGGTCTGTGAATCAGACAAGGGCAATCGTACATGACATTAAGAGAGCCAGAAGGGACAGCAGTCTGTGAATGAAGCAAGAAATAGGGGACAACAGTCTTGAATCAGACAAAGACAGCACAGAAAAGGGACAGATGGTCTTGATGACATTGAAACAGCACAGAAAAATGGGACAGACAGTCTGTGAATCAGACAGCACAAAAAAGGGGACAGACAGGTCTGTGAATCAAGTTAAGACAGACAGAAAAGGACAGACAGACTGTGAATCAGACAGTGAACGAGACGACAGAACGAAGCACAGAAAGGGAAGACATATGACTGAATCGACAGCTTAAGACCACACATAAAAAGCGGACAGACACTCTGTCATTAGAATTGAGACAGACAATGACAGAATTGATACAGACAGCACAGAAAAAGGGACAGACAGCGTGAATCAGAATTGAAGACAGACAAATGGACAGACGTACTGGAATCAGACATGAACAGACAGAAAAGACACAGTCGGACACATACAAAAGGAAGAAGACAAGACTTATGAATGGAAACCAATGTACATTATGAAGACAAAAGACAGACAGACCAATGTACATTATGAATCGAGACAGACCAATGTACTTATGAACTGAAGACACCAAGAAAACGGAGACAGATGTACATTATGAATTGAAGACAAACAAGTACATTATGAATTGAAGACAAACCAATGACATTATGAATTGAAGACAAACCAATGTACATTATGAACTGAGCAAACCAATGTACATTATTGAACTGAAGACAAGACCAATGTACATTATGAACTGACAACCAGACATAGAAGCAACATTGTACATTTGACTAAAGACAACATGTAAAGAACAGACAACATGTACATTATGAACTGAACGACAGACCAGAATAGACTAGACACTGTACATTATGAATGAAGACAGACCAATGTACATTATGAACTGAGACAGACCAATGTACATTATGAACTGAGACAGACCAATGTACATTATGAACTGAAGACAGACCAATGTACATTATGAACTGAGACAGACCAATGTACATTATGAACTGGAGACAGACCAATGTACATTATGAACTGAAGACAGACCAATGTACATTATGAACTGAGACAGACCAATGTACATTATGAACTGACGACAGACCAATGTACATTATGAACTGATGACAGACCAATGTACATTATGAACTGAAGACAGACCAATGTACATTATGAACTGAAGACAGACCAATGTACATTATGAACTGACGACAGACCAATGTACATTATGAAATGACGACAGACCAATGTACATTATGAAGTGAAGACAGACCAATGTACATTATGAAGTGAAGACAGACCAATGTACATTATGAACTGAAGACAGACCAATGTACATTATGAACTGACGACAGACCAATGTACATTATAAACTGGAGACAGACCAATGTACATTATGAACTGAAGACAAACCAATGTACATTATGAACTGACAACAGACCAATGTACATTATGAACTGGAGACAGACCAATATACATTATGAACTGAAGACAGACCAATGTACATTATGTACTGAAGACAGATCAATGTACATTATGAACTGAAGACAGACCAACGTACATTATGAACTGAAGACAAACCAATGTACATTATGAACTGAAGACAAACCAATGTACTTCATGAACTGGAGATGAGCCAGTGTACATTATAAATTGGAGAAGATCAAATGGGCGAAAGAGTCAAAGCAATCAATGAAAAGTGTATCAAGTCCAACATGGTACAGTATAATCACGCTGAACTGGGAAGCAAGTCAAATGAATGAAGTGCTTACAAATGCTACTTGTCTGCTATTTCAGACTCAACCACTTTGATGCAGCATTTCAGGTAACCATAACTCATCAAACTGTATTAATCAAAGGACATAATTCTTGAGAGTCATGTAGGAATTATCTCCCATGTTGTAAAACTTCTCAAATCTAACACAGTTCGCGCTACCCATTCAGCTAGCATAGAAGCAGATACAAAGCACAAAAAACGAAAGCTCAGAACACTCCTCAAAAAAGGAGCATCCAAACTTACCTTTATACTCTGCAACTACCCTCACACAACAGTGAGAGATGAGAGAAATACATACAATATATTGGTCTTGTGTTCAAGATTGACATAGTCTTTTATTCTTGTTGTTGTTCTTGGCAGTCACCCATGATGCCTAAACAAACTTCTGTGCACTGTCTCTACCAACTGTGTCAAAGTTTCAGTTTCTCAAGATGACGTCTCAGCACATGGAATAAATTTCATCTGTACTATGCCACAGAAGCCACATGAAAGATATGAACTAATATGATCATCCCACAAGTCTTATACATTGGCAAAATCTTCAGATCCAACAAAATGTATGCGTTCTACGATTATGAGTTCTATGTCTATCCTTGCATCAATCTGTCATTGAAACAACTTAGAATATATTATAGCGAAATTATCTTCAACTTAGAATATATTATAGTGAAATTATCTTCATCAACAGTGTCCTTGAAGAAAACAAAAAAGAAACTACCTCAAACCACCACACCATTTAGATGAAAATGAATCTGTGAAAGCACTCATTAGGTGTCTTATCCTGACAAATACTTAAAACAAATCACAAAAACACACCCAACCTATGAAGTAAACAAATTCTTATACACACACACACATTCAAAAAAGAAGCACACACATACACACACACAAAACAAGTAAACAAAAAAATCACAAAACAAACAAATACAAACCAAAAAAAAAAAAAATTACCTGCAGCCCAGGCCAGAAAGCAAGCAATGCGTCCATGAAGTTTCGGGAGATGGCATTGGGTTTGTGCATGTGGACATCCATCAGTAGTGGTCCTTGACTGACGTAACGCATCACCGCATCGTAGTGCTATCACACACATCACATACACATCTGTCATCTACATGCGTTTTACTATAATACACAAACTGTTGTCAGTTTGCTGCAAAGATGCTTCCAATAAGATTTAAGCAAACTTTCATGCTACTTATCAGTTTTCACTCTGTAAATACAAGGTGTAAAGGAACAAAGCTAGAAACTCTCTTAAATAATTTTTCTAATAATAAGCAATAATGATAACAATGATAACAACAAGAGCAACAACAACAACAACAGCAACAGCAACAATTATTCCATTTGTACAGCACGATGTCAAAAGTATGTTTGTCACACTTCACATAGTAGTGGATCAAAATTATGATTACATGATTATGTTCAAAAAAGCATATCTAGGACAACTCACCAGAAAATTAAGGTTGCAACTGAAGAAAACAAAACAAACCAGAAATACTTTTAAACTAAACATTGGACTCTAAAGAGAGAGGAACCAACTCAAGCAAAAATTTTACATATCTGTTCAAAACAAATTCAACGCTTTTGAAACTGTTGACAGTGAGGAACAATGGATAAATTTGAAAAAATATATGAAGCTTGTGAAGAAATCCCCAGTGTTGATGCTTGTCAAGAAATCCCT
>JAPXFY010000026.1:44307131-44312131 GCA_030674185.1 Monoplex corrugatus | reverse complement strand
CACTCTGGATTTTCATATTTTCACGAAATCTCATTTCAGGTTTATTGAGAAATCAGATTTCAAGCGTACTGAAAAAGGATGAGTTTCAATTCAACAGCTGGGTGACCATTCCAACTCAGCAGATTACAATCTGGAGGGAGATGGTGGTGTCATAAAAAGTGCATAAAAAGGCCAACACCGAACCCAGTAACGCCAACAGGTGAGACAGGTGAGATTCCTATGTGTATACATTCTTGAAGCTAGTAGGGTGAAAACTGTTCTTAAATTCTGCACGCATGCAACATTTCCCCCGCCAGTGTTGTTAATATTCTCAGGGTCTATTTAGAAAAGAAATTAACTTGTAAAGCATACATCACTTCATTTTAATTTTTTCAAGTGATGTTCTTCTTCCTGTGTTGCATACCTATCACTGAGATAGGGCTTCTGCAACAATTTGTGCATGATTTATTCATTTACATTGTAAATACTTTGCTGTTTATTTATTAAGCATGGATCACCATGCATTTTGCCAGGTCTTAATCTCAATCACTGCCAAAGCCAGAATATATTAATTATTTGATTCAGATTACTGTCAACAGAATTCATTGAATACAGTCTGTGTCAGAACTGAGCAAAACTGTGTTACTGGTATACAGACTTAAAAACATAACTGTAAATAAAGTTTTCTGTGTACTGAAATGAATCTTTGTGACATTGTTATTTATACAATGGATAATCAGCATGCAAACTTTGTGAGGGATGCATCTATGGCAGCTATGAAAATCATCAATTTGAATTTCTGAGAAATTTACCCTTCTTTTTCTTTTTCAATACATGGGTTTGGTCGGATACCATCTTCAAAACCATGTAGGTCAGTAGTCGTTCATCCAATTTTACAATGGTTTTCACCAATGAAAAAAAGAGCATACTTTTTTCTACAAGAAGGGTATTAACCCTAGCCCATTCACTCCGGCTGCATCCGGCCAAACACAGCTCTCCCTATCTGTTCACTCCGGCCGCATGTTTGCACACATGGCCAGTACTTTTCCATCACACTGTAACTATAAGCTAGCTCACTCGGAATGGATGAAATTTGGCGGGTAGGTCCACGAAGGACCAATGAACTGCTAACACTAAATTAAGACGCCACCACTGGCATCATTCACAAGAGAGAAGAAGGAAATGACCGCATTCCATTCTTGTCTTTGTGCGAACAAGAAAGATGGCGAATACTTGGGGAAGTTTCACTGCGAGCTATGCAAATGGGAGAGGGTTAAATGTCAAAATGGCCAAATGTACAAGTAGACTCATTATGTGGTGGATGTCACATATTCTTTACCTATGTGATGACAGGAACCAAACCTCCTAAGAGTGGTGATAAGACATTTGTTCTGAAGGAAAAAAATCTAAAATGATACTCACCCTTGGGTACGGAATACCAGTGGAAGTATTGAAAGCTGGCAGCAAACGATCGCCCACTTCTTTGGCTCGTGACAATAGTTCGTCATTGTACCACAGGAGCCCCATACCTCGCCGCTTGAAGTAAGACGCCATCACATGGCCTCCCAGCAATCCACTGTTAGCAGACAGACAGTGTGCACTTAAAAGCTACCCACACAAAGCATCATAAAGTCAAGATTACATTTCAAATAATAAAAACAATAATATATCATACAAAGCATCAATAAAGTCAAGACTACATTTCAAGTAATAAAAACATTAATGTAATTCAAAGTCAAGACCAGAATTTAATGAACGAAGGCCATTTCTACAACACAAAAGCACTCAAGCACACACACACACACACACACACCATACACACACACCATACACACACAGCACGCACGCACGCACGCACGCACGCACGCACGCACGCACGCACGCACGCACGCACGCACGCACGCACGCACGCACGCACGCACACACACACACACACACACACACACACACACACACACACACACACACACACCACAGTCATGCAGAGTGTAAACATTAAAAGGAGTTAGTACAAATATCATGGAATCATTATAAATCTTCCTGACTCGTTCTCTAATCTGTTATTCATGAAAATGCATCGTTTTAAGAATGAAAGACACACTAAATTTACATGGTAAAAGTGTGACTTATCTTTCTTCCAGTCACTTTCTTTTCCATTAAAATTCTTTTCTCTTCCTGTGTTTGTCTCGCCTATTCCAAATGCCTAATAATTTGGGGGTTTTCTGTTTGTTTTTTCCCGATTCAGATGTTCATATATTTTCAGGCATTGGCCCCCTCACAAAGAGAGTTGTTAACAGGTGTTGGTGCATATGGGATTATTCAGAGCAGGGCTGAGATTTAGCAAGCCAGGCTAAGGAGCCAGCCGGGCTCCTAACCTGGGAAGTTGAGGTTGCCAGAAAATTTTTCAGGTTGCCAGACCCTTTGATTGAAAATGCGGTCCTATTTTAAATTGTATAACTATTGCAGCTAATAAACAAGATAACTTTCAACAACAACACTGTTTCATTTTTGGAAAACAACTTTATTTTCAGTTTTCATTGATATGCCAGGTATATCAAAACTAACAGTAATACTGCAAGTAAAAAGAGATTCATGATTCAAAGGTTCATCATGAATGGTATTTGACTAGATACAAGGACTGCTGCTGCTGTTTGTAGGTTGTCATCCATTTTCTGCAGGGTGCACAGTGCATCTCCTTCTTATCGGCATCGTACACAAGCTATGCTCTCTCCTCCCCTGTGTCTGTCCTCTTCCATCCAGGCACCCACTTTTGATCTCTCTTCTCTTCTTCATATTCCTTTTTCTGCCTCTTTATTTCTTCTTCTGATTTTTTTTTCTTTGCTGGAGGCTCAGAGACACCAATTAAAAAATGGTGCATGATTGCCGAAAGAACAGCGAAAATAGATCTATCTACGGCAAGTCTCGCGTGACTCATGAGTCATCGGGAAAGCCCGGTGCTGACTCTAGCAGTGACGAAAGATGGCACGGGAAGCTGAAGCGTTGTACGTGTGTCGGATCAGGCGGGAGGCGTGTGTGTTTTGTTTTACAGCGCGTGTAAAGAGTCTGTGTACAGGTACGGAATCTCTACCACTGGCGGTAATTTTCAGGTCGCCAACCGGGCGAATGGTACCGTAAATCGAGTTTGCCAGACTCCATTTTTAGGGGCCATTGGCGAGTTGGCAAGCGTTAAAGCTCAGCCCTGCAGAGTGTGGAAATAATATCTTCAGAAAAACTGAAATTGAAATACATAAAAAAGTGTAATATGTGTGTGTGTGTGTGTGTGTGTATATATATAGTTTAGTTACTGGTAGGCGAACATTTGAACCATTCTGCCACTCTTCTCCTATGTATCGACAGACACATGTATATTATCTTTGTGTGTATGTGTATGTGTATGTGTATGTGTATGTGTGTGTGTATGTTTATGTGTGTGTGTATGTTTATGTGTGTGTGTGTGTGTGTGTGTGTGTGTGTGTGTGTGTGTGTGTGTGTGTGTGTGTGTGTGTGTGTGTGTGTTTGTGTGTATGTGTTCGCGTGCGTGTGTGTGTTGTGTGTATGTATGCAAATGTGTGTGCGTGTGTGTGTGTGTGTGTGTGTGTGTGTGCGCGTGCGCGCGTGCATGCATGCGCCCATGCATGTGAGTGTGTATGGTGTCCTAAATTTAAATACTTTGTATAAAAACAAGGATCGGTTTTGTGCAATACCAACAGAAGCCAATGACACTATACATAAAGGTTGCCTGTAATACTTTAATCAGTAAATTTCTGTGAAGGATACGAATGGTAGAAACGTGCAAACTTACCCAAGGATCCGGATGTTTGTCTCGAAGACTGAGACAATGACGTCACAATCGAAACGTGCATCCTTGATGATTTTGCGAACTGCTTCCTCAAACCCTGGTATATCACCCAATACCTGTCACAAAACTGGTCACTGGATGATCTGAATTATGGCTGACCGATTTCATATACTTTTCACTTGTTAGAAAAACGCTCGTGTTTGGTGATACAGTGATATACAAGCACTAGGTCTTATTATGGTTTTACACTTAACACAAAAACTGAAAACAGAAATACATGAATACAAAATTAGAACACATACTCATTATAGTATTATCAATCATTCCTGTATAATACAATTCTCCTAACTAATTTGGGCTCCCTGCGCATTACACACAAAGTTTTTCTTTTCAGTGGAGCATCAAAGAACTCAAGCTGTTCGGCAAGCTGACCACACTCCACTATACTGTTGCAAAATCTGTATCTTTGGTGGGCGAATATACTGAGTGTTTTCATGTTTCTATACTCAGCTGGACACTGACATGGTTCACAAAATCTTTAACATGCGTAACTGATTTAAACTGATGAAACAAGACATGGACACACTTTTGACCAACTGGCCTTTGTTGAGTGTATGTAACAGAAAACAGAAAAACAAATGCATACATTCAGGACAAAAAGTAAAGATATTTCTCATGTTAGGCACATTCCACTTGTTCAGTCGATTTACTGAAAAAAAAAAAGTGTTCTTTTTGTTCATTTATTTTACCTATTCATTTTGTTTATAAAATTCAAATTTATGTCACTTTGTTAGTTTGACAGTGAACAAAATGTTAATAGATGTGATCTGAATAACCTTTCTTTTTTTCTTTTTTTTTTTTCTTTTTTAGTGGGGTGAGGGGGGCACATGGACCATATTTCCTTCCACCTGTTTTTCCTGTTTTGATGGTCTACCTGATACAGTGATACTGATACAAGTGACATCATCATAAACATTTGCACAGACTAGACAAGACTCAATATCACGGAAACCGAAGATGAACAATACCAAAATATATAACGGTTGTGGCTCTGAGCACAGAGTGGAGTTTCTTGCAATCTACAAACACCATTCTCTCAGCAAAGAGAGAATCCAAACACAGCAAACATTCATCCTGCAGGAGACCTTGGTGATAGTCAAACACAAAATCTACCTGAGCTTAGAGTGTTGATCTATTTGAGTGTTGACAGCAAAAGTGCACT
>JAPXFY010000026.1:44199631-44302131 GCA_030674185.1 Monoplex corrugatus | reverse complement strand
TCCCATTTCAAATTATGACTAGTTCTCCAGAATTGGTACCCCAAAGGGGTAGTGAACATTTTCCTCTATTACAGCTTAGATATTAACTCCCAGGTAGCATAAAGGCTACTAAATGTACTAAGTTAACAATGGAGAAGCTGTGGAAGCAGCGATGGCACCACAATAATTTTCATTTTTAAGAAAAGTGCACTTTAAGTGCGAAAAACAAACAAATATGGCGCTGAAAAGTTGCAGCTGAACATGTGCTTCGAAATGTTGCAGTCAAAACACACACTGTTTCAATTTATTGCATGGTGATTGTTTTAAATCATCAATAAAACGTCAATTGAACTGTGACAACAACGCGATTAATTTTGAAAAGCGTGTTGCGTAATTATAGACTCCTGAAAATGACTGTTCCGTCTTCACAAGCGGAATCACGCTATGGTGTGTGCAGTGCCTGTTCGCTACACACAGTGCCATTCATCTCAAGCACAAGTTCAGCTTTTCATCTTAAAATTGATATGAATTACCTTACAACCGATACCATTTAACAGAAATAAAGCAAACTATTAATTTTCTAGAATTTTTTTTGTGAATGGCATCACACTTATGATGCACGGAACGCCACGACTTCGAAGTCCGATTGTAGCAGACGAACGCTTCCTGGCCAGTTGAGCGACCGTCTAAAACGACTAATCATATGTACACATCGAGTGATGACGTTTGTGCACAAGTGTGTACTGTTAAAAATAGCAGAAGCACAAAAATCTGTGTTGTGTCAAACATCGTGTCCTTGTCAGAACGGAACGAGAATTCCCCGCGCTTTCATCAGGTCAACCCTTCAACTTGCTTCAAGACTTTTCCAGCCCTTCACTGTGTTGCAGTGCGTGCACGATGCCTTTTTTTTTTTTTATCTCTTTTTGATGTGTATATAATATATGAGTTTAAATGTGTGGTAAAGCGTAATTTTAGTGAAATGGGTCGATAAATCCCAACACTGGCTTATTTGTCTCATCGGATTGTGTGTGGCACAGTGTGTCACACTTGATCGTTGATGAACGTAACGGCATCGTCTCTGTTTTAAGAATTTTAGCATGATGAAATATGCCCAGTGTTGTTAGATGACATGTATCGACACAAAAGATAAAAGGTCTTAAAAATCTAAGTGGAAAAGCCAGTTTTAGACTTGATCATTGCCTGAAGATATGTCATGTACCTCACGGTGTCACATGTAATGTCAGCGGTCACATGTGAAAACGTGACACAAAACATGATGATCATGATGATACTTTTGATTTTTGCCTAGAAATTAATTTAATATATCTGGTTCTTATGCACACAAGAGCTGTTGATCATGCAAAATAATGAAAATGCACAGACTCTTACAAAATAGTGCAAACTGAGATCAATCTGAAATGTTTTCACAGTGGCGTCGCGTACTCATGGTGTCACAGTTTTCAAGTGCTTATATCTGTACAATATGAAATGTTACATTTGTGTTTTCTATCTTGTTTGGTTCCTTTGTTGTCCAACAACCACAAGATGCAGCAATTATTTTGTATTTTTGTATATTTCAGAACTTTGAGCCATGTGGTGTCACACCGTGGTGCACGCAACGCCAAGATATATTTTCGAATTATTATGGAAATTACTAAAAACCAAATGAGACCCAGCTTTTTAATTTATGTTCCCTTAAGCTACATTGCTTTAGCTTTCAAAATATGGCAAAAGTAAAACTATACCTCTATCTTTATTTTTGACTGCTCTGCAACCTTTGGGGTACCAATTCTATATTTTCACACAAATACCAAATAAAAGTCAGGAATTGATATACATTCTGAGGTGTATCCAGATTAAATCTAATGCACGGGTTGCTAGAGTCTGTGTCATAATGTCATAACAAAGACAAAATGCACAATATGATCCTATACATTTCAAGGAACGATGAAAACTTTTGTTTTTCATTAACGTATTTATTCATTTTATACACACACGCATGCACGCGCCCACGCACACACATACACACACACACACGCACAGTGACACACATACACATGAGCTAGTGATAAAACATCATGATGACACACCCTTATGTGTTTGATTTGAGAAATAAACTATCTATAACACTTTTTTCCTGCGTTTGTTAATTTTAAATAACTTATGTATATAAAAGAAAATGAATACTACAATATCAGGTACATATCTTCGCTCCTGTTCTTAATACCAATTTTTGTACAAAGAAAAAAAATGAAATCAGCCATGCTAAAGTGGGGCAACCACAAACATCAAGTCCGTACAGCTGTTGCAAAAATTGTGAGGCAAACCGGAATGTGTGAAACAATTACATGTTTGCCAGCACTTCAGTCCCCAGTGCACGCAAATTCAAGTCCATGCAGCTGTTGCAAAATCGGGATGCAATGTGGAATGTTGAAACTGAAATGATTGTATGATTGCCAGTTCCCAGAAGGTGCACGACCATCTTTCAAGGAAAAACAGTGGTTAAAAGGAAGAAAGGCAGACCTCCAATCTCACACATAGAGAACATATCCAACATCAGTGGCCTAAATATTCAAGAAATTGTTCACAAAAGTCAAGACAGAGTGCCCTGGAGGGAGATGGTGGTGTCCGGATGTGCAGCGGCCAATACCGAACCCGGTGATGCTGACCAACGAGACAAGTGAGAACCCGAAAGTGAACTTGATTCGCCATGTCCAAGAGACATGCTGTCAAATTAAAACATCACTGCTTTTTGGTTGGCAAAAAACCATCAGACATTTTAATGTCATTAAATTTACGTGTGTCAATAAATGATACAATAAACTTACTGCTTAAGAAGTTTGGTAAACATATTTTTTTAAAAAATGGAACAATCTTCTGTGCACTGGTTTCATGTTCGATCATAGCAACCAACATTTTGGTGGCAGAAATGTAATGCTCCGCATGTCTCAACCATTTACACTTTGTATCCCTCTGCCAGGTGACATGTCCTTACTCAGATATGAAACCAAGAGCAGACAATGTAAGAAAGGAGAAAACAGGTAAAACTTTAGGCCATCACTAGTGCCTCTCAGAATCACATTCAACCAACTGTAATAATAAACTCTTTCAATTAACACTGTGGTAAAGGGTGATTGACTTGAAGAGATACCTGAAACACTGCTGAACTTATTCAAACATACTGATAAAAGTAACAAAAATTCCATTGTCAATCCATGAAGAAACAGAATGACAAATTCATCACAAACACTAGAGTCTGAGTAGATGTACTACAGATGACTGTTTGAATGCCCCCCCCCCCCCCTCCCCCCCCCTGTGAAATATATATTTCAATAAATACATATCAAAGATATGAAATTTTGGGAACAAGGTACTCTATGGCATTATCAAACTGTGAAATTATCTATATTTTAATAAATACATATATCAAAGATACGAAATTTTGGTAATAGTTAAATTTTTTCAACACTGACACTTCTACTTACTTTCCAAGAGTGTCGTCTACATCTCCCCTGGATGGTTCAGTCCCACGGTAACGTCCTTTACATGACAACGGCATCAACTCGTCTGCTGGATATGCATTTTCCTGTAAGATAAAGCATAATAAGATAATACTGGACTACTTCTACACACGTTTTAGATATCCTAACTACTACAAAATAAGTGCATCAATCATCAATTATTGTGATGGATTGTCAAATATCAAAAGGTAATTAATACTAACACAACAGGAAATTTATAAGTAATACATACACAAATGACATCAAGAACAATAATATAAGTTAGCGAAAGGGGAACTGACAAATTAATTAATTATTAACATATATATATATATTTTTCTCAGTTTAAGTTGTGCAATCACCCACCTGGTCAGAAATTTCTACCACTTTAAACTTATAGTCACAGAACTGATCGATGACCAATAAATATAAAACAAAGTATGAAATGTAAATTGAAGTGCCTGCCAGCATTCATGTAAACAGGACCCTGATAAACATACATTCATTACAATACAACAATAGATGTGCCTAACTAGACATACGTGTCTACTTTCCTATTGGCATTTTCAAAGATCATGATAAACTGGCCGACAATAAAGATAAGATTCTGCTACTAGAAGTATAGGCTGGATTGAACTTGAGACATTAATCTCTCTCTCATTCTTTGTTTTTTTTTAAATTCAGTAAAATTATACAAATCAGTGAAAATTTTACATCATGATAAAATCAGACCATACTAAAATGATACTTTATGTTAGGAACACGGTTTAATGAAGATGGCCATTTTCTTATTTATTTATAACTTCAAAAAAAAATCTAAAAATACCACAAAAACTGAATACATTGTTATTTTCACATGCTATTAAATTCACTGGTTTTCAAGCAGTGCAACTGATACAAGCTATTCACTGATTAAGAAAAGAATCAGGAAAATATATAAAAAGTGTACATTGCATTACTATAGTATGATAAAGTATAGAATAAATAATAAAAGAAAAATATACAAAATGTAGAAATACGGACATGATTCTAATTTTATCGACTGTTCTTTATTACATTCAGTCAACTAGTCATACTCTGTTAATAACACACTGAGATACCGATTAGAATCTAGAGCAGGTAAAAAAAGAAAGTCACCCTTGCCATAAAACTGATACATGAATACTACTACTAGTAGAATGTTAAACGGAATAATTCTGCTGATAATAATACAGAGGAGAGGGACACATTTTATTGTTTCCTTCGCACACCCTATTAATATTATATTCTTTTCAGGCCCAACTGTTCCTAGTGTCACTGTCAGATGAAATCAGAGAAATCTGCACGGCAACATAATGAAAAGGTTGACTCACCATATACGCATTATATGCATGGTAAAACAGTTCCACCACATGCTCTCTGAAAACACAAACATAAAAACCATGTGTCACTGTCAGTCTCGTGTGTCCACATTAATCATAAACAATTGAATTAGAAATAATCAATCCAAACTCATACAATTTCAATAAAAAAAAAAAAGGCAGCACAGTACAAAGTGGTACTATGAGTAGTTTGCAACTGCTAAAGGTATGAGAGGACCAGAAGTTGATTTTGAAACCAAGCAGTCTCTCCCCAAATTCCCACCTCCATCCCCAGTTCCAAATTAATGCCTACCAGACTCAACGTGCCAGTTTTTTTAAATCAAGAAGAGATATCTCTCTAAATCCCACCCCCACCCCACTGCTCAAAAGTTCACCAGGCTCAGACTGCCAGTCTTTGGGAACCAAGCTATTATCATTCATGTTCAAAGCTCAGCAGACTATTCAAAGCCATATACTTTACCAGGAACTATAACCATTTCAAACAAAACATACACATCTAAACACATCACAATATATATCAAAAACACATATATATATAATATCAATGTAAAATTTATGCAATATCATGAGTATGGCTCTGGCTCTGGCATATAATATTCTGCCAAATTTATCACCAGGGAGATTTAAAAAACCCATAAATATAAACAAAGCTAAGTACACAAAAACATTCATATATATTTATAATAAAAACTAGTCTACAATACCACAAATTGCCACTAAGCCGTTCACATTTCCATAGAGCTAAATTTAATATCATCATCATCATCAGGTGCCCTGCCGCATGGCGTTGGCGACCATGGACTTCCAACCATCTCTATCTCTCGTTGCCCCCAGCATCTCCCCCACCCTCCTCATCCCCAGCCACTCTGCAAGTCCGTCCAGCATTCTCTCCCTGGGTCTACCTGGTGCTCTCTTTCCCTCCAGCTTTCCTGTTGTGACCAGGTGCTCCAAATCCCCCTTCCTCATAAAATGGCCTATAAATGTTGCTTGTCTTTTCCTAATCTTCCTTATGAGTGGTCTACTTGTGTCTGCCTCTATCAAGACTGTCTTGTTTGTTTTCTTTGCTGTCCATGGAACTCTCAACATTCTTCTGCGAAACCACATCTCGGCTGCCTCGATCCTGCTCTGGCTTTCCTTACTGACTGTCCACGCCTCGCATCCGTACAACAGTATTGGTTCTATATAACATTCAAGGACTCTCTTTCTGATGTTAATTGATAGGCATTTGTTGGTAAGAATGCTTGTCATCTTCTTGAATGCTGTTTTGGCTTGGCCGATTCAGCAAGCTATTTCCGATGTGCATCTGCGGTCTGATGAAATTACCGTTTCCCAGGTATTTAAACTTATTAACCTGTGTCAAGGTTGTGCTATTTGCTGTTATTTTGCTTGGGGGGATTTCATGTTTTTTACTGATCACCATGACTTCAGTCTTCCTGCAGTTTAGTTCCAACCCCTTACCTTTGCTTTCTGTTTCTAGTATATATTCACAAGGTTTTGTAGGTCCCTTTCATTTTCTGCAATTAGCACGGTGTCATCTGCGTACCGAATGTTGTTTATCATTTTCCCTCCAACCTTTAATCCAGGGTCTTCTTCTACGTTTCTCATGATGTTTTCGCTATATAGTGAAAACAGATCTGGTGACAAAACACAACCCTGTCTGACTCCTCTTTTGATGTTTTGAAAAGAGCTTATATTGTTTTCTATTCTCATTGCAGCTGTTTGTTCCCAGTACATATTCCTGATTATTCGTAGATCTTTTCCATTGAGTCTCTTAATATATGAACTCAAATATCAATCCTAATAGACAGGAAGCATGTAACTTTACAGAAAACATACAGGTGAACAGCCCAACAACTTGAACAAGACAGAAAATGAGACAGGAAGAGATGTCGGAAATCAAAGGATTAAAACAAAAACGACTTTTTAGAGAGCGACAGAAAAGAAAATTTCCACCACAGAATTCTCAGAAGACTGGGATACTATTTATACTGACAGTTTCCAGCATTCCCACCCAGGATAGAAACAATAAACAGTAGAATTTTCACAGTAGAGCAGGGCTAGAATTTTCTGATAGTTTTTAGCACCCATGGGCTGGAACAACTATGCAAACAATCTTTGTGAGTTTGTCCCCAAAATTTGTAGTTACTAACCCTCCACAGTTACAGACATAACTAATACAGGTGATTACTGTTAGTGCAATCACAAGTCAGCAAACAAAATTAGAAGTCACAGGAAAAGAGAATTTTTCATTTTCTGGAATGCTGTTTTAGCTTAGAAAACTGAGGTATCTTTCTCTTTTCTTCATATTATTATTATCATGTACAGGCAGTGGACTCAATAATACTAACAATAACAACTAACATTTTTCACGCTGGTTCCCCCAAAACTACAAGAACTCTTTGCATTTATCACCAAAAATACTACAAATTGTACAATAACAAAATACATTGCCTTGTCTGTTTGTTTACTCTAATGATGTTTCTAATGTCCATGTTTGCCTTATTCAATATGTTTGCATTATCTGTTCGTCTTTTCTGTTGTTTTTTTCTTGCAAGTGCAAAGAGTGCCAGATGTTTTGCAAAATAATCACCTATATTACAACCTAACAGTCTTAATGTCATACCACTATAATTACTGATAATTTATCTACACTGAAGCAAAAGCAATGTTCTGAATTGAAAAAAGAAAAAAAGAAAAAGAAAAAAGAAATTCTATGAAAAGGTGAAAAAAAAATGTCAAAGATGAAATCAGGGCTGTGTGTGTGTGAGTGTGAGTGTGAGTGTGTGTGTGTGTGTGTGTGTGTGTGTGTGTGTGTGTGTGTGTGTGTGGAGTGTCTGTGTATGAATGTGCACCCATATGATATATGATCGTGCAACTTTATGAAATATTTCAAACCATGCATGTATCTAATAATATTAACATCAATAAACTTTCTGAGTTGAATACACCAGATAAAACCAGAAACAATGAAAACAAGCAGTACATGACTCATAAAACATAGGCTCAAAACAAACACAAAATGCATGGATTTATAATAAACTGTCAGTAAATTTACTAACACTAACACCAAAAACAAACAAAAAGTACTGGAATGCATGGCCTATTCTTTTTCTTAAAAATGCAACTAACCTCAGTTCTTTCAAAAACCTTTGTGAATCACATCCAAAAATCAGTTTGATGATAATATAATATTAATAGATAGATATACATACATTAATAATAATATATAAATATAATTATATATAGATTCTACTAATTTAGTATGCATGCTGATAAATCAATCATCATCATCAGCATCAGCAACAACAGAAGTAGTAATAGTAGAAGTAGTAGTAATACTAATACTAATAGCAGTAGTAGTAGAAGTAGTCATCACTATTGTTGAATTAAAAAGCTCAGATGATTGCGCAGAGCTACATATGGACTACAAGTACAACCATCTCAAAAGATATAAAACCTCATTGATCCTGAAAAAAAAATCTGGAGGAGAAAATCAAATACACATAATAATGCATTCGTGCACAAAATCATGCCCCTGGCAATGATGACACAGCCTAGTTTATTATCATAGGGTTTAAAAGAGATAAAATCTGAATACAAAATAACAAATGTCAACATAATTAAGGACACTAAATTAGTAAATATATATATAATAATTCAAAACTGGTCTAAATTATCTCAAACTGCTTCAGCACATCATAATTCCACAGGGACAAGACAGAAACAAAGAGAGTGACAGAAAAAGGACATTTCTGGCACAGAATTTCCAGAAGGTGGGGTTACCATTTATATTATAACATGGAAAAAAAAAGGCCCTGGCATCCACTATGAGGGTAAATCAAATCCATTCTTGCATACATATGTAATCTAGCAAAAACCAACAAAAGGTATCAACCTAAGAACAGACAAAAGGCCTACACGTTTTGTGCACATACTACTAGTACTACTACAATTACTGCTACTCCAGCTACTGGTGGGCTCAATCTAATGTGTGTCACTGTGTGTGTGTATGTGTGTGTGTGTGTGTGTGTGTGTGTGTGTGTGTGTGTGTGTGTGTGTGTGTGTGTGTGTGTGTGATTTATATTATGTTCATAATTATAAAATGAAGAGTTGAGTCAAATGTACTCTTGTTCACCTGAGTCTTCTGATTCAAAGAAAACAATGAAGTCTTTTTCTTCTAAATTTATACAGGACTAGCCTGTTACTAGTGTTAGCATTGTTCGAATTTTATTGTATATTTTATATGACAAGGATTTTCATGATGAATGGGCATTAATTTATGAATCAGTACGCTAAAGCACAAATTTCATATTTTCATACCTTTTCTGCAGTTTACTGAGACCAGACTATATATATAATATCACTATTGTTTGAACTGGAATTTTTGTATGTTTTAGTGTCATCTGCCAAGACCTTGCATGTTCTTTTTACTTTTCTAGTAAGTCATTTGTAACATTTGTAAATAAAACAGCATTACTACCATTAGCCAAAAAATGCTACTGGGCCTTGGAGGATTCCATTGAAAACATTTTGCTTAGAACTTTGAACATTAATTATTATCATCAATTCTGACATGCTACGTTTGATTTTGTGGAAAGTTCTTTTCCATGGTTCTTTCTAGAAAAAACAACAACAAACAAACAAAACAAACAAACAAACAAAAAACCCCAACACCTCAACATGTCAGAACTGGCCATTCATGAGGGAGAGAACTCACTCTGTCTGAGAAGGGAAATGACCTACAGACGGGAAGCTTCTTAACCGTCAAGAATTTCCTGCACAGAAGGTCAGCCAGAAAACTCAGAAAGGTACCTGGGCAAAACTCAGCTGGCTAAGAACCCCAGATCTACTCCATAACATGACAACTAATATGACTTTATGAGCTACCATCACCTATTTCCTGGAGAAGGGTTGATAAAATGAAGCCTGGGCAGAACCTAGAAAGCTGCAGAGAGGAATGGAGAGCAGATGTAGGGGATACTACCATCACAGTTGGGCTCTGTCCTCAAGGAAACAACTGAAGAATCATGAATGACCATGCTAAAGGGTCAGTGGATTGGTCCTCATCATAGTTTTCATACTCTTCCTCAGAGTCTGGCCCTTGCAATGACTGAATGAGCACAGAGACTCACTTGAAGACTCAAAAGTGGCCATTTGATACACTGAAACCCAGCAGAGAAAACGCTGAAGCCTGCTGAAGGGAAAGAGCTTGAAGACAGCTGTCCCTGTGGGTTGTTTCCGACCAAAGGTCATGACTTGAGGACCCATACTTAAGGGGCATAAAGAACCTCCAGTCAATTGCTGCAAGAGCAGGCCTAAAGAAGACAACCCTTGCTGAGAGATTTGTATTCATGTTTGTCAACAAGCAGAGGAAGACCCCGGATCATGGCCTTGGGAATATACCTGGGGGACATAATGACTGAAGCCAGCCAACTGCTGTTCTCATCCACAAGGATAGCAGAACCCTGAACCATGGCACAGGAACCTACACCTGGAAGGTATTAAACCCCCCAAGCCAGCCAACCGCAACAATTTAAGCATGTCCAAGGAAAGCAGGCCTTGCACAAAGATTTCCCCTGGGCCCAAAAAAAATGCTGGAAAGGCTCCAAAGAGGGCTTGACCCTTGGGATTACTACTTAATCATTTTAATGGTACTAAGAGCCATGAAAATCAGTGTTGGTATCAGCATTGTACTAACACTGTAACAGGTACAAAGAGAGGACCTGGAGATTTGAGGGAAGCAACCCCTGTACCATTGGGCCACACAGGATTATTGTCCTCGGGAAAAAATGATCATGCAAGTTGTCATTCTCCTTTTCCCTTTTGCAAACACACATACACATTCTTGAATAATGTAGGCCTAAGTTGCTATTTTATATATCTAGATATGTACTTAGGCCTAGACTAGAGGTTGCTTAAATTAATTTAATGAAGTTATTTTGGTTACGATTGTATTATTGGGCTTACTTAATCATTACAGTCACATGATGACTTGTTTTTAACAGTCTATACCAACATCATAAGCTGCTATGATGAAATTGTAAAAATGGCTAGGCCCTATTGCTATCTATGGCTTAATCCTAACACTAACAGGTAGGCTAATAAAACAGATGACACTTCTTATGTCTTTTATGAGGGAGGCTTAACTGTAGTAGTTAACACATGTAAATTAAACAACCTCTATCTTTGACCGTACCAGTAAACTCAAACTTCTAATAGTGATAACGTAAGGAACTAAAACTCTAGCAGGCCTACTGACAGCTAGCTGAAGACAAGTCAAACTTAAATGAAAGTGGGCTTGTCTCTTCAGTCTTGGACTGTAAAGTGTAGTCTGCAACTTACTTTGCTTTCATTTTCTCTTCAGCAGACATCGTGCTTGTGAGATCAAACAGAAGTAACAAAACAATGAATCCTAAGAAGAGATCCATGCATTCTCTTGACTTTAACGACTTCATCGCTGCTGCCGGAAGCCGTAGAACTTGTATAATTTTGCCAGATCACACACAACACTTAGTTCTTCCCACTTCAGCTTGCCATGTTGTCATATTAAACTCTCGTACCCCACGAGAAAACGATACCAGATGATGAAGTCGAGCTGCGCGTGCCTTAGATAAGCCGATACAACATTGCTTCCGGTGCACACTTCTGTCAATGCGAAGGACACACGAAAATGGCTTTAAACGCCAGGTTATTCACGCATAATATTCTGCGGGTTTCCAATCTGAAGAAGCTGTCACACACGACCCAGGCAATCGAGCGAAACAGTGACAAAAATACTGTTTCCCTTGGCGTTCACACGGTATGTTATAGGTCTAGGCCTATACAATTTGTCCTTGTCTTTAACCGACGTTCAACTTTTCATTTTGGAAGTCACATTGAATTGATTAAATTATGTTGTGCGACAATCATTGTCTCACAATGTAATAATGTTGTCACAATGATGTCGACCATTGAATTATGAGTGATCCATCGACGATCTGATCAAGCGGTTACTATGTTGCTTCTTTCTTTTTCGCTGCTTCTTTTACAGAGTCTGAGAGTGCACGTGTAAAGTAAAAATAGTTGGCCCTTCACGTTGCACGTGCTAGTCGTGTTTTTCACATGTGAAATTCTCCAACAACTTGGCCAAATCCTCATATTCATTGGGCCTGAAAACTTTCATAAAAATCATCTGACCAAAGAACAAAAGCATTCATCAATATTTATTAAATTTGACAAATGAAACATTCTCATTCATACCAAAAACTGTAAAGGATGGAAACAACCTGCCCAAACAGGTCATTGTATTGTACAGTTTGAGTTTGTGGCCAAAACCATTGACAATTTTGAAGCAAGAGCTTCCACAATGCAGTAGCCAGAAAATCTGCTGTTTTTGTCCTTCTTCTTCTTGTTTGTTTGTTTATTTTGTTTTGCTATGTGTGTCAGACCCGGTTAAAATGACAGAATGATGAACATGACGATTGTGGTCACTAAATAGGAAGATGGAGGAGAAGAAGAGTTGTAAAATCCTTGTAGGCCCAAAGTATAGGCTGTTTAATGCGGGCCTGAGTGATAAATGGATGTAACGTGAAAAGGCTAAAATTAAGGCCTGGTAACAGATTTTTCTCAACACACTGTTATACACTAAGTTACAGCAAGCAACACACTGCATAGCTATATACTGTGAGAATGCTTACAGTCACAGGAGATGACTTTTCAGTCAGCACATGCTAGTATGAGTATAATCACATCCAATTTTCTAAAAATAAGTCCCATGGAAATTTAACAGATGCAGAATAGTGTGTACCAGATACATGATCCGTCTTTCTTATGTCATATCTAACTTAGATTCTAAGATGAAGATTTTTCATGTATTTGGTCGTCAGGCATGTCATTGTCATATCCTATTACCAACACGCGCGCGCGCACACGCACACACACACACACACACACACACAGTGACACACACACACAGTGACACACACACACACACACACATACATACACACACATACATACACACACACGCATGCATGCATGTATGCGCATACACACACACACATACACACACACACACACACACACACACACACACACACACACACACACACACACACACACATGCAAATGATGCATGCATGAATGAAGACCGAACAGAGGTTTCACATCGAAGTGACTTTTTTAGTTAGTAAATCAAAAAACTTTGAATCCCTCCTCTCCTTCCCCTCCCCAGACACACACATACCCAGCTCTACACAGGCATGCATAATCACCCCCTCGCATGTCTACGCCCCTGGCATGCTAGCCAATCAGCACACAGGCTTAGAGAAATTATATACATGTCAAAACTATTGCAAGATTCAAATGCTTCCACCTCTCCCCCATCCCTCGGCAAGGCGATAACCACAGGCTAGGCTAACTATGGTATCCATCAGTAGACCTGTGACATTTAGAAAATGTTGCCCTGGTCTCTGTGTGTTTTCCTGCGATCTCTTGCATGGCAGATTTTGAGACTGGGAAGTTTTGCTCCAGGGCATTTATCCAGAATGAAATTTGAACCAGTCAAACCCATCCAGCCGTTGATTTAGCATTCCACTTTTGACTACTTTGTGCATAGATCTCAACAGCAACCGTACTAATTACTATCCATTACAATTCCTTTTGACTTCATTGCCGAATTGGTATCATTGTTTGCAGTCAAGTGTGAAGTAGTTGGTTTCAAGACTAAGAAGACCCCCATGGGAATGCTGGGGGCTCATTCAGTATAAAGAGTATCCCCACCTTCTGGAAATTCTGTGCTAGAAATTTCCTCTTTCCAGTCACTCTCTTTGTTTCTGCCTTGTCCCTTCTTTTCCTGTCATTTCCTCCGTATTATTTTCTGTCTTGCTGGTCCATTCACTTGTATGTGTTCAATAAAGGCCTAGGCACATTCTCTTAGGATTGATAATTGGGTACATGTATTAAGTGCATTTTTGGCTCCAGGGAAGTGAGATGTGTGGAAGCAATTTTTGGTAATTTAGGCCCATTTTTATTTGTGTTTAGAGTCCTTAATTGTGTTTACATTTTTAGTCAAGTTTGTTTTTTTAATCCCATGAGTAATGAATTGGACGGAGTGGTCAACACCAGGGACATCTCCTTAGATTATCATTATGTGCGTGAATATGCACTTAATTTTCTTTTCCTTTTTTCCCCCCCTGTTGGTTTAAACAGAATTTTATTCACGGAAAGAAGAGTCATAAATACAGCAATGCTTAGGCAGGGCATCAAGCAATGGCTTATGTTAGCCCTCCCCAAAAACAATTGACACACTGTTGGCTCAAATGCGGGCAACTTGTGAAATTTAAACCAAATAAAAAAAAAAACGAGAAAGAAATGAAAAAAGCTGAAAGCACAACGATCATGTGGTAGCACATTAGGTGGAAGAAAACAATAACAAAAATAAACCAAAGCAAATTAAGAAAAAAAAAAGAATGAAATAAAAAAAGAAGAAGAAGAAATGAAACAAAATAATAAAAACACTCAGAAAACCCAACCAAGCAGGCAAAAACACCCACAAGGCAAAAACATCCACAATTGATATCACATATTACTGCAAACATAAGTAATAGATGAAAAGAGTAAGACTTAGTTCCAACATGCTGGAGGAATGGAGATGAATGAGAGTTGCTTACTGGAGGTCTGGCACACCACCACAGATCACCCAAGTAGACAATTTAGAAATGCTTAGAATTTTTTCTTTTATAAAATTATGAACCAATCTAAATATGTTTTCGTTTTCTTGAAGGCTTAATTGTTCACTTCCATTCATAAGTATTTTAGTTCTTCTTTGTTCCTGAGGAAGAGAGTCGATCGTCTGGAGGCGAATGTTTGCATACCGCAGACAAAAAAGCAGAAAGTGATTCGCTGTTTCATTAGGATGGCCACAAGTACATGCTGAATTATCTAGTAAATGTCTTTTGAACAAGTCAGAGTGAAGATCACTCATTTCTAATCTTAGTTTACAATGAATAGTTTGCTGCATCCTTCACCATTGTAAAAGAATGGGTCTCCATGTGAGAGAAAGTGTTTAAGTTGGCCAATGGAGGGGCTAGCTTGTATGTGTTCTGGAAGTTCATTCCATAATCTGGTTGTAGATGGGAAGAATGAGGTTGCGTGAGCCTCTGTTTTAGAACGAGGAGTTATTCTTTCTAAGGGTCTTCATCTATGATAAGGGTTTTGAGCGGACATAAGTGATGGAACAAGATCTACTAAATACTGAGGAGTGTTACCGTTGACTAGCTTATGATAGAATTATAACTTGTGACGTCGTCGTCTCTCTAGTTTTAGAGGGCAGAGTCCTGATTCCTTGTAAAGTTTTTCATGGCTTGTTCCTCGAACAGTCCCAATGATTATTCTGATAGCTTCTAAATTAAGGTTTTCCAACTCATCAGAAAGTTTTTTACTGCAACTTTCCCATATCACATCTGCATAATCAAAAATGGGCAGAAATATTTTCAAGGCATCTACTTTTGGTATGATTATAGCACAAGGCTACAATTATTATTATTAATATTAATATTATTGTTTTATTGTTGTTGTTGTTGTTACTATTATTGTTATGAATATTGTTGTTGTTGATATCATCAGTATTATTATCAGCATTATTATTTTTCAAGGAAGTAATACCATCTTCATAGATTTTTATAATGATATAAGCGTTTAAAACTATTTTTGTGCTGTTTCACTTTACTTCAGTTATTTGGAAAATATAGAGAATAGATACCACAACAAAAACAAGTATGCTTTTAATGTTTGTACCTAACCTATGATGGTTATTATACTGACCAGCAGCCTTTGTTTCTGTCTTAACAGCAAAGTCTTCAAGGCCAGGATTTCACTCTATCAGCATGTCAGTACCTCACTTACTCTTGCCAAGAGAGGATACCAGTGAACAACCTGGATGTTATGACCAGCAGGATGCTGAAAATCCGGGAAAAGAATTTGACATCGGTGCTGTTTCCTCAGGAACACCTGCCTTCAGTTATAAAAGCAGTCAGCTACACAACAGACGACATCATCACATGCCCGGTAGACAAAGCCAGTCAGTTAGATCACAGTGTCATCTACGAAAATCACAGTGTTACTATTCTAACAGAACCTGGGAAGGACCTACAACTTCTGACACACCCAGCCACAGACGTTTTTCACCAAAAAAACATTAGGTCGGAAACAGAGACTGATCTCTCAGTGCTGCAAGAGACCTGTTTTAGACGACACTCCATCTGTGATATGTATACTACCCTCAACCAAGCACACTTTGCAGACTGTTCAGTTCTACAGTGCAGCAGGGATTCAGGCTTAAGGCAGGATGCTAAATTTTACCCTGAGTCTAGTTCAGATGCTTTGCTGTGTAGTGGAGGGCCGGGTTCTGGTGGACCAGAGAAGTCTGCAAACTCTGGGGGTCAGGGTCCGAACCAGGATCAGCTGAGGGCTGTGGAGACCTTCTTCATTGAAGCGGTGAGTTTTGTTTGTAAGTCACTGTGAATCACCGCATTGTTGACTTGCCTTAAAATTAAATAGTAAGATTGACAATTGATGATGAAGTACTTCCATATAGTGTGGTTTTTAGATCATAATCTACAAAAATTTGAAGTACTGTCATACAGTGTGGTCAATAGATCATAATCTGCAAAAAATTAAGTATAAAGAACAATGATTTGCCTTTGATACATGAGTCATACTCACAGCCCAGAACTTATGTACCCATAGTCTAGCTTTTTTTGCTTTTCTCTCGATAAGTAATAGTACTAATACGCTAAGTTGATCACAAGCATATAACCTTTTGTTCACCATCTGTATGGTCATGTCTTATCTGGCCGTGGGGATGCGGGGGGCTCTTTTAATAATAATATAGTATCCCCATCTTTGGGAAAGTCTGTGCTAGAAATTTCCTGTTTTCTTTCACTCTCTTTGTTTCTGCCTTGTTCCTTTCTTTTCTGTCATTTCTTGCTATCATTTTCTGCCTTGCTGGTCTATTCACCTGCATGTGTTGGATAAAGTCTTACCTACTTTTTCTTAGGATTGATAATTGGGTACATGTATTAAATGCATTTTTGGCTCTAGGGAGATGAGATATGTGGAAGCAATTTTAGATGATTTGGGCCCGTTCTTGTGTATGTTTCGGTGTCATTAGTTGTGTTTCAATTTTGTATTCATGTTTGTTTTTTAGTTCGCCTGTGTGATAAATTGGACTGAGTGGTCAACGCCTGGGGCGTGTCTTTGGATTGTGTGCGCGAGTGGACTGAGTGGTCAACGCCAGGGGCGTGTCTGGATTGTGTGCGCGAGTGTATTGATATGTGTACTTAACTTTTCATTTTTTATCCCGTTGAAGTTTTACATGTTTTGAAATGGTTATAGCCCTGATATGGCTCTACGCAGTCGGCTGGGCTTTAAACAACAATAACAATCCTGAGATGAATGTGGCCATTTTTTTCCAGTCCGTGCCGGCTGCCATGGAGCTTGGTGGTCAGCCTTGGTGGTCAGCCTTGGTCACAGTTGGTGGTCAGCCATGTATCTTGTTGCTCCAATTGATAGAGGCAACATTCCTGTAGTATTTGTTCAGTTGTTTCATCCAAGTCTGCAGGGGCAGGTTGGTGAAAGTGTCAGTTTGAACTTGGCACTTGCAGTTCAATTTATCCATGGTCCTTGATACGGTCATGGCCCAGTGTGGAACCTCATCAGGACCATTCGCTGCTCTCTGGACAAGAAGTGGTAGTCATCCCTTTCCCACTTTCTGTCTGTGGCTAGAGGACTAGAACAGTAGAAGTATTCTGATGCTCCTGCTCTCTCTCTAGCTGAAGCTTTCATTCTGATTGGTCTTCCTGGGTTTTTATTTTTTTGTCAATTCTTCTTTCATTGTTTCGTGATGTCTCATCGTGGGTGAACATCTGCTGAAGGATTACTGTTCTAGTTCTTCTTACTTGCTAGAAGGTCTTGGTCAGAGGGGAAGCTTGTCATTCTCCAGGTTTTGGAGAGCAGAGAATGAAATCTGAAACTGAAAGATCACTTTGTACAAATAATGATACCAGTAGGCAGTATCTGAATGTGGTCAGAGTGAAGTAGACAACCTTTTGTTTTGAGTAGTTGTACTTTTAAGAAGTTTTAGTGAAGTTCATGGATGCTTTCATACAACTAGAAGATGTATAGCCATTTTACGTAAGTTCTGTTCTCACTTTTGTATTAATTAAAAGTAATTTATTCAGAGTATGACGTTCAATACTGGGACAAGTCCATTATGCGGTCCACCGAGATCTGCCAGCAGTTACCTGGCAGACTCCTTCCTTGACTTGAGTAGTATAGGATCTAGGACCTATATGATCTGCTACAGTGTTACTGTTAGTGTTATAACAAGTAGGCTAGCTGTTTGTGTATTTGATAACATTTTCTCTTAATCAATGCAGTGCAGTGTATTGATAATTTTTTTTAAAAGAACTATGCCTATTAAATGTTAAACATAACTTTTTACTACCAAATTATCTCTGGTATCGGTATTGGGGGATTTAACAGAATGTAAGTTGTAACCAATGATCATGTTTATGTCTAATAATAAATGTTTGTATGTGTGTTTCACAGCTACCCACTTTTTCAAGTCCCGGTTGGATTATCGTGTGTATCATCCTGACATCATTTTCGAAAACAATTTCTGGGGTGAAAATCAAGTTTCAGTGTGAGTACTTGGTTTTCGTATATATGTTGACATCAGTTGGATACAAGTTGTCTGTTCATTTCTTTTCGCTCTCTTTTTGACATTATTCATTGACATATTTACTGAATAGTGTTTCTAGCTTAATGACAATACATACACGATGCATGCATGTGTGCACACGTTCACTCACATGAGCGCACACACACACACACACACACACATGCGCACTTTTTTTTTTTAAATGGCTGAGACTATTTAATAACGTACTTGATGCATATGCATGTGCACACACTCACATACACGGATTTGCGTGCACACATGCGTACACACACACACACACACACACACGCGTGCGCGCACTTACATATACATAGTAACATACACACGCGTACACACTTTAAAAAAAATGGATGGGACTACCTAATGTAGTAATAACATATTTTGATGCATGCAAATATGCGCTAACACGCATGCACTGTTTACTACACACAAACACACACGAGCGCACACACGCACAACACACACACACACACACACACACACACACACACACACACACACACACACACACACACACACACACACACACACACACACACACAACACACACACACACACAACACACACACAACACACACACACACACACACACACACACACACACATGCACTCCCTTTGCATGTCTAACACTCATAATTACTAGCCGCTTATCTGAAACAAGTTACTAATATCTTAGTTCAAAAGTTGAAATATTGCAGTTTCCATTGATATCAAACATTTTAGCAGTAGGTTTAAAACCGCCCGGGGGAAAAAATCACAAAAGTGGCAAAAATCGGCCGTCAGCAGGGAGAGTAAGCATGTGCGTGAGTTCAGCTGGGAGGGATGGAGCGCTGTGCGAGCGCGCAATGGCGTGAAACTGAAAGAATTATAAATCCTTTACAGTTTGAAGGTCATTATGAAATTGTTGTCTCTTCTTCTGAGCTGGTGTATGTGGGGGCATATGCCTGGATGATGTGTAATCCTTTGACTCCCACACCCTATCCACCAGTACGCTGCATTGTCAACCATGCCAGCAAAGCCAAAAATTAACCCTTTGACGCCCTTACTCTATCCACCAGCTTCCGGCAGGAAGCTGGTGGATAGGATGAGAGAGTTGAAGGGTTAAGTTTTTGCAGTTTGTACATGGTGAGGGAGTCGGAGTTAACCCTTTGTCTCCTGCACCCTATCCACCAACTGCAAAAACTTAACCCTATGACTCCACAACCTTATCCACCAGCTTGTTGTAGGAAGCTGGTAGGTAGTAGGATGAGGCAGTCAAAGGGTTAAGTTTTTTGCTTTGCTAGCATGGTTGACAATGCAGGATGCTGGTGGACAGGGTGCAGGAGTCACAGGGTTAAGACAACTGGCTTTTGTGGTAAGTTTAACAGTTATCAATTGGCCATTGATTGTGTTGTAGCTTTTCAGTGCTGCAGCATGATCACAGAAACAAATCTGAACAAGGTGATGGAGGTGGATTGGACGTGTCATCTGAAGAAATCAGGATGATTTCGCTCAGAATACCTGTCACTGGACACAAGAAAGAAGACACAAAAGAGGGAAATCTTGAACACCTGACAACAAACTGATGAAGAACTTAAAACACGCCTTGGGTACCATACAGAGTCTGGTCCAGAACAGACAAATAGTGGACCTTCATTGCTACCCTACATGTAATTTGCATAACAGGAAGAAACTTGAAGGCCAGATTTCAAAGTAAGTGAAAATTCATTAACTACATGTATACAAAACACATCTGAAGATGGCTCTTTGATATACTTACAACTCGTCAGAATATGCAGTCTGCAGATTATTCACTGTAAAGTGTATATTTCTTTTATATTATGCACATTTATTGAAATTGTCACTTTTGTTACAGTGGCATAAACCAGTATGCCGTGCAGATGACAAAATTGCGAGCATTGACCCACCTGAAGTACGCCCACGTCCACATGGAAGTGATTTCCTCTGCCTGTATACCCGAGGAGAATATGATTCGTATCCAGTGGAGGATTGTTGGCCTGTCCCAACTCAAGGCACTGCGCTTTTGGAAGTACACGGCTTGGAGCTACAGCAAGGCTTTTCGTGAAGATGCAGAGTAAGTTACATTTTTATTTGATCTTCTGTTGCATTATTTGGTGATGGTGGTAGTGGTTGTGAGCATTTATATGCATGTGCATGCGTGTTTGTGTGTTTGTGTGTGTGTGTGTGTGTGTGTGTGTGTGTGTGTGTGTGTGTGTGTGTGTGTGTGTGCAGAAATCATAGAATGTAAAAATTGAAAGTCATTGTAAATGTAATACATCAGAAAATGTTTGTTACAACTGATACCAGAGATATTGTTACAGCTGACACAAAAGGTGTTGTTACATCTGATATCAGAGATGTTTATAATATGTTACATCTGATGCCAGAGATGTTTATCTGTTACAACTGATGCCAGAGATGTTTATCTGTTACAACTGATATCAGTGATATTTATCTGTTACAACTGGATGCCAGAGATGTTTATCTGTTACAACTGATGCCAGAGATGTTTATCTGTTACAACTGATGCCAGAGATGTTTATCTGTTACAACTGATGCCAGAGATGTTTATCTGATACAACTGATGCCAGAGATGTTTATCTGTTATAACTGATGCCAGAGATGTTTATCTGATACAACTAATGCCAGAGATGTTTATCTGTTATAACTGATGCCAGAGATGTTTATCTGTTACAACTGATATCAGTGATATTTATCTGTTACAACTGGATGCCAGAGATGTTTATCTGATACAACTGATGCCAGAGATGTTTATCTGATACAACTGATGCCAGAGATGTTTATCTGATACAACTGATGCCAGAGATGTTTATCTGATACAACTAATGCCAGAGATGTTTATCTGATACAACTGATGCCAGAGATGTTTATCTGTTATAACTGATGCCAGAGATGTTTATCTGATACAACTGATGCCAGAGATGTTTATCTGATACAACTGATGCCAGAGATGTTTATCTGTTACAACTGATGCCAGAGATGTTTATCTGTTACAACTAATGCCATGTACATAGATTTCAATTTCAGAAACAAAACCTGAAAGTATTTTCTTGTAATCGTTGATTTTGAACCTTTTTCTTTGGGGAGATGGTCCATCTGACACATTTGATTCTGAGTAAATACAGAGTTTTATGTCGACACAGAAAGTTTAGTGACTATCAGGCTTGTTTTATGACAGATGATAAAATCGTATTGTAAAATAATGACAGTGTCTTATGTTACAGATGGGTGGATGGTATATCAATCCTTCACGTCAACAAAGACGGGTTGATCATCAAACACCGTATGGACAGGGTAAATAGCAAGTGTTTTAACCCTTTGATTCCTGCACCATATGTGCCAACTGCAAAAACTTAACCATTTGATTTCCTCACTCTATCCACCAGCTTCCTGCAGGAAGCTGGTGGATAGGATGAGGGAATCAAACAATTAAGTTTTTGCTTTGCTTGCATGGTTGGCCATGCAGGATGCTGGTGAACAAGGTGCAGGGAGTCAGAGTTAATATCCTTACTTTGTAATGACTTGGCATCGGTTAGTGTGTTTGCAATAAGTTAGTGCCTTTGTGTGTTAAATTTACAGTTAATTAGCATCTGTTCATGTATTTACTTTACAATAAATTGTCACCTGTTGATGTATTTATTTTCTGTAATTTAGAATGGTCTGTAAATGTATTGACTTTGCGCTAACACCTGTTTATGTATTTACCTGGCACAAACTTGGGATGCTAGGGCTATTTCACTGTAAATAGTATCCCCACCTTCTGGAAATTCTTTGCTAGAAATTTCATATTTTCGGTCTTTCTCTTTGTTTCTGCCTTGCTCTTTTGCTTTGTCATCTCTTCCTAACATTTTCTGCCTTGCTGGTCCATACACTTGTATGTGTTCTAAAAAGCCTTACATACTTTCTTTTAGGATTGATGCATTTTTGGCCCCCAATCCACCAGCTTCCTGCAGGATGGAGTCAAAGGGTTAAGGTTTCGCTTTGCTAGCATGGTTGACAATGCAGGATGGTGATGGACACAGTGCGGGAGTCAAAGTGTTAAATATAATGAATCAATACCTGCTTGACCAAGGGCCTGTCATCTCTGCTGATTTAAATTTTGGAACTACTTTGCGTTGCAGATAACTCCTGATGAAGAGCAGCTAGTGAAGGCTCCCACCTCGTTGGTGGGCAAGCTGGCGTTGCTGTTCGGTCTGAGCGCGCCCAAACCAAGCCTGTCTGACTTCAGCTCTATACTGTGATGACGTTAGTTTGTGCCTGGTGTGCACCAGCGAGCGGTAGACCACATGACCATGTACTGTTGTTAGACATAATTTTATGTAAGAATTTTTTTTTAATGTAATAATGGCACCAGAGCCTGCAAAAGACCTCAGTTAAAAAATGTAATGTGGCGTGTGATGCTGTTTCGTTTTCATTTGCTGGCGTAATTTCTGCTTTTCCCCGTCTTAACACTTTTGTCTTGGAGAAAGAAAATGCTAAAAAAAATACTGGATGAAATGGGAGAAAGAAAATGTGACCTGCCAGCACGAAATCAGTCTTAACTAGCATTTTGGGCATTTGGAGATATACATATCACTGGAAAGTGTACATTGTGCTGATTATTTTGGTACTTGAATAAAGCTTGTACTCAAAAAAATGTAGAAGTTATGTATGTTTAAAGTCATTAAGTTGTATGACGGCCATTTTGAGAAAATGGCCTCTGAAGTTTTTGTGTGCTGTCCTACACATTTTCCTTAAATTTCTTTATTTGGTGGCTTTGACCCAGTTTGTTTCTAATTTTCCCTGTCATTATCTGAAAGGTGCACCAAAGAGCTTTCCATCAGTATATTACATGTGCGGGTACTGTACAGGTTACGATTCAAAATAAGAGACAAAAATAGGTATTTTGGCAGGAAATTGCGTTCTTTCTGCTGCGATCAGTGCATTAAAATACCGATAAAAATTGATTAATAATATTTTTTCAAGAAAAAAATGTCTGGGGGGATAGATTATAGTCTACAGAAATCAATTTTGAGAAAAAGTCAAAACACACCAGATAGACCCTCAGTCACCTTTTCAGCTCCTAGTGCTGTTCGACTGACTGCAAGTTAAGACTGATTTCATGGTGAGAGATCACAAATGGTTAAAATAAAGAATGAAGTGTCTCTCATGATTTCTGGTAATGTGTATAAACTTTTGGTGCTGTAGTGCATGAATTCAGTACTGTTCAGTTCAAATCAAAATACTTTATTCTGTTTGATGGGCACACCACAGTTGTAGCCAAATGATATATTTATGTATATATATATATATATATATATATATATGTATATATACACATACACACACAGAGTTAAACATGCTGCTTGTAAATCCATTGTCACTAAAAGAATTTAGGTTAAAAAAAAAAACTGCCTTCACCTTGCTGGAGATTGAAGGCTTCCTTTGTTGTGTGTCCTGGTATTTAGCTAAGGAATCACTGTGGTAAAAAGTAGAACAAGTTATTATTGTGCAGTATGACTAAGAATTGTAATTAGATAGTAATGCTAGAAATGGTCAAAATGATTTCTGACCAGAGACGAATGCAATAGTAGTATACGCCTTTTATCCCCTCACCCTATCCATCAGGTGCAAAAACCTAACCCTTTCCCTGCATCAGCCTTTCCATAGCTTCTTGCAGGAAGCTGATGGGTAGGTTGAGCAAGTGAAAAGGTTAAGTTTTTGCTTTCATATCATGATTGATTTTGCTGGAAGCTTGGTGGATGGGGTGAGGGAATAAAGGGCTTAAGTTTGTTTTGCTTTGGCCGATAATGCAGGAAACTGGTGGATAGGATGAGAGAGTTGAAGAGTTAAATATCTGTATTGTGATTGTATGTGGCAAGTTTGTTATTGAAGAAATGTGATGAAACTTGTCCCAGAGCGGACAATTATTATTCTTACTTTTATAGCATCTTCCTTGTGATTCTGAGTGTTACTGCTGTTATTGTTAGAACAATGACTTTTGAAAACAGGTTGTGGTTACATTGTCTTTTTTTTTTAATTGTGTTTGTCTTCTGAGCTGAAGCTTCTTTGCAGGAGAGACTTTTAAGTTTTGGAAGCGAGTGATTTGCGTATTCATGTTTTGTATTGAAGCGCACATCTTGCATCAATTTTCAAATGTCAGCTTAGGGAAAATCCTGTGTGTGATAAGTCCATGAAATTTCTGTGGAAGAAATACATCCCCAAAATTCTTTGGGGATCTAGGACCTTCTGAATGAGAAGTTGTAAATTAATTATTAGATTTCTAGGAGGTATCCTCAGCTGTTTTAGACTACATATCCAGTGCTTTTCTTACTGCAAATTGATTCTGAAAAGATTGACTTCATTGCTTGACTGCTTCAAGGTGAAATAGGTCAAAGTGAGTAGATACATATTCTGCATGGTTTGGAAGACCGTTATCTTTACACTTGTCATTTTCTGTTCTTTTACATTGTATTCCTTATTCTTAGCCAGGTGGAGTAGCCTACTGTGTACTTGAGTTGAAAGTCTTACATCTGAAGGTCATTCCTGCTTCTGCTTTTTCTATAAACAGGCGATGGTAACTACTTCCAAACAAGCAAGCCTTGGGGGCACAGTGAGCAGTTACTGGATTGTGAATCATCTTAATCCACTTGCGTTTTGTTTTTAATGTAAAATGCCGCCTTGTAATCATATTTGTTTGACATCTTTTCGCAAATGCAGTCACATTGACAAACATTCTTTTGTTTACTTATTTGAAACTATAATAATTTCGTTTATATAGCACAAACCATTCATGAGTAAGAGAGGAAAAACCATGTGTGATGGAAATTGCCAAGTAAACTGGGACAGTGAAAGGCATGATGAAGGGATGTTTCTGTTCTTCTGTCAGTGTGAATTTCTGTTCTACTGTCAATGTGAGGCACTGTTAATACAGAAGGGTTATAAAACAAAAATCTCACCTGCATGGTGGACTGGTTAATGCTGTTAAAGTTGGGATATTACACGTCATTGGTGTAGTAATGGTATTAGTGAAAGACTCTGCTACCTTTGTATTTTCTCTTTTTCGCTTATTGCTTTTATTTTTTTAATGTTAAAATTTCAGGATATGGGCACTAAGACTTGTCTGTCCTTTTTTTTCCCTTCATTTTTGAAATTTTTTTTTGGGGGGTGTGTGTGTGTGTGTCTAGGTACTAGTAGTCCCAGTTGGTTATGATGGAATTCAATACTGAAAAATGTAGGAAACTGTATACAGAGAGAATGCAGGGGGAAAAAACCCACCACATATGCAAGACTTAACTGTCTCAGCAGCGGTCAGATTTTTTGGTCATGTATATTTATCAGTATTTGTATACAAACTGATTCCTATATATAGATATTATGTGTTTGTGAGGGATTTGTACTAGCATGCACTTCCTCCTTTATCTCTCCTTGCAGTAGAACTTCTAATAGAGCTCCATTTTAACAGTTAGAGCGCATGTTTAGGTCAAGCACAGCTGGAAGGTTGAATATCCTTTATTATTTGGTTGTGTTACTTGTTGAATATTTACTTCCAACCAGGCTGCGACATTTTGGTCATTCATTCACCTCTCTTCAGATTTTGTGAGAGTACAACTTGAGATAAAATTTATCATGTAAATACTCTTAGTGTCTCACAAGCAATGTTACAAACTTTAAAAGTGTCATAATTTTTTTCACTGTCCCTGCTTGTGTCACTGAAAGGTCCGGTGAAAGTTAGTATTAGCGTTCTTGAAATTACAAGGGCATTCGAGTAACACCTGCGGTGTACATTTTGTCAAAGGTTCAGGCTTAGTAATGTTTGTGTGTATATATTTTAGATATGCATTGTGCCACTTCTGTAACTGTACACAAAATGTTGCATAAATGATGATACTGTAATTGTTCCTTGCTTTGTGATTTAAGGCATAGTGAAAAAAAGAACAGATGTAAAAATTTGTAGTTTTTGGTGATTTTTACTTGGTGAATGTTGGGATGTAATTGAGGTTATTGTTAAATTGTGAGTGTGTGCATTATATGTATATGTGTGTATACATGTTTATATGATCCTTTGTTGGTAAATATTGTCGGGGCAATAGTCTGTATGTGTTTGTGTTCACATGATCCCTTGTTTGTGAATGTTGTCCAGGCAACTGGCAGGGGAATTTGAACGTGTAACCGTCAATGCTCTTCTACTAGAGTGTGAAAAGACTTTTATTCATAAGAAATAAAAAGAGAACCTTGTGGGTTCATGCCAGCTAGCTTTTGGTCCTATCTTGATACCTTCATCCACCTGACTAAGTGAAGTGTTATGTTGAGAAGGTTTTTTTTTCTATTTGAAATGTTCATTGCCACATTGGTCAGAATTTGATCCCAGTGAAGGCCTAAAGACTGACTGAGAGCTTGTAAACTAATAAATTAAAAAATAAACAAATGAACTTTTCCATTTCTATAGCAAAACAAATTATGTATTTTCCCAAATCCATTTATTCAGTCCAATTAAAGTTGTTAAACGAATAGTGAGAATAGTCAGCAGCATCAAAGCATTCCATTATTCAGATATTAACAATAAAAGCTGTAGCATCATACAGAATAGTCAGCAGCATCAAAGCACTCATTATTCAGAAATAATAACAACAATAAAATTTGTGTCATCAAGAAAACTACAATTTCATGAAAGAGCCTCTGATGATAACACTTGGTTCGAGCAAACTTACAGACCAAGCAATAACCATTTATCTGGTCACATTTAAAAACATTATGGTTAACTTGAATTCTGGATTTAAAGTATTTCTTTTATCAGATTTTCACTCTTTTAATCTACATTTTTGTTTGTCAACAGAAAAAAAACAAAAAAAAAAAAAAAAACGAATGGCTGCTGTGTTTGTAGCTTTTTGGTTGAAAGCTTGACCTGCAGTCGGGAACAGTTAAAGCAAACCATTTTCTTACTTTTATCCTTCCTTCCTTCCTTCCTGTCCCTTAACCCTATCCAGGGTCGTGGGGGCTCCACATGGATGAACGTCGCACCGTCTGTCTCCACCTCTGTCTGTCATGAGCAAGGGTCTGGGTCGTGGCAAAGCTTTTTCCTGTCCATTCGTCAATATTGTCCATCCACCTTTTTCTCTGTCTGCCTCTTTTTCTTCCCCCCTGAACTGTTCCTTGGAGTATTGTTTTTGATAGTCCGTTAGTTCTTGTCACGTGACCATACCACCGAAGTTTCCTTTTTCTTACTGTTGTCAGGTTTTCATAGTTTTTGACATGCTGTGAAATTGTTCTTCGTACTTCCTCATTGGTAATGTGGTCTTTGTATGAGATGCCAAGCACTCTTCTAAAGCATCTCATTTCTACTGCCAGGATCTTCTTTTGCAGTTCTGCTGTTAGTGTCCATGACTCGCACGCGTAGAGAAAGATTGACAGGACCAATGCGTGCATTAGCTTCAGTTTGGAAGTGAGGGCGATGTTTTTGTCCCTCCAGATGGGCTTCAGCTTGGCTAGTGCTGCTGTTGTCTGTGCTGCTCTTGCAAGAACTTCGGTTTTCGATCCCTGTTCACTGATAATGGCTCCGAGATATTTGAACTGAGCCACGGTTTCCAGCTCACTCCCACTGACTGTAATCTTCTTTTCTATTGGTTTTGTGCTGTTTGTCATCAACTTTGTCTTTTCGGCACTGATCTCCATGCCATATCTGGATGATGTCTCGTCCAGGTGTTTCACCAGGTTGGCAAGTTCTTCTTCATTTCCAGCCAACCCATCAATGTCGTCGGCAAATCTCAAGTTGGTGATTGTCCTTCCTCCAATACTGACTGAGCCGTGATGGTTTTCAAGGGCATCCGTCATAATGCGCTCAAGGAAGATGTTGAACAAGGTTGGAGAGAGGAGACAGCCCTGGCGAACTCCAACTGATGTGTGAAACCAGTCCCCCACTGTGCCCCCAACAAGCATTGCGCTGCTCGCTTTTGCGTATAGCTGTGTGATGGTGTCAATAAGCTTCCTTCCCATGTTGTACTTCCTCATGGTGGCCTACAGTGCTTCATGCCATACTCTGTCAAATGCCTTTTTGAAGTCGATAAAAACGTGGTAGATGTCCTGTTGGTGATCAGGGGATCATAATTCAAATCCTCTTTTAATAACCATACTAACCATATCTTGCATTGCATCAGCTCAGCTGATGCGAGAGACCATACTAACTGCAAAATCAGGGCTTAAAACGTTCCGCGTCTGGGCGGAATTCCGCGATTTCGGTTTGTCCAAAAAAACACAACAAAACAAAACAAAAAACAAAACAAAAAAACAAACAAACAAAAAACGAAAGGAGCAAGGCATCCATGATCGGCTTGCAAAATTGGGATATTGTGACTTTCAAAATGTGCTGATTCCACAAGTTGATCGTTATATGAGACTGAACTTTACAGTGTTTGATACAATTACTGACTTTGTGTGCTCCAACTTCAAACTTGATATTGTGTGATCATTTAAACCTGAAAAGTGAAACTTATTCAGTTATTGAGCAACCCAAGAAGTGAGATTTCATGCAAAGACTACAGTTGGTGAACACCTGTAAAACACTCAAGTTAAAGGGTGAGTGTTCATTTTATTATTATGATTTTAACCCCTTCTCCCCTTTTCCCAAATATATCTTCCTGTAATAATGTGTTTACAGCAATTTTTATGCACTAAATATCTCTTGAAATTATGTCCAGAAAGCGTGAAATGGCACAGATTTACACTTGGTTTTTAAAAAATGTTCCCGGGGGAGCATGCCCCCGGACCCCCCTAGTTTCAGTGTTTTTTTCCTCCTCCTGTTTTAAGCCCTGCAAACTACATTACTGGGGGCGTGAAAAAATCAGTGCTTCTGTCACATCCACCCCTATCCAGATACCCAGTTCTAGCCTGAGTGACCGTTGTTCTCTATGGCATAGTAGTAGAATAGGAATATCTGCTGCCAAGTGACCGTTGTTCTCTATGGCATAGTAGGTAGAATAGGAATATCTGCTGCCAACTGGCAATGTTCAAGTTCATATTGCTCATAGCCCTGCCGACTACTAGAGCCATATCATGGCTGACATCACGTCAAAAACGACAAACCGGTTAAGATAAAAGACAACGGTTAAAAACCGTGCTCACCGTTAACCTTGCTAGCTTTGAATGCAACTGAAGAAAAACAGCGTAAAATCATATAGAGAGCAGGGTAGGTAGGTGGGTATTAGTTGTAAGACATGGTAAGTATAATTAAGTGAACTTGATTTAAAATCCCCTATTCAATAGCACAAAACATCTTTCAAGTGCAGAGTGGCACAACCTCAAAGGTGGGTGATGATGCTTGTAATTGATTGGAAGCAGAGATGACATGCTGGGTGTAGACAGCGGAGCTGGTGCCATGGGACCCAGCTTCGTGTGTTCGTGAGATGTCCCTGAGTTAGGAGATGAATATTCCATGGCAGCGCCAGTAAGTGGCATCGTTTATGCAACTTGGGGAGTGACAATGACCATTCTGGGGTTAAGTACTCTATCAGGGTGTGTACAGAACTTTGGAGGAGAAATTTAAGGACTAAGTTTAAGGACTTTTCAAGATCCCTCATTTTTTTTCTCCAAGGACACTTTCACCACAGTTTTCATTTCTTCCATGGAATCTACTGAAAAGATACTGACCTTGTGTGTTAACCAAACTGCAATTCACAGCCTGGCTCAACAGCATGTGGCAGTGATACACACACACACACACACAATTATATATATATATATATATATATATATATAATATATATATATTATGTATATTGTGTGTGTCTTAATCTTTTCAATTAAAAAGAATTACCCTAGCAATGAAAACTGTCATACCCTTGGCATTGCCTCCAGTTTTCAGCCAGCAACAACCAACAACAACAAAAATTGTGCCGCTTCAACATGGCTGTTCCAGTCAAAAAATACTTAAGTGCGAGTCATGACCTGAGTGTTGATAATGCCTCCAATTTTTATCTGATTCCTGGTGTTATTCAAAAACTTTGATTTGTGCTGCTTCCAACATGACATAATTGGGTTGTGCTACATTACTTAAATTGGACAAGTGTAGCACAAAACGGGAATACGAATACTGGTATGAAAAACAGACTCTAGAAGACAGGAAGACAAAGATTTGTCTAGAAGACAGGAAGACAAAGGTTTGATCGTTCTAGTTACACCCTGTCCAGCCACAATTTACAAGGTAATGTTTACACATACAAATGATGTCATACTGTTGCCAAGACGTCATTCTTAATTATAATAAAAATAATAATGACACCTATAAGGTGCCAAATCTTGATTCAAGAATCAAATCGAAGCACATACTCTCATCATTCACAAAGTATAAATCTTGATTCAAGAATCAAACCAAGGCACGCACTCTCGTCATTCACTAAGTGTAAATCTTGATTCAAGGATCAAACCAAGGCACGCACTCTCATCATTCACAAAGTATAAATCTTGATTCAAGAATCAAACCAAGGCACACACTCTCATCATTCACAAAGTAACCACCCAACAACCATCAAAACTCAAGGGCACAAACCACACACAAACTGGGAGTGACAAGATAGGACTGATACAAGCAATCATCCTCCTATTTTACACACACACACAAACTGAGCCAGGGTATGCTCAAACCTGTTAGGCAAGTGATCCTTGACCCATGTTGTCGTCATCTTGATTTTACTGAGCCAGGGTATGCTCAAACCTGTTAGGCAAGTGATCCTTGACCCATATTGTCATCATCTTGATTTTACTGAGCCAGGGTATGCTCAAACCTGTTAGGCAAGTGATCCTTGACCCATGTTGTCGTCATCTTGATTTTACTGAGCCAGGATATGCTCAAACCTGTTAGGCAAGTGATCCTTGACCCATGTTGTCGTCATCTTGATTTTACTGAGCCAGGGTATGCTCAAACCTGTTAGCAAGTGATCCTTGACCCATGTTGTCATCCTCTTGATTTTACACACACACACATACACACTTTTCCCTCATATTCTCTCATTTCCTCTTCTTTTTCCCCTTCCCTCTGTTGCTCGCTTTCTCTTTCACTCTGTCTTGTCTTTTTTTTTTTTTTTTGGGGGGGGGGGCACCAAAACTCAAAACTTCAGAGAGGCAAAAAGGCTAATTGGGCTTCAAGGGGAGGGACCTGGGAAATAAACCTCTCTCTCCAACATTTTTATGCCAGGACAGCCTGGCTAATGCCATGGTCTTCACAATTTTTCAACTACTGTGGGATCTTTTAACATGCACAGGCCAGAAGGCACACAGATCGTACTCAATTTTTCGTTCCCTTCCAATCTATATGACGTTCAACTTTCAAGACAGTCCATTATCATGATTGCACTGAGACAGTAATAATAATATGCAACAACAACATCGTCTTGACCACTTACAATACCTATATGATCACATATAAAACTGATGCCATGTTGTCACCTGTATAATCACAAATGACAGTGATGCCCAACTGTTGTCTTGTCCGCTTGCAAGACCTACATGATTACACACTGTCCAGTTAAACGCCTGTATGATCACAAATGACAAGGATGCCCCACCGTCATCCTGTCCACTTACAAGACTACATGATTACAAATAAAAATGATGCCATACCGTTGCCTTGTCCAGTTGCAATGTCTATATGATTACAAATAAAAATGACTACACTGTCGCCTTGTCCACTTACAATGCCTAAATGATCACAAAATGATGTCATACTGTCCCTTGTCCAGTTAAAATGCCTATACGATCACAAATACAAATGATGTTACACCACCACCTTGTCCAGTTAAATGCCTGTATGATCACAATTAAAGCAAATAACACCATCTGTCAGCTCCTAGTCTCCACTGGCTGCACTGTCTGGAGGTGGAGCGGAGACAGGCGTTGTCTTCTGACTGGCAGGAATCTGTGCAGGTAGCTGCTGCTGGGTGGGCAGAACACGGGGTTTCATGGCATCTACCTTGCTCTTCTGAATGTGGAAGGCTGGAGCCACCCAAGCACCACACGGACATCTCTCTCCTGCACACATCATGTTCAGGTTTAACCCTTCTGGCTACCTCACCCTACGTACCACCTTCAAGCATTATCTGTCCTGATAACAAAGCAAAAACTTAACCCTTTGACTCCCTCACCTTATCAACCATCTTCATGCATTATCAGTCATGATAGCCAAGCGAAAACTTAACCGTTTGACTCCCACAACTTATCCACTATCTTTATGCTGCCATCTTCATGCATTATCAGTCAAGATAACAAAGCAAAAACTTAACCTTTGACTCCAAACCACTCTACCAGCTTCATGCAGTATCAGTCATGATAACAAATCAAACACTTAACCCTTTGACTTCCTAACCACTCTACTTGCTTCATGCAGTATCAATCATGATAACAAAGCAAAGCAAACACTTAGCCCTTTGACTTTCTAACCACTCTACCAACTTCATGCATTATTTATTAGTCCTGATAACAAAGCAAAAACTTAACTCTTTGACTTACTAACCACTCTACCAGCTTCACGCATTATCGGTCCCGATAACAAAGCAATCTACCAGCTTCATGCATTATCAGTCATGATAACAAAGCAAAAACATAACCCTTTGACTTCCTAACCACTCTACTTGCTTCATGGATTATCGGTCCCGATAACAATGCAAAAACTTAACCTTTTGACTTCCCAACCACTCTACCAGCTTCATGCAGAATCAGTCATGATAACACAGCAAAAACTTAACCCTTACTTCCTGCCCGCACTACCAGCTTCATGCATTATCGGTCCCAATAACAAAGCAAAAACTTAACCCTTTGACTTCCTCAATGCACTACCAGCTTCATGCATTATTGGTCCCGATAACAAAGCAAAAACTTAAACCTTCTGATTTCATAACCACTCTACCAGCTTCATGCATTATCAGTCCTGATGACAAAGCAAAAACTTAACCCTCTGACTTCCTACCCACTCTACCAGCTTCATGCAGTATCAGTCATGATAACAAAGCAAAAACTTAACTCTTTGACTCCCTAACCATTCTACCAGCTTCATGCAGTATCAGTCATGATAACAAAGCAAAAACTTAACCCTTTGACTTTCTAACCACTCTACCAACTTCACGCATTATCAGTCATGATAGCAAACCAAAAACTTAACTCTTTGACTCCCTAACCATTCTACCATCTTCATGCATTATCAGTCCTGATAACAAAGCAAAACCTTAACCCACTGACTCCCTAACCACTCTACCAACTTCCTGCATTATCAGTCATGATAGCAAAGCAAAAACTTAGCCCTATGACCCCTAAATACAGTACACGTTTCATGCATTACAAAAGCAAAAACTTAAATCCTTTCAATTGTTCACTCTGTCCACCAGCTTCCTGTAAAAACTTAACTCTTTTACTCCATCACCATTTCCCAGGAAGCTTGATGATATTGTGAAGGAGTGAAAGGGTTAGTTTTTGCAGTTGGTCAGGGTGAAAGAACCAAAGGATTAAAAAGTAAAGTTTGACCCTAAGCAATTAAGAATCAAATAATGGAAATAATTACAAGTAGTTACCACCGCTCCAACAAACAATCATCATTATCATCATAAACAACATATTTTTCACTTCACATATAAGTTGGACAGACATATTAAACATATACATAACTCAACTTGGAAGTAATTAAAACAAACACATTATGAATGCAATTCAAGAAATATATTTAAATATTTGTTAAAATGCTAAAAGTGAACCCTAATATAACACACACACACACACACACACACACACACACACACACACACACACACACACACACCACACACACACACACACACAAACACCTCACTGGGAAAAAAATAGAAAAGAACATGTTTTCGCACACGTAATCTAACAATATGCCCCTGGTGGTGATCACTCTGTCCAATATATCACCAGGGGGTTTAAAAAACAAACTTGAAGACAAATTTAAACCTAACTTGAGACATTAAAACATAAAAATGGACCTAAATTACCCAAAAATTGCTTCTGTACATCACATTTCCTTAACAGCCTAAATGTAAAATGCACTTAATACATGTACCCAGTTCTAAATCAAGAGAACTATGTAAGGCTTTATACATGTAGAATACATGCAAGTGAACAGACCAGCGTGGCAGAAAATGATAGGAAGAAATGACAGAAAGCGAAGGAGAAACTCAGAAAGGCAGAAAAAAAGAGATTGACAAAAATGAGGAAATTTCTAGCACAGTATCTCCAGGGACACTATACAGAAAGAGCCCCTGGCATCCACTCGGGGTAATGGGACCAACTGTAATAACACAGACACACACACAACACAATGTACACATACATGAGCATGTACATCTCAGCCTTGCATGCACGCAAACACACACACACACACACACCACACACACACACACACACACACCCCAACCACACACACACCCAGTCACACACATACATACATACAAGTTAACACAAGTGAATACACAGAATTTGCCAGTACACATACATACATACAGGTAAAACAAATCAAGCAGAATAAGCTTGCCTGGCCAAATAAGCATTCCTGGACTGACTGGTGATGACTTCTAGCATAACAGATTGACTGTTGTTATTCAGTTGTTTAAAGCCCAGCCGACTGCGTAGAGCCATATCAGGGCTATAACCACTTCAAGACATACAAAACTTCAACACGAAAAAAAAAAAACAGAAAAGAAAACTAAGCACACATATCAATGCATTCACACACATAATCTAAGGACATGCCCCCAGCGTTGACCACTCCGTCCAACTTATCGCACAGGGGAGATTTAAAAAACACAACCACCTGAATACAAATATAAGCATACAAAAGGACACCAAAACATATATAAAAACAGGCATAAATTACCAAAATTGCTTCCGCATATCTCACCTCCCTAGAGCCAAAAACGCACTTAATACATGTACCCAATTATCAATCCTAAGAAAAAGTACATAAGACTTTATCGAACACATACAGGTGAATGGACCATTGAGGCAGAAAATGATAGGTAGAAATGACAGAAAGCAAAGAACAAGGCAGAAACAAAGAAAGTGACAGAAAAAAGGAAATTTCTAGCACAGAATTTCCAGAAGGTGGGATACTATTTATACTGAAAGAGCCCCCGGCATCACCACAGGGGACTTCAATAGGTTCAAGTGGAGCGATAGGAGGTACAGCCAACTACAACTCCTCTGACCACCAAACCCAATACGGACACTGTCAAGAACAGGCGAAAAAAATGGTCATTTTCATCAGAGTGGCCTGATAGTAAACAAAACAAAACAAAAAAACACACACCACCAACAACAGAAACAGACAAACCAAAAAACAAAAAAAAAAACCACCACCACCAACAACAGAAACAGACAAAAAAAAACAAAACAAAAAAAACACCACCACCACAACAAGAAACAGACAAACAACAAAAAAACCACCAAACAACAACAGAAACAGACAGCAAGAAAGCAAAGACTGGTTAAAGTAAAACTTACCATACCACACGAATGAGCCAAGCTTTGATTTACATTTTGGACAACCAAGCTGAAACAGATCACGATATAAATTACTGCCAGTATAGCAACTTCTTTTCATCTTATCTGCTTTTGTCCGTTCTTTTTGTCTGTTTTAAATATCTTTTAATCATAAACCTGTACTTTCCCCAAGCTTATCTTTGCTTGCTTGTTTGTTTGTTTTTTTCAACCTAACATATATGAAACAGCTAGACCTGCATCTGCTTTTCACAGAAACAATTCCAAGGTTTTCTCATCATGTGAGAATGTTTGTAGTGGGCCAGCACAGCTTCATAGGGCCATGTGGGTACTGAGTCCAGCAGTTTGCTGTGTCCTTCGTGGGAGCATATCACAAGCATGTATTGAATGTGTATTTGTCTGTATATTTTATATTCAATGAGATAAAATGCAAACATTACTTATGTTAATCATATCGTTCTATGTCCTTCCTGGGGGCATATCACATGTATGTATTGAATGTGTATGTGTTTGCATATTTTATATTTAATGACATAAAATACAAACATTCTTTATGTTAATTATATCATTATAAGTAGGCCTATATCAGATTATGCTTTAAAAAAGCACCATCAACTGACATCATAAGTAATGCCATCAATGATTCTTTATCCAAAACTATTGCAGTTCTGCAAGTGTCGCTGATCTGTACTGTAATGTTCTTAATACAACACATTTCCCAAGAAAAATTTAGATACTGGTGCTCTTCTGAGAGACTGTATTGCCACATGCCAGCAGCACATAATGTAACATGTGGCAAAAAAAAAAAAAGACAGCAGAAAAAAGACTGAATTATATTTCAAATCCTTTCATTTTTTCAGCCTTCCTGAAAGAAGCTAGCGGACAGGATGTACAAATGAAAAGGTTAAGTAAAATGCCTTCTCTCACTTTGCCATCCACAGTCTCCACCTGCCCCTTCATCCATTCAATGGGCTCCACAAACAGTGACTCTTCACACTTCTCCTCTGTGGCATCATCATCACCATTCTCCTCACTCATGTTGTCGGTCACCCTCTGTAGTCGTTGGTTGGCTGGCACTTTACTTCGCCAGTCAAATGCCGACTCCCCTTGACCCTTCATATGTGGCATCAGGGCACTGGCGTAGAACAGGACACGTCTGGAAAATTATTTCATGTTCAATTGAAAGTTCCGATTCTAGCTATACATTTTTGAAAACGATGAAAAGCACAAAACAGCATCATAACCAATATCAAAAGAACAAAATCATAATTAATAAACCCATTTCTTGCTTGAAGTCACAGTTAAACTTAGTAAGGCTCACTTATTCACCAAGGTTTTCCATTGTTGATATCACAATCATTTGATGCAATAGCAGATACACAAGTTCACCTGTGTAATCATCATTACGTGCCTTGCCACATGGATGTTGGTAATCATGACCCTCCATATGAATCTGTCTTTTGTCGCTGCAAGTATATCTCCTATCCTTTTCGTCCCCATCCTCTCTGCAAACTACCTATCTTTTCTCCTTAAGTCTTTTTCCCTCCAGTTTTCCTGTTGTAACTAGGTGCTCAAAATTCTCTTGTCCAATGTCCTATAAATGTTGCTTGTTTTTTTCCTGATCTTCTTCACCAAGTTTCTTTTTGCGTTTGCTTCTTTGAAGACTGTCTCATTTGTTTTCCTTGCTGTCCATGGAGTTCTTAACATTCTTCTTAGAAACCACATTTCTTGGGGCTATGGCAATCTGTAGATTCTACATTTGCCTTAATTAACAATTGTTTAACCCTTTCACTCCCGCAGCCTGTCCACAATATGCAAAATTTTAACCCTCCAATTCCCTCACCCTATCCACCAGCTTCCTGCAGGAAGTAAAACCTTTGCCTCCATCACTCCACTGCGCATCTGCATCAGCAGCCATCTTCTCCTTCTTTCATTCACTGTCCAGCAGGTAAGGCCACACCTGGCGATGAAGGTGGACTTCTTTTTTTCCCAGTCAATGCACTTAATTTAGCAGCCCTCGTGGTGCTGGCCCCAGGAAAAGTTGAGATCTCTGTCATCTCGCTCACCTACAACCTCAAGGTTATGGAACTATCTAGATAGAACCTCAGGACCTGACCAACTCATGGGTTTATGCGCAGGCTTAAGGCTTGTGCCATGATCGCTGGATTTTCTCCATCACATGGCACCTGTGAGGTTAGTGCATATGAAATTCATTCCAAGCGTAGAGACGTCGTCTTGGAGATACTGAAACTGAAACTTATGAAGTCTTTTTTTTTTCAGTTCCTGTCAGCTGCCATGGAGCTTGGCAGTCAGCCATGATAGCTAAGCAAAAACTTAACCCTTTCACTCCCTTCCATAAACTTCTTCCAAGAAGCTGGTGGCTAAGGTAAGAATGTGAAAAGGTTACGTTTTACAGCTAGTGGACAGGGTAAGGTTCTGAAAGGGCAAAGTTTTTGTGCCTATGGATAAGTTAACCCTTTTCCTACCAAGAAAATAGGTCACTGTACTAACTATTGATCAAGTAATGTTAGGAGAGAGAAAGGCCGGAAGGGGTACTGTCAGAAAACAAGGTATATCTTGCCATTTTTGCCGCTTCAAACATCGTGTAAACGCAGAAAGGAAATGACAAGAGTATACTCCCTTTGCCGGAAAAGGATTCACCTCAGCAATGTGGTCATTTTCTATTTACATACTCGAAACTGAAACTATGGTTCAGGGCACGAAATCCTTATGACGCGGTCCACGGAGAGAGAAAGCTGAGTCACGAGGATCTTGTGACGCGGTACGGAATGTGTTAAGGGAGTCAAAGGAATAAGGAGTCAAGGGAATAGTGTCAATAGGGAGTCTAAGAAAAAGTATCAATATCACCGCTTACCTGCACTTTCGACACTTATAAACAGTGTCACTAGCAGCAAGCGGTGAAGACTCAGAACGATAGATGGTGGATGGAAGTCCCTCCTTATTAAAATCTGGAAACAAACAAAAATCAACACTTTTCAACATGTTCAGGCAAACGACACATTCATCTGACATTGATTTTAGAAAATAATCCAGTGGGCAGCAATATCTGTCCAGCAGTATTTAATTGTGATTACAAAAACATCACCTCCGCATACATTAATCTAAGCTTCATGCACCTTGCAATCCTCAAAACAAAAGCTTCCAATGTTTTATACACACACACACACACACACACACACACACACACACACACACAACACACACACACACACACACATCCACACACCCACAACACACTCACCTGACTTGCTCCGGATGGCCACCTTGCTAAGCATGTAGCGACGATACTCTTCGTGTGTTTGGTCCACCTTACATCCCATGACTTCAAACAGCTCCAACTGTCGCAGGAAACCTGCATTAGGACTATCAGGGAGACAAAATAAGAAAATAAAACTCTGACTAATATGAAATGACATCCCAAGAATTGTTATTGTTATTGCTGCTTAAAGCTTAGCTGACTGCACAAAGCCATGTCAGGGCTTAAACTCAATCGAGTCGCAGTCTTCAGGGTCATTCCGACCCCTCAAATCTCGCGATTTTTAGCACATTTTAAAAACATTTAGAAAAACCACCAAATAACTTAGACAAACAAAGTAAAACGATACAGAAAGACCAGGATTAGATCTTTACAAATAATCTTACCTTATTTATGGTATTCCATATACTTGTAAATGATGAGGTATCCAAATAGGTATCCAAAGGGGGTAAATTTTTTTTTTTTTTGATGGATATGAATACACACTGTGAAACAGTTTTAGATGAAGTCCAGAACATAATTTCCATGCCATGGATATTTTAAATCACTGATTTCACTTGTTGGAAAATACAAGATTACTGGTAGTTGTCACTTTTTGCATACAGTTGCTCCAGAGCACAAAAATATTCACAAAATCAGTTACCGTAAAATGCTTTCCTTGACATCATTTTGGATTTAGCGAAATTCGCATGTCGCGGGTAGCACTGACAAAAGGCTACTATTGTCTTTGTTTCACATTGCCACAAACGGTCTAAGGGAAATGACTGCTGTAAACATACCCTAGTTTCGGTTCCCAGTAGGGTCATCCCTATAACTGACGCTTCTGACGTTAAAAAAGAATACGAATGTCCGCCGTCGATAAATCGATGTCACGTCTTCAAGCAGTAAAGGCAAGTGTCGGCGAATTTTTACCAGCATGACTCGATTGAATTAACCATCTTAAAAAGTACACCCTACTTCACAGAAGAAGGGAAAAAAGTGGAAAAGAAAATTAAGTACACATATCACTTTCCATTTGTGCACATAATCTAAGGATATGCCCCTGGTAATGACCACTCAATCTAATGTATCACCAGCGGATTTTAAAAAAAAAACGTACCTGCATTCAAATGTAAACATAAATAAGGACACTAAAACATACATATATATATAAAAACAGATAAAAAATTCCTAACCTTGCTTCTGCACATCACATTTCCTTAGAACTGAAAATGCACTTAATAATAAATCATTCCTAAGAGAAAGTATGTAAGACTATATCGAACACAAATATGAATGGACCAGCACGGCAGAAAATGATAAGAAGAAGTGACAGAAAGCAAATCAGGGCAGAAACAAAGAGAGTGACAGAAAACTGGAAATTCTATTGCTAGTAATTTTCTCTTTTTCAAACACAGAATTTTCAGAAAGTGGAGATACTATTTAAACTGAAAAAGGCCATCTCTACATGCATGCGCACGTACACGTGGTGTGTGCTGTGTGCGTGCGTGTGTGTGTGTGCACGCGTGTGTGCGTGTGCAAACACACAAATTTATGCTACCCACCATATGTAACCCATTCTTGAACAAGGGAAATGAAAACACAGAAAACAAAACATTTATCATTATCAACAATACAAAGACAAAACAAAACATTTATCATTACCAACAATACAAAGAGCAATCAGAATCACTTTTGAAAGGCACAATAGTCAAGTAAGTTCTTTGTTCCTGCGCACTTCAGATCAGAAGATTCTGGGTACCAACTGCTTGGAGGATATAGGGCAGAAACTTTTGGATCTCCCACATGCGTGCAGACTCGTTTGCGCTTGAACCCCCCTTTGTGTGTTCACGCACACATAACATCAAATATGCAAGTTAACCCTTTGACTCCTGCATCCTATCCACCAACTGCAAAAATTTAACCCTTTGACTCCATCACCCTATCCATCAGTTTCCTGCGGAACTTGTGGATAGGGTGAGGGAGTCAAAGGGTTAAGTTTTTGCTTTGCAAGCATGGTTGACAATGCAGGATGCTGGTGGACAGGGTGCAGGAGTCAAAGGGTTAAAGTCATGTCTGTGTCTGGTGGCTTATGGATACATGAAAATACCCATCATGCATTTCCAAGGAAGACAGGTATGCAGACTATGCAGCAGCAGATCGACTGCACAGTATGAGCAGAATAATGAGCATATAATTATAGGAAGATTACCATTCATAAGGAAGATTAGGAAAAGACAGGCAACATTTATACGCCATTTTATGAGGAAAGGAGAATTGGAGCACCTGGTCACAACGGGAAAGCTGGAGGGAAAGAGAGCACCAGGTTGACCCAGGGAGAAGATATTGGACTGGACTTGCAGAGTGGCTGAAGACAAAGAGGGTGGAAGAGGTGCTTGAGGCAACAAGAGATAGAAACAGATGGAAGGCCATGATCGCCAACAGCCATGATAATTATAAGGCATCCAACAAAAATAAGAATGCTAAAATTAAACAAAAATGTTTAAAAAATTGTTTTCTTGTTACCTGACGATGGATCGGCGTGCCTTGACAAACTCCAAAGCTGCTTCCTTGCTCATTGATTTTGTGCACATCAAGTAAGCTATCACCACTGTTGCACTACGAGATGCCCCTGCCTGACTAAACACACCAATGGAAAAAAAAGTTATACATGTATCATTTTGTATTTTTATGGATCAGTTTCTTGTATTCTCTCTCTCTCTCTCTCTCTATATATATATTATACATATGTGTGTATATATACATATATATATACAGATATAGATATAGCTATAGATATACAAACTGATTCAAAAATCAGCGGAACAACTAAGACCTTTCTTTCAAACCATATGTTATGTTGTGAGTTACTGATGTTTGTGTGTGTATGTGTGTACGCAGCAGGAACAATTTACACTTCATGATGCCTTCACCCTTTGACTCCCCTACTCTATGATCTATCCACCAGCATCCATGTATTGCCAACTATGCTAGCAAAGCAAAAACTTAACCCTTTGACTCCCTCACCCTATCCATCAGCTTCCTGCAGGAAGCTGTGGCTAGGGTGAGGGAGTCAAACTCAAAGGATTAAGTGTTTGCAGTTACTGGATAGGTTGCAGAAGTCAAGAATGAATCTCCATCATTCATATCTAATAACCAGGATATGAACTTGCCCCAGTCTTCATGTTCATCATTACTGTTATGTGTATACTATATTTCTTCAAGCACACAGTGACATACACACACAATCTACTCTCCCCACCCTGGCCTCTTCTATGAAGGGGATTAAATCTTTTTGTACTGTTTGCAGAATTCATGAGTTACTTCCCATTGACCACACCACTTATCAATATTTTGTGTAAAACTTGTATAATTGTATGCATATGAATATGATATGATTTCCTTGTTAGTTACTGCTGAAATCTAAATGTTTCAAAAATCCTCAAATAAAATATACACACACACAAAATTTATGAAAACCCAGTTTCGTCTACATACACATGTGTGTGTGCAAGCACGTGCACACACACGCAGGCACGCACACCCACGCACACATATGTGTATGTATACATATACACATATATAACAAAATTATTCCTACATGGTTCTGAAATATAGAATTCAATATCTACACCACTATTCCAAAAGTGTCTTATCACAAGTTACTATATGAAGAAATATAAAAAAAACAGTTACTTGGAGTAAATAGAAAAAGCTAAGATTTTACCAATACTAGCTGAACTAGGATAACTTCCTATTAATATATGAATTATATGTCAAGTACACCATCAAGTACAAAGGTTATGGTTACTCGTATTAGGTTCAGACAATACATCCTATGTGATAAACAGATACATTAAAAAAAACCCTTGGTCTGATTTTATATAAAAAAAAATGATTCTCTATGATATTGGAATAAATCTGTATGGAATATACAATCAATCTTGAATTATAACAAAGGGACATGTAAAAACTCCAAATTTTAAACAAACTGATATATATGCAAAGAAAAAACAAGCAACTAAAATATATCTGTTTCTGGAACTTTTAAAAAAAGCACAAATGTATCACGATTATTTTCTATATTAAATGTACAACAAAAATGTGTTTGGAACCTTACCAAATACTGTTAGTAGATAGTAAAATATCTGACCACAAAGCAAAGCATTTCATTTGCAGACCAAGTCAGTGCACATTATCTGCAAACTGAAAAAGATAAATTTTATACACAAATGCCCAAGAGAAGTTACAAACTGTACAGTTAGTGGTATGACTAAAGATGAACTTCATTTCCTGGATAGTTATGTTAGAAAACATAAAATTAGATATGAAATAATAAGACTGAAACAGATGAATTCTTCACACACATAAAATAGACAAAAATAACCCAACAATTCATAAAACAAAAAGAAATGACACACCTCCAACCAATAAAAAAAACAACAACCAAAAAAGAAAACCAAAAAAAAAAAAAAAAGAAAAGAAACCGACAACAACAAAAAAAACCCAAAAAACAAATTATACATACAAGAACAATACTGACAAGAAAAATATGGAAGTTCTACAACTATGTACTGACCAATGAACCAACACTGCTCCTTGTTGTCTCCCCTCCTCCACAAAAGCCAGGCATTCTTCTATATCTTGCAGCAGGTCATGGTCATACAGGTCGAGAGCAAACACATGTTTATACGTGAAGCCAGCCATGAGTTCTTCAGGCAAGGGCCGATCCATTAAGGATAGTACATGAGTTAATCCCATTTGTTTAAGAACGTTAGGATCGAAAATGCCGGTGATGCCTCCAAGATACAGTTTGGGTACAATTTCATCCATGCAAACCATTTTTATGTTTTGTCTTTCTATTCCTTGTTTGCTGAGTTTGTTGTTGTTATTGCTGTTGTTGTTGCTGCTGCGGCTGTTTTACTTTTAACCCTGCAACATAAAGAATGTGTAAGGAAATACAAACACAACTTCAAAACTTTCGCAAATATCAAATTTCACATCAAAATCAATTCAAAAGATAAAATCAATTCAAGATTGAGTATCCTTCTCACAGTGGGCTGGTTGGCTACTCTGACAGTCGTGGGCTCAAGATCACACATCTTGAGTTCAACCCCACCCTGGAATATAAAAAGTTGGCTTGCTTACTGCACAATCATTCTGGTAGTGTCAGTGTTGACCTTTCCCATTTCAAGACTTCGATACTAAATGATAGCACACAGAGTTTCATGCAGCATCAAGGAGCTTGCTACAATGTCATCAGATAATTGCTGATTTGGGAGGAACTCATGCATTCTTATTCCTCTTAATAATAATAATAATAATTACAGTATTTATATAGCGCAAAATCTCGACAAAATCAAATCTAAGCGCTGAAACAGACACACACGCATGCACGCACGCACGTACGCACGCACACACACGCACACACACACACACACACACACACACACACACACCACACACGCATGGCTATAAATGGGGAGAAAGAATAAAAGCAATAAAAGGAAATTTTCCTTCTAAAATTACGTTTAATCTAACATACTTACCGTGGCTCACAAATGCAATAAGCGGCAGCGGTTTGCCAATTCTGCCTCGTAACAATAAAGTCCGAAGGGACAGTAACTCTGAGAGTGTCTACGTCTTGCGCATGCGCAGGTGCTCTTCCTCTTTTCGAGGAGACCTTGACCTTGACCCTGACTGTGGCTAGAAGGAACCAGGAAGGCGGGGAGGTCGGGAGGGACTCTGCGTGAGCCACGGTAAGTATGTTAGATTAAACGTAATTTTAGAAGGAAAATTTCCTTTTAATTACACATACTATACCGTGGCTCACAAATGCAGAATAGCACTACCCGGATGGAGGGCTTACCTGGTTAACGCCTGGAGGAATGGCAGGAGTCAGGGCGTGTGGCTGAGATGGGGTGTTGGGCCACCACAGCGGAAGCGATACCCCTGGACCCATCTTCGCGCAGACGGGAGACGTCGCGCAGGTAGAACTGGATGAAAGTGCCCGGGGAACGCCAGTACGCGGCGTCTAGGACGTTTTGGATGCTGGCATTGTGGATGACTGCCAGCGAAGAAGCCCATGCTCTGATCTCATGGGGCCTTGGGGAGAAGACAGCTAGCTCGGCGCTCGACCTGGCATACGCAGCCTTGATGACTTCCCTCAGCCATCGAGAGATGGACGTGCGTCTAATGTCCTTTCTATAGTTTTCGTTGTAAGAGAGAAAAAGGTGGCGCCGCTGCTGGCGAGAAGATTTCGTCCGCTTTCTGTACGCTCGCAGTGCGCGAACCGGGCAGAGAGTGCGATCCTCGTCGTCCGGAGCGAGGATAGACGTGAGGGGATGGATGTGGATGGCCGGCGAAGGAGAACCTGGAGACTGGTTCTTGGCCAAGAATTCCGGGAGTAGGCGGAGAGACATCGAGCCATCAGGTTCGAGAGCAACATCTCCGGGGAGACCACTAAGGGCGTGCACTTCGCTGCAGCGCCTCCCCGATGCGAGAGAGACGAGAAAGGCCGTCTTGAAAGAGAGGAACTTCAGGGAACACTCCCTGATGGGTTCGTAAGGGGGGAGTCTAAGGGATGAGAGGACGAGAAAGAGATCCCACGCCGGGTTCGGCGGGGGTTCCTGGCTTCCTGGAGAGAAGCCCCTCTGATGAGATTCCGCAATAGAGGATCGTGCTCAAAGGACGGACCACCCAACTGACGGATGGTGGTGCAGATGGCTGCCCTGTGGACCTTCACTGAGGATGCGGAAAGCTTTTTCTCTGTGGACAGAAAGCCGAGGTAGTTGGCCAACTGCAAGCGAGAGGGTGAATGGGGTGACACCTCATTTGAGGTGCACCAAGAGACCCAGCCATTCCAGTGGGCATTGTACACCCCCTGTGTGCCCGGCCTGTGAGCTTGCTGCACAAGGCCAATTACGGCCGGGGACAGGCCTAATGAAGACATCGAGTCCCGCACAGCATCCAGGCGTGAAGGTTTAGAACGTCTGGATTGCCGTGCGGAATGCCTGACCTGGGTTGGAGGATGGAGCGGCTCGATACCGCGAGTTTTAGCGGCGGCACATGGGACAGGTGCAGAAGTTCTGGGTACCATGCCTGTGCTGGCCATTTGGGTGCGACAAGGATTAATGTCGCTGCGTCCTCCCTGGCTTTCCTCAGCACTTTCCCCATAATGGGGAACGGGGGAAAGGCATAGCCGATGAGGTTCGACCATGGAATGGATAGGGCATCTACAGCCCAGGCCGCTGGGTCCGGAACTGGAGAGACGTACAAAGGGAGGCGGTGATTGAACCTGGTGGCAAAGAGGTCCACGTGTGGTTTGAACCATGCTGCCCATACTGGCTCCAGGACTGCATGGACCAGTGTCCATTCCGAGGGAAGAATCATGTGGGATCTGCTGAGAGAGTCCGCAAGTATGTTGATCTTCCCCGGGACATGCTTTGCTGAGAGCTGAATCGAGTGTTCCTCGCACCAGATGAGGAGCTGTTCCGCTCTCCGAGACAAGGAGTGGGAGCGGGCCCCCCTTGCTTGTTGATGTAACAAGCTACTGTGGTGTTGTCCGTGTTGATGCGGACATGTTTTCCCTTCAGAAAGGGGAGAAACTCCCCGAGTGCCAGGCAAACTGCCTCCAGTTCCAACATGTTTATGTGGCAGGGCATGAGGTCGGTCGACCACCGACCTGCGGCTGTCAGCGTGCCGACATGGGCTCCCCACCCGGAGGTGGACGCGTCCGTGAACAAGTGCTCCTGAGGAGGGGGCAGTGTGATGGGGACTCCCTGGGCCAGGCGTGACTGGGAGCGCCATTTGGTCACTGCTGATATGAACCAAGGGCCCAGGTGGACCGGGAGGTCCCATGGCTGAAGCGACTGTGACCAACGCTTCCTGAAGCCGCGTTGGAATTGCCGCTTGAGAAGACGACCCAGTGGCACTAGGGGTGCCAGCGACTCCATAAGGCCCAGTAGGGAGGCCAGCTTCCTTGCTGGCGCTTGGAGTTGGGGGAGCAGTTGGGCTAAGAGGCCCTGAAGGCGCAGTAAGCGCTGGGGAGACGGGGTGACCCTCCACTTGGAGGTGTCGAAGGACATGCCCAGGAACTGGAATTGTTTGGAGGGAGTTAGGTCCGACTTCTCCTCGTTGCAGACAAAGCCCAGGTTGTGTCAGAGTTGCAGGACCTGGGATGCTTGTTGCGCACACTGTTCTTTGGAGGAGGCGAGTAGAAGCCAATCGTCTAGATAGGCCTTGAGGCGGATGCCCTTCTCCCGAACATGCATGCAGAGTTCCCTCGCCACCTTCGTGAAAGCCAAGGGGCGGGTGCCAGACCGAAGGGCAGTGCCCTGAATTGGAAGATCCGGTTCCTCCAGACGAATCTGAGGTACTTCCTGTCCCTGGGGTGAATGAGGAGATGGAAGTATGCATCCTTGAGGTCGATGGATATCCCCCAGTCGCCCGGGTGCAAGGCCTCGCGGATGGACATAGGGGTCTCCATACGGAAATGGAGGACGCGGAGGAACCGGTTTAGGGAGGAGAGGTCCAGGACGGGCCTCCAGCCCCCCGAAGTTTTGGGGACCACAAAGATGCGTCCATAGAATCCCGGGGACGCAGCGAAGGAAACTTCCTCCGTAGCCCCCTTGGCTAACATCTAAAGAACCTCCTGATCCAGGGCCTGCGAGGCCGAGCGATCTTGAGGAAGTGCGAAAGCAGGGGAGAGAGCGTGAGAGGAGCCTTCCTTGGGCCCCAAGGAAGGCGGAACCCCGACCTGATCACCCGCAGGGCCCACGGGCTGGCGGGCAGCCTCTCCCACGCGTCGATGTGTCTGGAGAGACTGCCCACAGGATCGCCCGTGGGGGGTGATGGCCTCAGGCCGGGGGTGAGTCATTGGGGGTTGGCCGGCTGAGAGGGAGCCGGCCTGCGGGCCTTAGGCCGGGCCACCGGCCTGCCCGAATGCTGTTGCGGTCTCCTGTGCCCTTGGGGCCTGGGATCGGCCCGAAACTTGGTGTGGGTGGGCCTGTTTGGCGGGTAGGCCGCTGGAGCCGGGCGCTTCACGGCAGGGCGAGAGGGCCTCGAATGGAGGGCGAGGTCCCTTTTTATGTCCGCCTGGTGCTTCAGGACGGCCTGAACATGGTTCCCGAAGAGGGAGCCCGGCTGGACGGGCACCGCGCGCAAGGAGGCCCTTGCCGACGGTGAGGTGGCAACCGAGGATGCCGCGAGAATGGCATCCCGCCTCGCCATGACGGCGTTCAGATACGTGCGTGCTTGCGATTCGGCCACGGATCTGAGCCCCTGCGCCATGGCCTGGATAAAGGCCACGATGGTTGCCTGGTCAGGCGCCTGGCGGAGCGTGAAGGACTGCTGGTTGGGGTCCTTCAGGGCTTCCCCTAGGCCGCCCAAGAATGAGTCCAGGGCGGAGGTTGCCACCAGCCCCCGTCTCGCGTTCTCCTCCCATTCCGTCAAGCATTTCTCCGTGATGGAGATATGCTGCGGCTGGGCCCGAGAGCGATCGTTCACAAGGAGGAGGTTCTCCTGTGTGAGCGAGAGGGGAGCGTCAGGGATAGGCCCATGGGCCATGAAGGGCTTCCGCTGGAAGGGGAGCGGTGCCGGCTTCAGGAATTTCCTGAAGGGCAAGGCTCCCGGGAAGTCAGGCACAGATCCTGGAACGAAATCTTGTGCCTCTTTCCCCCTGGCGGTGTCCTGGGCTTGCCTGAGGCAGTCAGCCACCATGTCAGACTGTTTTAGCAAGGAGGCCCGTGGGGCTGAGGTAGGGTGAGCGCTGAAAAGGCGCTCGGCCGAGCCAAGCTTGGGAGCCTTGGGCTCTGGCACAGTGGACACCGCCTCCGGTGTGAGTTGTGCCATCCGGTCCATGGCATCCTGGAAGCAGAATGCCATGTGGGCAGGGCCTCATCCTCTGAGGCCGAGTCCGAGTCCTCTGGCCCGCCTATGGAGGGGGCGAGAGTCTGCGGAGAGTCTGACCGGGGTGCCACGGTTGTGGGACCCGGGTCAGAGCCCCCAGGAGGCAGCCCCGGTGTTGTGTCCAACACGGGTGGTGCCGGGGGGGCTGGGCAGGGTGAGTCCTGCGCTGGTGGGGCGCCGGGCATAAAGCCGGGCCACCACGTGCATCCCGTGGCCGAGGCCGGGGGAAATCCCAAGGATGGGTGCCACGGTACCATGTGCGGTGCCATGGGATGCGGCATGGGCTGAGCCCAAGGGGCATCAGGACCCTGACCCCATGAAGGGTAGGGCCTGGCCCGGTCCCCAGTGCCCAAAGGGCCAGCCTGCTGGGGGCGGCTAGGCATGTGCCAAGGCGCCCAAGTGCTCTGTCCGGAATGGGACAGAGATGTGGCAGCCCGCCATGGGTCGCTTGGTAGTTGCCAAGGCGCCCAAGTGCTCTGTCCAGAATGGGACAGAGAGGTTGTGGCGGGTGCAGCAGCAGGCTGTGGGGGAGGAAGGGAGACAACCGGGGCGGATCGACGATCTGACGCCCGTAAGGGTGGGGTTGTCTCCCTTGGCCCACCTGGCGAACCAGGGGGTGAGCCGGTTCCGTTCACATTACGGTCCATCTTGCCTCCCGAAGGAGACCCATGCCCAATGCGCCCATCAGCCATGGAGGCTGAAACAGTACCAGCAGAACCGGAGTTAAGCTGTACGAAGGGGGCGAGCACAGAATCGACAGAACCGGAGTTGAGTCGATCACCGTGCCGGGCAGTGTGAGGGCCGTAAAATGACGAAAATTCAACTGAGCCGGAGCTGAGTTGCGGGCTCGTGGTCACCGCAACCGAACCGTAGCTGGGTTGCGATGACTTGTCGATAGTGTGAAAGAGAGAAGACGTAAAAGGGAGAGACGAAGTTGAAGAGAGAGCGGTTTGTGCACCGGTGGAACCACCCCTTTGTGGGTTTGAGAATTCGGCGGACGAAATCTTCTTAACCCTCGCTTTGCCACCCAATCGCTTCACATAAGTTTCTCCCTTAAACGAAAACATAGGCAAGACACAAAAACAACAACGACAATCGATCGATCGCGTAGCGAAATCGAAAAATACTTAGCTGCTCAGAGCGTACGAGGCGAGCTGGAAGATGGCTGCCGAGAAAAGAGGAAGAGCACCTGCGCATGCGCAAGACGTAGACACTCTCAGAGTTACTGTCCCTTCGGACTTTATTGTTACGAGGCAGAATTGGCAAACCGCTGCCGCTTATTGCATTTGTGAGCCACGGTATAGTATGTGTAATTAAAAGCAAGAATAAAAGCAATGGAAAATTATAGAGAGCATAGCATATACAATTATATATTATAACAAAGTGATTTCCCTCCGAGCGGAGACAGGCTGCAGAGGGGGGTTGAGTGAGGTTAGGATTTTATGCAGAGGAGAAAAGGTGAGTTTTGAGAGCGGACTTGAAGGAGACAAAAGTAGGTTGCTGACGGACTGAGAGAGGAAGTTTGTTCCAGGAGAGTGGACCAGAAACAGAGAAGGCTCGTGGACCATAGGTATTGAGCTTAGTGCGTGGAAAGCGAAAAGTCAGAGGATTGGAGGCAGAGCGGAGGGTACGTGAGGGAACATTTTTTTCATCCCGTCGTTAAGACCTAAAGGCTAAAAGTTATGTGGTGGTCTGGGTGCTAGTCTTTCAGATGAGACGATAAGTCAAGGTCTTGTGTACAACACACACGAATAAATTTCTTGAAGATCTCATAGCCACAAAACAAATGTCCCCTGGCAAACTTCTACAGAAAAATCAACTTTGATAGGTAAACAAAAGGATATATACCTGCAGAAGAAAAAAAGAAAAAAGGATGGTGCCGGACTATGGTAGCATAACATGCTTTCTCTAAGAACCACCATATTTTGAGCAGAAATTTTCTGGTGGGAGTAATACAAATAAGTAAATAGATCAACAAACAAACAGATTAAATTAATAAATAAAATAAAAGTAATCAAGTCCAACCCAAAACACTCAAAATATCAATTTCACGGATTTCTCCATTAAGTCAAGAAAACACCCCTCAATTAGTAAATTTATAGGCCTAGGCTTGAGAACATGATGTAAAGCACATTGTTTTGTAATTTCTCACCAAAATGCTCCCAGCTCTTTAAAAAAGATCATACTTCAAATAATGCTTACGGGACATATGATAACATTTTTTTAATCTTTTGTCTTATCCACTGTAGCCTACCAGTCATTCAAAATCAACAATGCCACTAAGTATGATGATGTGAACCAAATGGGCAGGTCCCCGAAAGTATCTCCCTAATTGCATAAAAGTGCTGTGTCACAGCTCGAACCTAATTGGGGCCAATGCAATTTCAAGAAATAATGTCAAAAACTATATCGAGCACAACAGTTATCATCATCTTAAATCTGAAAGAACAATAATTAGGCCTAAATTTTACTTAAAATTATCGCCCCTCGTTCCCTGTTAGTGTTTTTACCAAAACATGATGACTGATGACAATAAACTTCACCTTTACCGGCTAGCGAAGATATGTGATTTATCACAGGCTAAGGAACCCTGCTGTTACATAACCATGTGGTGTCATCTTACCTCAATCTCTGTCGTCTTTTCAAAAATCAAGCAGTTCACTGAAAACGATGCGCTTGCATGCCAATGTGCAAACGGAAGTCCCATGCGTTCCTATTAAGATTATTTACACAGCAGCTATGCCGAAACAAAGATCGTTCTGTGCACGTCTGCAGTATTTCTGTTCAAAATTTCTATCAATTCAAATGCTGTCTCACAACCCGGAGGTCATAGGGAGTGAGGTGGTAAAGACCTCAGTTTTCCTCGGAGGGCCATACCCATTTCCCCTCCCTTTCATTTTACCATACCGTAACCCTGATCGAAGAGATCTGAGCTGGAGGCTATTCCAAAATTTTGTCAGTCCCCCCCCCCCACCCCCCGAGAAGACAGTGGAGGGGGCCTTTTTTCAGTCAGTGCTGTTGTTGTGTAATTTGGAGACATTAACAACACACACACACACACACACACACACACACACACACACACACACACACACACACACACACACACACACACACACACACACACACACACACACATTACATACACAGAGATAACCATCATCATATAACCCCTTAACTATCAGGTTGATATCTTTGTTCCACTGACAACACAGACACACTGCCGTGCACATGCCACACATGCACACTAGCGCGTGGCTGTTCCTCAACAACAGTACCGATAATGGGACTAAGTGATGATGATGATGACAATGATGATGATAATGATGATGATGATGATGGTGGTGGTGGTGGTGGTGGTGATGGTGATGATATTTTTTGCATTTTGCAAAAAACAATGATGTAAAATATTTCGTGACAGGATCTTGGTACAGTCATATTTAACTGTGTGTCTTTTCACATTGTGTTTTGAAGAATATTTCAAAAGTCAATTACTAAAGACTACGAGAGAAAGAAAAGGATGACGAATCAGTTCTGTGCATGCAAGGACAGCACAATAAAATGTCATTCAAAATGTTTTAATCGCCGATGAAAGCTACGCAGTAAGTAGCTTTTTTGTCACTGAGAGACAGGTTCAGCTAGGTAGTCATTAACATACATATTTTAGGGTACATCAGCATAGTTTTCCATATAATCACCAGTTTAGTGTCCCATCCCCCATCCCCTCTGCTTTGTAGTTGTTGTTGTTGTTGCTGCTGCTGCTGCTGCTGCTGCTGCTGCTGTTGTTGTTGTTGTTGTTGTTGTTGTTGTTGTTGTTGTTGTTGTTAAAGGTTGGCCTACATTTTTTGTTTCAAGTTTACATTTTGGTACGGTTTCCAAGTAGCAATATAAACGTAACATTTAAAAAAAAAAAAATTTCACGTAAGATATCTTGCTTCTAAAGACTGGCTGCGTGTTTGTTTTATGTCATTTGATTTGAAACTAACATCGTGTTACTGACGTAGTTTTTATTTTATTTTATTTCATTTATTTATTTATTTATTTATTTATTTAGTATCATCGCTCTGAGGGAGGTTACCTTTGTGCTCACCTTTTTCCCCCAATCCCATTTTCTACGCCACCTTGATGGCCACCGAAGCTGGCAAAGTTTTTACAATGCAATGATGATGTCGATGAGGATGTTAATCATGATGCTTAATATGGAGTTCCATCTGGGATTGAGACTGCGTAACAGGGCTGAACTCTACGCTTACTGTCAATATATTCTGGCCATAACCAGGCCCGAGAGATATAGATACCTGTGGTGCTGATCAAAAGATTTGAGCAACGCCCTCAATGACGCATCCGTGAAGTGGATGAGACTCGACTGTGTGGTTCCAGTCTTCCCAATGAGCCCATAGCAATCCCAAATCTGGGTCGGAGCCGGTTAGAGTCGAAAAATCCCACAATTATTTTTTGAAGGGACTGATGGGGATCCGAACCCACAATCTTCCAGTCGGTAGTCCGTTGCGCTAACCACTGCACCACGGCGACTGGTTTCTGCTTACGTACTTAGTTTTTAGTAACCCCATGAGCTCAATTGGTTATAGCGCCATGCTGAGAACGGAGGAGTTGTGGGTTCAGTCCTCCCAAGCCACGTTCTCGATTTATTTATTTGTTGTTGTTTGTTTGTTTGTTTGTTTGTTTGTTTGTTTGTTTGTTTAGTTGGTTGGTTTGTTAGTTGGTTGGTTGGTTGGTTGGTTGGTTGGTTTGGTTTGGTTTGGTTCGGTTTGGTTTGGTTTGGTTTGGTTTGGTTTGGTTTGGATTGGTTTGGTTTGGTTTGGTTTGGATTGGTTTGGTTTGGTTTGGTTTAGTTTGGTTTGGTTTGGTTTGGTTTGGTTTGGTTTGGTTGTTTGTTTGTTCCTTCCTTCCTTCTTTCCTTCCTTCCTTCCTTCGTTTGTTCTCCACTGACCCAGTTCAACGCCATACTGGTAACGTTATTACAGCAGGCTCACTAGCTTTTGTTACATAGCCGTGAACTCAACATCTGATGTCTCGAATTCAATCCAAACAATCATGAAAACTGGCCTGTGTGCTGCCCATCTAATCATTATGGTGGTCACAGTGTCAACATACAATTTCATAGGTCCTGTTTTCACCCCGCTCCTCCCTCTCCATCAAGATCTTGCCCAGCGTATGAGGTTTTGTGCAGGTTCGAAGGGTTTGCCAAGTTTCGTGGAACGCATATGGAATTCTCCAGGTATGATGAATTCTTCTTGACTGAAATCAAGCTGTAAACTAAAATTTCCGTCTGTTTCTACCAGGAAGTGTCAAAGAGAGATGAAGCTCCTGATCTGCAGCTGAATAGGAAGTCTAGTGCAGAGTCATGTTGTAGGTGTGGATTTGCCTGCCACTCTCTCTATTCAGCACCGCTGTGGTGTTCTTCTGTCTCTGATGATGCCAAAGCATCTGGTGTTGTAGTCTTGAAGGACTGGCTGTTTGACTGGCATCGTGTTCAGTTGACCAAATCATTTGATAGGCAATCCGCTGTTATTTATTGGAGTCATTGGAGTTATTTCAAGAGGGATTCACCGCGCTCAGACAACTCCATATGCGCTCCCCCCCAAATCTGCCAGCAATTATCTAACAGATTTCCTGAGCCAGCACAAAACCCTATGCGCTGGCAAGATCTTGAAACGGGGAAAGGGGAGAAATGACCTATCAAACACTAAGCTGACACCACCAGAATGATGGAAACATTAAGATGGGCAGCAAATAGGCCATAATTATTTTAATGTTGCGGGCTGGAATTGAACTCAAGATATCAGATCTTGAGTCCATGGCTCTAACCAACTAGTCCGTCAGATCCGCTGTTGTGTGATGTAACGCTTGACAGATATTGTTCCAATCCTCGTCAGTCTCTCACCGGGTCTCTTCGTTTCTGATTATGTCTCTTCTGGTCTTATCTACTGCGTCTCTGAGACTATGCAATCTGGTAGTGGATAAAACATTGCTCAGCGAAATAAAAGGATATTCTGCGGGAAATTAAATTCAATCAAACAAACACGTCTGGACATAGGAATAGAAACTCAACAGTATATAAATCGTTTTTTGTGTAGCGTTGTTCTCCAAACCCATGTGGACTCACTGTGCAAACACATAATCAAACCTTTTAGTGGAGCACGGAGAACTCAGCCTGTTGGGCAAGCCAGTCTACTTTTTACTGTGTTGTTGCACAGAGCCACTGACATGACTTACAGGATGTTTAACATGAACATTTGACACCGTACATGCGCGCATGCTGGTTGTTCTTGTGTTTCCAAAAGCCAGACACAGAATGGCTTAAAGGATGCTTAACGTGCACATTTGATATTCTGCAAGCGTGTAACCTACACATTAGGGGATGGGGGTGGGGTAGGCACGGGCAAGCATACACAAGAGAATAACAATGTGTTATTTTTTTTTTATCTGGCCTTTTAGACAGCCGCGGAACAGGCGGCCATTTTGGACCAAAAAAACCACCATCCAAACCTACCCTTGTGACACATCTCACCAGGTTATTTCGAGCATGCCGAGCGCAAATTTATCTTTCAAATTAGTCTCCGATGAAAACTGGCCAAGAAAATGGCATCCAAAGATAGTCATCTTGAACATTAGAGATCACTTTTGTCGGCCTGATTCAGTAGTTTCAGATAGTCCCAAACGACTGAACGGAGCAAAAATCACACCTCTGCATTCTATTCTCTCATTTTCCGCCAGAAAAAGCAGACCTGCGACCAAGTGACCGAATGGCCTTCAGTAAAGATCACGTCTGCTTCACAAGCCTTCCAGTGTGACCGGTGTTGTTGATGCTCACAATGTTTTTTCCTGGTTGCATGAAACTGCACTGATCAACGCAGTAACGCAGTATGTTTCAAAATGAGTTTCGCTTGTTCTGAAATAGTCTAACTTATTTGTGACCAGAACAGTTTGTTTTCGTTAATATTTGGCAAAAGTTTGACAAGGTTCAGCGCAAATTTATGTTTCAACTTTTTGGCAAAAGTTTGACAAGGTTCAGCGCAAATTTATCTTTGGAGTGTTCTGAGGTTACGGTTTTTGTGCTTTGGATCTGCTTCTATGCTAGCTGAATGTTGTTTCGTGAAGAAAAAAAAAAAAAAAAGGCTAATGTTTTTCTTTCGTTTTATCAAATCTTTCGGCCTTCCTGTTCATTTCTTCTTCAATGGACTTTTCACCCTTTCCATTTTCTTTCTTATACTGTTCTTCTTCTTTTCTTTTTTCCTTTTTTCTTTTCTTTTCCGCTTTTTTTTTTTCTTCTTCTTCTTTCCGTTTTTTTGTTTGTTTTTTTTTGGTCATCTTTTTCTCCTTTTTTTTTTTCTGAAAAGTTGGTGTGATTTAGCCGAGTTCCTTGTTTTGTTGAAGTAAAACTTTACAGCCACGACAACCCCGACAGAGCCTCTGAAATCCAGAGCGCGTGCTTTGGGCGTGGAAGAAGTTGTGACAGGAATGGGGATAGTCGCATCTTGGTCAGGTCCCCTCCCATGTAAAGCCACCCCAACCCCATTCTCCCCATTTCTCCCTTTCTTCCTCTCTCCCTCCTCCCCCCCCCCCCCCCCCCCCCCCGCCCCGCTGTGGCCAGATGCAATCAAGACTCGGCGGGCAAATCAAAGGCCTGTTTAAACTCGTTAGCCGCTCGCGGCCCCGTCACAAGCCGCTTTGGGAAACATCTCACAGAGGCAGCAGCTGCCACGAACCGTTGAGGGAGGAATCCCAAGTCGGAATGGGAATAGTCTGACTGCGGATGAGAAACCTTGTTCTATTTGTGCCAGGCAGGCTGTTGAATCGAGATTGGACGGGGGAGAGTGCGGAATTGGAAGAAGTGGATTTGGAACCGAAATTTGGAATTCGTTCATGAGTGTGTTGTTCATTACGCTCGGACGATTCCATAGACGCTCCGTCCAAAGCTGCCAGCAGGGACTGTTCGAGCCTGCACAAAACAGCTGGTAAAGCAGTCTTATCGTTGTCATATGATCAGTTCACATGACTTAAGTCAGACTGTAAGCAGGTGAAGAAAAATAATGTCACCTTGTCGATTCGAATGACTGAATCATACTGTGTGGCATGGCCTTATAAGACAAACGTTGGATGGAGTGGAGGCAGAGTGCATGCCTGCCAATCCAACCATGTATGAAAGACATGACCAGTGGCCGTGGTGTGGTGGTTAACTCAACGAACTACCGACTGGAAGGTTGTGGGTTCGAATCCCCATCAGTCCTTTCACAAATCATTGCGGGATTTTTCAGCTCTAACCGGCTCCTACCCAGAGTCGGGCGTGCTATGGGCTCATTGAGAAGACTGGGACCACACAGTCGAGTCTCATCCACTTCACGGATGCGTCATTGAGGGTGTTGCTCAAATCTTCCGACCAGCACCGCAGGTGTCTGTATCTCTCGGACCTGATTGACGCCAGGACATATTTTGATAGTAAGCTTAGAGTACATGTACAGCCCTGTCACGCAGTCTCAATCCTAGATGGAACTCCATAGCATGCATGCTGATTATCATCCTCATCGACATCATCATTATCGCATTATAAAAACTGTGCCAGTTTCTGCGGCCATTAGGGTGGCGTAGAAGATGGGACGAAAAAAAAGTATGAAAGACATCTGTGGTGTGAGTGACACTCAGATATGGGGTCCCAGTCTCCCAAACCGAGATGTGGTTTCTAAGAAGAATGTTGAGAGTTCCATGGACAGCAAAGAAAACAAACGAGACAGTCTTGATGGAGGCAGACACAAGTCGATCACTCATAAGGAAGATAAGGAAAAGACAGGCAACATTTATAGGCCATTTTATGAGGAAGGGGGATTTGGAGCACCTGGTCACAACGGGAAAGCTGGAGGGAAAGAGAGCACCAGTAGACCCAGGGAGAAAATGCTGGACGGACTTGCAGAGTGGCTGGGGACGAGGAGGGTGGGGGAGATGCTTGGGGCAACGAGAGATAGAGACAGATGGAAATCCATGATCGCCAACGCCATACGGCAGGGCATCTGATGATGATGATGATGAGCCTCCCAAATGAAACTTCTCGTTTCAGTTAGGCCTGAGGTGTGGTTAGATCTAAGATCCAGTCACATAACAGAAAAGGTGAATTCATAGGGACCTGAGTGGAACTTATCTATCCTTTGCGTCACTAACATCAAGAAACGTGAAAGTTTTCAACAAGTTTATCTCCATTGTTAATAGACCGGCGTTCAGTTAAACGTTTAACTCTTTTACTCCCGCATCCTGTCCACCAGCATCCTGCATTACAAACCACGCTAGCAAAATAAAAACTTAATCCTTTGACTTCCTCACCCTATCAACCAGCTTTCTGTGGCAGGAAGCTGGTGGATGGGATGAGGGAGTCACAGGGTTAAGGTTTTGCAGTTGGTGAACAGGATGTGGAAGTCAAAGGAGATAGGATGTGGAAGTCAAAAGGGTTAACGTTCAGAATAACGGGGGCTTTTTCTTATTCATTATTTTCAAGCAGGCTGGCAGGCTCTGTTGACAGACCCATGGACTCAGGATCTGGTATCTCAAGTTCAATCCCTGCCAGCAACATACAAACTGATTTGCTTGCTGTCTGTCTTTACGCTCAAATCATTGTGCTGGTGTCAGCTTAGTGCTTCTTAGATCCCATTTCCCGCCTCCCACACACCCTATCTCCTTCCCAATTCCAACATCTTACCAGCGCATATGGTTATACGCAGGCTCAAGGAGTCTGCCTGATACTTAGTTACTGGAGGGTTTTGGTGGAGTGCGAACCCCGAAAAAAATCCAGTATCCTGAATAATCTACCTGATCACAAACAGTAAGTCAGCTGTAAGAACACTTTTGTCACGTTGGTGCGACTTATCGATTCTTCTTAGCATTTTGCATCAACTGTTGCTTAGTGCGTGCTCGCTATTACCTTACTTTAACTAACCCTTAGACTCCCGCACTATATCCTAAAACTGCAAAAACTTAACCCTTTGACTCTCTCACCCTATCCACCAGCTTCCTGCAGGAATCTGGCGGATAGGGTGAGGAAGTCAAAGGGTTAAAGTTTTTGCTTTGCTGGCGTGGTTGACATTGCAGGATGCTGGTGGACAGGGTGCGGGAGTCAAAGAGTCAAGGCAACATTTCACCCGTTGTGTGTATATGACACGTATCCGACCACCTGTAACCTGCTGGACTGATTCCAGACCCTTCCCCCACCCATGCTCCACACCCCCCTTGTCCTTCTCGGCAAACTTTCAGGAACATGGCACTGTCCATAACATGTCAGCCCTGCACGAAAAGTTTGAATTTTTTATTCTTAAAGACTATGTCACACTTCAGACGCACTATTTGAACTTTGTTTTAATAATAGATCGATAGCTCTGATATGGCTCTACGCAGTCGGCTGGGCTTTGAACAATAATAACTATCATCATCATCATCATCATCTCATCATCATCATCATCATCATCATCATCATCATCATCATCATCAAGTGCCTTGCCACATGGCGTTGGCAATCATGGCCCTCCATATGCATCAGTCCCTTGTTGCCTTAAGCACATCTTCCACTTTCTCTGCCTTCAGCCACTCTGTAAGCCCGTCTAACATTTTTTCTCTGGGTCTACCTGGTGCTCTCTTTCCCTCCAGCTTCCCCGTTGTGACCAGATGCTCCAATTCCCCTTTCTTCATAAAATGGCCTAAAAATGTTGCCTGTCTTTTCTTAATCTTGCTTATGAATGATTTTCTTGTGTCTGCCTCCATCAATACTATCTCGTTTGTTTTCTTTGCTGTCCATGGAACTTTCAACATTCTTCTTTGAAACCACATCTCGGCTGCCTCAATCTTGTTCTGGCTTTGCTTGTTGACTGTCCATGCCTCACAACCGTATAACATTATCGGTTGTATATAACATTCAAGAACTCTCTTTCTGATGTTAATTGATAGGCATTTGTTGGTAAGAATGATAACAATAACATTAACAGATCGAAACAAGCACAAAAATAGTACATACAACCTATCATTTCTGCAGAACCTCAAGACCTTACCACCGCATTTGATTTACGTGCGTATGCTATGATCACTTTGAATTCTTTTCTATCGTATGGCATTTGTGAAGTGGTGCATGTGTACTTTATTCCAAACACGGAGATATTGTACTGAGAAAACTGAAGCGGAAATTGTCACATTGCATAATTCAATCATCATCATCATCATCATCATCATCATCATCATCATCATCATCATCATCATCATCATCATCATCATCATCATCATCATCATCATCATCATCATCATCATCAACATCATCATCATCATCATCATCACGTGCCTTGCCGCATGGTGTTGGTGGTCATGGCCCTCTATAAATCTGTCTTTTGTTGCTGCAAGTATATCTCCTACCTTTTCCGTTTCCATCGACTCTGCAAAACTAATATTTTCTCCTTGGATCTGTCTGGTGCTCTTTTTCCCCTCTAGTTTTCCTGCTGTGACTAGGTGCTCAAATTTCTCTCGCCTAATAAAATGTCCAGAAATGTTGTCTTTTCCTAATCATCTTCATTAATGTTATTTTTGTGTTTACCGTTTTCACGACTGTCTCGTTTGTTTTCTTTGCTGACCTTTTTCCATTCCCATCTTGACATTTTCTGAATTTCCTTTCTGTAGTACTGTTTTAATATTCCAAGCTGCAATTTTTATATCTTTTAATCGGATCGCAGTAACTTGATAATGGTCTAGTGTCACCTGCTCAACATGACTTCCCTTTCCGGACGAAGGTTCTCCAATGGAGCCCCCTATTTACGTCGTTCATGAAGATTCTTTGCGTGTGCCTGAACATGATTTATTTGGGATAATATGATAAACAGCAGGAAGACTGAAGTCATGGTGATCAGTAAAAAGCATGAAATCCCCTCATACAAAATAACAGCAAATGGCACAACCTGACACAGGTTGATAAATTTAAATACCTGGGAACGATCATTTCATCAGACGGCAGATGCACATCAGAAATAGCCGGCAGAATCGGCCAAGCCAAAACAGCATTCAAGAAGGTGACAAGCATTCTTACCAACAACCAATACTGTTGTACGGATGTGAGGCGTGGACAGTCAACAAGCAAAGCCAGAACAAGATTGAGGCAGCCGAGATGTGGTTTCTAAGAAGAATGTTGAGAATTCCATGGACAGCAAAGAAAACAAACGAGACAGTCTTGATGGAGGCAGAAACAAGTAGATCATTCATAAGGAAGATTAGGAAAAGACAGGCAACATTTATAGGCTATTTTATGAGGAAGGGGGATTTGGAGCATCTGGTCACAACGGGAAAGCTGGAGGGAAAGAGAGCACCAGGTAGACCCAGGGAGAAAATGCTGGACGGACTTGCAGAGTGGCTGGGGACGAGGAGGGTGGGGGAGATGCTTGGGGCAACGAGAGATAGAGACAGATGGAAATCCATGATCGCCAACGCCATACGGCAGGGCATCTGATGATGAATATGATGGTGGTTTTCCCTTTGCTTTACATCAGCTTTTGTACAGACTCTCCGCTAGGCTTTGTCGTTCTCACGACTACCCACAAGGCAGTCGCGGGTAATTTTCTGTCTGGGTTTACTCCCTTGACCTTAGACTCTCCCACAGACATCATATAGGATATCTGTGGTCTCTCCCGACACGCCCATAAGGCAGTGGTGATTTTCTGTCAGGGTTTACTTCCCTTAGCCTTGGTCTCTCCCGAGATGACCACGAGGAGTTGGTGCTATTAACCGATAGCTGGGGGTCTGGTTCGTGGGTACCAGGGTATGCCCCCATGCTGGTGGGCCTGCATGCCACATGCCTGGAGAGAGAGAGAGAGAGAGAGAGAGAGAGAGAGAGAGGGGGGTGGGGGTGGGGGTGGGGGCAACCTCCTCCGAATCCCTCGATCATAGGAGTGAAAAATAATGCCACTGAGCCGATTGCACGACAGGGTTGCAGCTGTAAGACGAGTCCTTTCGAATCTGTCCCGGCAGCTACAACAGCTAATTTTAATGCGACTTGCATTTTCTTCTCCTGCACGAAAGAGTGCAGGCTGAAAATGGTAATCAACCTCAGAGCTATCGTTTCCTGAGTGGATTAACCTAGAAGAAGCAAGGATCTAATAATTGAGAATTTTGTTTTGCTCTTTTTCTTAAGCATAGAACAGCCACTGACTTGCAGACGAACACATCTATTCACAAGATTAACTGCTCATTTCCGTTTGGTGCTCATCATACGTACATAACATACATACATACATGTATACATACATACATACATACATATATACATACACACACATATATGTATATAATGTATATGTATAATATGTATATTATATATATTACATATAGATATACACACACGCATAACACAAATAATATATATATATATATTATATATTATATATATATATTACATATGTACATATATATATATATATAGATGTATCTGTCTCTCTCTCTCTCTCTCTCTCTGTGATTCCTGAAAAACAGTCCCACGAGGAAAGCCACAGGCCGAAGTATCGGGCTCAACTTTCTAGTTTGTTGTCTTGTTTTTTGGTTTATCTGCAACACACACACACACACACACACACACACACACACACAACGCACGCACACACACACACACCACACACACATACACACACACACATACACACACACACAACATACACACACACACACATGTATATATATATATATATATATATATTTATATACATATATATACATATGTAAATATGTTTATATACATACATGTATATATATACATTCTCTCTCTCTCTCTCTCTCTCTCTCTCCTCTATATATATATATATATATATATATATATATATGTAATGGAGCAGAGAGTGGGATCTGAAGTCATACGCAAATGAAGGGTCACCAGGCCACTCTGGTAAAAATGTTTTTACTGCGTCTCGTAAGTGATGATTGTTGCAGATTTGTGAAAAGCAAAAGCCAACGAGATTCCAAAGCCATAGATGGATGGCGGCGATACGTGTGTGATGTCTGTTTAAACGAACATTCCAGACCAATCTGTTTTAAACGAATGACGATTTTCGAGGCGGATTAATTCTTCTTCTTCATTCATCATCATCATCATCATCATCATCATCATCATCATCATCATCATCATCATCATCATCATCATCATCATCGTCGTCATCTCATCATCGTCGTCGTCGTCGTCGTCGTCATCATCATCATCGTCGTCGTCGTCGTCGTCGTCATCATCATCGTCGTCGTCGTCATCATCATCGTTACACGGAATCAGACTTAACCCTTTGACTCTCGCAACCCTGTCCACCAGCATCCTGCATCGTCAACCATGATAGCGAAGCAAAAACATAACCCTTTGACTCCCTCACCCTATCCATCAGCTTCCCGCAGGATGAGGCAGTCAAAAAAGTTAACTTTTTGCAGTTGATGGATAGGGTGCGGAAGTCAAAGGGTTAAAAAAAAACAGGGAGCTCAAGCTGTTAGGTGGGCTGACCACTCTCCCTTATGTTGTTGTTGTGCAGTCTGCCTTTTCGGGAGGAAGGGGGGGGGCTGTGAATGATGGGCGTTTTCATGTTTCCATCCATAGGCCAGTCGCTGATATGACTTACAGGAGATCTTTAACGTGCATATTTGGTATTCTGCATACAGGGAGGTGATTTAGTCACTAGCAGGTCTGCCATGTTGAGGTGGGAGATGGGAATAATCTCCTCCGCTTGTCAAAGGTGTCTGGGCGGATAGAACCCTGGACCTTTCTACTGGAAGTCTTCTCCCGTGAAGATGCCGAGGGCTCTTTCAGTGTAAATAGTATTCCCACCTTTTGGAAATTCTGTGCTAGAAATTTCCTCTTTTCTATCACTCTCTTTGTTTTTGCCTTGCTCCTTTGCTTTCTGTCATTTCTTCCTACCATTTTCTGTCTTGCTGGTCCATTCACCTGTATGTGTTTGACAAAGTCTTACGTGCTTTCTCTTAGGATGGATAATTGGGTAAGTGTATCAAGTGCATTTTTGGCTCTAGGGAAATGAGATAAGCGGAAACAATTTTAGGTAATTTCGGCATGTTTTCAAATATGTTTCATTGTCCTTAGTTATGTTTAAATTTGGATTCAGGTATATTTTTTTTAAATCCCCTGTGCGATAAACTGGACGGAGTGGTCAACGCCATGGGATGCGCCTTAGATTATGTGCGCTTAATTTTCTTTTCCGTTTTTTTTCCTGTTGAAGTATGGTATACGTTTTGAAACGGTTATAGTCCTGATATGTCTCTATGCAGTCGGCTGGTCTTCAAACAAAAATAACAATAACTAACAATAATACCGGAAGTCTGACGGTTGCTCACGTGATTACCGCGTCTTTTTCTACATTCTGTACTGTTCTTTCAAAAACGACTTGCGGTTTTATAGGTGGGTTAATAATTCACAGTGAATAGGGCGTTGGGAAAACCTCTTCTAATCATGTATCTGTATACAACTGTTCGGAGGCGGGGAGAGAGGGGGGGGGGGTAGCCAGGGTGCGGAGGGCACTGAATACAATCAACTTTTATGTATTTCCAGTTCTGGTCAGTCATAGGATTGTACTTCTCCAAAATGTCTATTTCTGGTTAGTTATAGAATTGTACTTCTCCAAAATGTCTATTTCTGGTTAGTCATAGGATTGTACTTCTCCAAAATGTCTATTTCTGGTTAGTTATAGTATTGTACTTCTCCAAAATGTCTAGTTCTGGTTAGTCATAAGATTGTACTTCTCCAAAATGTCTATTTCTGGTTAGTTATAGTATTGTACTTCTCCAAGATGTCTAGTTCTGGTTAGTCATAAGATTGTACTTCTCCAAAATGTCTATTTCTGGTTAGTCATAGGATTGTACTTCTCCAAAATGTCTATTTCTGGTTAGTTATAGAATTGTACTTCTCCAAAATGTCCAGTTCTGGTTAGTTATAGAATTGTACTTCTCCAAAATGTCCAGTTCTGGTTAGTTATAGAATTGTACTTCTCCAAAATGTCCAGTTTTGGTTAGTTATAGAATTGTACTTCTCCAAAATGTCCAGTTTTGGTTAGTTATAGAATTGTACTTCTCCAAAATGTCCAGTTCTGGTTAGTCATAGGATTGTACTTCTCCAAAATGTCCAGTTCTGGTTAGTTATAGAATTGTACTTCTCCAAAATGTCCAGTTCTGGTTAGTCATAGGATTGTACTTCTCCAAAATGTCTAGTTCTGGTTAGTCATAGAATTGTACTTTTAAAAAACGTCTACCAAGTAGATCTGGAATCCCAACAAAGGTATCTTCGAAGAAGTAATAGTCTGAATCCCAACAAAGGTATCTTCAAAGTAATAAATGTCTGAATCCTAACAAAGATATCTTCGAGGTAATAAATGTCTGAATCCCAACAAAGGTATCTTCAAAGTAATAAATGTCTGAATCCTAACAAAGAGATCTTCGAAGTAGTAAATGTCTGAATCCTAACAAAGGTATCTTCAAAGTAGTAACTGTCTGAATCCCAACAAAGATATCTTCAAAGTAATAACTGTCTGAATCCCAACAAAGATATCTTCAAAGTAGTAAATGTCTGAATCCTAACAAAGATATCTTCAAAGTAGTAACTGTCTGAATCCCAACAAAGATATCTTCAAAGTAGTAACTGTCTGAATCCCAACAAAGATATCTTCCAAGTAGTAACTGTCTGAATCCCAACAAAGATATCTTCCAAGTAGTAAATGTCTGAATCCCAACAAAGATATCTTCCAAGTAGTAACTGTCTGAATCCCAACAAAGATATCTTCAAAGCAGTAACTGTCTGAATCAAAACAAAGATATCTTCCAAGTAGTAAATGTCTGAATCTCAACAAAGATATCTTCAAAGTAGTAACAGTCTGAATCCCAACAAATATATCTTCAAAGTAGTAAATGTCTGAATCCCAACAAAGATATCTTCAAAGTAGTAACAGTCTGAATCCCAACAAAGATATCTTCCAAGTAGTAACTGTCTGAATCCCAACAAAGATATCTTCGAAGTAGTAACTGTCTGAATCCCAACAAAGATATCTTCAAAGTAGTAAATGTCTGAATCCCAACAAAGATATCTTCAAAGTAGTAACTGTCTGAATCCCAACAAAGATATCTTCAAAGTAGTAAATGTCTGAATCCCAACAAAGATATGTTCAAAGTAGTAACTGTCTGAATCCCAACAAAGATATCTTCAAAGTAGTAACTGTCTGAATCCCAACAAAGATATCTTCAAAGTAGTAACAGTCTGATTCCCAACAAAGATATCTTCAAAATAGTAACTGTCTGAATCACAACAAAGGTATGTTCAAAATAGTAACTGTCTGAATCCCAACAAAGATATCTTCAAAGTAGTAACTGTCTGAATCCCAACAAAGATATCTTCCAAGTAGTAACTGTCTGAATCCCAACAAAGGTATGTTCAAAATAGTAACTGTCTGAATCCCAACAAAGATATCTTCGAGGTAGTAACTGTCTGAATCCCAACAAAGATATCTTTGAAGTAGTAACTGTCTGAATTACAACAAAGATATCTTCCAAGTAGTAACTGTCTGAATCCCAACAAAGGTATCTTCAAAATAGTAACTGTCTGAATCCTAACAAAGGTATCTTCAAAGTAGTAACTGTCTGAATCCTAACAAAGATATCTTCCAAGTAGTAAATGTCTGAATCCCAACAAAGATATCTTCAAAATAGTAACTGTCTGAATCCTAACAAAGATATCTTCAAAGTAGTAACTGTCTGAATCCCAACAAAGATATCTTCAAAGTAGTAACTGTCTGAATCCTAACAAAGATATCTTCAAAATAGTAACTGTCTGAATCCTAACAAAGGTATCTTCAAAGTAGTAACTGTCTGAATCCCAACAAAGATATCTTCAAAATAGTAAATGTCTGAATCCTAACAGAGATATCTTCAAAGTAATAACTGTCTGAATCCTAACAATGATATCTTCGAAGTAGTAAATGTCTGAATCCCAACAAAGATATCTTCAAGATAGTAACTGTCTGAATCCCAACAAAGATATCTTCAAAGTAGTAAATGTCTGAATCCCAACAAAGGTATCTTCAAAGTAGTAAATGTCCGAATCCCAACAAAGGTATCTTCGAAGTAGTAAATGTCTGAATCCTAACAAAGATATCTTCAAAGTAGTAACTGTCTTAATCCCAACAAAGATATCTTCAAAGTAGTAATTGTCTGAATCCCAACAAAGATATCTTCCAAGTAGTAACTGTTTGAATCCCAACAAAGGTATCTTCAAAGTAGTAAATGTCTGAATCCCAACAAAGATATCTTCGAAGTAGTAACTGTCTGAATCCTAACAAAGATATCTTCCAAGTAGTAACTGTCTGAATCCCAACAAAGGTATGTTCAAAGTAGTAACTGTCTGAATCCCAACAAAGATATCTTCGAAGTAGTAAATGTCTGAATCCTAACAAAGGTATCTTCCAAGTAGTAACAGTCTGAATCCCAACAAAGATATCTTCAAAGTAGTAACTGTCTGAATCCCAACAAAGGTATCTTCGAAGTAGTAAATGTCTGAATCCTAACAAAGATATCTTCCAAGTAGTAACTGTCTGAATCCCAACAATGATATCTTCAAAGTAGTAACTGTCTGAATCCCAACAAAGATATGTTCAAAGTAGTAACTGTCTGAATCCCAACAAAGATATCTTCAAAGTAGTAACTGTCTGAATCCCAACAAAGATATGTTCAAAGTAGTAACTGTCTGAATCCCAACAAAGATATCTTCAAAGTAGTAACTGTCTGAATCCCAACAAAGATATCTTCAAAGTAGTAACTGTCTGAATCCTAACAAAGATATGTTCAAAATAGTAACTGTCTGAATCCCAACAAAGATATCTTCAAAGTAATAACTGTCTGAATCCTAACAAAGATATGTTCAAAATAGTAACTGTCTGAATCCCAACAAAGATATCTTCAAAGTAGTAACTGTCTGAATCCCAACAAAGATATCTTCAAAATAGTAAATGTCTGAATCCCAACAAAGATATCTTCAAAATAGTAACTGTCTGAATCCCAACAAAGATATCTTCAAAGTAGTAACTGTCTGAATCCCAACAAAGGTATCTTCAAAGTAGTAACTGTCTGAATCCCAACAAAGATATCTTCAAAGTAGTAAATGTCTGAATCCCAACAAAGGTATCTTCAAAGTAGTAACTGTCTGAATCCCAACAAAGGTATCTTCAAAGTAGTAACTGTCTGAATCCTAACAAAGATATCTTCAAAGTAGTAACTGTCTGAATCCCAACAAAGGTATCTTCAAAGTAGTAACTGTCTGAATCCTAACAAAGATATCTTCAAAGTAGTAAATGTCTGAATCCCAACAAAGGTATCTTCAAAGTAGTAACTGTCTGAATCCCAACAAAGATATCTTCAAAGTAGTAACTGTCTGAATCCTAACAAAGATATCTTCAAAGTAGTAACTGTCTGAATCCCAACAAAGATATTTTCAAAATAGCAACTGTCGTCAACTACTCTGGGCCGAGAATGGTCGTAGTGTGTACACGTATGTGTGTTGGAGGAGAGTGGAGAGGGAGGGGGGTTGAGGAGTGATGATAAACACCTCAGTACCCACTTCAGGTTAAAAAGTCACCCGTTCTCAATGTGATCCAAGGAACCAGGGGTAGGGGGTGGGGGGTAGAGGGGGATGCTAGGGTGAGGAGTGATGATAAACATCTCAGTACCCACTTCAGGTTAAAAAGTCACCAGTTCTCAATGTGATCCAAGGAACCAGGGAGGTGATGGGGGTGGGGGTAGGAGGTGGTAGTGGTGGCTGGAGGGGGATGCTAGCCTCGTGCGGAGGAATCGCTAGCAATTATTGTAGACCGCGCGTGGCCATCAAATCGAATTTCAACACCGTCTCATTACTCGAACAAACTTAGTGCAGGATTGAGGCTTAGCCGAGACGCTAGGCTGTGATGTTTGATTTGCCGAGACGCAGCCACTTGCGAGACAGAACGCTGGCCCTCTAATGGAATAACGACTTCCCCAAATCCGTCCCCGTCCTCCCCCTACTGGCGTCCTACGTCCAGCCGTTCTCTTTGATTTCTGGCTAACTGACTTAGCTCCCTTCCCTGCTGCCTTGGCGACACACATTGACACTGCGCAGGCTCGGGGGCCCTTGCTGGGTTGTGGGTCCTGAAAAGCGCGTGCACCTTATTACCAAAGCGCGGTCGGTCTCGTCTTCGTGTTATGTTTGGACAATATACGACATACTGGTAAACACTCTTGTCATTGCCAGCCGTGGATTTCGATTCCAGCGTACAGACATTTCAAAATAACGTAGCTTACCGTTCGTGCGGTTATCTTTTTTTTTTCTTCGACGAAAAAAAGGTCTTCTTCTTCTTCTTCTTTCTTTCTTTCTTTCTTTCTTTCTTTCTTTCTTCTTCTTTTTTCTTCTTTCATCTTCTTTCTTTCTTTCTTTCTTTTTCGTCATATTTTCCTTGTTATGAGGATAGGGGTGGGGGAGCCCATATTCGGCTTTCTTTTTCTTTTCCTCTTCTTCAACTTGTTCTTTATCTTTCTTTCTTTCTTTTCTTTTTCGTATGGAGGGATGCTCGTGTTCATCTTTCTTTTTTCTCTTCCCCCCCCCCCCCCGATCTCTATTTGAGGGAAAGAAAAAGATTTTGTTCTTCACCCTCGCAGATGGATTTAATTTTTAAAAACCCCGAACTTCTGCAAAAAGCAAACATAGGTAATAAAAGACATAAACATTATCGTGCAGAGCCTGTGTTAGAACAAAGGTCTTATGTACAGGCTGATGGCTTGTGCCATGACCGTCATGGATCCTCTTCACATGGCATGATATGTGCCATGATCGTCATGGATCTTCTCCTTCACATGGCACGATATGTGCCATGACCGTCATGGATCTTCTTCACATGGCATGATATGTGCCATGACCGTCATGGATCTTCTCCTTCACATGGCATGGTATGTGTAGGCTTGTGCCATGACCGTCATGGATCTTCTCCTTCATGTGACATGGTATGTGCCATGACTGTCATGGATCTTCTCCTTCACATGGCATGGTATGTGCAGGCTTGTGCCATGACCGTCATGGATCTTCTCCTTCACATTGGCACGGTATGTGCAGGCTGATGACTTGTGCCATGACCGTCATGGATCTTCTCCTTCACACTGGCACAGTATGTGCCATGACCGTCATGGATCTTCTCCTTCACATTGGCACGGTATGTGCAGGCTGATGACTTGTGCCATGACCGTCATGGATCTTCTCCTTCACATTGGCACAGTATGTGCCATGACCGTCATGGATCTTCTCCTTCACATTGGCACGGTATGTGCAGGCTGATGACTTGTGCCATGACCGTCATGGATCTTGTCCTTCACATGACATGGTATGTGCCATGACCGTCATGGATCTTGTCCTTCGCATGACATAGTATGTGTAGGCTGATGGCATTTGCCATGACCGTCATGGATCTTGTCCTTCACATGACATGGTATGTGCCATGACCGTCATGGATCTTGTCCTTCACATGACATGGTATGTGCCATGACCGTCATGGATCTTGTCCTTCACATGACATGGTATGTGCCATGACCGTCATGGATCTTCTCCTTCACATGGCATGGTATGTGCCATGACCGTCATGGATCTTCTCCTTCACATTGGCACGGTATGTGCAGGCTGATGACTTGTGCCATGACCGTCATGGATCTTGTCCTTCACATGACATGGTATGTGCCATGACCGTCATGGATCTTGTCCTTCGCATGACATAGTATGTGTAGGCTGATGGCATTTGCCATGACCGTCATGGATCTTGTCCTTCACATGACATGGTATGTGCCATGACCGTCATGGATCTTGTCCTTCACATGACATGGTATGTGCCATGACCGTCATGGATCTTGTCCTTCACATGACATGGTATGTGCCATGACCGTCATGGATATTGTCCTTCACATGACATGGTATGTGCCATGACCGTCATGGATCTTGTCCTTCACATGACATGGTATGTGCCATGACCGTCATGGATCTTCTCCTTCACATGGCATGGTATGTGCCATGACCGTCATGGATCTTGTCCTTCACATGACATGGTATGTGCCATGACCGTCATGGATCTTGTCCTTCACATGACATGGTATGTGCCATGATCGTCATGGATCTTGTCCTTCACATGACATGGTATGTGCCATGACCGTCATGGATCTTGTCCTTCACATGACATGGTATGTGCCATGACCGTCATGGATCTTGTCCTTCACATGACATGGTATGTGCCATGACCGTCATGGATCTTGTCCTTCACATGACATGGTATGTGCCATGATCGTCATGGATCTTGTCCTTCACATGACATGGTATGTGCCATGACCGTCATGGATCTTCTCCTTCACATGCCATGGTATGTGCAGGCTGATGACTTGTGCCATGACCGTCATGGATCTTGTCCTTCACATGACATGGTATGTGCCATGACCGTCATGGATCTTCTCCTTCACATGGCATGGTATGTGCAGGCTGATGGCTTGTGCCATGACCGTCATGGATCTTGTCCTTCACATGACATGGTATGTGCCATGACCGTCATGGATCTTCTCCTTCACATGCCATGGTATGTGCAGGCTGATGGCTTGTGCCATGACCGTCATGGATCTTGTCCTTCACATGACATGGTATGTGCCATGACCGTCATGGATCTTGTCCTTCGCATGGCATGGTACGTGTAGGCTGATGGCTTGTGCCATGACCGTCATGGATCTTGTCCTTCACATGACATGGTATGTGCCATGACCGTCATGGATCTTGTCCTTCACATGACATGGTATGTGCCATGACCGTCATGGATCTTGTCCTTCACATGACATGGTATGTGCAGGCTGATGGCTTGTGCCATGACCGTCATGGATTTTGTCCTTCACATGACATGGTATGTGCAGGCTGATGGCTCGTGCTATGATCGTCATGGATCTTCTTCACATGGCACGATCAGTGGTGTCAATGCATATGAAATTTATTCCAAACGCGAGGACGCTATCTTGAGAAACCGAGCCTTCTGTCAAAATACAGTGTCACATCATTTTACAGAAGCAGTGTACTGAGGTTTCATGATAGCAGATTTATGATTCATGAATTAATGTAAAGATGATTTTCCCCCCTGACAAAATAGAAATAAAAATCCCTCTCGTGTCTTCTACCCCAACTCATTGTTTTTGTTTGTTTGTTTGTTTGGCTTATTTGTTTTGCTTTGTTTTGGGTTTTTTTTTTTTTCAATAATAAAAATTTGTAACAGATCGAAAATAAGTTTTGTTAACGTTTTTTTTTTAAAAATTTTTTTTTTTTTACATTTTATCTTAAATTGATGCGAATGATGATTGTATTTATAGCTGTTTTAAAGTTTAATTTTCCATTCGAATTTTGGTGGAAGATTTTTCAAGTTAGCGAGAGAAATCTCTCTCTGTCTCTCTCCCCTCTGTCTTTCTGTCTCTCCTCCCCGCTCTCTCTCTCTCCCTGTTTACCTCTGTGTGTGTGTGTGGTGTGTGTGTGTAGTGTGTGTGTGCGTGTTTGTGTTGTGTTTTGTATGTGCGTGTGCGTGTGTGTTGTGTGTGTGGTGTTGTGTGTTTTGTGTGTGTGTGTGTGTGTGTGTGTGTGTGTGTGTGTGTGTGTGTGTGTGTGTGTGTGTGTGTGTGTGTGTTCTTTGATTTAACGTCTTTTCACTATGAGTGATATTAGACGGGATGTGTGAGTGTGTGTTTGTGTGTGCGTGCGTGCGTGCGTGCGTGCGGACTTCCTCTCTCAGTCCGTCAGCAACCAACTTTTGTCTCCTTCAGTCCGCTCTCAAAACTCACCTTTTCTCCTCTGCATAAAATCCTGACCTCACTCAATCCCCTCTGCAGCCTGTCTCCACTCGGAGGGGAATCACACTGCAATATATAATTGTATATAATATGCTCTCTATAATTTTCCATTGCTTTTATTCTTTCTCCCATTTATAGCCGTGTGGTGTGTGTGTGTGTGGTGTGTGCGTGCGTGAGTGCGTGTGTGTGCGATGCGTGCGTGCGTGTGTGTGCGTGCGTGCTTGTGTGTGTGTTTCAGCGCTTAGATTTGATTTTATCAAGATTTTGCGCTATATAAATATTGTAATTATTGTAATTATTATTATTAGAAGAGATACTGTCTTAAGGATAACAGGATATTTTGACGGGTGCAATAGACAAGTGGGTAAAACGTCGGACCTGGTGGTAAAGAGTGGAGATTTTTTTCCCGATCCCACATATGGGCAGAGTTGTCTGTGCCTCCCCTCCTCCTCCTCCTCCCCCCCCCCAACCCCGTTCGCATGCTGAATATCAAATACGCACGTAAAATATCCTGTAAGTCATGTCAGTGGCTGCCTTACGAACCAGACATTGTCAACATCCTGTCTTTAGACAACAGGCTGGTTGTCTATCTTGTCAAGATATTGTCAGCACTTGTTTCAGACTAAAATACAGGTATGGGCCTGTTTCTGCCTGAGGGTTTCTGTAGTACAAACACGAAAACATTAAAGATGCACGCTTAACAAAGATGCAGACTGTGCAGCAAATTAGTGCAGTAGGGTCTGCTCGCCTAACAGCTCGAGTTCTCTGTTCTCCACTAAAGTCTGATTGTGTGTAACGCGCATTGAGTCTATCTTTTGGAGGCTAATTCTATAAGGAACGACTTATAATTCATACTCTTTAAGCCGACAAATAGGATCAAGAATTTTTCAGACCCTCTCCTCCAACCACCGCCCAACCCACAATCTGAATTAAAAAAAAGCACCACATTCTTCATGTTATGGTACATAGTGGTAAAAGCATTCTTACCAACAAATGCCTATCAATTAACATCAGGAAGAGAGTCCTTGAATGTTATATACAACCGATAATTTTACACGGTTGTGAGGCGTGGACAGTCAACAAGCAAAGCCAGAACAAGAATTGAGGCAGCCGAGATGTGGTTTCAAAGAAGAATGTTGAGAGTTCCATGGGCAGCAAAGAAAACAAACGAGACAGTATTGATGGAGGCAGACACAAAAGATCATTCATAAGAAGATTAAGAAAAGACAGGCAACATTTACAGGCCATTTTATGAGGAAAGGGGAATTAGAGCACCTGGTCACAACGGGAAAAGCTGGAGGGACAGAGAGCACCAGTAGACCCAGGGAGAAAATATTGGGCGGACTTGCAGGGTGGCTGAGACAGAGAGGGTGGAAGATGTGCTCGCGGCAACAAGGGATAGATACATGTGGAGGGCCATGATCGCCAACGCCATGCGGCAGGGCACTTGATGATGATGATGACATAGTGGTACATCTGCCCAGTTGGTTAAAGCGCCATGCTGATAAGATCCAATATCGTGAATTCATTCCCAGCCGGCAAAATTAAAAACTGGCCTCTTCGCTGACCATTTTGTTTCTCCCAATGCATGTGTGTGTGTGTGTGTGTGTGTGTGTGTGTGTGTGTGTGTGTGTGTGTGTGTGTGTGTGTGTGTGTGTGTGTGTGTGTGTGTGTTGTGTGTGTGTGTGTTTGTGTGTGTGTGTGTGTGAGCGTGTGTGTGTCTGTTTGTGCGTGTGTGCGTGTGTGTGTGTGTATGTGTGTGTATGTGTGTATGTATGTGTGTATGTATGTGTGTATGTGTGGTGTATGTATGTGTGTGTATGTATGTGTGTGTGTGTGTGTGTACGTGCATGCACGTGCGCGTTACATATACACAAACACACTGAGGACAAAACTGACACACAGAAAGGCACACACACACACACACACACACACACACACACACACAACACACACACACACACACACACGCACACACACACACCACACACACACACACACACAACACACACACACACACACACACACACACACAACACTCACACGAACGCACACACATCATGGTCAGTATGAACCAGTCTTCAATTTCTAACAGAAGAATAAAACAACGAAAACCCCGAACGATAGCGCCATTATCGGCAATCATTGTTTTTATTCTCTCCCACCCATCACCCCACGTCCAAAAGAACCAATCAACTCATTTAACAAGAGACACGCAAGTGAAAAAAAAAATGCAATGAAAACAAAAATAGTGAAATAAAATACTAGAAAGAGTGAATGGGGAACAAAAATACTTAAGACAAAATAATGAAAAAAAAAAAAAAAAAAGAGAAAGAAAACAAATAACAAAAAAAAAAAGAAGAAAAAATGTAAAGAAAAAAAAAGAAAGAAAGAAACAGAATATTAAGACTACAAAGCAAAACAAAAATGTCCAGCAACAGCAAAAGCGAGAACAAAAAAAGAAGAGAGAGAGGGAGAAGGAGGAGGAGGAAGGGAAAAGAGGAGGAGGAGGAGAAGAAGAAGAGAAGGAGAAGAAGAAGAAGAAGAAGAAGAAGTAAAAGAAGAAGAAGAAGAAGAAGAAAAGAAGAAGAAGAAGAAGAAGCAGAAATGATGATGATGAAGAAGAAGAAGAAATGGTGCCAAGAAAATGAATGAGGGCAGAGAGGGAAGGGAAAACAAAAACAAACAAACAAACAAACAAACAACAAACAAACAAACAAACAAGCAAACAAACAAACAAAACAAACAAACAAACAAAGCCCACCATACGCAGTGGTGAGTGGTTAGCGCAGTGAACTGTGATTGGAAGATTGCGAGTTCAAATCCCATCAGTCTTATAAACAATCTTTGTGGAATTTTTCGGTCCCCAACCTGGTCCTACCCAGAGTCCAGCGTGCTTTCAGCTCATTGGGAAAACTGGGACCACACAGTCGAGTTTCATATATTCCAGGCCTAGGGGGTCTGCCACAGTAATTGCTGGTAGATTTGGGTGGAGCGCATAAGGAATTCCGAGTGCGATGAATCCTTCTTGAACAAACTCCATACTACAAACTCTTTAGTGCAGTCTCAGGGCCGGAATCTGCCAGACAATTTCGGGCAGGTTTGGGACGAGCGCATGTGGTTTTGCCTGAGTGCAATAAATCCCTACTCAATCTTCGCACAGCAGTTTTATTAAAAAAAAAAGAATTGGTCATCTTTTCGTGACGATAGTGTTTCATATTTTCTTGACTGCAGTGGGGTTGAGACGTGATTGGCTGAAGATGGTGTTGGTTCAGAATATTTGCATAAGTCTTTGGAGGTTGTCTGTATGGAAGCTTGACAGTTTGGTAAGATCACTTTCTGACAGTCGCCGTGGTGTATGGTTAACGCAACGGGCTACCGACTGGAAGGTTATGGGTTCGAATACCCATCAGTCCCCTAAAAAATATATCATTTTGGATTTTTCGGCTCTAACCGGCTCCTACCCAAAGCTTGGCGTGCTATGGGCTCATTGGAAAGACTGGGACCACACAGTCGAGTCTCATCCACTTCACGGACGCGTCATTGAGGGCGTTGCTCAAATCTTCTGACCAGCATCACAGGTGTCTGTTTCTCTCGGGCCTGGTTGACGCCAGGATATGTTATGAAAGTAAGCGTAGAGTACAGCACCGTCACACAGTCTCAATCCTAGGTGGAAGTCCATAGCATCATGATTATCATCCTCATCACACTGCATCATCATCATCGCATTGTTAAAAACAATTGTGTCAGCTCCTGTGGCCATTAAGGTGTCGTAGAAAATGGGACGGAAAAAAAATCACTTTCTGTCATCCTCCAGCATTCTGAACCATAAAGTAGGGTGAAAATGACACAGCTCTGATAATATCTCAGTTTGGTGATGGTGCTCTAGTTGTAATAGTAGTATTTGTTTGTTTATTAATTTTGTGTGTTTGTGTGTTTGTTTGTGCGTTTATTTGTGTGCTTGTTTGTTTGTGTGTTTATTTGTTTGTTTGTTTGCGTTTGTTTGTTTGTTGTTTGTTTTTACTGTGCAACTGCGCCTTTGTGCTGACTCATGTGTAGCGTACTTGCTGTTGTTGTTGTGTGTACTTTTCTGTGCTTAGTTTTCACCTTAAATGTCAGACTACGCCGATGAAACACTGTTCAAACACTCGTCTTAAAAAGCAACAGAAAGAAAGAAAAGAAAAAAAAGAAGAAAAAAGAAACAAACAAACCAAAACCAAAACAAAAAAATATAATAAACAAAAAAGCATATATACACACATTGATCAAGCTTTCTTCTTACACACACACGCACACATACACAGACACACACTCCATCCACACATGCACATACATACATACATACATACATACATACATAATACATAATACATACATATAACTACATACATACATACTATACTATAATACCATACATACATACGTACGTACTACGTACCTAATACATACATACGTATCTAATACATACGTACTATAATACATACTACATAAATACATACATACATACATACTATACATCATACATACATACATACTACATACATACATACATACATACATGCACACATGCACACATACACACACATACATATATACATACATACATACAGACATACATACTACACACAACATACATACATACTATACATACATACATACATACTACAACATATATACGTACTAATACATAGGCCTACATACATACATACATACATATATACTATACATACATACATACATACATCACATACATACAACACATACATACATACACACATACATACATACATACTAATACATACATAACACATAATACATACATGCACTACACTACATACATATACATACATACATTACATACATGCATACACACATACATACATACACACTACGTACTAAATACATACATACATACATACATACATACACACGTACCTAATATATACATACATAAATACATACATACATACATACACATATTTACACACACATACATACATACTACATACCGTACCTACTATACTACTAACATACTACATACTACATACATACAATACATACATAACATACATACATCATACCTACTACACTACTATACTTACTACCTACTACATACATACATACATACAAACATACATGCATGCATCATACATACATACACATAATACATACATACATACATACATACATACATACATACATACATACAACACACATACATACATACACTACATACATACATACATTACATACATACATACATACATACATACATACATACATACATACATACATACATACATACATACATACATACATACATGCACCACTGATCAAGTTGAATCGACGTTGTAAATTCATGCACATACAACCTTTGTTGAAGATGTAGGCGTTTTGCATGTGTTTTGAACTTTGGGTCTCAAGCGGATAATCTTGCTTTGCCAATGCGTTTATCGTTGACCTTTTGCTGAGGGAGAATACAAAAACAAACAAACAAACAAACAAACAAACAAACAAACAAACAAACAAACAACAAACAAACAACAAACTAACAAACAAATACCACAACAACTAAAATCTAAAACTGTATAAATTAAACGACCTTATATTGTTTGAAAAAAACATAACAGACTAATAGATATGGCGTATGTATATGAGTTTTGCTCAATCCATTGTATACACATCTTGTTCATTTTTTCAATGATATTGTAATAATTTTCAGCAAGCATTGTTTTTATTTGTGTTTTGTCAAAAAAAAAAAAGTTTTAAAAAGTTTGAGAAAAAAAAGTTGAATCGAGGTACTCTTCTTTTTTCACACACACAGACACACAACACACACACACCACGCACACACACACACACACACACACACACACACACACACACACACACACACACACACACAAGCCCCCTAAGTCATTCACTCTGAAAGAGCGTACCCGTTTTCTGTTCTTTTTTTCTTTTTTTTTTTCTTTCTTTTTCTCGGTCACTGTCTTTCTGTTTAACTTTCTCATTCTTTCTTTCTTCGTTTCCCCCCCCCCCTTTTTTTTTTTCTGTATTGTGTTTTCTTTCTTCCCTCCTTTATTTTTTTCTCCTGTTCTTTCTTTTCTTCTCTCCTTCTTCTTTTAAAGACATTAGAGAGTTGGAAGGGGACACGAATCAACACTAGGCCAGTCAGTAAAAAGCACAGAACGGTGCTGAAGAAGAGATGCAGGGATCAAGAAGGGCAAGAAATAAACACAACACATGAAATGCAAAAGAAATAGTGAGAAAGACGGAGAGAGAAAGACGGACAGAGAGTGAAGGAGAGAGAAAGAGGAAGGGGGAACAGAGAGAAAGAGAGAGAGAGACAGGGGAGATAGAGAGAAAGAGAGAGAGACAGGGGAGAGAGAGGGAGAGAGAGAGAGAGAGAAATAGAGATAGAGCTAGAGAGAGGGGGGAGACAGATAGACAGAGACAGGCGGAGAGAGAGAGAGAGCGAAGAAGATAGAGAGAGAGAGAGAGAGAGAGAGGCGAGAGAGAGAGAGAGACAGACAGACAGAAAGACGGAGAGAGAGAGAGAGAGAGAGCGAGAAAGACTGGGAGGGGGGGGGGTAGAGAGCAAAAAAGACGGCGGGTGGGGTGGGGTAAGAGAAATAGATGAGAGAGAGAGAGAGACAGACAGACAGACAGACAGAAAGGCAGAGACAGAGACAAAGAGAGAGAGAGACTGAGAGAGGTTGAAGGGGAAGTGGGGTCAAGTAGGAAGAAGATAAAAAAAAAAAAAAAACGAAAATGGAAAAAAAAAATGCACAATAAGAAAGAAAACAAGAAAATGGCGGCTCGCACAACCACACAATAATACTGCCCCCACCCCGGGGAGAGAGAAACTCGAGGAGAGTGTGTTGCGCCTGCGCGGCTCCCTAAATGGATTGTCTCCCCTCCCAATCTTGCCTCAACACCCCGCCATGCATTGCGTCAAGCTGATTTCCTGTGACGGGAGCGAGGCTGGGCCAAGATGGCGGCCACCCAGAACAAGATGGCTACCGTCCCCTGGAGACGAGGGCCAGGGATCACGTGATTGAACCGGCATCGAGGGGTATTATCACCGACACTAACCACGCCTGTGCTAGCACCCGCCTCTGCTGCGTCTCGCTCCGTTTCTGGAACCGAAACAGACACCCATACCGAGCGAGGCACGTACTCTGGCAGACACGGAACGACACAATAGTCGCAATAATAATTGTATGCATAGACAGAGAGAGAGAGAGAGAGAGAGAGGGGGGAGGGAGGAGGGAGAGAGAGACAGAGGGAAAGAGAGAGAGAGACAGAGAGAGAGACAGAGAGGGAGAAAGAGAGAGGAGAGAAAGAAAGAGAGAGAGAGAGAGAGAGAGGGAGTGAGAGACAGAGAGAGAGGAGATAGAGATAGCTAGATAGATGGATACATAGATAGACAGATAGATAGACAGACAGACAGACAGACAGATAGAAAGATAGAAGAAAGATAGATGGACAGATAGATAGACAGACAGATAGATAGATAGATAACAGACAGACAGATAGACAGACAGACAGATAGATAGATAGATAGACAGAAGAGAGACAGACAGGGAGAGGGAGAGAGAGAGAGAGAGAGAGAGAGAGAGAGAGAGAGAGAGAGACAGACAGACGACAGACAGAGTGAGTGTGAGAGAGAGAGATACAAACAGACAACCAGAGAGAGAGAGAGAGAGAGGAGACAGACAGACAGACAGACAGACAGATAGAAAGATAGAAAGATAGAAAGAACGATAGATAGACAGATAGATAGACAGACAGATAGATAGATAGATAGATAGATAAACAGACAGATAGACAGACAGACAGATAGACAGACAGACAGATAGATAGATATAGATATTAGACAGACAGACAGAGAGACAGACAGGGAGAGGGAGAAAGAGAGAGAGAGAGAGAGAGAGAGAGAGACAGACAGACAGACAGACAGACAGAGTGAGTGAGAGAGAGAGATACAGACAGACAACCAGAGAGAGAGAGAGAGAGAGACATACAGACAGACAGACAGACAGACAGAGAGAAAACACACACGCGAGCGCGAAAGTATGCAAATTTGGATAGTTTTACACTCGCATTATATCTCTGTGCTCTGTGTAAGAATGCAAAAGAAGATGAAACTCATCTTGTCAGTTGTTCTGTACTGCACTTGGCAGCTTAAGAGAACAGTACATACCATTGAAATTGTACACGTACACGTACCCGGATGAGTTTTGGCTAAGTTTGTTAATGGCATCTTAGCATGGAAATATTGTAAGAAATTGGTCAGTTTATTTGTGGGAAGCATTTAAGATGCAAAATACAGGCAATCGTCAGTTTATCTGTACAAAGCATTTTAGATGCAGTCTACAGTCATTTCTTGAAAGGTAGAAAAATGTGTTAACTGAAAACCACAACAACACACACACACACACACACACACACACACACACACACACACACACACACACACACACACACACACACACACACACACACACACACACACACGCACACACACACACACACTCTCTCTCTCTCTCTCTCTCTCCTCTCTCTCTCCTCGCTCTCTCTCTCACTCTCTCTCTCTAACTCTCTCTCTCTCTCCACACACACTTTCTCTCTGTCTTTCTAAAAAGAAAAAAATTCGCCAAAACTGATATAATTTTTTTTGTCTCTCTCAGTACTGCGCGTACTAGCATTTAATGTTTTTGTTTTTTATGCCATTTCAGCTTTTAAAGGTAAGGGGTTGGAGCTAAACAGCAAGAAGACTGAAGTCATGGTAATCAGTCAAAGACATGAAATCCTCTCATGCAAAATAACAGCAAACGGCACAACCTTGAGACAGGTTGACAAGTTTAAATATCTGGGAACGATCGTTTCCCCAGAAGAAGATGAAAAGCATTCTTACCAACAAATGCCTCGTCAGGAAGAGAGTTCTTGAATGTTATATGGAACCGATAGTGTTATACGGGTTGTGAGGCGTGGACAGTCAACACGCAAAGCCAGAACAAGATTGAGGCAGCCGAGATGTGGTTTCTAAGAAGAATGTTGAGAGTTCCATGGACAGCAAAGAAAATAAACGAGACAGTCTTGATGGAGGCCATTTTATGAGGAAAGGGGAATTGGAGCACCTGGTCACAACAGGAAAGCTGGAGGAAAGAGAACACCAGGTAGACCCAGGGAAAAAATTGGACGGACTTGCAGAGTGGCTGAGGACAGAGTGGATGGAAGATGTGCTTGCGGCAACAGGGAACAGATGCATATGGAGGGCCATGATCGCCAACGCTATGTGGCAAGGCACTTGATGATGATGACAGATTTGTAACAGTTAGACCCTGTATGAATATTGGAGTGTACTGTATAGAAGAGGCCCTCCATAGGCAAAGGTTGAACGTAAAAAAAGAACTAATGCACTTACTATGCCACTACTCTTGAAAATTAAAAAAAACAAAAACAACGTTGTTCTTGTATTTGTCTTGTTCGTGCTCTCTCTCTCTCTCTCTCTCTCTCTCTCTCTCTCTCTCTCTCTCTCTCTCTCTCTCTCTCTCTCTCTCACTCACTCATTCACTTTTTCACTTGGAAGTTTATTTTTTTCCTCGATCCTTTTTTGACTGTCTATTTGTCTGCCTCTCTCTCTCTCTTTCTTTCTTTCTTTCTCTCTCCTTAATACCTTACTGTCTGTCTCTTTGTCTCTGTCGAAGTAGGCCTACTTATCACATTACATTACATTATATTTATCCCCACAGACCACTTGGAAACATTTCAAGTCTGTACAAATATCAAACGGCACAACCTTGAGACAGGTTAATAAGTTTAAATACCTGGGAACGATCATTTCACCAGACGGCAGATGCACATCAGAAATAGCCAGCAGAATCGGCCAAGCCAATACAACATTCAAGAAGATGACAAGCATTCTACCAACAAATGCCTATCAATTAACATCAGGAAGAGAGTTCTTGAATGTTATATAGAACCAATACTGTTGTACGGTTGCGAAGCGTGGACAGTCAACAAGCAAAGCCAGAACAAGACTGAGGCAGCCGAGATGTGGTTTCTAAGAAGAATGTTGAGAGTTCCATGGACAGCAAAGAAAACAAACGAGACAGTCTTGATGGAGGCAGAAACAAGTAGATCATTCATAAGGAAGATTAGGAAAAGGCAGGCAACATTCATAGGCCATTTTATGAGGAAAGGGGAATTTGTCACAACGGGAAAGCTGGAGGGAAGGAGAGCACCGGGTAGACCCAGGGAGAAGATGCTAGACGGACTTGCAGAGTGGCTGAAGACAAGGAGGGTGGAAGAGATGCTTGAGGCAACAAGAGATAGAGACAGATGGAAGGCCATGATCGCTAACGCCATGCGGCAAAGCACCTGATGATGATGATGATGATGACAAATATCCAGTAAATTCAAGCCAGCGGCGATCTTGTAATTCACATGTGCCAACACACCGACAGATAGCCTAATTTTGAAACTCGATAAACGTTTGAAAAGTCTGCGCAAAAACCTAATAGTTTCAAATTAGAATTTGATACAGAATGATACGGACGAACGTAAAAAAAAATCGGAATCACAAATACCAACAAATAAAGTTTTTGTAATGATACCAGTCGCCGTGGTGTAGTGGTTAACGCAACGGACTACCGACTGGAAGGTTGTGGGTTCGAATACACATCATCAGTATTTTCACAATCATTGTGGGGGTTTTCGGCTTTAACCGGCTCCTACCCAGAGTTGGGCGTGCTATGGGTTCATTGGGAAGACTGGGACCACACAGTGGAGTCTCATCCATTTCATGAATGCGTCATTGAGAGTGTTGCTCAAATCTTCTGACCAGCACTATATGTGTCTGTATCTCCAGGGCCTGGTTGACCCCAGGATATGTTATGATAGTAAGCGTTGAGCACAGCCCTGTCACGCAGTCTCAATCCTAGATGGAACTCCATAGCATCATGATTATCATCCTCATCGACGTCATCATCATCGCATTTGTATAAAAAAAACAACAACTGCCTCAGCTTTTGTGGCCATTAAAGTGGCGTAGGAAATGGCGCGAAAAAGAAAAGGTGAGCACAAAGGTAACCTCCCTGAGTTCGATGATCCTAAAAAAAGCTTTTGTAATTTTGAAATGCTTAGCATTGAACGTATCTTTTGGGATTATGATATTAGCCCACAGTCCTAGCAGAAAAATGAGATAATATTAAACAGAAAATACCAAGCTCCTTCTCCTAAAGGTATTGCTGAGAACATGGTCATTTTTAGATTATGATCATTCTTGGATGAGGTAATTTTAGGATAAAGCCATTATTGATATGGTAATCTTGGACAAGATCATTTTAAACATGGCTATTTCTGGATATTGTCTTTTCTTTTTCTTTTTTTGATTTGGTTATTTTTGGTACAGGAAAAAAAAAGATTCGAACCGATACTGTGTTGGATCGCATCATATATCATATTGTTTGTTTCCAAGTTTCAGTTTCAGTTTGAGTTTCTCAACATGACGTCTCTGCGCTCGGAATGAATTCCATATGCACTAACGTCACAGGTGCCATGTGATGGAGAAGATCCAGGATGATCACGACACAAGCTTTAAGCCTGCACATAAACCTATGAGCTGACCAGGTCCTGAAGTCCTACCTACATGTAGATAGTTCCATAACACTGGGGTCGTAGGGGAATGAGGTGTCAGAGACCTCAACTTTTGCCAGGGCCAGCACCACGAGGGCAGCCCCCATCCCCTCTCCCTCGCTTCAAATTCATATTCATATTTACCTTTTTTTTTTTTTTTACCAAGACTTCAGAAAGGCAAGACGGCTAACCGGTCTTCAAGGGGTGGGACCTGGGAAATCAACCTACCTCTCTAATGTTTTTAACCAAGACAGCCGGGTAATGTTCCGCTCTTCACGATTTTCAACTGCCGTGGGATCTTTAGCGTACGCAATCAGAAGGCGCACGGGTCCGACTCGTTTATCGTCCCCTTTCGGAAGGACTAGACTTTCAGTTCGATTTTCCGGTCAAACTGGGGAGAAAAGTCAAGGCCTGTACAGGGAGTGAACCCTGCAACCTCGAGTTTAGTTCGTTGGCAGGCGAACGTCTGAACCATTCTGCCACTCTTCTCCCTTCCAAGTAGATGGAATAGACCTACCCACGACTGAAGAGTTCACCTTCCTGAGCAGCATAGTCAGACACGATGGAGGAGTCATCATCATCATCAGGTGCCCTGCCGCATGGCGTTGGCGATCATGGACTTCCATCTGTCTCATCTATCGTTGCCCTTAACATCTCCCCCACCCTCCTCGTCCCCAGTCACTCTGCAAGTCCGTCCAGCATTTTCTCCCTGGGTCTGCCTGGTGCTCTATTTCCCTCCAGCTTTCCCGTTGTGACCAGGTGCTCCAAATCCCCTTTCCTCATAAAATGGCCTATAAATGTTGCCTGTCTTTTCCTAATCTTCCTTATGAATGATCTACTTGTGTCTGCCTCCATCAAGACTGTTTCGTTTGATTTCTTTGCTGTCCATGGAACTCTCAACATTCTTTTTAGAAACCACATCTCGGCTGCCTCAATCTTGTTATGGCTTTGCTTGTTGACTGTCCACGCCTCGCAACCTTACAACAGTATTGGTTCTATATAACATTCAAGAACTCTCTTCCCGATGTTAATTGATAGGCATTTGTTCGTAAGAATGCTTGTCATCTTCTTGAATGCTGTTTTGGCTAGGCCGATTCTGCCGGCTATTTTGATATGCATTTGCCGTCTGATGAAATGATCGTTCCCAGGTATTTGAATATATCAACCGATGGAGGAGTAGGCAGTGAAATCAACAGCTGTCTCAGCAAGACCAGAAGTACTTTCAGAATGCTAAACAAGGCACCAAAGTCCTCCAGTTTCAGTTCCAGTTTCTCAAGATGACATCTCCGCGCTCGGAACGAATTCCATATGCACTAACGTCACAGATGCCACGTGTATGGTGACCGTTCTCCAGCATAGCATCGACACCAAACTGAGATGGTGCCAGAGCTCTAAAAATAAATAAAAAGGAAAAGAAAATAAAGTGCACATATCAATGCATTCGCGCATATAATCCAAGGAGACGTCCCTGGCGTTGACCATTGCGTCCAATTTATCGCCAGGGGATTTAAAAAAAAACATAACTGAAAACAAATTTAAACATACTAAAAGTATATAAAAACGGGGCCTAAATTACCTCAAATTGCTTCTGCATATCATATTTCCCTAGAGCCTAAAATGCTCTCAATACACGTACCCAACTATCAGTCCAAAGAGAAAGTACGTAAGATTTTACCGAACACATACAGCTGAATGGACCAGCAAGGCAGAAAATGATAGGAAGAAATGACAGAAAGCAAAAGAACAAGGCAGAAACAAAGAGAGTGGTAGAAAAGAGGAAATTTCTAGCACAAATTTCTAGGTGGGGGATACTCTTTATATTGAAAGAGCTCCCGGCATCCCCACGGGGGTGGATGGGGGAGGGGGAGCTTTACCAAGTTTATCGCCCTTTCCACACAAAGAACCTCTGACAATCATAAGAGTCACCTGGCCCAACAACATCTGCAGACAACATCTACTTGCCCAATGCAGTCAACGGATTACAGGCACTCATCATCATCATGTGCCTTGCCGCATGGCGTTGGCGATCATGGCCCTTAATATGCATCTATCCCTTGTCGCTGCAAGCACATCTTCCATCCTCTCTGTCCTCAGCCATCCTGAAAGTCCGTCCAATATTTTCTCCCTGCGTCTACCTGGTGTTCTCTTTCCCTCCAGCTTTCCCGTTGTGACCAGGTGCTCCAAATCCCCCTTCCTCATAAAATGGCCCATAAATGTTGCCTGTCTTTTCCTAATCTTCCTTATGAATGATCTACTTGTGTCTGCCTCCATCAAGACTGTCTCGTTTGTTTTCTTTGCTGTCCATGAAACTCTCAACATTCTTCTGAGAAACCACATCTCGGCTGCCTCAATCTTGTTCTGGCTTTGCGTGTTGACTGTCCACGCCTCACAAGCGTATAACATTATCGGTTCTATATAACATTCAAGAACTCTTTCCTGATGAGGCATTTGTTGGTAAAAATGCTTTTCATCTTCTTGAATACTGCTTTGGTCTGGCCAATTCTGCCGGCTATTTCTGATGTACATGTGCCGTCTGGTGAGTTGACCGTTCCCAGATACTTAAGCTTATCAACCTGTCTCAAAGTTGTTTCATTTGCTGTTATTTTGCATGAGTTTTTTTTTTTTCACTGATTACCATGACTTCAGTCTTCTTGCTATTTAGCTCCAACCCTATATTACGGGCACTTCCATCATGAAAAGACGATGAGGATGAATTGGGGGACATCATCCGAAGACAGCAAGATAACATCTTCCGAACCGCCCTTCTCTGGACACATGAGGAAGACTCAAAAACACGTATGGACGAACAACAGAAGGTGACTTCAAGGCCCTGAAATACACCTGAGGTTCCGTACAAAGACTGGCTCAGAATAAATAAGGATAGAAAACCTTCGTTACTGCCCTACAGGCCCATGGCAAAATGGGCAATAAATAAATACAGTGTTTACTAAACGCTACCTCTATATACATGTAAAATAAAATATGTCCGGCCGTTTGTAAGTGTCTTTAAAAAGGAATACACCCTACGCCCCAGGTTGCTTACAAAACATCATGAAAACAATGCTAGCACAGTTCTCTGCTACGTGGTATTGTTATAAGCAATTTTCAATCAAGCTAATTTAGGACTGTATCGATTGTTTTCTTGCCTTTCTTCCATTTTAGTTCCTCTTCCTTTCCTTCTTCTTTTCTCTCTGTCTCTGTCTGTCTGACTGTCTATCTCTATCTCTGTCTCTGTTCTGTCTTCTGTCTGTCTGTCTGTCTCTCTTTCTTTTCCAGATTTCTTATTAAGGAAACTGTAAATGCTGTATTCCAGAACTTTATTTTATTCCAATAAATCTTTGATATGTCGTATTCTGTATGCCATTACTGCTGTTTCAATATCATTGATTTTGCTGGACTTTGTGTTTTGACTATAATGTGAACATTGATTTAACATATCACTTATTGCATTCTGGTCTAATCCATTTAAGAAAAAGTTGAATAAGATAAATGATGATTTTGTTTCTTTTAATATCATCAAAAAGAGAGAGAGAGAGAGAGAAGAGAGAGAGAGAGAAAGAGAGGAGAGAGAGAAACAGAGAGAGAGAGAGACAGACAGACAGAGACAGAGAGACGGAGAGAGAGAGAGAGAGAGAGAGAGAGAGAGAGAGAGAGAGAGAGAGAGAGAGAGAGAGAGAGAGAGAAGAGAGAACTGATTAATGCAACAACACAGTCGGTTCTAAAGTTAAGGAAGAAACAAATCAATAAACGTACAAAAATTGACGACATCAACGACAGTGATGGTGATAAGTCGGTTCTAAAGTTTTAACAGAAACAAGTCAATAAACAATGAAAATTTGACGACTGCAACGACGGTGATGATGATGATAAACTGTCTTTTTTCTGCCTCATTATCTGTCAGGTTTCTGTGTCACTACCTGCCACTCATTCGCTGTGCAGCATCTCGCACTCATTTTGGCTGTGCAGTACATCTCGCCACTCATTTTGGCTGTGCAGTACATCTCGCCACTCATTTTGGCTGTGCAGTACATCTCCACACACCCCAAAGCTGAGGTGAAAACCCATGCTAGGTAGGGCCTCAAGGCCTTACAAGCTTATGGGGCTTATGTGCAGGCTTAAGGCTTGTGCCATGATCATTCTGGATCTTTTCCATAACATGGCACCAGTGGCGTCGATACGTATGGAAACCGTTCCAAGCACTGGGATGTTATCTTGAGAATCTAAATCTGAATCTGGATCTGAATATGAGAGCTGTTCATGAAAGACCAGGAAATCTTGGACAATATTTTCGCAATGCTTTGACGATTTCTTCTTCTCCTTTTGTTCACCATAATAATAATAACGATAATGATAATAATAGTAATAATAATTATGATGATGATGATAATAATAATAACAATAATAATAGTATCGTTATTATATTATTATTATTATTATCATTATAGTATTTATACGGCGCCAATCATGGCAATTCAAATCAAAGTGTACTCAGGCACCAGGCATACACATACGATCGACTAAGACCATCTTACTTATATTACATACACAGACTGAGGGAAAGAAGTTGTTGTAGAATTCACTGTTGGGAAAAGAGGTGTGTTTTTAGATTGGATTTAAAAACAGAAAGGGTAGGTGTTAGGCGAAGGCACGGATGCCTATTCCAGGCTGACGGTCCTGAGACAGCAAAACAACGCTGGCCAACACTTGGTAGTTTAAATCTAGGGACCTGAAAGGAAAGAGTGTCTGAAGCTGAGCGCAAGGTGTGAGTTGGCGTATAAATATTGATGTTGTCGCAAAGATATGATGGAGCAGACTGTGAATAGATTTGTAACACAAGGTCATCATCATCATCATCAGGTGCCCTGCTGCATGGCGTTGGTGATCATGGACTTCCATCTGTCTCTATCTCTTGTTGCCCCAAGCATGTCCTCCACCCTCTCGTCTTCAGCCATTCTGCAAGTCTGTCTAGCATTTTCTCCCTGGGTTTACCTGGTGCTCTCTTTCCCTCCAGCTTTCCCGTTGTGACCAGGTGCTACAAATCCCCTTTCCTCATAAAATGGCTTATAAATGTTGCCTGTCTTTTCCTAATCTTCCTTATGAATGATCTACTTGTGTCTGCCTCCATCAAGACTGTCTCGTTTGTTTTCTTTGCTGTCTATGGACTCTCAACATTTTTCTTAGAAACCACATCTCGGCTGCCTCGATCTTGTTCTGGCTTTGCTTGTGACTGCCCACGCCTCACATCCGTACAACAGTATTGGTTCTATATAACATTCAAGAACTCTCTTCCCGATGTTAATTGATAGGCATTTGTTGGTAAGAATACTTGTCATCTTCTTAAATGCTGCTTTGGGTTGGCCGATTCTGCTGGCTATTTCTGAAGTGCATCTGCATCCGCATCTACACAAGGTGTCCAGCTTATATTCAGTGATTTATCTGGTCGGGTCATATTTTGGTGGTGAGTGTGGCCACAATGTGCGAGTGCCATTGTTGCATGATGCAGATGATCATATGGACTGTGTTACCATGGTTTAGTAGAAGGCGCCAGCAGGATTGGTACCTCTGGCTTCAGCCCTCTTGCTTTTCTGTAGAGGTTACCCCGCCCTTAGCTCATGGCCAAAAGACTTACCTTGTGAACGCAGGGGGCTAGGTCTAAAGGCGGCCCTAATCCTCCTGATAGCTCCGTCATCATATATACAGGGTATTTTCCAAATGAGGCCTCGATAAGGGCCATCTGGACCCTTCCATTGCCAGCTGGTACAGGACTGCTTATTCATCTAAGTAAGCCAGGTTTACTTCCCAGCTAATCTTATTTCTGAAGACCATCCGTCACCCGTCACCTGAGACCCGCTGGGTTGGGAATGGTCGCCTCACTTTGAATTGGAGGTAGCCTTTCCCAGTGTTTTGACAATAAGAATGGGCACAATAATGTTGATGCTATAGTTTCATTTCGGATTGTAACAGGGTTGTCCTCTGCGCCCTGGTCCCTTTTGAATGCAAAGAACAAGAATCGAGGAAAGAGAAACGACAGGGAAAAAACAGAAAACAAGAAAAAACTGATGTACATCCAGACCAGCCTCTGGCGTCCGCATATTCTAGAATTATAACTGCAAGCCGTTCGGTAGACCTTTAGTCTTTACCACCATGCCTTTTAGACTGACTCTACACATATCAAACATTACGCGCCTTAGAAGCCTCAAAGGAATAGCTTCTGAAGATGCTGACACGCTGTCTAACACGCTGTCTAAGTCAGCTTGCTTGAAAAGGGCTTCTTCTTTGAGGAGACCTTTTTGTTGTCTAATTCACCCGAGAGTTTCCTGCAATTTACACTTCCAGGAACAGTCTAGACGACCTCCACAAATGACTAGATGACACTGGGAAAACCTAGATGTACAGGCTCTGTGGTTGGCACCCCATCTTACCTTTCTCCAACTTGCCGGCAGTTCCATAAACGAAAGATGCTCCCAGCATTCACTGAAAGGGGAAGATGATAAATAATCCATCGGTGCCAACCTAATCACGACTGGAAATCTACACCAGAATACAGAACAAATAGAATGAAGGTGTGTCTGTGAAAGAGATTCTCTACCAAGCAGAGCATGAAGATCTACAGGACTAAGATAAAAGACTGTAGAAGACTGATAAATGAACAGTAGCACACGGCTCCGACAGATAAGACACCGGAAAATAAGACCAGTCAACCCACAGTGCCAAGAACATCCTCCTCATGATGATTCAGACGATGAATTTATACAGGCTTTTGATGCCAAATGCCATAAACTCAACTTTCTGCTCGCATGTGCGAAAGAGGTATGGGAGAGACTAAACGAAGAAATAGTCCACAAAAAAAATGCGCAGATAGGAAAAAGTGCCCATGAAAAACAAACAGACGGCGTAATGGAACTGAACGCACGCTCGCCAGCTGATTTAGACTGCATGTCGCACCATCAGAAGTTTTTTTTTTTTTTTTTTAGGCTTGCAAGGCATGTAATGTTCGATATGTGTAGAGGCAATCTAAAAGGTACGGTGGTAAAGGTCTATAGAATGGCTTGCAGTTGTAGGTCTAGAATATGCAGACGCCAGAGGCTAGTCTGGATGTACGTCCGTTTCTTCTTGTTTTCTGCGTTTTTTCCCCCCCTGTCCTTTTTCTTTCCTCGTTTCTCTCCTTCCTTTTTCTTTTTTATATTCTTCTTCTTCTTCTTTCATTCTCTTTATTTATTTTTTTTACGGGAGATTAAAAAGGGATGGAGTGAAAAACGCGTTTAGCAGTCAGCAACATCCTCAGACGCCATTTTTACACAGTTGAAAAAAAAAAAAACGCCCCCAAGTCCCCGGCCTAGTGCCACAAGCCCACGGTGCAGGAGCCTGTCCAGCTGCCGAGCTAAACAGTAAATCTAACACTTCCTATCTTCCACTTCCAGCGGCAGGCTACAGCGGGAACGTGATGTTTTCACTTTCCCCTCGCGCCACACGCGTGCCCGCCTCGTGCCCTAATCACCAAAAAACAAGCCCGGGAAGCAAAAATCACACGGTGGCAGTAAATTGAGTCAGGACCGGCGTCAGATTGAAGCATGGCGAAACTAAACAAATTTCCCAAGATTCCGCGCGGTCACCTCGCCAAAAGACAAGATGGCGCTAAAGCGGCCGACGCATGCGCAGAAAAACTCGGTTGACGTGTGACTTCATTACGTTAGCTGCGCGAGGACAGCTGATGAGTTGCATTTTTCACGAAGGGCTCGGATAAGGATGACACCTTCCCGCAAATCACCCCTCACCCCTTCAAACACAGCGGGAATGAGGGAGGAAGGGAGGAGGTAAATGGCTGCATTTAAAGAAAAGGGGTGGGGGTTGGGGTGGGGAGGGATGGAATTGGATAGGCAGGGGGAGAGAGGGGTAAATGGTTGTTAAAAAAAAAAGCCTTCTTGTACAGTTGCTGTTGGCCTGTTTGTCATTACATGTTCAATGGGAGTTGGGTGGTCTTGTGTGGTGGTGTTGTGTAGGAGCTCTGTGGTGCTTTGGGATGGACTGTTTTCACTGGCGGAGGACGAGAAACCGTGGGGTAGAGTTGGCTAACATGGCAGCCTGGCGAGAACTTAACTTAATTCTCTTTTTGACTATGAAGAATCTCTTTGATCTTTGATGCCGTCTCTTACATTATACTAACACGTAGCTAATTCTTTGAAACATGAAAAATTGAAACGATTAAGAATTACAACGTAAATATAGTTTTTTTGTCCTTTTTGTCAGATTTGTAGTAGTCACTGCATCTCGTTGTCTCTTACAATATCTTTTAAGCGGCCCGACTTTTCTCGGATACATGTAAGCACACTGTTCTGCACCTGTGCAAAGAGTTATATTGCTGCACAGTCTGCATGCTCCGTCTTTGGAGGTGTGCATGCTGGGGCGTGTTCAGGTTTCCATAAGCCACCAAACACTGACATGACTAACAGGATCTTTAGCGTGCTTATTTATAGTTTGCATGCGTATACACACACGAAGCGGATTTTGAAACTACCAAGTCTGTGCACAAGTTGACCTAGGAAACAAAGAAACCTCAACCTTTTGCCAGCCAGTAGGAGAAGTATCAAGGCAGTATCAAGGATCAAACCCAGGACCTTCTGTTGGAAGTCTGACGTCTCATCCGCTTGACCATGGCGCCCGTTACAAACTGTTTGACTTGAGAGAAATCACTTCACGTCGTTTATAGACCCCAGCAGACCATGGAGCCCATCCCATGGCTGAAAACAAAAATATGAAACTCAGCTATGCGTATATACTGTTTCACAGGCGTAGTACTCAATTGCGCGAATGTCAGACCTCCGATTGGAATGTCCTGGATTCAATAAAATGCGTGAAGGATGGGATTTTTCTGATCTTCCAAGTTAACATACACACAGATCTGCCAGTGCTCAAATCCCCTTCACCATATAGGCATGAAGAACATCAAATATGCAAGAACCAGAAAAAAAAACACGAAAAAAGAATAAGAACGCGTATTTAATACAAGACAAGACAGGCGCAAATTTTCGGCCAGCTGGCCATTCCTTTTCTCACACTGGAAGAGCAGCAGGGAAGTTTTAGTCTTTTTCTCCTAATTTTTGTGTCTGGTGTTTGTTTGTTTGTTTGTGATCTTACGCTTGACAAAGGCCAGTTGGCCGAAAATTTGCTCCTATCTTGTCTTGTTGTACTAAATACGCGTTCTTAATCTTTTTTCGTGTTTATTCTGGTTCCTGTTTGCTTGAACGCGGGCAGTCACACTTGTTTTGGATCAAATATGCAAGTTAAAGACACCGTAAGTTGTGTCAGTGCCCGGTGGCTTATGGATGCACGAAAACACAGCAAGCACTCTCATCGAAGACGGATTACGCAGACTGTGCAACAACATACTGCCTACGAAAGTGTGGACAAAAGCAACGTGCTTGCATGCATCATCATCATCATCAGGTGCCCTGCCGCATGGCGTTGGCGACCATGGACTTCCATCCATCTCTATCTCTAGTTGCCCCTAGCATCTCCCCCACCCTCCTCGTCCCCAGCCACTCTGCAAGTCCGTCCAGCATTCTCTCCCTGGGTCTACCTGGTGCTCTATTTCCCTCCAGCTTTCCCATTGTGACCAGGTGCTCCAAATCCCCCTTCCTCATAAAATGGCCTATAAATGTTACCTGTCTTTTCCCAATCTTCTTTATGAATGATCTACTTGTGTCTGCCTCCATCAAGACTGTCTCGTTTGTTTTCTTTGCATGCACCCGGACAAAATTGGATATGGGAAAGAAAAAAAGACACATTTTTTTAATACTAGGAATGGAACTTGAATTTGTTTACAAGGAATTCACATGCATTCGGACACTTCAATACACACTTTAGCCAATTCTGCCAGTGATGATCTGACAGGCTCCTTGAGTAACACCTTATGGACTGGTAAGATCGTGAAATGGAAGCGGGGAACGAGAGTGATGGAGGGATGTATATAAAACTTCAAGCTGCTACCACCAGAATGGTTTGACTATTAAGATGGGCAGCGCAACAAGTCAGTTTTTATGCTGCTATAGGGGCTGGAAATCGGCCAAGCTAAAACAGCATTCAATAAGACGAAAAGCATTCTTACCAACAAATGCCTATCAATTAATATGAGGCAGAGAGTCCTTGAACGTTATATAGAACCGATAATGTTATACGCTTGTGAGGCGTGGACAGTCAACACTCAAAGCCAGAACAAGCAAGATTGAGGCAGCCGAGATGTGGTTTCTAAGAAGAATGTTGAGAGTTCCATGGACAGCAAAGAAAACAAACGAGACAGTCTTGATGGAGGCAGACACAAGTAGATCATTCATAAGGAAGATTAGGAAAAGACAGGCAACATTTATAGGCCATTTTATGAGGAAAGGGGAATTAGAGCACCTGGACACACAACAGGAAAGCTGGAGGGAAAGAGAGCACACGGTAGACCCAGGGAGAAAATACTGGACGGACCTGCAGAGTGGCTGAAGACAAAGAGGGTGGAAGAGGTCCTTGCGGCAACAAGGGATAGAAACAGATGGAAGGCCATGATCGCCAACACCATGTGGCAGGGCACCTGATGATGATAATGAGGGGTTGGAATGGAACTCGAGGTAGCAAGTCTTGAGTCTATTATGTCTTATCGAGTTAGGCAGCCTTGGTGTAGTGGCTAACACAACGGATTACCGACTCGAAAGTTTTGGGTTCGAATCCCCGTCAGTCCTTTTAAAAATAATTTTGGGATTTTTCGGCTCTAACCGGCTCCTACCCAGAGCTGGGCGTGCTATGGTTCATTGGGAAGACTGGGAAAACACAGTCGAATCTCATCCACTTCACAGATGCGTTATTGAGAATGTTGCTCAAATCTTCTGACCAGCACCACACGTGTCTGTATCTCTCGGGCCTGGTTGACACCAGGATATATTATGATAGTAAGCGTAGAGTACAGCCCTGTCACGCAGTCTCAATCCTAGATGGAACTCCATAGCATCATGAATATCATCTCATCACATCATCATCATGCATTTGAAAAAAAACAACTGTGCCAGCTTCTGTGGCCATTAAGGTGGCGCAGAAAATGGGACGAAAAAAAAAGTGAGCACAAAGGTAACGTTCCTGAGTGCGATAATCCTAAAAATAGATAAATAAATAAACAAAAAACAAAAAGAAAAAAGAAAAAAGTTGGCAGCCAACTGTGAAAGAACAATTTAACTTAAAACCAAATCAACCAACGGAAACCAAAGCATAAAATAGTGTTATTGTCTTCTTATTCTTCATCTCAATGGTCTTCGTGCCATCATGCCGGTTTTCTTTCTTTCTTTCTTTTTTGTTTGTTTCTTTTTTTTTTCTTTCCTTCTGAGAGAGATTGTTTTACATCTACCGGAGGTATATATATATATATATATATTTGTGTGTGTGTGTGGGGTGTGTGTGTGTGTGTGTGTGTGTGTGTGTGTGTGTGTGTGTGTGTTGTGTGTGTTGTGTGTGTGTGTGTGTTGTGTGTGTGTGTGTGTGTGTGTGTGTGTGTGTGTGTGTGTGGGGTGTCTTCGATTTAATGTCTATTCACTAAAGTGATTTTAGACAAGTGTGGTGTGTGTGTGTGTGTGTGTGTGTGTGTGGTGTTGTGCGGCGCGCGCGCGCGTGTTGTGTGTGTGTGTGTGGTGTGTGTTTGTTTGTGTGTGTATATGTGTGTGTGCGTGTGTGTGTGTATACATGCATACGTGTGTGCGTTTGACAAACATGTGTGAACAAGATGTTCTCAGGTATTCATGGGTGGATTATTTACCAAATGTTAGTCCAAACTGTGAACAGTTGAGGAGTGTCTAAAGAACAAGTTCGGAAATTAAAGCACTTTCTTGGGAACACCGATATTATTAAAAAGAATAAGAACTACTTGTTTTCACTGTCGTAACAGTCTATCCTTATTTTAGGTGTACCGTACGTAAAGTTTTATTTCAATTGAAGCTTCTTCAAATACACAGAGTAAGTTGTTTTTTCCAAATAAAACGGAAGATTGTTAGAATGACTTAACTATATTGTGTTTACTTGGCTAGCACCATAAAGCGAAAACTATTAATGGTTAGTAAAATAATGACAGTGTCCTTGAAGAACTTGATACCACCAGAAAACTACTAGCAGACATCAACAAGAGAAGACTAAAATACACTGGCCATGTGTCCACGCATCGAGAACATCATGGCAACCATCTTTCAAGGATAAACAGTGGCAAAAAGGAAGAAAGGCAGACCCCAATTTCAGACATCGAGAACTTAACCAACATCAGTGGTCTAAATATTCAAAAAATTGTCCACAAAAGTCAAGACAGAGCGGCCTGGAGGGAGATGGTGTCAAGGTATGCGTGCAGTCGCCAACACCGAACCCGGTAACGCCGACAGATGAAACAGGTGAGAAAATAAAGAAACGTTTGTTAGAATGACTTAAACCATCTTGTCATTACCGTTGGAATAAAGACACGTATATTGTGTTTACTTGACTAGCATTATAAATCGAGAACTATAACTGGTTTAAAAAATAAATAGAAATGAACAACATGAGCCCTATGGTATCACGTGGCATCAGTGGCATCAATGTATATGGAATTTATTCCAGTGTAGAGATGATACGTGTCTTGAAGAACTGAAACTGAGTGCTATTACAAAGAACAGTTTCAGTTTCAGTTCAATTTCTCAAGATGACGTCTCCGTGCTCGAAACAAGTTCCATTTGCCCAAACGTCACAAGTACCATGTGAAGAAGACCAGAATGATCACGGCACAAGCCTTAATCCTGCACATAAATCCATGAATTGGCCAGGTCCTGAGGTCCTACCTAGACAGTTCCATAACCCTGGGGTCGTAGGGGAGTGAGGTGGCAGAGACCTCAACTTTTCCCGGGGCCAGCACCACGAGGCGGCGCCCATTCCCTCTCCCTCGCTTCAAATTTATATTCATTTTTTTCACCAAGACTTCAGAAAGGCAAGAAGGCTAATTGGTCTTCAAGGGGTGGGACCTGGGAAATCAATCTATCTCTCCGATGTTTTATACCTAGGCAGCCGGGCAATGCCCTGCTCTTCACGATTTTCAACTGCCGTGGGATCTTTAGCGTGCGCAACCAGAAGGCACACAGGTCTGACTCGTTTTTCGTCCCCTTCCGAAGGACTAGAAGTTCAGTTCGATTTTCCGGTCAAACTGAGGAGAAAAGTCGAGGCCTCTACGGGGAAGCGAACCCTGGAACCTCGAGTTAAGTTATTGGCAGACGAACGTCTGAACCATTCTGCCACTCTTCTCCCTGAGGTCTTACAAAGAACAAAGAAGAAGAGGATTAGAAATCTGTTTCATAAGAACCAGCAGTGTGCATGACACGGTGGAGATCACCACCTCATCAGGTCATCAATCCTCATCTTCCATCAGCCACTTCCTCCTCTTTCCATCTCCGTCGGCCGTATCACCTAAGGTGGATGCTTCGTAAAACTCGAATCAAATGAAAAAAAAAAAATGAAAAAAAGAAAAGAAAAAAGGGGTGGGTGGGAAGGGTATACGGTTAAATTTATCCACTTAACCCTTTGACTTCCGAACCCTATCTACCAACTGCAAAAAAATTAACCTTTGACTTCCTCACCCTTTCCACCAGCTTCCTGCAGGAGAGGAAAAGATGAGGGAGTCAAAAGTTTAAGTTTATGCTAGCAAAGCAAAAACTTAACCTTTTGACTCCATCCAGGAAGCTGGTGGAAAAGGTGAGGGAGTCAAAATTAAGTTTTTGCTTTGCTAGCATGGTTGACAACGCAGGATGCTGGTGGACAGGGTGCGGGGTCGAAGGGTTAATGGACGTGTATGTGAGGGTGTTGTACAATAAGGTTTCCTGAATAACATCGCTGTTGTTTTTTCGTGGTGGTAGTCCTGATATGTTGCTTAAGTGGTCGGCTGGGCAATAAGCGACGTGAACATGAACTTCAACCTGCAGGTGGCTCTATCTCTCGGGCCTGGTTGATATCGGGTTATGCTCTAAAAGGGAGCGTTGAGAGCAGCCCCGTCGTTCAGTCTCAGTCCAAAGTGGAACTCCGTAGTAGTATCATCCTCGTGTGAATCGTTACAATCCATAGTATTATAATTTCTTTGCGGATTATTACAATCTCCACTCCCACTGTTCCATAAGCGTAATATTCTTAGCATTGTTAAGAGTGGCAGAATGGTTCAGACGTTCGCCTGCCAGTAACTGAAACTCGAGGTTCCAGGGTTCGCTCCCCCGTAGAGACCTCGACTTTTCTCCTCAGTTTGACGGAAAATCGAACAGAACGTCTAGTCTTGGGAAGGGGACGAAAAACGAGTCGGACCTGTGTGCCTTCTGGCTACGCACGCTAAAGATCCCACGGCAGTTGAAAATCATGAAGAGCAGGACATTACCCGGCTGCCTTGGTAAAACACATTGGAGAGATAGATTGATTTCCTAGGTCCCACCCCTTGAAGACCAATTTTTTTTGTTGTTAGCCTTCTTGCCTTTCTGGAGTCTTGGTAAAAAAAAATTGAGGTCTCTGCCCCCTCACTCCCCTACAACCCCAGGGTTATGGAACTATCTAAGTAGGACCTCAGGACCTGGCAAGCTCATGGGTTTATGTGCAGGCTTAAGGGTTATGCCGTGATTATTCTGGATCTTCTCAGTCACATGGCACTTGTGACACTGGAGCATGTGGAATTCATTCCGAGCGCGGAGACATCTTGAGAAACTGAAACTGAAACTCTTAGCTTTGTGAAAAACAGCCCCAAATTCTATTGCCCTTTGTGTCTTGCTCTAATGGTGACCTCCGGTTCGGTGGGTTTGAAGGTGTCATTGAAGAGTGTTGCAGAAGGTGGGGGGGGGGGGGGGGGGGGGGGGAGAAACCTAACTGTGCATGGCTGGTTATCTGTCTTTGTCTTAGACATTTGAAACAGACACTGGCACAATTTAATCCAATCCCATTCAAATCCAATCCAATATGAACATATCAAAGAATAGAACTGGAAAATGGAAATCACTCCCACACAAACCGATGCCTACTTATCTATCTTTTAACCGGAAAAACTCTTGACGGAATCGAAACTATCATTCGTCGTGATAAGGTTTGCCGAAAATAAATAAATTACAAAAATAGATCATTAAATACAAAAACGAACGGTTAGGCAGAATAAAAAGCTTAGCAAAGAAAGAAAGAAAGAGAGAAAGAAACGAACAAGCAAACAAAGCCGAGTATAGGCAAAATCAAACTTTAAACCAAACCGAAGTCTCAATAACGTAATAGTTAAGTATCGCTGAATAGCAGAGGCCGCCAATACTAAACAAACAGCAAAGGCCTTGCCGGAAGAAAATCCGGTGGTGTGGAAGAGAGGGCAGCGTGCACTATGGGGCGCGTGCATCCCCTGACAGTGGTGGCATAATTGATGAGGGCGAGAGGGCGAGGTGTCATGGAGGTTGTCACTTAGAGCCAGTCTGCTCATTTCACAGCCCCGCGACAGAGGCCCTGTCCACCCCGGGGCCCCCAAGGGTCCCCACCCCCCACCTCCAGGGTCACACCCTCCTTCCTAGTTGTCTTTATAGTCTCGTCTGTATTGTGTGTCTATGTTTGGTAGATCTGTCTCTTCTGTTTCTTGATCATTATTATTCAGCTCCGTCTATGGCTCAGTGTGTGTGTATTGTTTATTTGTTTGTTTGTGTAGTGTGTGTGTGTGTGGTGGTGTGGTGGTGGTGGGGGTGTATATATGTGTGTGTGTGTATGTGTGTGTGTGTGCTTGGGGGACGATATGTGTGTGTATGTGTGTGCATGCGTGCGTGCGTGTGTGTGTGTGTGTGTGTGTGTGTGTGTGTGTGTGTGTGTGTGTATGTGTGGGTGTGTTTGTGTAGCATGTGTGTGTGTAAGTGTGTATGTATGTTGTGTGTGTGTGTGTGATGTGTGTGTGTGTGTGTGTGTGTGGTGTGTGTGTGTGGTGTGTGTGTGTGTGTGTGTGTGTGTGTGTGCGTGCGCGCGTGTGTGTGTGGTGAAGACCTGTGACTGTATTCATGTGTGTGCATTTTCGGTTCATGTTTTGTACTGTGTCTATTTTTTTTCTCTCTCTCTTCATTTTAAAGACAAACAATGTTATGTCACAGTACAGTCAACGAGCATGCACCTGACATCATGAACTGTGTGCGTTATCATCATCATCATCATCATCATCGTCGTCGTCGTCGTCGTCACTGTCATCGTCATCGTCATGCATCTTCATCATCATCATCATCATTAATACTAATGTTTCATTTTGTTTTATTTCATTTCATTTTATTTTATTTTATTTCATTTTATCTTATTTCATTTTATTTTATTTTATTTTAAGAAATAAAAAAGAAAAAAGACAACAACAAAAAAATCAGGTTGGCCGTGTGGTCTGTACGGACAGGTCAGTCACACTGTCAAGACAGCGGTCTCTGCCGGGTGAACGGTGACCATTTGGTGTCAGTAGCTGTTTATGACAAGAGCAGGGAGTTCAAATCCAGCTACGTCTCTTTTCAGTGATGGCTGGTCCCCCCCGTGGTTTCCCTTTGCTTCTCTAATTCTATGTTCTTGAAGTATGATTCTATAAGAATGGTGGTGATGGCGATGATAATAATGATGATACTGATTGTTATAATGGAAATCATAATGATAATGGTAATTGTAACAATCATCATCATCATCATCATCATCACAGCAGCAGCAGCAGCAGCAGTATCGTCAGTGTCAGCCGTGTCATATAAATGTATAGTAGCACTATTCAAGAATGACTGATTATGATAATCATTACTATCATCATCATCATCATCATCGTCGTCGTCATCATCATCATCGTGTCGTCGTCGCCGTCGTCGTCATCATCATCACTATATTATCGTCGTCATCATCATCATCATCATCATCATCATCATCATCATCATCGCGTCGTCGTCGTCATTGTCATCGTCATGCATCTGCATCATCATCATCATTAATACTAATGTTTCATTTTGTTTTATTTCATTTCATATTATTTTATTTTTATTTCATTTTATCTTATTTCATTTTATTTTATTTTATTTTATTTCATTTCAATTTTATATTGTTTGTTTTATTTTATTTTATTTTTTTATATTTTATTTTATTTTATTTTATTTTCATTTTATTTTATATTTTGTTTTATATTTTTTTATTTTATTTTATTATTGTTTATTTATTTGTAATTTTGTTTTTATTTATTTTTGGTCTTTTGAGTTTACTCGGAAGTTTGTATACACGTTATTTTTTCCCACACTGTGCAGTCGGTATTTTACTGCAGTCTGCATAGTCCGTCTTAGGTGGGTGTGCATGCTAGATATGTTCATGTTTCGATGCCATTGATATTTAATATGCATGTTTAAAGTTCTGCGTGCATATGTACACGAAAATAATTCAAGTACTAAGAGATCTCTGTAAACATAAACATTTTTGGATTTGAATTTCAGAATTTTGAATTTCTTGTAAAAAAAAATAATCAATGAATTTGAAAGGATTGTGAAAGTAGGGGGTAGGAGGTGGGGGTGAGAGAAAAGAAAAGAAAAAAGACAACAACAAAAAAATCAGGTTGGCCGTGTGGTCTGTACGGACAGGTCAGTCACACTGTCAAGACAGCGGACAGACGTGAGGTGTCCAGCGCAGATTGGTTCAAACCCCACAGGAAGCTCTTGTGGACAGTCCGTCAAGGCCACACAGGAACCACTGTCCAGACGCACATCGTCTCAGAGACAAGAGGGAGGTGTGTATGTGGGGGGGGG
>JAPXFY010000026.1:44182131-44192131 GCA_030674185.1 Monoplex corrugatus | reverse complement strand
AGCGAATCCAAAATCATGCAGCCCGGGTAGTCTGTAGAGCAGGTAAATATGATCACATTTCGCCACTACTTCACTCTCTTCACTGGTTATCTGTCTCAAACCGTATCTCGTACAAAATCTCAACTCTCACTTTCTCTTCTCTCTTTGAAAATGGACCTTCTTATCTCTCGGATCTCCTTCAAATCTATACTCCCTCTCGACAACTACGCTCCTCTGCAGACGACCGCCTTCTACGAATGACTCGCTTCAGAACTACTACTGGTGAAAGGTCTTTCTCTTTTCAAGCTCCATCGATGTGGAACAGACTGCCAGACTCTCTCAGACATTCAGATTATTTCTCTTCTTTCAAGTCTAAACTTAAAACCCATCTATTTCCTCACAACTAGTCAATGCTGCGTAGGGGTACCACCTATGTCATAGCCGTCTAAGCCTTGTTTTGACATACTGTTTCAGGGTGTGTTTTCTATTGCATGTGTTTGTTGTATAATTGAACGTTGTGTGATTTGGTTTTGTAGCAATGCTTGAGATGAGTGAGTGTTGTGCTCGTAGGATTTGTTGGTTTCTGTAGTGGTGGTATTCGTAGTTGTTTGTGAGGTGTGTGGTTGTGTGTATAGGAGAGGTGAATGCAGTATGTTTTTGTAAAGCGCTTAGAGAAATTATTTTGATTAAGCGCTATATAAGAAGCCATTATTATTATTAAAGAGAGATTAGAGATAGGCCGGTAATTTTTCAGTTCATTTGGGTGTAAATTGTATTTCTTGAGGAGAGAGTGAACAATAGCAGACTTGAAAGAATCTGGGACAGTTCCAGTTTGGAGAGAAGTGTTGATGATGTCAGTGATGAATGGGAAGAGCGTAGGGAGACAGTCAGAGTAGAGAGAACCTGGAAGAGGATCCAGTTCGCAGGTTTTGAACGACATGGATCTGATTGTGTTGAGAATTTCTTCTTGTGAGACTGGGGTAAAAGTAGTAAGAGGTGTACCAGAGAAGTAAGGGTCAGGTGGGCATGGTTGACAGGGTGTCCTGTCAAGCCTGTCACGAAGAGTTTGTATTTTGGTGGTGAAATACTTGGAGAATACAGATGGGAGTTCTTCATTTGTGTGTTTTGTTGGGAGAGGTAAATCTTTTCATGTGCCAAGGAGATGATTCATAGTTGTAAAGAGTTCTTTTGAAGAAGAGACATTCAGGATTTTGGTTTGGAAATAGCTTGTTTTTGCAGATGCAATGAGGGTGGATACTTTTGTTTTAGAGGCTTGGAAAAGTTGCCTATGTACAGTGAGTTTGGATTTGCGCCAGCGGCGCTCTGCTCTGCGGCGGGCACGTTTTGCACAGGCAATCTCATGAGTGAGCCAGGGGGTAGGGGGGCGGTCAGGTAAAAGACGGGTTGTGGCTGGAGCATGAGTGTCCAGAAGATGGTGGAGAGTAGTGTAGAATTCATCGGCAAGGTTATGTGACTTTTCAGAAAGGAGACGGAAGGCATCAGATGAAAATGTGGAGAGGTCGATAGATTTGAGATTGCGTCGAGTCACTGTGCGCATGGTACGGGAAGGAGGAGGAATGTCAAGAGAACAGAGAATTGCAGAGTGGTCAGATGGAAGGGCTGAAGTTAGACGGGTAGAAAGAACTAAGCAGTTATCAGTAGCTGAATTGTGGTGATCACGAGAAATGATCCAGTCAAGAATGTGACCTTTTCGATGGGTTGGTTCAGAAATGTGTTGAGTCATATTGTGATTGGACAGAGAGTTGATGATATGTCTTGTGTCATAACGGTGAGTGTTGTCATAGTGGACATTGATGTCACCTAGAATGATGAGATTTCCAGGTAAGAGGCAGTAGTAATCAAGAAATTGATCAAAGTCAGAGAGAAACATGGATGTGGTAAGCTTGTTGGCAGAGCTAGGTGGAGGTCGATAGACACAGGAGAAGGTGATGGGGTGAGGGGTGGATTGGAAGGATACTTCAACGTGCTCGAAAGAAGGATGGGAGAAAGGCATACATAAATACATATATACATACATACATACATATATACATACATACATACATACATACATACATACATACATACATACATACATACATACATACATACATACATACAAAAAAAGCCACCAAAGCGACATCTGGAGACAATTTTAGGACAACCTTTCGCTCTAGTCTTCTATTCACTTTTCGATAGACGTTATAAAGTAGCTGGATAATCCAGACAGCTGAACTGATACGATGGCCGAGTAGTCAAGACACTCATCTTCCAATTGGAAGGTCTGGGTTCGAATCTTCTTGCATACCGCGTAGTGAGGTAAAGAATGGAGATTTTTCTGATCTTCCAAATCACCATATGTGCAGAACCCATAATGCCTAATACTGCGTCGTGTGTACACGTATACGGACGCAGAACATCAAATGCGTACGTTAAAGATTCTGCGTTCCGTGTAGATGTTCGGTAGCTTATTGAAACCCAACATACACATTCTCGATCCCGCACACGTAGTACAACTGCCTTTAAAGGTGGAGTAAAAAAAAAAAAAACACACCAAACAAACCACCAAACCACCAAACAAACCACCAAACAAACCAAATAAACCACCAAACAAACCACCAAACAAACCACCAAACAAACCAAACAAAACCAAACAAAACCAAACAAAACCAAACAAACCAAACAAACCAAACAAAACAAACAAAACAAGCAAAACAAACAAAACAAACAAAACAATAGTTACACGTAAACGCCCAGTCGCATATTCGAGTGTACGTGTGAGTTACAACCCATAAATGATCAACTCAACGAAAAACTCACAAAAAGCTACAACTAAAGTACCTGACACAGATTCGAACTCAGGATCTGATTTCTAGAATATGATCCCAGTGTCAGTATAAAGAAGAAAGTAGCAAAACAACAACAACAACAACAACAACAAAAAACATGTTTTAAATCACAGCAAAAAGTTTTAGCTTTATGTTTTTATTTATTTTTGTGTTTCCAGGTTTATGTTAGATGTATTACAAAAAATTGTTTTAACTGAACTTCAGGTAAAGACTCTGGTAAAGTAATGGCGAGGTGCTGGTAAAGTATTAGCAAAATATTGAGATGTTTTTGTAAAGTGCACAGCTAACGTATTGGTAGAGTGTTTGATACGCATTTATAAGATGTACTGGTAAAGTATCAACACAATATTGATACGTATGTGTAAGGTGTACTGGTAAAGTATTAACGGAGTATTGATACGTATTTGTGAGATGTACTGGTAAAGTATCAAAACAATATTGATACGTATGTGTAAGGTGTACTGGTAAAGTATTAACATAGTATTGATACGTATGTGTAAGGTGTACTGGTAAAGTATTAACATAGTATTGATACGTATGTGTAAGGTGTACTGGTAAAGTATTAACAGAGTATCGATACATATGTGTAAGGTGTACTGGTAAAGTATTAACAGAGTATTATACGTATTTGTGAGATGTACTGGTAAAGTATTAACAAAGTATTGATACGTATTTGTGAGATGTACTGGTAAAGTATTGACAGAGTATTGATACGTATGTGTAAGGTGTACTGGTAAAGTATTAACGGAGTATTGATACGTATGTGTAAGGTGTACTGGTAAAGTATTAACGCAATTTTGATACGTATGTGTAAGGTGTACTGGTAAAGTATTAACATAGTATTGATACGTATGTGTAAGGTGTACTGGTAAAGTATTAACAAAGTATTGATACGTATGTGTAAGGTGTACTGGTAAAGTATTAACAAAGTATTGATACGTATGTGTAAGGTGTACTGGTAAAGTATTAACAGAGTATTGATACGTATTTGTGAGATGTACTGGTAAAGTATCAACATAGTATTGATACGTATGTGTAAGGTGTACTGGTAAAGTATTAACACAATATTGATACGTATGTGTAAGATGTACTGATAAAGTATTAACATAGTATTGATACGTATTTGTGAGATGTAGTGGTAAAGTATTAACAGAGGATTGATACGTATGTGCAAGGTGTACTGGTAAAGTATTGGCAAAATATTTATATGTTTTTGTAAGATGCACAGCTAAAGTATTGGTAGAGTATTGATACGTATTTATAAGATGTACTGGTAAAGTATTAAACAGAGTATTGATACTATGTGTAAGGTGCACAGCTAAAGTATTGGTAGAGTATTGATACGTATTTATAAGATGTACTGGTAAACTATCAACACAGTATTGATACGTGTTTGTAATGTGTATTGGTAATGTAGTAGCAGAGCACTGATATATACTTGTAAGGTGTACTGGTTGTGTACTGGCAAAATATTGATACGTATTTGTAAGGTGAATTTGAAGCGAGGGAGAAGGGATGGGCGTCGCCCTCGTGGTGCTGGCCCCGGGAAAAGTTCAAGTCTCTGCCACCTCACTCCCCTACGACCCCAGGGTTATGGAACTATCTAGGTAGGACTTCAGGATCTGGCCAGCTCATGGGTTTGTGTGCAGGCTTAAGGCTTGTGCCGTGACCATTCTGGATCTTCTTCATCACATGGCTCCTGTGACGTTGGTGCATATGGAATTCATTCCCAGCGCGGAGACATCATCTTGAAAAATTGAAATTGAATTTGTAAGGTGTACTGGTAAAGTATTTGCAGAGTATTGATATGTACTTGTAAGGAGTACTGGTAAGATATTGGCAAAATATTGATACGTACTTGTAAGGTGTACTGGTAAAGTATTTGCTGAGTATTGATATGTACCTGTAAGTTGTACTAATAAAGTACTGGCAAAGTATTGATACGTACTTGTAAGATGTACTAGTAAAGTATTGGCAAAATATTGATACATATCTGTAAGGTGTAGTAACATATTGGTAAAATGTTTTTACATACTTGTAAGGTGTACTGGTGAAGTACTGGCAAAATATTGATACATATCTGTAAGGTGTACTGTAAAGTATTTGCAGAGTATTGATATTTACTTGTAAGGTGTACCGATAAAGTATTGGCAAAGTATTGATACATATCTGTAAGGTGTACTGGTAACATTATGACAAAGTATTGATACGTATTTGTAAGGTGTACTAGTGAAGTACTGGCAAAGTATTGATTTGTACTTGTAAGGTGTACTGGCAACATATTGGCAAAATAATGATACGTACTTATAAGGTGTACTGGTAAAGTATTGGCAAAGTATTGATTTGTACTTGTAAGGTGTACTGGCAACATATTGGCAAAATAATGATACGTACTTATAAGGTGTACTGGTAAAGTATTGGCAAAGTATTGATGTGTACCTGTAAGGTGTACTAGTAAAGTATTTGCAGAGTATTGATATGTACTTGTAATGTGTACTGGTAATGTATTGGCAAAGTATTGATACGTACTTGTATGGCGTACTAATAAAGTATTGGCAAAGTATTGATATGTACTTGTAAGGTGTACTGATAAAGTATTGGCAAAGTATTGATATATACTTGTAAGGTGTACTGGTAATGTATTGGCAAAGTATTGATACGTACTCGTATGGTGTACTAATAAAGTATTGGCAAAGTATTGATATGTACCTGTAAGGTGTACTAATAAAGTATTGGCAAAGTATTGATATGTACTTGTAAGGTGTACTAATAAAGTATTTGCAGAGTATTGATATGTACCTGTAAGGTGTACTGGTAAAATATTTGCAGAGTATTGATATGTACTTGTAAGGTGTACTGGTGATGTATTGGTAAAGTATTGATACGTACTTGTATGGTGTACTAATAAAGTATTGGCAAAGTATTGATATGTACTTGTAAGGTGTATTGATAATATATTGGCAAAGTATTGATTCGTACTTGTATGGTGTACTGATAAAGTATTGGCAAAGTATTGATATGTACTTGTAATGTGTACTGGTAATGTATTGGCAAAGTATTGATATGTACCTGTAAGGTTTACTAATAAAGTATTGGCAAAGTATTGATGTGTACCTGTAAGGTGTACTGGTAAAGTGTGTGCAGAGTATTGATATGTACTTGTAAGGTGTACTGGTGAAGTATTGGCAAAGTATTGATACATATTTGTAAGGTGTACTGGTAACATGTTGACAGAGTATTGATACGTATTTGTAAGGTATACTAGTAAAGTACTGGCAAAGTATTGATTTGTACTTGTAAGGTGTACTGGCAACATATTGGCAAAATAATGATACGTACATGTACTTGTAACGTGTAAAGATAAAGTATTGGCTAAGTATTGATGTGTACTTGTAAGGTGTACTGGTAAAGTATTGGCAAAGTATTGATACGTACTCGTAAGGCGTACTGGTAAAGTATTTGCTGAGTATTGATATGTACCTGTAAGGTGTACCAGTAAAGTACTGGCAAAATATTGATACGTAGGCCTACTTGTAAGGTGTACTGGTAAAGTACTGGCAAAGTATTGATAAGTACTTGTAAGTTGTGCTGGAAACGTATTGGCAAAATATTGATATGTACATGTAAGGCGTACTGGTAAAGTATTTGCTGAGTATTGATATGTACCTGTAAGATGTACCTGTAAAGTACTGGCAAAGTATTGATACGTACTTGTAAGATGTACTGGTAAAGTATTGGCAAAATATTGATACATATCTGTAAGGTGTACTGGTAACATGTTGACAAAGTATTGATACGTATTTGTAAGGTGTACTAGTGAAGTACTGGCAAAGTATTGATTTGTACTTGTAAGGTGTACTGGCAACATATTGGCAAATAATGATACGTACTTGTAAGGTGTACTGGTAAAGTATTGGCAAAGTATTGATGTGTACCTGTAAGGTGTACTGGTAAAGTATTGGCAAAGTATTGATATGTACTTGTAAGGTGTACTGGTAAAGTATTGGCAAATATTGATACGTACTTGTATGGTGTACTAATAAAGTATTGGCAAAATATTGATATGTATCTGTAAGGTGTACTGGTAATGTATTGGCAAAACAAAAAAACACGCACATACACCACCACCACAACCAATATCACCACCACCACCACAACCAATATCACCACCACCACCACCACCATCACCACCACCATCACCACCACCACCACCAACAACAACAACAACAACAACGACAACACCTGTAATTACGTGTAGGTAAAAAAAAAGCCTGAGAACTCATAGATTTTTGTGTAAGCTACGAAACTTTTTATAGCCCGTAGATTTTTGTGTAGGCTAAAAAAATAAAAAGCCGTCAGTCCATAGATTTTTGTGTAGGCTAAGAAAAAATCTGTCAGACCATATATTTTCATGTAGGCTAAAAAAAAAAATGCCAGTCCATAGATTTTTGTGTAGGTTTAAAAATAAAACGTCTACCAGCCCGAAATATTTCTGTAACCTAAGTCTGTCTCCCGTAGAATTTTGTCTAGGTTCAAAAAGTCTGCCAGTCCATAGATTTTTGTGTAGGCTAAAATAAATCTGCCAGTCCATAAATTTTTGTGTAGGCTAAAATAAATCTGCCAGTTCATAGATTTTTGTGTAGGCTAAAACAAGTCTGCCAGTCCATAGATTTTTGTGTAGGCTAAAACAAGTCTGCCAGTCCATAGATTTTTGTGTAGGCTAAAATAAATCTGCCAGTCCATAGATTTTTGTGTAGGCTAAAACAAGTCTGCCAGTCCATAGATTTTTGTGTAGGCTAAAATAAATCTGCCAGCCATAGACTTTTGTGTAAGCTTAAAAAAAAAAGTCTGCCAGTAAACTAAACCTCTGCCAATCCATAGATTTTTGTGCAGGCTATAAAAGAAAAGTCTGCAAATCAAGAGATTTTGTGTAGACCATAAAAGAACGTATGCCAGCTCAAACAGTTTTGTGTAGACAAAAAAAAAAAAAAGTCTTTTCAGCCGATAGATGTTTGTGTAGACTAAACAAAAATGTGTGCCAAATCCTTACAGACAGAATCTGGTGGGACACATACAGGAAGGGGAAATCCTACATTCTAACGAAGGAACAACAGTGTCTGGGTTTTTTTTTTTTTCTTAGTCTTTCTCGGTTCTGGCCTTCATTATTTATACATTTATTCATATGATGTTTTCAAGTTTCAGTCCCATTTTCTCCTTCTGGCGTGTCGTTCTCATTGCCTATTGTTCAAAACGTCTGCCACAATTGAGAGAGCAGCACAAGTCAGACTGCATCAAGGCGGGTCGCTCTCCACAAATCTCGTGAGAACTGAACGAGACGAGATTGTGGGCCGTGGTGCAGGCTGGGAATGATTTGCTGCCTGTCAGTGGCGCCCTCTGCACCGCCACCAATCAGGGCCGATAACTTGGTTAGCACCTTGGGCTTGACATCGTCCCCTGCCTGCCATCTCTCTCGCTCTCTCTCTCTCTCTTTTTCTTTCTCTCTCTCTCTTTCTTTCTCTCTCTCTCTTTCTTTCTTTCTCTCTGTCTGTCTGTCTGTCTGTCTCTCTATCTCTCTGTGTGAGCGTGTATGTGTGTGTGTGTGTGTATGTGTGTGTGTGTGTGTGTGTGTGTGTGTGTGTGTGAGAGTGTGTGTTGTGCGTGCGCGCGCGCGCGCGCGCGCGCGCTGTGTGTGTTGTGTGTGTGTATGTGTGTGTGTGTGTGTGTGTGTTTGTGTGTGACTTTGTCTGGCTGTCTGCTTGTTTGTCTCTTGCTCTCTTGCCTCTTTGTCTTTCGCTCTGCCTTTGCTTGTCTCTCTGTTTCGTCGCCTTTCTTTCCTTGTCTTTCTTTCTTTCGTTCTTTTTTCCCCCCTGGTCAGTATAAGCCGCCACTTCTTCCCCAGTCTCCAACGGGCTGGTTGGTTCCTCTGATATAGCTGTGGGCTCAAGATCTGTTGTATTTGCGGGCCTCAGTAGTTCACTTGGTTGAGCCTCGGATTCACATGCTATTGGTTGTGGGTTCGAATCCCGGGGCTGCTCTGTATTAAAACTGGCCTTCTCACTGTCCCATCTTAACATCATTGTCGTTCTGGTGGTATCAGTGTAGGGTTAGATAAGTCCCCCTTCCCCCTTCCTCCACTTTCTTGGGATGGTTATCCCCATCGGCCATATCAACCTGAGGTGGGTGCAAACGTAAAAACTTAACCAAATCAATCAATCAAGCAACAACAACAACAACAACAACAACAACAACAACAACAACAACAGCAACAAATCTATTTTATTGTGTTCAATCCCTTCCCGTAATATGAAAACTGTTTTTTGTTTGTTTGTTTTTTTTTTTGGTTTCGTTTTTGTTTTTGTTTTTGTTTTTTTGTTGATGTTTCAGTCATTCTGGCGGTGTCAGCTTAGTGTTTAGTTGGTCCTGTTAGTTCTCTTCCCCTTACTCATTTCAAGACCTTGCCAGCTCATAGGCTTTTGTGTCTGATTTGGATGGAGCGCAACTATGGAATTGTCCGAGCTCGATGAATCTCTCTGGAACAAACTTTAGACTCCTTTCTGTCTCCAACCTCACTCACCATCCCTTCTGTGCTTTCTGCAAGTTTGTTTGACACAGTTATTGTCTCTGTTTCCGTCCTTCCTTCCTTCTCTCTTCTTCTTCTCTCTCTCTCTCTGTTTGTCTGTCTGTCTCTGTCTCTGTTTCTCTCTGTCTCTGTCTTTCTCTGTTTCTCTCTCTCTGTCTCTCCTTCTCCCTCTTTCTCTCTCATCTCTCTCTCTTCTTTTCTGTCTCTCTCCCTCTCTGTCTATGTCTCTGCCTGTCTCTCTCTGTTTCTCTCTCTCTCTCTCTCTCTTTTCTCACACACACACACACATACACACACACACACTCTCTCTCTCTGTTTCTCTCTCTCTCTTTTTCTCTCACACACACACATACACACACACACACACACACACACACACACCTCTCTCTCTCTCTCTCTCTCTTACTCTTTCAAGATAAGCTGGGCTTCCATGGTAAGGGTTGCATGATTTAATTTCGGTCTGGATATGTTTGCATGAATCAGAGTGGTTGGGGACATGAATGCATTCGTTCGAATTTTGTCGTATCAGATTGATTGTAGAATGATATCATCATGTCTATAACAGTGACAGATTTTACTTTCATAGATTTTA
>JAPXFY010000026.1:44174631-44177131 GCA_030674185.1 Monoplex corrugatus | reverse complement strand
ATAAATTGGACGGAGTGGTCAACGCCAGGGATATCTCCTTAGAATATGTGCAAGAATGCATTGCCACGTTAACTTAATTTACTTTATTTTTTCCTGTTGAAATTTTGTATGTTTTTAAACGGTTATAGCCCTGATATGGCTCTACGCGATCGGCTGGGCTTTAAACAACAATAACAACAACAGGTGTAAGTGTGTCTAATGTTGAAACCCAGTGACAGGTACCGAGAATCTCTGCAAGATATGCTGACTGAAGGGCAAGAATTCAAGAATTATCGCGGAAAAGGGACAGAACTCCTGACAGTTCCACCCGAAGAGATGAAGACAATAGCATTGAGAGTGACAGTTGTCTAGCTCCACCGTGGATTTCATGGCTGTTGTGTGTAATGACTCCCACATCACTGTATTTCTTGTACATAACATCTCTCTATTTTGCCTATCTATTGACATCCGTACGACTACGTTGTGATAAACTAGAACCTTATTTTGCATTTTCTTTGTAAATAACATCTGTCTGTTGCACCTACCTGTTGATATCCGTATGACTATGTAATGATGAACTACTAACTTATTTGCACTTACGAGCTGCCGTTATAAGGTTCCCAATGTTGCGAAGCCACTCCGTACCTTATGTCCCTATGTTAATGGACCTTATGGTCTAAAACAGTAAATCATTTGTCTTTGTATTCGCATTCGCATTCGTATTCGTATTCGTATTCATATTCGTATTCTCTCTCTCTCTTTCTCTCTCTCTCTCTCTCTCTCTCTCTCTCTCTCTCTCTCTCTCTCTCTCTCTCTCTCTCTCAAACTAAGCAGTTTAAGAAAACAATACAACCTCTCTCTCTCTCTCTTTCACACACACACACACACACACACACACACACACACACACACACACACACACACACACACACACACACACACACACACACCCAACACAACACACACACACACACACACACACTGTCTCTCTCTCTGAAACACTCTCAAATACACGCACATTCGCCAATAGAGCGTCCATTTATATCAGAGAAAAACAAGACGGAATGTAAAATATCTTGCAGACTGTTTACCTGCAGACGTCATCGCCAGACAAGGGGAGAAAAATCCCCTCTCAGATTGCAAGCCAAACCACACAATCTTGTTTAGGGTACCATCACTCCGCAGACGGTCATAATCTAATCATTTCTAACGTCACTTCCTTTAAAAATGAAACTCACTGTTTTGAAATGTCTGACGCTTTCGCAGAGAGAAGACTGTTTTTGTTTTCTTTTTCAACAGCCGTTTGGTAACAAAGAGCCTTTTAAAATCTGGAGCTCCACGTGTTGCGAGTCTGGCTGTGATTAGATGCCCTTTTGTGCCATTTATATCCCTGCACATTTCGTGTAAACACCTGTACAAAAAAATTGCTTTAGGACTGCAACGTGAGAGATGGGGACGGTCGATAACTGGCTGCACTATGGCGTCAAAGATGCACTCCCCTGATTTTTATATACTTGAACGGATATCTTGAAGGGGTTGGAACTAAACAGCAGGAAGATCTAAGTCATGGTGATCAGTAAAAACATGAAATCCCCTCATGCAAAATAACAGCAAACGGCACAACCTTAACACAGGTTGATAAGTTTAAATACCTGGGAACGATCATTTCACCAGACGGCAGATGCACATCAGAAATAGCCAACAGAATCGGCCGAGCCAAAACAGCATTCAAGAAGATGACAAACATTCTTACCAACAAATGCCTATCAATTAACATCAGGAAGAGAGTTCTGGAATGTTATATAGAACCAATACTGTTGTACGGATTTGAGGCGTGGACAGTCAACAAGCAAAGCCAGAACTAGATTGAGGCAGCCGAGATGTGGTTTCTCAGAAGAAAGTTGAGAGTTCCATGGACAGCAAAGAAAACAAACGAGACAGTCTTGATGGAGGCAGACACAAGTAGATCATTCATAAGGAACATCAGGAAAAGACAGGCAACATTTATGGGCCATTTTATGAGGAAAGGGGATTTGGAGCACCTGGTCACAACGTGAAAGCTGGAGGGAAAGAGAGCACCTGGTAAACCCAGGGAGAAAATGCTAGACGGACTTGCAGAGTGGCTGAGGACGAGGAGGGTGGGGGAGATGCTTGGGGCAACAAGAGATAGAGACAGATTTAAGTCCATGATCTCCAACGCCATGCGGCAAGGCACCTGATGATGATGATGATGAACGGATATCATTGTCATTATCATTAATCAACTTTTTTTTTTCGTTCCAAATTCGATTCGTCCATAGCATGCTGTCGACAAACATGATTTTAAAAGAGATGAAAATTATTTATATTAACCAATACAGTTTCTGCTTTGAGGCTAAAGATTTAACTGAACATTTTAGGTGGAGATGCGTGTATTCGAAACAAATTTGGCTGGATTCAGAAAAAAGTTCAGAAAAAAAACCCACCATCACCAACAACAATTAAACGAAAACTATTTTACATGTTACAATGCTAAATTAAA
>JAPXFY010000026.1:44164631-44167131 GCA_030674185.1 Monoplex corrugatus | reverse complement strand
GTGTGTGTGTGTGTGTGTGTGTGTGTGTGTGTGGTGTGTGGTGTGTGTGTGTGTGTGTGTGTGTGTGTGTGTGTGTGTGTTGTGATTGTGCGTGTATATACATGTGTGTGCTGAGTGGGTCGGTGTGTGTGTACATGATGGTATACGTCTGTTTTTCAGGATCCAGTGGGAAAAGTGCTTGGAACGTTTCGCACATTGGAGTGAAAATGTTGCACTCATACATACTGCTGTTACTACTGGCTGGCGTAGGTAAGTTCGTCAGTCTGTTCTTGTGAAATGTTGAAATGTCTATATCTATATCTATATCTATATCTACATCTTTATCTATATCTACATTTATATCCATATCTATATCTATATCTATATCTACATCTATATCTATATCTACATCCATATCTATATCTATATCTATATCTGCATCTATATCTATATCTACATCTATATCTACATCTTTATCTATATCTATATCTATATCTACATCTTTATCTATATCTATATTTATATCTGTATCTATATCTATATCTATATCTACATCTATATCTATATCTATATCTACATCTACATCTATATCTATATCTATATCTATATCTACATCTCTATCTATATCTATATCTACATCTATATCTACATCTATATCTATATCTACATCTATATCTATATCTACATCTACATCTACATCTATATCTATATCTATATCTACATCTATATCTATATCTACATCTATATCTACATCTATATCTATATCTACATCTATATCTATATCTATATCTACATCTATATCTACATCTATATCTATATCTACATCTACATCTATATCTATATCTACATCTACATCTATATCTATATCTACATCTATATCTTTATCATATTTATATCTACATCTATATCTACATCTATATCTATATCCATATCTATATCTACATCTATATCTACTTTCTATATCTATATCTACATCTATATCTACATCTATATCTATATCTACATCTATTATCTATATCTATATCTACGCCTACATCTATATCTATATCTAGCCTACATCTATATCTACATCTATATCTATATCTATGTCTATATCTATATGTATATCTATATCTGTATCCATATCTTTTCTGTCGCTCTCTGTCTCTCTGTATACACGAATCGTATATACATACAGATATATATATACATATAAACACACACACACCACACATATATATATATTATATATATATATATATATAAATATATATATAATATATATATACAATATATATATATATACATGTATGTGTATATGAATTATGTACATATATATATATATATATATATATATATATATATATATCTTTGCATATATATGTGTTTGTGTGTATTTTTGTTGTTGTTGTTGTTCTTGTTGTTGCAGTTGTTGTTGAAATGTATTCCAGTTTCTTTCATGAATGTATGCACGTTATTTTGCCCACACTGTGCAGGCGATATGTTGCTGAGCAGTCCGTGAGCCGACGCGCTGGGTGTTCTCATGTCTTGCATAAACCAACAACTGATATGATCTTTAACGTGCCATGCTTGTAGGTAACAAAAATAAACTTGCCTCTACCACACTGAACACTATCCAGCAAATTGACAACATCATCCCTCTCTCTGATTCTGTCAAGAACCTGGGTGTGACCTTCGACAACATTCTTTCTATGCAGACGTTTCTGACTCAGACCTGCCAGTCATGCTACCATTAGATTCCGCGCATTGGCTACACTCGATGTTATCTTTCAACTGAGCCTGCATCTAAGCTTGTGACATCTCTCATATTGTCTCGTCTTGATCACTGTAATGCTCTCCTCACTGGACTACCAGCTTCTTCTCTCCTCTGTCTGCAACGAAACACAGCTGCTCGTCTTGTCCTCAAAAAGAAAAAGTTTGATCATATCAGTCCTCTCCCTCGCTGTCTTCACTGGTTGCCTGTCTTAAAAAGAATTGAATATAAGCTGGACACCTTGTGTTACAAATCTCTTCACCAGTCTGCCCATCATACCTCTGTGACAACATCAGTATTTATACGCCAACTCGCACCTTGCATCGGTTCAGATACTCTTTCCCTTCAGGTCTCTAGATTTAAGCTATCAAGTGTTGGCCAGCGTTCTTTTGGTGTCTCAGGAGGAGAACAGCACCTGTGAAACAGTAAAGGTTGTTATTGTTGTTTAAAGCCCAGCCGACTGCGTAGAACCATATCAGGGCTATGAAACAGTAAGATGACACCACCAGAAGGATCAGAGAGCTACGAGACCAGTTTCTGTTTTGCGAATTGGGACTGAGCTGGCTGGAGATATCCGTTCTTGAATCTTCACCCTGTCTCACCTGTCGGCGTCACCGGGTTCGTTGTTGGCGTTGCACACTTGGACACCACCACCTCCCCCTTCCAGGCCGCTCTGTCTTGACTTTTGTAGACAATTCCTTGAATATTTAGGTCACTGACGCTGGTTATGTTCTCGATATATGAGATTGGAGGTCTGCCGTTCTTCCT
>JAPXFY010000026.1:44152131-44157131 GCA_030674185.1 Monoplex corrugatus | reverse complement strand
GTCACTGTCTTGAAGTTGGGTGTCATCAGCATAGAAGTGGTGTTTTATAGAATGGGAGTTGATGATGGTGGACAGGGGGGAGGTGTAAAGAGTGAAAAGAACAGGGCCAAGGACAGATCCTTGTGGAACACCACAGGTCAGGTATGCGGGTTGAGAGTAAGTGCTATTGATGAGAACGGTTTGTTTTCTGTTGGATAGGTATGAAGTGAACCAAGACAGAGCAATGTCAGAGATGCCAAAAGTATGATGAAGTCTAGAAAGGAGAATACCATGATCAATGGTATCAAAGGCTGCAGACAGATCAAGGAGTGTGAGGAGAGAGACTTTGCCAGTATCAGTTGCAAGGAGGAGATTGTTGAGAATGTGTAGTAGGGCAGTTTCAGTGCTATGGCACTGGCGGTAGGCTGACTGGAAAGGATTGAGGAGATTGTTGACAGACAGGTGAGAGTTCAGCTGGTTGAGGACGACTTTTTCAAGGAGTTTTGACAAGAAAGAGAGATTAGAGATAGGCCGGTAATTTTTCAGTTCATTTGGATCTAAATTGTGTTTCTTGAGGAGAGGGTGAACAATAGCAGACTTGAAAGAATCAGGGACAGTTCCAGTTTGAAGAGAAGTGTTGATGATGTCAGTGATGAATGGGAGGAGAGTAGGGAGACAGTCGGCGTAGAGAGAACCTGGAAGAGGATCCAGTTCGCAGGTTTTGAACGACATGGATCTGATTGTGTTGAGAATTTCTTCTTGTGAGACTGGGGTAAAAGTAGTAAGAGGTGTGCCAGAGAAGGAAGGGTCAGGTGGGCATGGTTGACAGGGTGTCCTGTCAAGCCTGTCACGAAGAGTTTGTATTTTGGTGGTGAAATAGTTGGAGAATACAGATGGGAGTTCTTCATTTGTATGTTTTGTTGGGAGAGGTAAATCTTTTCGTGTGCCAAGGAGATGATTCATGGTTGTAAAGAGTTCTTTTGAAGAAGAGGCATTCAGGATTTTGGTTTGGAAATAGCTTGTTTTTGCTGATGCAATGAGGGTGGATACTTTTGTTTTAGAGGCTTGGAAAAGTTGCCTGTGTACAGTGAGTTTGGATTTGCGCCAGCGGCGCTCTGCTCTGCGGCGGGCACGTTTTGCGCAGGCGATCTCATGAGTGAGCCAGGGGGTAGGGGGGCGGTCAGGTAAAAGACGGGTTGTGGCTGGAGCATGAGTGTCCAGAAGATGGTGGAGAGTAGTATAGAATTCATCGGCAAGGTTATGTGACTTTTCAGAAAGGAGACGGGAGGCATCAGATGAAAATGTGGAGAGGTCGATAGATTTGAGATTGCGTCGAGTCACTGTGCGCATGGTACGGGAAGGAGGAGAAATGTCGAGAGAACAGAGAATTGCAGAGTGGTCAGATGGAAGGGCTGAAGTTAGATGGGTAGAAAGAACTAAGCAGTTGTCAGTAGCGGAATTGTGGTGATCACGAGAAATGATCCAGTCAAGAATGTGACCTTTTTGATGGGTTGGTTCAGAAATGTGTTGAGTCATATTGTGATTGGACAGAGAGTTGATGATATGTCTTGTGTCATAACGGTGAGTGTTGTCATAGTGGACATTGATGTCACCTAGAATGATGAGATTTCCAGGTAAGAGACAGTAGTAATCAAGAAGTTGATCAAAGTCAGAGAGAAACATGGATGTGGTGAGCTTGTTGGCAGAGCTAGGTGGAGGTCGATAGACACAGGAGAAGGTGATGGGGTGAGGGGTGGATTGGAAGGATACTTCAACGTGCTCGAAAGAAGGATGGGAGAAAGGCAGAGACTGCGAGAAAGACAGGCGGGAATGGAGTGAGTCGTTGTAGAGGATGGCGATACCACCACCTCGGGATGAGCGATGGAAAGAAGCAAGCCTGTAACCACTCGGAGTGAGACTCACATGTATAGGTTCATGACCAAGGGGGTTAAGCCATGTTTCGGTGATAAAAGCAATGTCAACATGCACATCTGCGATAAAGTCAGCAATGACATCTCGTCTTTGTCTTTCTGTCTCCATTCTTGTATGTGTGTGTGTGTGTGTGTGTGTGTGTGTGTGTGTGTGTGTATGTGTGTGTGTGTGTGTGTGTGTGTGTGTTTTGTGTGTATGTGTGTGTATGTGTGTGTGTATGTGTGTGTGTGTATGTGTGTGTGTATGTCAGTATGTGTGTGTGTGTCAGTGTGTGTGTGTCAGTATGTGGTGTGTGTCAGTGTGTGTGTGTCAGTATGTGTGTGTGTGTGTATGTGTGTCTCAGTGTGTTTGTATGTGTGTGTGTGTCAGTGTGCGTGTGTGATCGTGTGAGTGTGTGTGTCAAGTATGTGTGTGTGTTTATATATGTGTGTGTTTATGTATGTGTGTGTTTATGTATGTGTGTGTGTATGTGTGTGTGAGTATGTGAGTGAGTGAGTGTGTGTGTATGTGTGTCAGTGAGTGAGTGTGCGTGCGTGCGTGCGCATGCGCGCTCGCGTTCTTGCGCGTGTGTTTCTCTCCCTCTTGATGTCTCTCCGAAAAGCTCCCAAAAATCAGAGTACAGAACGCAACAAAACCAATTATGAAATAAGGCGTTACCAGCGACGAAAGGACCACAAAAAAAAAAAAAAAAAAAAAAAAAATCATTTTGTGGCATGGATCTTTTGTGTCCTGATCTCGTTTGTCTGTTATCTTTTTGTGCCTTTGACAAAGGCCATGGTGAGGAAAATTGGCTCCTTGTCTCGTTTTCCGTGATGAAATCAACGTTCATATTAGATTGTGTGTTGTGTTGTGTCTTGTCTTCTGATGTTTTGTTTCCCTTTTTATTCTCTTGTGAAAGAGTTCTTGAAATGTGATACGCCAATCAGTCTGGCGCTGTCAGGTTAGTGTTTGATTTTTCACACCCCTCCCCCTCTTTTCTACGAAATGGCCTACGTTGTTTCAGATACAGATTGACATAAGGATATATATATATATATATATATATAACCTGGATCTTAGGACCTCTTGTCTTGTCTTGTTTTCACCCTCTTTTCTACGAAATGGCCTACGTTGTTTCAGAGACAGACTGATACAAGGATAATTTATTATATATGTATATGTATATATATATATGTAAAAAACCTGGATGCTAGGTAGGATCTGAGGACCTCGCCAGCGCGTGGGGCTTAATAATAATAATGATAAATCACTTTTATATAGCTCTATTCTCCTACACATAGGTAAAGACTCGCTGCGCTTTACATTAATTAGTTCATTTTTCCCAATCAGCCCTATGCCTAGTGGTCAGTTATACTAACTCCCACTCCTAGTCCCTCCCCGCCCCCCCCCCCCCCCCCCCCACCAACACACACACTAGCACATCTGTTGCAAGCAAGTACTAATATATACATTACTGAATCAGAAAGATCAAAAGTCATGTTTCATTACTGGTAGTATTTATCAAAAAGATGAGTTTTGACGCCTGCCTTGAAAGAAGAGAGAGGATGATGATGGACAGCGGAGAGAAAAAGGCAGATGGTTCCAGACAAGTGGGGCCTGGCAACGGAAGGCTCGGTGTCCTATGGTTTTGTATTTTGATTTTGATTTTGCCAGAAGCTTCTGGTTGCTTGACCTGAGACTGCGTTCAGGCCTGTAAGTTTTAAGCACAGAAGAGAGGTAGACAGGCAAGGTACCATCAAAATGCCGATAGTATGCACAAATTTATGGCTTATGCCGCGATCATTTTGGCACGAGATGCCTTGAGATGCCATTAGATGCCATGAGATGCCATGAGATGCCTTGAGATGCCATGAAATGCCTTGAGATGCCATGAGATGCCCTGAGATGCCTTGAGATGAAAGTATGTGCATTAACTTTGTGTTTCAGTCACCAAGGGGTTTACCTCGTGCACTTTGGGCTACTGTACACAGGGACAGCATGGCGCCAGAGTGCAGCGCCACCCACACTTTTTCCCGTGCTGCGTGCATTTCTGTTTACCTGTGAAAGTAGATTTTTTTTTCTGCGGAATTTTGCCCAGGGACAACAACTCCTTTGTTACTGTGGGATCTTTTAACCTGCGCTGAGTTCGTGCTGGACACAGGATCTCGGTTCTATAGCCTCATCGGGAAACGAGCGCCAAGACCACCACTTAATCAAAATCTAGTCTAGAGGGAAATGGTGGTAATGGTGGGCAGGGAACCTGTCCGATCATTGATTTGAATCTGAGTTCATTGCGACCTAGGGAGCACCTTATCATCATCATCAAGTGCCCTGCTGCATGGCGTTGGCGATCATGGCCCTCCATATGTATCTATCCCTCGTTGCTGCAAGCACATCTTCCACCTTCTCTGTCCTAAGCCACCCTGCAACTCCGTCCAATATTTTCTCCCTGGGTCTACCTGGTACTCTCTTTCCCTCCACCTTTCTTGTTGTGACCAGGTGCTCTAATTCCCCTTTCCTCATAAAATGGATTATAAATGTTGCCTGTCTTTTTCTGATCTTCCTTATGAATGATCTTCTTGTGTCTGTTTCCATCAAGACTGTCTCGTTTGTTTTCTTTGCTGTCCATGGAACTGTCAACATTCTTCTTAGAAACCACATATCGGCTGCCTCAATCTTGTTGTGGCTTTGCGTGTTGACTGTCCACGCCTCACAACCGTATAACATTATCGGTTCTATATGACATTCAAGAACTCTCTAGCACCTACCTACCTATAACTACTAAGCCACTCACTCCACTTCATCGGAGAGATGGGATTTTCGTGTGTCCTTCTGTAAACTTACTCCTCAGTGTGAAGTCCCCCCGTGGGGATGCCGGGGGCTCTTTCAGTATAAATAATATTCCCACCTTCTGGAAATTCTGTGCTAGAAATTTCCTCTTTTCTGTCACTCTCTTTGTTTCTTTCTTTCGCCTTTGTTTTCTGTCGTTTCTTCTTATCATTTTCTGCCTTGCTGGTCCATTCACCTGTATGCGTTCGATAAAGTCTTGTGTACTTTTTTTCTTAGTATTGATTATTGGGTACATGTATTAAATGTGTGTTTATGGCTCT
>JAPXFY010000026.1:44139631-44147131 GCA_030674185.1 Monoplex corrugatus | reverse complement strand
TCTCAAATTATCTGTTGTATAGTTTACTAGTACTCGTATTCGTCTGTGGTTGTTTCTCTTTGTATCTGAACTGCATTGAGAAAGAAAAGAATGAAATGCAAAAACGTGTGCATATTTGCTGATTAATATAAAAGATTCTGATTTCTTTATGGAGTCAGAGTAAAGCTAAATTTCACAGGTTGAATTCTCCAGGAATTCTGAGAAGTTTTAACGCTGTTTTGAAATATAATTCTGAGAGACCTTTTATGCCTCAAAACGAATTTGGGAAAAAGTCTTTGATATTCACGGGTCTGAAATAATTCTGTTATTCTGTAAGAGGAATACTTTCTTCAGACACTTGGAATCTTTGAAATTTGCAATCTTTGAAGTTTCTCAGCGAGTTTTGTGAGATAGTTATTTTTGTACACACTCTTAACTAATTTGTGACAAAACTGTAATATTCCTTGGTTTTAGAATGATATTTTAAAGATTTGTAGGCTTGGTCATCATCATCATCATCATCATATGTACCATGCCGCATGGTATTGGTGACCATGGCCCTCCATCCGAATCTATCTTTTGTTGCTGCAAGTATATCTCCTATCCTTTCTTTGCCCACCTACTCCACAAAGATGTCCAATATTTTCTCCTTGAGTTTATCTGGTGGTCCTTTTCCATTCAGCTTTCCTGTTGTGACGAGGTACTCAAATTTCTCTTGCTTCTTAAAATTCCTTTAAATGTTGCTTGTCTTTTCGTTATCTTCTTCATTAATGTTTTGTTTATGTTTGCTTCTTTTAAGACTTCTCTTTGTTTTCTTTGCTGTCCTCGGAACTCTTAACATTCTTCTTAAAAACCACACTTCAGCTGTCTCAATCTTTTTCTGACTTTGCTTGTTGATTGTCCAGGCTACCCATCCGTACAACAATATTGGCTCTATATAACACAGAAGAGCTCTATTTTTGACGTTAATTGACAGGCGTTTGTTGGTAAGAAAGCTTTTCATTTTCATGAATTAGTTTTAGCTCGGCCAATTCTGTTGGATATTTCTAATGCGCATCTGCCATCTGGTGGAGTTGACAGTTCCCAGATATTTAAACTTATCAGTTTGTCTAATTGTTGTGCCATTTCCTGATATTTTACATGAGGGGATGTTTTTACTGGTTACCATGACATCAATCTTCTCATTATGTAGCTCTAGACTTTTATTTCTTCTTTCCATTTTTAATATATTTCGTGGTCTTTTTCATTTTCTGCAATCAGAACAATGTTATGTGCATAACGAAGATTATATACATATTTATCATTTTCCCTCCAAACTGTTTCCCAAGGGCATTCTTCTTGGTGTCCCATGAATGTTTCGCTGTAAGGTGTATGCAAGTCTAGTGACAGAACACATCCCTGTCTAAACCCTTTTTTGATATTTTGAAAAGAGCATAAAAATCACATCATTTTCTACTCTCACTGCTGCTGTTTGTTCCCAATACTTATTTCTTATTATTCTATGCTTGGTATTGCTTATATATGTATTAGGCAGAAATACATATCACATGTTCTCTTTGACAAAAAAACTTTTTTTCGTATATTTTGTTTTTCTTTTCTTTTTTTTTAATCCAAGCATTTTCTTTAAAATGTCAGTAGTTAATTTGTTATGTGGTAGCACATTAGAGACTGAAATCTTCTCAGGCATCTACATCTCATATGCCTCATCTCCCAAAGTCTGTGTCGCGCAGTCGATAGGGTGCTGGACTTCTAATCCGGAGGTTGTGGGTTCGAATCCTGCTAGAGATGTTTTTTACCGCTGGCTTGCTGGTTCATCTCCAGTTAAATCCTAGTTCGAAACATGAAAATTAACCTGTTCTCCACCCATCTTTAACCCCCACGCTCCCCACTCTCAACCCCCTGTCACGTACTCACCCAATCCAAGACTTTGCCAGTGCAAAGGTTTTGAGCTCAAGCTCATGGAGAGTTGCCACGTAATTGATGGTCGACTTGGCTAAAACGCATATGGAAATGTCCAAGTGCGACAAATTTCTTCTTGATTAAACTACAGACTCTTTCAGCCTTCACCCCTTCTCCACCCACTCCTAGATCCCCCCTCCCCATTCCTGTCATATGCTCTACATCTCCTACACTGTGTCATTCATGTTCCATGACCTCTTTCCCCCATTCTAGACGTCCTGACAAACAGGAGACTGAAGGAGGCCACTAGACATGTGGTGCCGTCATTTGAAATCACACGGCTGTCTTTGTCAGACCAAATAAAGAAACAAAGAAAGAAAGAAACAAATAAACAAACAAACAAACAAACAAACAAGCCAGCAAGCGAAGAAAGAAAACGAAACCAAACAGCAAACAAACAAACAAACAAACAAGCAAGCAAGCAAGCAAACAAACAATAAAACGAAACGAAACAAAACCCAACCCAAACCCAAACCAAACCAAACCAAACCAAACCAAACCAAGCAACCAAACCAAACCAACACCAACCAGCCAACACCAGCCAACCCAGCCAGCCAACCAACCAAAACCAACACAACCAACCAACCAAACCAACCAACCAAAACCAACCAACCAACCAGCCAACCAACCAACCAACCACCCCCCCCAACCAACCAACCAACCATCCAACCAACCTAACCAACCACCAACCAGCCAACCAACCAACCAGCCAGCCAACCAACCAACCAAACCAACCAACCAACTAACCAACCAACCAACCAGCCAACCAACCAACCAGCCAGCCAACCAACCAACCAACCAATAATACAACCAACCAACCAACCAACCAACCAACCAGCCAACCAACCAACCAGCCAGCCAACCAACCAACCAACCAATAATACAACCAAACAACCAACAACCAACCAACCAACCAACCAACCAACCAAGCCAACCAACCACCACAACCAACCAACAACAACCACCAACCACAACCAACCAACACACAACCAACCAACCAACAACCAACAACCAACCAAACAACAACAAACCAAGCAAACGCTTGCTCGCTTTGTTCTCTTTTTACTGGTCCAGTTTTTCTCTGATACGTGTATAATTATATGCCCGTTGTTTACCCCCACATGTACAGGGTATGTGCTGCTGCACACTCTGTTAACTCCGCTTTCGATTGGCGTGCATGCCCAGTATTTCCCTTTGTCCATCAGCCACTGGACACTGACACGACTGCACAGGATCTTTAACGTGCGTATGTAATAGTCTAGACACGAAGAGGGGTTTAGGAACTAGCAGGTCAGCGCCCATGTTGACCTGGGAGATGGGAACAGTCGCCACCCCTTTACTCACTCACCAGGCGGGAGGTACGCAGGCAGGATCGAAAAATCCTACAAAGATTTTGAAAGGGCTGATGGGGAAAGAGAGCACCAGGTAGACCCAGGGAGAAAATATTGGACGGACTTGCAGAGTGGCTGAAGACAAAAAGAGGGTGGAAGAGGTGCTTGAGGCAACAAGGGATAGAAACAGACGGAAGGGCATGATCGCCAACGCCATGTGGCCAGGCACTTAATGATGATGATGATGAGATGGGGATTCGAGCCCAGGGCCTTTCAGTCGGCGATGTGTATATGGAATTCATTCCGAATACGGAGACGTTATCTTGAGAAACTGAAACTGAAACTGAAACTGAAACTGTACAACTTGTGAAAACGAATTCTTGCTATGAGTGATATTTCAATTTCTGTGCCTTGAGATAGAAAATAAAAAAATAAATAAATACAATAAAATAAAGTAAAATAAAAAAAAATAAAAAAAAATAAAATAAAATAAAAAATCACCCGCCAAAGAAAAACATTGTAAGTGTTTATAGTTGCCTCCTTTCTTTCTTTCTTTTTCTTTCCTTCTTTCTTTCTTTCTTGCTTACTTTCTTTCTCTCTTTCTTTCTTTCTTATTTTCTTTCTTTCTTTCTTTCTTATTTCTTTTTCTTATTTGCTGTTCGCTGCCCATCTTAATGTTTCCATCGTTCTGGTGGTGTCGGCTTGCGGTGTCATAAGTGCCTTATGCCCTCTCCCTTCCCTGTTCAAGACCTTGCCAGCGAATATGGGTTTGCGCAGGCTCGGGGAGTCTGCCGGATAGTTGCTGGGAGATTTGGGTTGAGCGCATATGGAATATTTCGAGTGTGATGAATCCCCTTGAGCGAGTTCCGAACTACAAATTCTCTTGTTGATTGGATCGTTTGTCAATTATTGTTTACTATTTCGAGTGTCGTACACGATTATAATAATAAAACGTGTTTTCATTTCAGTTTGGTTTGACGATGCATATCCATGCGTCTGCACGTGCGTGCGTGCGTGTGCATGTGCGTGTGTGTGTGTGTACATGTGTGTGTGTGCATGTGTTTATGTGTGCATGTTTGTGTGTGTGCGTGTTGCGTAACTGTGTATCCGTGTATATGTGTAGTGTGTGTGTGTGTGAGTGTGTGTGTGTGTGTTTGTCTGTACGTGTGTGTGTGTGTGTGTGTGTTTGTTTGTGTGTGTGTGTGTGTGTGTTTGTTCGTTTGTGTGTGTGTGTTGAGAATGTGTGTGTGTATGAATAACAGTGTGTGTGTTTATGTGTATGTTTCGCACGCCGACATGCCTTCGTTCGTGTGTGCATTAACGAGCACCGTGCACACGATTGGCTGGTGTGTGTGCGTGTGTGTGTGTGTGTGTGTGCGTGTGTGTGTGTGTGTGTGTGTGTGTGTGTGTGTGTGTGGTGAGTGTGTGTGTGTGTGAGTGTGTGTGTGTGTGTCAGTGTGTGTGCGTGTGTGTGTGTGTGTCTGTGAGTGTGTGTGTGTGTGTCTGTGTGTGTGTGCGTGCGTGTGTGTGTGTGTGTGTGGCGTGTGTGTGCGCGCGCGCGCGCGTGTGTGTGTGTGTGAGTGTGTGTGTGTGCGTGTGTGTCTGCGTGTGTGTGTGTGTGTCAGTGTATGTGTGTGTGTGTGTGTGTCTGTGTGTGTGTGTATCTATGTGTCTGTATGTGTTTGTGTGTGTCTGTGTGTGTCTGTATGTCTGTGTGTGTGTGTGTGTGCGCGCGTGCACGTGTGTGTGTGTGTGTGTGTGTGTGTGTGTGGTGTGTGGTGCGCGCGCGCGTGCGTGTGTGTGTGTGTCTGTATGTGTCTGTCTACGTCTGTCTGTGTGTGTGTGTGTGTGTGTGTGTGTGTGTGTGTGTGTGTGTGTGGTGTGTGTGTGTGTGTGTGTTGTGTGTGTCCGTCTGTCTGTGTCTGTGTCTGTTTGCATGTGTATGTCTGTGTGTCTGTGTCTGTGTGTGTGTCTGTGTCTCTGTGTGTCTGTGTGTGTATCTGTGTCTGTGTGTGTCTCTGTGTGTCTGTGTGTGTCTGTGTCTGTCTGTGTGTGCATGTGTGTGTCTGTGTGTCTGTGTCTGTGTCTGTGTCTGTCTGTCTGTGTCTGTAGCTGTTATAACAATCGTTTTTGATTCAACCATCATTTCTCTTCCTAATTCATGGAAAACACCAACAGCAGAACTGTGGTCGCTGTGTGGCATTGTTCTCAGCACATGGCGGGCGATTCTTTTCTCTGGAACATCGCACGTGTCAGCGGGGGGGGGGGGGGGGGGGGGGGGGGGGGGGGGGGGTATGTATGTCAGTCAGTCAGTAGAGCGCGGGTAGCCAACAGACATAATGCTCCAGTCACCTCCAGGAACTCCGTGTGCCGACTAGTTTTTTTGTTTTTTTTTCAAAGAACGGTGCACTCAGAATCTGATATCTTGAGTTCGATTCCAGACCGCAACAAGAAGAACATTGTAATCTGTCCGCTGCCCAGTTATTTAATCTATTATTGATCTGTTTGTTTGTTTATTTATTTATTTATTTATTTATCTGTTTATTTGTTTGTTTGTTTATTTTTTAGGATCCTTGCACTCAGGGAGGTTACCTTTGTGTTCACCTTTTTTTTTTTTCTTCATCCCATTTTCCACGCCACATGTTCGAACAGTTTTCTTACAATGCGATGATGACGATGATGACGATGATGATGATGACGATGATGTCGATGGGGATGATAATCATAATGCTATGGAGTTCCGTCTAGGATTGAGACTGCGGGACAGGGCTGTACTCTGCGCTTAGGATTGAGACGGCGTGACAGGGCTGTGCTCTACGTTTACTATCATCATATAGCCTGCGGCAACAAGGCCCGAGAGATACAGACACCTGTGGTGCTGGTCAGAAGATTTGAGCAACACCCTCAATGACGCATCCGTGATGTGGATGAGACTCGACTGTGTGGTCCCAAGTCTTCCCAATGGGCCCATAGCACGCCCAACTCTGAATAGGAGCCGTTTAGAGCCGAAAAATCCCGCAATGATTTTTTGAAGGGACTGATGGGGGATTCGACCAGTAGGCCTCGATAAGATGGAACAGACATCATTACAAGTATTTCCCAATCCAGAAGGGTGTCGGGCAAGGATGCTTACTCTCACCACAGCTATTCAGCTTGTACATAGAGCAGGTAATGAGAGAGACAGAGATTGAAGAACTTGGTGTAAAGACTGGCGGGGAGGAAACCACAAACCTGAGGTACGCGGATGACACTGCTCTCGTATCAGGCTGCAAAGACAAGATGCAAACAATCATTAGAAAGTAACTGGAGCTGGCAGAACTGCAGGCTTAAAAACTCAACGCAAAGAAGACAAAAGTAATGCATATCGGTGGATCCATGAATGGAAACATAACAGTCGATGGAGAACCCCTCGAAGTTGTACAACACTTCAAATACCTTGGGTCACACAAGTCAGCTGATGCCACATGTAGCAAAGGCATCAAAGCAAGAACTGCCCAAGCCAAATAAAGAATGGTCCATCTTACTAACATTTGAAAGACAGATATTAGGAAATGAGCTTAAACTTAGAATACTGCGAACACTAATTTGGCTCGTTGTGTTATATGGAAGTGAAGGGTGGACTCTTAAAGCTGCAGATGAAAACAGAGTCAAAAGTGCAGAGATATGATTCTACAGAAGACTCCTAAGAACAAGCTGGACTGAAAGACGAACAAACCAAAGCATTCTGGAAGAACTGAACAAACAACCTGAACTTTTAGACCTCGTTAGGAAAAGAAAACTGACATATTTTGAACATGCTATGAGACATCAGAGCCGCCATGTTATGAAGACTGGCCCAGGGCAAAATGGAGGGCAAGAAACGACAAGGAAGACCGCTGAACTCCTATGTGGAGAACATAGCCAAGTGGATGAAATTGCGGAAAGATGAGATCTACAGGGCTGAAACTTAGGCAACATCTCCTGTTTATGCAAACATCAGGAAAATTCTCTCTCTCTCTCTCTCTCTCTCTCTGTGCGCGTGCGTGCGTGCGTGCGTGCTGTGCGTGCGTGCGTGCGTGCGTGTGTGTGTGTGTGTGTGTGTGTGTGTGTGTGTGTTTTCTGATCTATTGTGTACGCTTGACAAAGGCGTTCTGTTGCTCAAAGGAACATCAGTGAAGTTCTGTTGTATTTTTTCCTTGTGTTTTCTTGTCTTTGTTCTTTGTTGTCTAAGTTTGTGTGCGCTTGAGAAAGG
>JAPXFY010000026.1:44114631-44127131 GCA_030674185.1 Monoplex corrugatus | reverse complement strand
TATGTATATGTGTATATATATATATCATATGGAACGAAAATTAGTACAAGGGGTTTCTTCTTAACGTGTACGTTTGATCCTATATGTATATCATATGGAACGAAAATTAGTACAAGGATTTTTTATCTTAATGTGTATGTTTGACCATATATATATATACATGTATATATATATCTATATATATATACATATATATACACATGTATATATATATCGTATGGAACGAAAATTAGTACAAGGATTTTCTTCTTTAACGTGTAAAGGCGATGGTACTGTCATTAAGCAAAGCTTGTAATTTTTCAATATAGTTCTTCAGTGCAAACTAGTAGTAGTAGTAGTAGTAGTAATAGTAGTAGTAGTAATAGTAGTAGTAGTAACAGTAGTAGTAGTAGTGTTGTTTAGTAGCAGTAGTAGTAGTAGTAGCAGTAGCAAGTAGTAGTAGTGGTATCATCATCATCATCATCATCGTCATCATCATCATCATTATCAGTATTAATATTATTATTATTACTATTATTATTATCATTGTTGTTGTTGTTGTTTAGTTGTTGATGTTGTTTTGTTGTTGTTGTTATCATTATTGTTATCATTATAATTATCATCATCAGCATCATTATTATTATTATTGTTATTATCATTATTGTTATTGTCGTTGTTGCTGTTGTTTTGTTGTTGTAGTCATCTTTGTTATTATCATTATAATTATCATTATTGTTATTATCATTATCATTACTATCAATACTATCATTGTTATTATAATACAATTCTGATTATAATCATTATTGTTATTATTCCTATTTTTACGATTATCGTCATTGTTACTGTGCACGAGAACAGGACGTTCGCAGAGGCTATGTGGAGGTGACAGCCTACCTCAGCATGAAATGGACAGACCCACGCCTGAGGTTTGACTACAGCTTGCCCTTCCATGATCTCACCAATGTCAGGATGAACGCTGACGACATCTGGTGGCCAGACATCGAACTCTACACTGCGTGAGTAGCCATGCGTTTTCCTCTCCGTGGCCTGATATCCAATTCTACATCACGTGAGTATCCAGGGGTTTTTTTTCATCTGGTGGCCTGGTAACCCAACCCCCACACCACGTAAATATCCATATTCTTCTGGTGGCCCAATATCCAATTGTACATCACGTGAGTATCCAGTTATTTTTTTCCTCTGGTGGCCTGATAACCCAACTCCCACACCAAGTGAGTATCCATATTCTTCTGGTGGCCTGATACCGGGCTGCACACCACGTAAGTATTCATATTCCTCTGGTGGCTTGATAACCAACTGCACACCACGTGAGTGTCTATATTCCTCTGGTGGCCTAAAATCCAATTTCTACATCACGTGACTATCCATTTATTATTTTTCCTGTGGTGGCCTGATAACCAACTCAACACCAAGTGAATATCCATATTCTTCTGGTGGACTAATATCCAATGCTACATCACGTGAGTATCCAATTATTTTCCTCTGGTGGCCTGATAACCAACTCCACACCAAGTGAGTATCCATAATTTTTATTTTTCTGGTGGCCTGATACCAAACTGCACACTACGTGAGTATCCATATTCCTCTGGTGGCTTAATATCCAATTCTATATCATGTGACTATCCATTCAGTTTTCCTCTGGTGGCTTGATAACCAACTGCACACCAAATGAATATCCATATTCCTCTGGTGGCTTAATATCCAATTCTATATCACGTGAGTATCCATTTAGTTTTCCTCTGATGGCCTGATAACCAACTCCACACCAAATGAGTATACACATTCTTCTGGTGGCCTGATACCAAACTGCACACCACGTGAGAATCCATATACCTCTTGTGGCCTAATATCCAATTCTACATCACTGGAGTATCCATATATTTTCCCTCTGGTGGCCTGATAACCAACTCGACACCAAGTGAATATCCATATTCTTCTGGTGGCCTGATTATCAACATTACACCAAATGAGTATCCATATTCTTCCCCTTCCACGGTTGTCGACGAGCGTTTCGGTCAGGCCTGGGTCGCGATGAACAAGCTGAAACCCGTCTTCACGTCGAAAGCCGATGATCGGGTAAAGATTCGCCTCTTCCGAAGTGCAGTTGAGAGCATTCTGTGCTATGGCATGGAATACCTCCCGTTGACAGCTACACTCTCTAACACGATAGACAGCAGGCATCGAAGAATGGTACGAGCAGTGCTTGGCGTCTTCTACCCAGACCGACTCTCGACAGACGAGCTCTACAACCGGTACGGTCGAAGCTCTCTCGTCTCAGCGTCACACTACGCAAAAGGAGACTTCGACTCATTGGCCACGTCGTCCGAATGCAAAATAGGTCACAGTCGCCACTCGGCATGCTCCTGATCGACTTCGACGACAACGGATTCCACCTGCGACAAGGGCAAGCGAGAATGCTCACGTTGAGAGCCGATTTGAACGATGACATGAATTCGATCAGTATTAGTACCGTACAAACTGTGATAAATATGCCAAAGAGACAATATTCAAATTTGATTGATTCGTTTGATGCCTGATATGTTATTATGCTATCTAATATTTGAACGTAAAATATATATATTGTTCTGGTGGCCTGATAACCAACTCGACACCAAGTGAGTATCCATATTCCTCAGGTGGCCTGACATCGAATTCTACATCATATGAGTATTTATTTTCCTCTGGTGGTCTGATAATTCCTCTGATGGCCTAATATCCAATTCTACATCACGTGAGTATCTTTATTTTTCCTCTGTTGGCCTGATCACAAACTAGATCTACATCACGTGAATATTGATTTTCTCTGGTAGACTGATATCAATCTGTACATCACCTGAAAAATCAGCATACACCACCTGCGTGCCAACAGCAACACATTTCGATCTAGATGCGTTCTAGATGTGAACTCTATTTATTGAACCTCAAATAACGTTCACATTCAGATTGCTTCTAGATGACGGAAACGTGTTGAGCACCTTGGCCTTGGTATCGATTTCTACCACCAGCGAATTTTCTACTTTCACAGCATGAAGATGGTATCTCCTGACCATTGTCATTCACAAGGTGTAGTTCTACTTTCACAGCGTGAAGATGGTATCTCCTGACCATTGTCATTCACAAGGTGTAGTTCTACTTTCACAGCATGAAGATGGTATCTCCTGACTTTGTCATTCACAAGGTGTAGTTCTACTTTCACAGCATGAATATAGTATCTCCTTTGTCATTCACAAGGTGTAGTTCTACTTTCACAGCATGAAGATGGTATCTCCTGACCATTGTCATTCACAAGGTGTAGTTCTACTTTCACAGCGTGAAGATGGTATCTCCTGACTTTGTCATTCACAAGGTGTAGTTCTACTTTCACAGCATGAATATAGTATCTCCTTTGTCATTCACAAGGTGTAGTTCTACTTTCACAGCATGAATATAGTATCTCCTTTGTCATTCACAAGGTGTAGTTCTACTTTCACAGCATGAAGATGGTATCTCCTTTGTCATTCACAAGGTGTAGTTCTACTTTCACAGCATGAAGATGGTATCTCCTTTGTCATTCACAAGGTGTAGTTCTACTTTCACAGCATGAAGATGGTATCTCCTTTGTCATTCACAAGGTGTAGTTCTACTTTCACAGCATGAAGATGGTATCTCCTGACTTTGTCATTCACAAGGTGTAGTTCTACTTTCACAGCATGAAGATGGTATCTCCTGACTTTGTCATTCACAAGGTGTAGTTCTACTTTCACAGCATGAATATAGTATCTCCTTTGTCATTCACAAGGTGTAGTTCTACTTTCACAGCATGAATATAGTATCTCCTTTGTCATTCACAAGGTGTAGTTCTACTTTCACAGCATGAAGATGGTATCTCCTGACTTTGTCATTCTCAAGGTGTAGTTCTACTTTCACAGCGTGAAGATGGTATCTCCTGACTTTGTCATTCACAAGGTGTAGTTCTACTTTCACAGCATGAATATAGTATCTCCTTTCTCATTTACAAAGCGCAGTTCTACTCCTACAGCATGAAGATGGTATCTCCTGACAATTGTCATTCACAAGGTGCACTTTCACTTTCACAGCATGAAGATGGTATCTCCTGATTTTGTCATTCACAAGGTGGAGGTGCAGGACCAACCGCTGCTTCACCAGAAGGGATCTGAATGGAACAGTGCCATTTTCGTCCGGTGTAGTTCCAGTTTGAATTTCAGTTCCAGTTTCAGTTTCAGTTTCTCAAGATGATGTCTCAGCTTCAATTTTAGTTTCAAATTTCTCAAGATGATGTGTCTGCTTCAATTTTCATTTTCAGTTTCAATTTCTAAAGATGACGTTTCCACGCTGGGAATGAATTCCATATGCACTAACATCACAGGTGCCGTATGACGGTGAAGATCCAGAATGATCACGGCACAATCCATAAGCCTGCACATAAACCCATGGTGGACGATTGGAGGGGCTGTGATGAGAGAAATATTATTTTCGTTATGGAGATAAGCAGAGTGAAACTGAGTAGTGTTGATTAGGGAGATTTTTGAGATAGGAGACAAGTTTATGCTTAATGGCTATTTGTGTTTTCATTCAGTCCCTTTTCATTTTTTATATATTTAATTATATGTTATTATACGCCGATGTCTTCTCATCGGCGTATGATCCGCTCGGCACTCGGCATTTACTGGCCAGAAAAAAATCTCCACCAAGGCGCTCTACTTTCGGATTAAGTTCTCACCCTTGAGCAAGACGCTTCGAAGACGCCGACTGAGACTGATCGGGCACAGCCTTCGAATGCATACAGGGTGTCCCACTCCCCTGGGTGACATATTGTCTGCCAACCTCAGCGACCATGTCAACCTTCGACGTGGACTAGACAGAACCCTGACTCTGAAGGCCGATGTTACGAATGATCTTGACCACCTCGGCGTTTCCCCAACAATCATCATGAACATGAACAGCATCCAATTTTCACAATTGATTGGTTCGTTCTAATTTGTTGAGCGTTAAATGTATCTCTATATATATAATATGTTATTATCATTTTTTGAAGATGAGATACATGGATACACCCACATCATTACAATGCAGCCAAGAAAGTTCCAATGACTGACTGATACACAAATACTAGAATAAGATACAAAACCCATAGGACCCATAGAGCCTCAGGACCTGGCCAGCTCAGGGGTTTATATGCGGGCTTAAGGCTTGTGCCATGATCATTCTGGACCTTCTCCAGCACTGAACACCAGTGGCGTCAGTTCATATGGAATTCATTCCCAACGCAGAGAGTGGCAAAATGGTTCAGACGTTCGCCTGCTAATAACTAAACTCGAGGTTCCAGGGTTCGCTCCCCGAAGAGGCCTCGACTTTTCTCCTCAGTTTGACCGGAAAATCGAAATCTAGTCCTTCGGAAGGGGCGAAAAACGAGTCGGACCCGTGTGCCTTCTGACTGCGCACGCTAAAGATCCCTCGGCAGTTGAAAATTGTGAAGAGCGGGGCATTGCCCGGCTGTCTGGGTATAAAACATTGGAGAGATAGGTTGATGTCCCAGGTCCCACCCCTTGAAGACCAATTAGCCTTCTTGCCTTTCTGAAGTTTTGGTTTAAAAAAAAAAGCAAATATGAATTTGAATTTGAATCGAGGGAGAGGAGATGGGCGCCACGCTCGTGGTGCTGGCCGCGGGAAAAGTTGAGGTCTCTGCCACCTCACTCCCCTAGGACCCCACGGTTATGGAACTAACTATGTAGGTAGGATCTCAGGACCCGGCCAGCTCATGGGTTTATGTGCAGGCTTAAAGCTTGTGCCGTGATCATTCTGGAGCTTCTTCATCACATGGCACCTGTGACGTTAGTGCATATGGAATTCATTCCGAGCGCGCAGACGTCGTCTTGAGAAACTGAAACTGAAACTGAAACTGAAACTGAAAGCATGTTGCGTGTTTTCACGTTTCATTAAGTCATCGGACAACTGACATGACTTTCAGGATCATTAACCCTTTGACTCCTGCACCCTGTCTGTCAGCATCCTGCATTGTCAACCATGCTAGCAAAACAAAAACTTCACCCTTTGGCTCCCTCACCCTGTTCACCAGGTTCCTGCAGGATGCTAGTGGATAGGGTGAAAAGGTTAAAGAGTTAAGTTTTTTGCAGGTGGTGGATAGGATGCGGGAGCCATAGGGTTAAATAATTATGCGTGTTAAAGATCCTGAAGTCTTATCAATGTCCTGTGGTGTTTGAGGGAGTCATAGGGTTAAGTTTTTGCAGTTGGTGGATAATGTGCGGGAGCCAAAGGGTTAACAAACACAATTGATAATCTGCGTGCGAATACTACAGAGATCCTTGTTCTCTTTCTCTCCGTCTCTGTCTCTCTCTCTCTCTCTCTCTCTGTCTCTGTCTGACGGTTTACCAATTTGATTTTTTTTTCCCGCGCCCATCACGTCTTTGATACTTATGCTGTGTTGCTGGTGCAGGGTGTACCCAGGGATGAAGATCATAAACCTCAGGCCGCAGGTGTTGCTGGATTACAACGGAACGGTGGTGTGGTTTCCCCTGGTGTCTTTCCGCAGCCTGTGTGGCTCGCTGAGCGAAAACACGACCGAGACCCAGTGTGACCTTAAGTAGGTTTGTTTTTCTTCTTGTTCTTGTTCTTGTCCTTCTTCTTTCTTTCTTCTTTCTTCTTTTTCTTCTTCTTCTTCTTCTTCTTCTTCTTCTTCTTCTTCTTCTTCTTTCTTCTTCTTCTTTCTTCTTTCTTCTTCTTCTTTTCTTCTTCTTCTTCTTCTTCTTCTTCTTCTTTCTTCTTCTTCTTCTTCTTCTTCTTCTTCTCCTCCTCCTCCTCCTCCTCCTCCTTCTTCTTCTTTTTCTTCTTCTTTTCTCTTCTTCTTCTTCTTCTTCTTCTTTTTCTTCTTCTTCTTCTTTCTTCTTCTTCTTCTTCTTCTTCTTCTTCTTCTTCTTCTTCTTCTTCTTCTTCTTCTTCTTCTTCTTCTTCTTCTTCTTCTTCTTCTTCTTTCTTTCTTTCTTTCTTTCTTTCTTTCTTTCTTCTTTCTTCTTCTCTTCTTTCTTCTTTTTCTCTTCTTGTATTAAAATACGGCTATCTGATTTTATTTTCGTATTTTGTTTGTTTGTTTGTTTTTTGTTTTTTTTCCTGTGATGTGATGTCTTGATGTGTTGCCGTGCGCTCAGGTTCGGATCCTGGTCCTACGATGAGTACAAAATAGACATGGCCGTCAGCGAGGAGGACAAAATCCTGGCCGACTATCAGCCCTCTGGCAAGTGGACCGCGGCAGCCGCCTCGGCCAAGCGAACAGAAACCAAGTACCCCTGCTGTCCCGAGTCTTATGTGGATGTGACCTTTACCTTGACCTTACGCCAGAGAGAGGTCACTCAATGAGAAAGCCGAAGGCGACGAGGCATGAAGGAGGAAGAGATTAACCCTTTGACTCCCGCACTCTATCATCCAGCACCCTGCATTGTCAACCATGCTATCAAAGCAAAAACTTAACCCTTTGACCCCTGCACTCTATCAACCAGCACCCTGCATTGTCAACCATGCTAGCAAAGCAAAAACTTAACCATTTGACTCCCGCACTCTATCAACCAGCATCCTGCATTGTCAAACATGCTATCAAAGCAAAAACTTAAACCATTTGATTCCCTCACCCCATCCACCAGCTTCCTACACAATTAGAATGTATTGTTTTGCTTGAAAATCGGAATATGTATCTGCTGTGAACATATGGTTTTTGTCTTGTGTTTTATTTCTCTAATTACCATGTTTGATATCTTTATGTGCTCTTTACGTGGATAAACTGAAAGTCAGATTTATCGGCAGTCACATTTTCACTCTCTCACACTCTCTATCTGTCTGTCTGTCTGTCTGTCTCCTCTCTCTCTCTCTCTGTCTCTCTGTCTCTCTCTCTCTCTCTCTCTCTCACAATAACTCTCACTCTCTGTCATACACACACTCACACACACACAACCATACACACACGCACACACACACAACCATACACACGAAGAGAGAGATAATAATAATATAATATATACAATAACCTTCACACACATACACACACAGAAACCTTCACACACATACACACAGAGAGAAACCTTCACACACATACACACACAGAGAAACCTTCACACACATACACACAGAGAAACCTTCACACACATGCACACACAGTGAAACCTTCACAACATACACACAGAGAGAAACCTTCACATACATACACACACAGTGAAACCTTCACACACATACACACAGAGAGAAACCTTCACACACATACACACATAGTGAAACCTTCACACACATACACACACAGTGAAACCTTCACACACATACACACAGAGAGAAACCTTCACACACATACACACAGAGAGAAACCTTCACACACATACACACAGAGTGAAACCTTTACACATATACATACAGAGTGAAACCTTCACACACATACACACACAGTGAAACCTTCACACACATACATACAGAGAGAAACCTTCACACACATACACACAGAGAGAAACCTTCACACATACAGAGAGAAACCTTCACACACACATACACACACAGAAACCTTCACACACATGCACACACACAGAAACCTTCACACTCATACACACACAGAAACCTTCACACACATACACACACAGTGAAACCTTCACACACACATACACACACAGAGAAACCTTCACACACATACACACACAGTGAAACCTTCACACACATACACACACAGTGAAACCTTCACCCACATTCACACAGCGAAACCTTCACACACATACACACACAGAGAAACCTTCACACACATACACACAGAGAAACTTTCACACACATACACACATACGCACACCAAAACAAACACAAAGATGTGCGACACTAGAAGCAGAATAAAAACAAAGATGGCGTTGCCGTCATAATTTCTTTAATTTTGCATCCAACCAGCCAGCCCACCAACATGTAAGCCAGTTAACATCTGACTCTCGCTCTCTGTCTCTTTCTGTCTTCTGTCTGTCTGCCTGTCTGTCTGTCTGTCTGTCTGTCTGTGTTTCTCTGTCTATGTCTGTCAGTGTCTGTCCGTCTGTCTGTCTTCTCTCTCTCTCTCTCTTTCTTTCTTTCTCTCTCTCCCTTCCCCCACTTTCTCTCTCTGTCTGTCTGTTTGTTTCTCTCTGTCTCTCTCTCTCTTTCTCTCTTTCTTTCTCTCTCTGTTTGTCTCTTTCTGTCTGTCTTCTCATTGTTTGTCTGTCTGTCTGTGTCTGTCTGTCTGTCCCTCTCTCTCTCCCTCCCTCTCTCTCTCCCTTCCCCCACTTTCTATCTCTCTGTCTGTCTGTCTGTCTTCTCTTTGTGTCTGTATGTCTGTGTCTGTCTGTCTATCTGTGTGTTTCTCTCTCTCTCTCTTTGTCTCTGTCTCTGTTTATCTGTCTGTCTGTCTGTCTGTCTCTCACTCTTTCTCTCTCTCTCTGTGTCTGTCTGTCCATCTGTACCTTTCTCTCTCTCTTTCTCTCTCTCTTTCTCTCTCTCTCTCTCTCTCTCTCTCTCTCTCTCTCTCTCTTTCTCTCTGACTCTGTCTCTGTCTGTCTGTCTCTGATATTGAAATTTTCATCATTTGATGTCTTTACGCTATTGTTGTATGTTTGTATTCACAGAAATTCTGCATGAGTATAGCACACTCTACTTGTTCTGGCCCTCTGTGGGCAAGAGTTCAATGTACTATTGAAAAAAGAAATGCACTGTTCTGCTTTGTGCCGAAAATAAAGATTTGTTCTTGTTCTTGTTTTTGTTCCAGTTTTAACAGCTATTTGTTATAAATCGTTTTTATGTAGTGCTGTTTTCCAAGCTCATTTGAACTCACTGCGCTTAACACATGATCATCCCTACCCCCCCCCCTACCCCGGGGGGGGGGGGGATGCCGGGGGATCTTTCAGTAGAAATAGTATCCACCACCTTCTGGAAATTCTGTGCTAGAAATTTCCTCTTTTCTGTCACTCTCTTTGTTTCTCCCTTGTTCCCTTTGCTTTCTGTCATTTTTTCCTATCATTTTCTGCCTTGCTGGTCCATTCACCTGTATGTGTTCGATAAAGTCTTACACACATTTTCTTGGGATTGATAATTGGGTACACGTATTTCATGCATTTTTGGCTCTAGGGAGGTAAGATATGCGGAAGCAATTTTAGGTAATTTATGCCTGTTTATATATGTATGTGTGTTTTGGTGTCCTTAGGTATGCTTGGATTTGTATTCAGGTGTGTCTCTTTGAATCCCCTGTGCTGTAAATTGGACGGAGTGGTCAACGCTTGGGCATGTCCTTAGGATGTGTGCGCGAGTACATTGATGTGTGTACTTGGTTTTCTTTCCTTTTTTCCTGTTGAACTTTTGTATGTTTTTGAGGCAGTTATAGGCCCGACACGCCTCTACGTAGTCGGCTGCATTGTAAACAACAATAACAATAACAATAACATCACATAATCAGACTTCTTTTTTGTGGAACACACAGAACTGAGTTGTTGCACGTGCTGATTACGTTCCACTACGTTGTCACACAGTCTGCATCTTTAGTGGAGGCAGCACGTGCTGGCTGTTTTCGTGTTTCTATACGCCAAGCAACATTTACAGGCCATTGTATGAGGCGAGTGGAATTAGAGCACCTGGTCACAACAGGAAAGCTGGAGGGAAAGAGAACACCAGGTAGACCCAGGGAGAAGCTATTGGACGGATTTGCAGGGTGTGAGGACAGAGAAGGGTGGAAGGTGTGCTTGCGGCCATAAGGCATAGACGCATATGGAGGGCCATGATCGGCAAAGCACATGATGATGATGATAACAAAAATAATGATGATGATGATGATGATGATGACGATGACGACGACGACGACGACGATGATGATGATGATATGCCATGTAGGCCATGCGATCAGACCAACCAACAGTCCTGCAAGGAAAAAGCTTGAGGTGAGGAGAAGAAAGGGAAGGACCGCACACCTCCTATTTCAACAACATTACTGATGTCTGTGGTCTGGGGATCCGATCCAGGAGGTCGCCCACAAATGTCTCGGTCGTGTGACCTGGACTTTCAGTTTCAGTTTCAGTTTCAGTTTCAATTTCTCAAGATCACGTCTCCGCGCTCTTAATGGATTCCACAGGCACTAACATCACAGGTGCCATGTGATGGAGAAGATCCAGAATGATCACGGCACAAACAAGCCTTAAGCCTGCGCATAAACCCACGAGCTGGCCGGATCCTGAGATTCTACTTAGACAGTTCCATAACCCTGGGGTCGTAGGGGAGCGAGGTGGCAGAGACCTCAACTTTTCCTGGGGCCAGCACACCATGGTGACGTGACGCCCATCCCCTCTCCCTAGATTCAAATTCATATTCATATTCACTTTTTTTTTACCAAGATTTCAGAATGGCAAGAAGGCTAATTGGTCTTCAAATGGTGGGACCTGGAAAATCAAAGTATCTCTCCAATGTTTTATACCAAGGCAACCAGGCAATGCCCTGCTCTTCACGATTTTCAACTTCCGTGGGATCTTTAGCGTGCGCAGCCAGAGGGCACACGAGTTTTTCGTCTCCTTCCAAAGGACATGACGTTCAGTTCGATTGTCCGGTCAAATTGAGGAGAAAAGTGGAAGCCTTTACGGGGAGCGAACCCTGGAACCTCGAGTTTCGTTATTGTCAGGCGAACGTCTGAACCATTCTGCCACTCTTCTCCCTTGGGTTGAGTGTGTGTTTACTGTTAATTTTATTTCTTATCTCTTATTTGTTTATTCGTCTACCTATTCCTTTTTTTGCAAATTTCATTTCAGTATTTGTTTATTTATCAATTCATTTTCTTTTTCTCGGAAGCTAAGGACTCTGTCCCATGCAGCGCCAGGATTGATCTTGTATTCTACACGGAAACCCACACCAGCTTGCTGAAGATCGTTATGCATAGTCATCCGTCTTCGGATCTACGGTGGAGCCCAAACAACAACAACAACAACAACAACATTAACAACATTAACAACAACAATAACAACAACAATAACAACAACAATAACAACAACAATAATGGAAAAGAACTGAAACTCCCATCTCTCTTCTTCCAAACCTATCCCTCTTTAAAAAAAAAATCAGTTATGCCCAGCAAAGACGCTGACATTTGCTTGATGTCTTCAGATCTAAGAGATGATTTGAACTACATGCACACTCATTAATTAACACACACACACACACACACACACACACACACACACACACACACACACACATACATACATACACATACACACACACACACACACACACACACACACACACACACACACACACACACACACACACACACACACACACACGACATGCAGACGACATGCAGACGAGAGGATGGAAGAAGAAACAGGAAAATCAGGGACAGAGGAGAGAGAGAGAGAGAGAGAGAGAGAGAGAGAGAGAGAGAAGAGAGAAGAGAGAAGAGAAGAGAGAGAAGAGAAAGAAAGAGAGAGAGAAGAGAGAGAGAAGAAGAGAAGAGAGAGAGAAAAAGA
>JAPXFY010000026.1:44107131-44112131 GCA_030674185.1 Monoplex corrugatus | reverse complement strand
ATTCATTGATAGTTCATTTTGTTTTTGTTTATTTATTTATTTATTTATTTATTTATTTATTTATTTATTTATTTATTTATTTATTTATTTATTTATTCATTCATTCATTTATTTATTTGTTTGTTTATTTGTTTATCTATTTATCTGTTTATTTACTCATTTATGTATTTGTTATTCATTAGTTAGTTAGTCAGTTAGTTAGTTAGTTAGTTAGTTGGTTAGTGAGTCAGTCAGTCAGTTAGTCAGTTTGTTAGTTAGTCAGTTAGTCAGTCAGTCAGTAAGTTAGTTAGTTAGTCAGTCAGTCAGTTACTTAGTTGGTTAGTTAGTTAGTCAGTTAGTTAGTTGCTTAGGTAGTTACTCAGTCAGTCAGTCAGTTAGTTAGTTAGTTAGTTAGTTAGTTAGTTAGTTAGTTAGTTAGTTAGTTAGTTAGTTAGTTGTGGTCACAATGGATTGTACCATGTGAAACTCGCGCTACTGTCCCAGTTGAGACAGTGTCTCTGAAGTGCATTGCCACCTATTCTTTCTTTCTTTCTTTTTTTTTTTTTTTTCCTTTTAACCACGACTTCAGCAAGGCAAGGAGGCTGTTCAAAACACACAAATCCAACTCTACTGAGCCGGAAGAAATCGTTAGAGAACAGTTCACGTATCCAGTCACAAAACCGAAAATGAGCAACGTCACATAAAAACCATTATACAGTTTCCTCCACAAAGTTACACAAATACCAGCTACACACACAGCAGAGGCATTGTTCCCGGGTTCCGGCACCAAAATATTATGTTCAAAAACACACAGAACATAACAGAAGTCACAATACTTAGACTTCGAAGAAATGAAAACAACCACCATGGAAAACTGTTTACAGTTGCCAAACTTTTATTATCTTCAGATCGGAGAGCTCAAAGGAAACAAATGCGCATGCGCACACGTGTATTCATATGCATGCACGAGCACACATCACCAGACTGTACTATTACCACACGCGATCCACAACGTGGGCTAACTGGCCTCCAACGTGGAGGGAACTGGGAAATGAGCCTATCCAATCTTTCCAATATTTCATGCCAAGGTAGCCAGACGAATGCCCTGTTCTTCACGACTTTTAACTGCCGTGGGATCTTCTAGGGTGCGCAAGCCAGAAGACACACGGGTCCGACTCGTTTTTCGTTCCCTATCTGAAGAGGGGTTCAGTTCGATTTCCCCGGTCAAACTAGGAGAGAAAAGTCGAGGCCTCAACGAGAAACGTACCCTGGAACCTCGAGTTAAGTTAATGGTAGGCGAACGACTGAACCATTCTGCCACCTTTCTCCCCATATTTAACCCTTTGTCTCCTGCACCCTGTCCACCAGCATCCTGTATTGTCAACCATGATAGCAAAAGCAAAAACTTAACCCTTTGACTCCCTCACCCTATCCACCAGCATCCTGCAGGAATCTGGAGGATAGGGCGAGGGAGTCAAAGAGTTAATTTTTTTGCAGTTGGTAGATAGGGTGCGGGAGTCAAAGGGTTAACATGAAGATTTAAAAAAAAAAAAAGGGACAGTCTGAGAACAGTTTGCCCATCTTGGTTTTCATTCCTTTGTTTGTTTGTGTGTGTGTGTGTGCGTGTGTGTGGGGTGTGTGTGTGTGTGTGTGTGTGTGTGTGTATGTTGTGTGTGTGTGTGTGTGTGCGCTCGCACGTTTGTGTGTATGTGTGTGTGTGTGTTTGTGTGTGTGTTTGTGTGTGTGTGTTTGTGTGCCTGTGCATTGTGTATGTTTGTGTGTGTGCGTGGTGTTTTTGTGTGTGTATGCGTGTGCATGTGAGTGGGTTTTTTTTCTGTTTTTCTTTTTACTACTTTTCATTTTCCATTTTAATTTACTTCGGTTTTGTTTTGTTTTTGTTTTGTTTTGTTTCTTGTTTTCGCTCGATGTTCTGTAATGATTTTTGTTTAGAAAGGGAGATTGTTGGTCTGGCTTGGCCATTTCTTTTTACTTTATTATTTTCTCTCTTCCCCTCTTTCATTCAATCACATTTTCTACCACACACACACACACACACACACACACACACACACACACACACACACACACACACATACACACACACGCACACACACACACGCACGCACACACACACACACACACACACACACAAGCACAACTGGGGCTTTTTATTCCCCAGTCATTAGGGACCAGTAGCTCAAAATGACAGACAGACAGACAGGCTGAATGAGAGAGACAGACAGACAGACAGAGACAGAGAGAGAGAGAGAGAGACAAACAGACAGACAGACACACAGAGACAGACAGACAGGCAGTCATTAGGGACCAGTAGCTCAAAGTGACAGACAGACAGGCTGAATAAGAGAGAGAGAGAGAGAGAGAGAGAGAGAGAGAGACAGACAGACAGACAGACAGATACAGGCAGACACACACACACAGACAGAGGACCAGTAGCTCAAAGTAACAGACAGACAGGCTGAATGAGAGAGAGAGAGACAGACAGACAGACAGACAGGCAGACACATAGAGACAGACAGACAGGCAGTCATTAGGGACCAGTAGCTCAAATTGACAGACTGACAAACAGGCTGAATGAGAGAGAGAGAGACAGACAGACAGACAGGCAGACAGATAGACAGACAGAGACAGATAAATAGACAAACAGTTATTAGGGACCAGTAGCTCAAAGTGACAGACAGACAGACAGACTGAATGAGAGAGTGAAAGAGGAAGAGACAGACAGACAGATAGAGACAAAGAGAGAGAGAGGAGAGAGGGAGGATGCGTGAGAGTGTGCTTATGTAGATATGTGTGTGTGTGTGTGTGTGAGTGAGTGAGAGAGAAAGAGAGAGGGAGAGAGAGAAACAGAGAGATAGACAGATACATAGACAGATGGTTAGATAGATTGAGTGAGCGAGCGAGACTGATCGATAGATAGAAAGATAGATAGAAAGATAGATAGATAGATAGATAGATATATAGATAGATAGATAGATTGACAGATAGATAGATAGATAGATAGATAGATAATAGATAGACAGACAGATAGATAGATAGATAGACAGACAGACAGATAAGATAGCTAGATAGCTAGATAGATAGACAGATACATAGATAGATACACAGAGAATGGAAAACAAGAAGAGAGAGTGAGAGAGAGACAGAAAGAGGAGAGAGACAGAAAGAGGAGAGAGACAGAGAGAGTGTGTGACAGAGAGACAGAGAGAGACACAGAGAGAGAGACCGACAGACAGACAGAGAGAGCGAGCGAACGAGAGAGAGAGAGAGAGAGAGAGAGAGAGAGAGAGAGAGAGGAGAGAGAGAGAGAGAGAGAGAGAGAGAGAGAGAGCAAACAAAAAGTGATTTTAACACTTTTTTTCCCCTGAGGAGTGAATTTTTTTCAGACAGGGAGAGACAGAAAGCAAATCATTTCCCAGAGAATGGAACATGCACAGAGACAGAGAGGCGGGCAGAAAGAGACAGAGAGAAAGAGTGGGACAGAGAGAGACAGAGAGGCAGCTGAAATCCTTTCACCTTAATTACACACACACAATGACAACATGGGGATGACATACAAAGGGACACCACCCAACGACTCTCACGCAATGGAGACCTGTAGCTCCCAACAGGAAGTCGTCATGAAATGTCATCAAAGCGCCCTCCAGCGGCTGAGTGCCTCCATTTTGCTGAGCACAAGGGGAGCTGTGGGAAGGCTCCCCTGATTTCATGGCGACAGGTGAAGGAGAACGACCATACGTGCGCGACACACAATCTGAGAGCGTGTCGGGAAATGGTGATTGGTAAGAAGCTGGAGGCAGGGAACCGAAAGAGGAGGAAAAGGGAGAAAATTATAGAGAGTAAGGCAAACTTGATGAGCGATATTTTTGTTGATGTCACATTTGCTGGGTTGTTCCCCTTCCTTTTTGATTTGTGTGTATATGTGCGTGTGTGTGTGTGTGTTGAGTGTGTGTGTGTACGTGTGTGCGTGTGTGTAAGCAAGCAAGCGCGTGCGCGCGTGCCTGTACGTATGTGTGTATGTGTATGTGGTGTGTGTGTGTGTGTGTGTGTGTGTGTGTGTGTGTGTATGTACATATATATATATATATACATGTGTGTGTATGTGTGTGTGTGTGTGCGCGCGCGCGCGCGTGTGTGTGTATGTGTGTGTTTTATATAATTATATGTATATCTATGTACTGAAAATGGGAGCATTGTCAGGATTAGGACTACATTGACCCTCAGTGTGTATGTAGGGAGAGGGGAACGCAGAACTCAGAGAACTCCTTTATTTGGCATAGGAACCGAAATCATATTGACTGCCTGTGTGCAAGCACATAGGAACCAGAGGAACACAAAAACAGAATCAGAACGCGTGTTTAGAATATCAAAAGAGAACAGTCGGAAATTTTCGTTCGAATGTATAAAGCTTATGACAAAGATCAGCGTGTTTCTTGTGAAAATTGTATGACAAAGTACAGCGTATTTCTTGTGAAAAATTGTATGACAAAGTGCAACGTATTTCTTGTGAAAAATTGTATGACAAAGTACAGCGTGTTTCTTGTGAAAATTGTATGACAAAGTACAGCGTGTTTCTTGTGAAAAATTGTATGACAAAGTACAGCGTGTTTCTTGTGAAAAATTGTATGACAAAGTACAGCGTGTTTCTTGTGAAAATTGTATGACAAAGTACAGCGTGTTTCTTGTGAAAAATTGTATGACAAAGTACAGCGTGTTTCTTGTGAAAAATTGTATGACAAAGTACAGCGTGTTTCTTGTGAAAAATTGTATGACAAAGTACAGCGTGTTTCTCGCGAAAATTGTATGACAAAGTACAGCGTGTTTCTTGTGAAAAATTGTATGACAAAGTACAGCGTGTTTCTCGCGAAAATTGTATGACAAAGTACAGCGTGTTTCTTGTGAAAAATTGTATGACAAAGATCAGCGTGTTTCTTGTGAAAATTGTATGACAAAGATCAGCGTGTTTCTTGTGAAAATTGTATGACAAAGTACAGCGTGTTTCT
>JAPXFY010000026.1:44094631-44102131 GCA_030674185.1 Monoplex corrugatus | reverse complement strand
GCTGCATCCCATCCGTTTCCCATCCCCACCTCCACCCACACCCCCACCCCCCTACCCCCACCCCACCCCCTTCTTCTCCTCCCTCTCCAATGACCACGCTAGTTTTGAGATTTGATGATGATGAAATGGCATGGAACTTTTTATTCCAACAGTAACTTTTAACACATAGGCCAACCAACGTATGTAGACATGTTCTATCCAGACAGGAAACTTTGTCCAGATAGGTTTTATCCAGACATGAAGTTTTATCCAGACAGGTTCTATCCAGACAGGAAGTTTTATCCAGACAGGCTCTATCCAGACAGGAAGTTTTATCCAGACAGGTTCTATCCAGACAGGAAGTTTTATCCAGACAGGTTCTATCCAGACAGGAAGTTTTATCCAGACAGGCTCTATCCAGACAGGAAGTTTTATCCAGACAGGTTCTATCCAGACAGGAAGTTTTATCCAGACAGGTTCTATCCAGACAGGAAGTTTTATCCAGACAGGTTCTATCCAGACAGGAAGTTTATCCAGACACGTTCTACCCAGACAGGAAGTTTTATCCAGACAGGCTCTATCCAGACAGGAAGTTTTATCCAGACAGGCTCTATCCAGACAGGAAGTTTTATCCAGACAGGTTCTATCCAGACAGGAAGTTTTATCCAGACAGGTTCTATCCAGACAGGAAGTTTTATCCAGACAGGCTCTATCCAGACAGGAAGTTTTATCCAGACAGGTTCTATCTAGACAGGAAGTTTTATCCAGACAGGCTCTATCCAGACAGGAAGTTTTATCCAGACAGGCTCTATCCAGACAGGAAGTTTTTTCCAGACAGGCTCTATCCAGACAGGAAGTTTTATCCAGACAGGAAGTTTTATCCAGACAGGAAGTTTTATCCAGACAGGCTCTATCCAGACAGGAAGTTTTATCCAGACAGGCTCTATCCAGACAGGAGGTTTTATCCAGACAGGTTCTGTTTAAGACAGGAGGTTTTAGCAAGACAGGTTCTGTTTAAGACAGGAGGTTTTAGCCAGACAGGTTCTGTTTAAGACAGGAGGTTTTAGCCAGACTGGTTCTGTTTAAGACAGGAGGTTTTAGCCAGACAGGTTCTGTTTAAGACAGGAGGTTTTAGCCAGACAGGTTCTGTTTAAGACAGGAGGTTTTAGCCAGACAGGTTCTGTTTAAGACAGGAGGTTTTAGCCAGACAGGTTCTGTTTAAGACAGGAGGTTTTAGCCAGACAGGTTCTGTTTAAGACAGGAGGTTTTAGCCAGACAGGTTCTGTTTAAGACAGGAGGTTTTAGCCAGACAGGTTCTGTTTAAGACAGGAGGTTTTAGCCAGACAGGTTCTGTTTAAGACAGGAGGTTTTAGCCAGACATGTTCTGTATAAGAGAGGAGGTTTTAGCCAGACAGGTTCTGTTTAAGACAGGAGGTTTTAGCCAGACAGGTTCTGTTTAAGACAGGAAGTTTTAGCCAGACTGGTTCTGTTTAAGACAGGAAGTTTTAGCCAGACAGGTTCTGTTTAAGACAGGAGGTTTTAGCCAGACAGGTTCTGTTTAAGACAGGAGGTTTTAGCCAGACAGGTTCTGTTTAAGACAGGAGGTTTTAGCCAGACAGGTTCTGTATTAAGACAGGAGGTTTTAGCCAGACAGGTTCTGTTTAAGACAGGAGGTTTTACCAGACAGGTTCTGTTTAAGACAGGAGGTTTTAGCCAGACAGGTTCTGTTCTAAGACAGGAAGTTTTACCAGACAGGTTCTGATTAAGACAGGAAGTTTATAGCCAGACAGGTTCTGTATAAGACAGGAGGTTTTAGTCCAGACAGGTTCTGATTAAGACAGGAAGTTTTACCAGACAGGTTCTGTTTAAGACAGGAAGTTTTTAGCCAGACAGGTTCTTCAAGACAGGAAGTTTTAGCCAGACAGGTTCTGTTAGACAGGAGGTTTTATCAGCTCTCAGACAGGTTCTGTTTAAGACAGGAGGTTTTAGCCAACTGGTTCTGTTTAAGACAGGAGGTTTTAGCCAGACAGGTTCTGTTTAAGACAGGAGGTTTTAGCCAGACATGGTTCTGTTTTAAGACAGGAAGGTTTTAGCCAGACAGGTTCTGTTTAAGACAGGAGGTTTTAGCCAGACAGGTTCTGTTTAAGACAGGAGGTTTTAGCCAGACAGGTTCTGTTTAAGACAGGAGGTTTTAGCCAGACAGGTTCTGTTTAAGACAGGAAGTTTTAGCCAGACAGGTTCTGTTTAAGACAGGAGTTTTAGCCAGACAGGTTCTGTTTAAGACAGGAGGTTTTAAAGGAGTTAGCAACGTCTTAGACAGAGTTTAGCAACAGTTTAGACAAGTTCAACAGTCTTAACAGAGTTTAGCAACAGGTCTTAAAGGAGTTGCCAGACGTGTTAACAGATTTTAGCCAACAGTCTTAGACAGAGTTTAGCCACAGTCTGTTAAGCGAGTTAGCCAGACATCTTAAGCGAGTTACCAGACGTTCTTTAGAAGTTACAAGTCTTTAACGGAGTTAGCACGTCGTACAGTTTAGCCAACGTCGTTAAACGGAGTTTAGCCAAAGTTGTTAAGACAGAGTTAGCAACGCTGTAGACAGAGTTTTACAGTCTGTAGACAGTTTACCAGCGTTCGTAGACGAGGTTACCAGTCTTAAAGAGGTTAGCCACGTCTTAGAGAGTAGCACGGTTTAAGACGGTTAGCACTCTTAGACAGAGTTAGCAATCTTAAAGTTACCAACAGTCTGTTTAACGGGTTACAACGTCGTTAAGACAGGTTACGACATCTTAACAGAGTTACCAACAGTCGTTAGAAGTTAGCCAACATCGTTAAGACAGGTTTAGCAGCAGTTTAAGACAGAGTTAGCGACAGTCTTTTAAGCAGAGTTAGCAACAGTTGTTTAACAGAGTTGCAATTCTTAACAGAGTTAGCCGAGTCGTAGCGATTACACAGTTTTAAAATTACCAATTCTGTTAAGACAAGGTTTAGCATCGTTAAGAGTTAGATCTTAAGACGGTTTACCACGTTCTGTTAAACAGTTACCACGTTTAAACAAGTTAGCCAACGTTTGTAACAGAGTTACACGGTCTTAAACATTAGCCAACGTCTGTTAACAGAGTTTAGCCAACATTTAAGACAGGTTGCCACGTCTGTTAAGACAGAGGTTAGCCAGACAGTTCTGTTTAAGACAGATTTAGCCAACGTCTGTTAAACAGAGTTTTAGCCAACAGGTTCTGTTAAGACAGAGTTAGCCAACGGTCTGTTTAAGACAGAGTTTTACAACGTTCGTTAAGACAGAGTTTTAGCCAACGTTCTGTTAAGACAGAGTTTTAGCCAGACAGTTCGTTTAAACAGAGTTTTACAACAGTCTTTTAAGACAGAGTTTAGCCAACGTCTGTTTAGACAGAGGTTTTACAGACGGTTCGTTTAAGACAGAGGTTAGCCAACAGTCTTAAACAGAGGTTTTAGCCAACGTTCTGTTAAGACAGATTTTAGCCAGACAGTTCTTTAAGAAGAGTTTAGCAGACGTCTGTTTAAGACAGAGGTTTTAGCGACAGTTCTTAAGACAGGATTTTAGCCAACAGTCTTTTAGAAGAGTTTAGCCAACGTTTTAAGACAGGAGTTAGCCAGACGTTCTGTTTAAGACGAGTTTAGCCAACAGGTTCTGTTTAACAGGAGTTTAGCCAGAAGTTCTGTTAGACAGAGTTAGCCAACGTTCTGTTTAAGACGATTTAGCAGACAGTTTGTTAAGACAGAGTTAGCAACAGTTCTGTTAAGACAGAGTTTAGCCAGACGGTTCTGTTTAAGACAGAGGTTTTAGCCAGACAGGTTCTGTTTAAGACAGGAGGTTTTAGCCAGACAGGTTTGTTTAAGACAGGAGTTTTAGCCAGACAGGTTCTGTTTAAGACAGGAGGTTTTAGCCAGACAGGTTTGTTAAGACAGAGTTTTAGCAGACGAGTTCTGTTTAAGACAGGAGGTTTTAGCCAGACAGGTTCTGTTTAAGACAGAGTTTTAGCCAGACAGGTTCTGTTTAAGACAGGAAGTTTTGCCAGACAGGTTCTGTTTAAGAAGGAGGTTTTCAGACGGTTCTGTTAAGACAGGAGGTTTTAGCCAGACAGGTTCTGTTTAAGACAGGAGGTTTTAGCCAGACAGGTTCTGTTTAAAAGGAGGTTTTAGCAGACAGGTTCTGTTTAAGACGGGAGGTTTTAGCCAGACAGTTCTGTTTAAGGACGGGGGTTTTAGCCAACAGGTTCTGTTAAGACAGGAGGTTTTAGCCGGCGTTTCGAGTTTAGCAGGAGGTTTTGTCCAGACAGGTTTTTAAGACAGGGTTTTAGCACAGGAGTTTTAGCCATCTTTAAGATTTTGCCAGACAGTTCTGTTTAAGACGAAGGTTTTAGCCAGACAGGCTGTTTAAGACAGAGGTTTTAGCCAACAGGTTTGTTTAAGAAGAGGTTTTACCAGACAGGTTCTGTTTAAGACAGGAGTTTTGCCAGTTTCTTTAAGACAGGAGGTTTTAGCCAGACAGGTTCTGTTTAAGAAGGGTTTAAGCCAGACAGGTTCTGTTTAAGACAGGAGTTTTAGCCAGACCGGTTCTGTTTTAAGACAGGAAGTTTTAGCCAGACAGGTTCTGTTTAAGAGAGGTTATTGCCAGACAGGTTCTGTTAAGACAGGAGGTTTTAGCCTTAAGACAGAGGTTTGTTAAGACAGGGTTTTAAGACAGGAGTTTTCTGTCGTTAGTTTAAGACAGGAGGTTTTAGCCAGACAGGTTCTGTTTAAGACAGGAGGTTTTAGCCGAGCATGGTTCTGTTACAGAAGTTTTTAGCCAGACAGGTTCTGTTTAAGAGGAGGTTTTTAGCCAGACAGGTTCTGAAGAAAGTTAGCCAGCAGTTCTGTTTAAGACAGAGGTTTTGCAGACAGGGTTTTTAGACAGAGGTTTGTTTAAGACAGGTTTGTTTTAGACGGACGTTTAGCAACAGGATTTTTACAGACAGGATTTTCAAGACAGGAGTTTTTAGCCAGGATTTTTACAGACAGGTTTTTTAGCCAGACAGGTTTTTAAGACAGGTGTTTTAGCCAGAGGTTCTGTTTAAGACAGGTGTTTTAGACAGGAGGTTTTACGAAGTCTGAAGACAGGAGGTTTTAGCCAGACAGGTTCTGTTTAAGACAGGAGGTTTTAGCCAGACAGGTTCTGTTTAAGACAGGAGGTTTTAGCCAGACAGGTTCTGTTTAAGACAGGAGGTTTTAGCCAGACTGGTTCTGTTTAAGACAGGAAGTTTTAGCCAGACAGGTTTAATTCTGACAGGAAGTTTATCCAGACAGGTTTAATTCTGACAGGAAGTTTATCCAGACAGGTTTAATTCTGACAGGAAGTTTATCCAGACAGGTTTAATTCTGACAGGAAGTTTTATCCAGACAGGCTTAATTCTGACAGGAAGTTTATCCAGACAGGCTCTATCCAGACAGGAAGTTTATCCAGATAGGTTCTATCCAGACAGGAAGTTTTATCCAGACAGGTTCTATCCAGACAGGAAGTTTTATCCAGACAGGTTCTATCCAGACAGGAAGTTTCATCCAGACAGGTTCTATCCAGACAGGAAGTTTCATCCAGACACGTTCTACCCAGAGACAGAGATGGAGAATCCTGTCTTCTAGTTTGGAGATTTGATGATGATGAAATACCGTGGAACTGTTTATTCCAACAGTAACTTTTAACACATAGGCCAACCAACATATATATTTGCCGTCGCTAATTTACTTGTTTCTTTTCTTGTTTTTTGTTGTTGTTGTTGTTTTTTAACACATCTTGTATTCATTTTATACGATAAACAAAAAAAAAAGTGATAACAAAGCAAGAATATAAATAAATGCGACAACACAAGAAACGATAGTGCTATCTCATAAACAGCTTTGGAACTTTATAAAAACCCAATGGTATGAGCTTCGTTATAAATCATTCGCAAAAACGAAAGCAGTTATAAATCAATTGCCAAAATGGAAACTGAATTCATGTCATGAGGATAATGCATCTATTTCTTTCTTGAGAAACACTGGCATGTACTTGTGCCAGTCTGTTTTGAGCCAGTCCAAGCCAAAGCTGATTTTGACACTATTTTGTTTGATTTTAGATATCAAATTTTGAAGTGAAAAAACCGTATTGAGAAGATATTGTAGTAAAGTTACTTGTATTAAAACAAAAAAGTAGGATATGTAGGTTAAGAAATATAATTTCAACAAAGTGAAACAAACAAATAAACAAACAACAAATCATAAACGAACAAATGAACACCCACCCAACCAACCAACCAACCAACCAACCAACCAACCAACCAACCAACCAACCAACCTACCAACCAACTTACCAACCAACCAACCAACCAACCAAAAGTAGAGTAACACATCACACTCTGTCAGAGGGGAAGTGAGATGAATTCTGCAATAATTTATAAAGTGACCATGCCATTATTAAGAGGGATGACCAAGGAACAAGGAGAAGACACCATAACGAACATCAAACAACCAAAGAAGCCCACCAGAGAAGAGGAAAGACCAAGGGACAAAGAGAAGGCACCATCATAAACAGCGATATCAAAGGGGAGAGGGGGAGAGAGAGAGGGAGAGAGAGAGAGAGAGAGAGAGACAATGCATACACTACCTCTGTCCATCTAATTTCATCATCTTAGAATTATATAAAAGATAAATAGCAAGATTCCCTGTACTCTCCCACAAACCTTTGTGGGAAAAAACTCTGATCTCTCCCCCTCCCCCCCCTCCCCCCCCAAAAAAAGAAAATATTGTTTCATCCTGAAGAAGGTACATAAAAGTATATACTTACACTTTCGAATGTGTGTGTTTGGAATATGATGAAGAGAATGACGAATGACCCTTTGAAGAATGTGATGACATGGAAAAAAATATTCTGCGCGTCATCTGTTTGATGTCCCGTGGGGATGCCGGGGGGTCTTTCAGTACAAATAGTATCCCCACCTTCTGGAAATTCTGTGCTAGAAATTTTCTCTTTTCTGTCACTCTCTTTGTTTCTTCCTTGTTCCTTTGCTTTCTGTGATTTCTTCCTATCATTTTCTGCCTTGCTGGTCCATTCACCTGTATGTGTTCGATAAAGTCTTACGTACTGTATCTTATAAGCTTAGAATTTGATAATTAGGTTCATGTATTAAGTGCATTTTTGGCTCTAGGGAGGTGGGATGTGTGGAAGCAATTTTAGGTAATTTACGCCTGTTTTAATATGTTTTAGTGTCCTTAAGTATGGTTAAATTTGTATTCAGGTATGTTTTTTTTTAAATCCCCTGAGCGATAAATTGGACGGAGTAGTCAACGCCAGGGGCATCTCCTTAGATCATGTGCGCGAATGCTTTGATACGTATACTCAATTTTCTTTTCTTCCCCCTCCCCACCCCCTTTTTTGAAGTTTTGTATGTTTTTGAAGTGGTTAAAGCCCTAATATGACTCTACGCAGTCGGCTGGGCTTTAAACAACAATACAATCTGTTTGATGAACGATAG
>JAPXFY010000026.1:44084631-44087131 GCA_030674185.1 Monoplex corrugatus | reverse complement strand
AAAACGTAATCATCAAGCACTCTGGTAAGAAATAATTCTGATAGCAAAGCTAAAAAATGATAAACAACTGAATAAATGAACAAATAATGGGACATGAATAAATAAATGCATTTAAAAAATAAAATAAATAATAAATATAATAAATGAATTAGTAAAAATAATAATAATAAAAACAAGTAAATAAATAATTGAAAAACAAACAAATAAATAAATGAAACAACTAAATGTATAAAAATGGAACATAAATAGATAAATAAATAAATCTCTCCATGTAACATCAGAATCCTGTTCACTCATCCAATGAAAGGACGGACTTTCCCGTGGATTCTTCCGATGAGTAGGCATACTGGACCTTCATCGCCTGGTATAGGTTTTCCTGTGGGATACGAGACCTATTCTGGGGGCCGTTGTTTTCTCACAGCGTCCTGCATGGGAAAAAGTCCTCCGACCCTATATTATGCTTTCGCTGATCCCTCTTCTTTTGAATAACAGGTGTTCTGTCTTTTTCCAGCGGTAGGCTGATAAAATACCAGTATGAAATATCATCATCATCATCATCAGGTGCCCTGCCGCATGGCGTTGGCGACCATGGACTTCCAACCATCTCTATCTCTCGTTGCCCCCAGCATCTCCCCCACCCTCCTCATCTCCAGCCACTCTGCAAGTCCGTCCAGCATTCTCTCCCTGGGTCTACCTGGTGCTCTCTTTCCCTCCAGCTTTCCCGTTGTGACCAGGTGCTCCAAATCCTCCTTCCTTATAAAATGGCCTATAAATGTTGCCTGTCTTTTCCTAATCTTCCTTAGGAGTGATCTACTTGTGTCTGCCTCCATCAAGAGTCTCGTTTGTTTTCTTTGCTGTCCATGGAACTCTCAACATTCTTCTGAGAAACCACATCTCGGCTGCCTCAATCTTGCTCTGGCTTTGCGTGCTGACTGTCCATGCCTCGCATCCGTACAACAGTATTGGTTCTATATAACATTCAAGGACTCTCTTTCTGATGTTAATTGATAGGCATTTGTTGGTAAGAATGCTTGTCATCTTCTTGAATGCTGTTTTGGCTTGGCCGATTCTGTCAGCTATTTCCGATGTGCATCTGCCGTCTGATGAAATGACCGTTCCCAGGTATTTGAACTTATTAACCTGTGTCAAGGTTGTGCCATTTGCTTTTATTTGGCATGAGGGGATTTCATGTTTTTTACTGATCACCATGACTTCAGTCTTCCTGCTGTTTAGTTCCAACCCCTTACCTTTGTTTTCTATTTCTAGTATATTCACAAGGTTTTGTAGGTCCCTTTCATTTTCTGCAATTAGCACGGTGTCATCTGCGTACCGAATGTTGTTTATCATTTTCCCTCCAACCTTTAATCCAGGGTCTCTTCTACGTTTCTCATGATGTTTTCGCTATATAGTGAAAACAGATCTGGTGACAAAACACAACCCTGTCTGACTCCTCTTTTGATGTTTTGGAAAGAGCTTATATTGTTTTCTATTCTCGTTGCAGCTGTTTGTTCCCAGTACATATTCCTGATAATTCGTAGATCTTTTCCATCAACATTGAGTCTTTCTAGTTGGTTGATCAATTCTCATGTCGTACCCGATCGAAAGCCTTGGTATAGTCAACAAAGCATAAATACAAATCCTTATTCATCTCAATTGACCTCTCTATGATAGTTCTTAGGATGTATATGGCATTAATAGTTCCTTTCCTTTCCGCAAATCCACACTGTTCTTCTGCTATTTCTCTTTTGATTCTATTCCTTGTCCTCATGATTATTCTTAACAGGATTTTTGTTACATGACTCATCAAACTGATTGTGCGATGGAGTTCGCATTTTATAGCCCCTGTCTTCTTTGGAAGTGCAATGAAAATTGATTTTGACATATCTTTGGGGATTTTTCCAGTGTCATAAATTTCATTTAGGAGGACTTTATTTTTTCTATGCCAAATTCCTCCAGGGCTTCAATCATCTCTGTAGTAATGTTGTCTGGTCCTGGGGCTTTTCCTGGTTTCATCTTTTTCAGTGCTGCTCTAACTTCATCTTTCATTATGGGTGGTCCTTCAAAGTTCTTTTTTATAATGTGTTCTTCGTTTCTGTCATCCTCAAAAAGGTCTTTAATATACTCTCCCCATCTGTCCAGTATTTTGTCTTTTTCTATGATAAGCGTGCCATCTTTCGATTTTAAGCAACCAGTTAATGTGCATGTATTTTTCCTGTGGACAGTTTCTTTAATTCGTCTGTACATACTCTGAGGATCCATTTTGTGTCGTCTTCTATCTCTTTGCATTTTGTGTTCAGCCAAGCTTCCTTAGCTTCATTGCACCTATACCTGATTTCTTTGTTTATCTTCCTGTATTTCCTCGTTTCTCTTTGCCCTCCTCCTTTCCTCCATCAAGCCCAAAATTTCATTAGTCATCCAGCTCATTTTTGCTTTTCTATCTGCCTTAGGGATTTCTTCACAAGCTTCATTTATCGAACTTCTCAACTTTGTCCATTGTTCC
>JAPXFY010000026.1:44077131-44079631 GCA_030674185.1 Monoplex corrugatus | reverse complement strand
CTATCCAGACAGGATGTTTTATCCAGACAGGTTCTATCCAGACAGGAAGTTTTATCCAGACAGGATGTTTTATCCAGACAGGATGTTTTATCCAGACAGGAAGTTTTATCCAGACAGGTTCTATCCAGACAGGAAGTTTTATCCAGACAGGTTCTATCCAGACAGGAAGTTTTATCCAGACAGGTTCTATCCAGACAGGATGTTTTATCCAGACAGGAAGTTTTATCCAGACAGGATGTTTTATCCAGACAGGATGTTTCATCCACACAGGTTCTATCCAGACAGGAAGTTTTATCCAGACAGGAAGTTTTATCCAGACAGGAAGTGTTATCCAGACAGGAAGTTTTATCCAGACAAGTTCTATCCAGACAGGAAGTTTCATCCACACAGGTTCTATCCAGACAGGAAGTTTTATCCAGACAGGAAGTTTTATCCAGACAGGATGTTTTATCCAGACAGGATGTTTTATCCAGACAGGTTGTATCCAGATAGGAAGTTTTATCCAGACATTTTCTATCCAGACAGGAAGTTTCATTCAGACAGACCTTACGTAGACTGGAAGCGTCATCCAGACAGGAAGTTTCACCCAAGTGGACAGTAAGGAAGTGGAACTCTTCATGTGTGGGTGAAGCTGAAATTAATCCTGCTACGCTGTTTCCGTCTGGTGAATGTGCCCGTATGTTGGTTTTTGAATACTGTTGAAGAACAAAAGGTGAAAAGCCGGTAGGTGTCTCTGCGATCATTGTTACGTCAAGTTCTAAGGTGAGTAGATCTACGGAAGAACGCATTTCTTTTTCATGTCTACATCTCATTTCTCCCGCACTCTCTCTCTCTCTCTCTTTCTGTTTCCTACAAAAACAAGTAAAACAATTGGCCCCGTTATTCACTATTTGAAACAAGATTATGAATTACATTTACGTGCTCTCTGTCTGGCTTCACACACGCATACAGTATTTGCCGAGTGGCAATGATGACTAAGATGATGATGATGTGGAAATCAATAACATGGAACAGGGAATAGGATAACGTAGTGATTAGACCGTTCTCTTAACTAAAAACAACAACAACAACAACAACAATAACAAACAAAAAAGCCCAATTCAAGCATTATTGAGCTGTAGTCATTAAATTGTTCTCTAAAACAAAACAAAACAAAACAAAAACAAAACTAAACTAAACTAAACAAAACTAAAACCAATTCAAACATGATCGAGCGTGGTTGCTGAACAGACGGGGTGCTTCGGTTCATTCCTGGGATATAGAACACACCATCCTAGTCTGTCCAGCTATTAACAGTTTACCTGACCCTCTTCAGGGACGTGGACGCTAAACGGCGCGGAAGGGGAGATAAGAACCTTCCTCGTGTAACTGGCTTTGACAGAAATGGAAGTCATTTAAAACCTCATTCCCCCAAGATTATGAGACATAATTTTGTGTTTATTTTCTTATACTATATATCGAATCATTCCAACGTAACTGAATTCATTGAATTCGAGAGAAAAAAAACAAAAACAAAACCACAAACACCATGTGTTCAAACAATAAAAGTGCATAAAAAACAAACAAACAAACAAACAACAGGAACCTTGTTTTCAGAGAAAGGGAGCGATAGGCGTTACAACCACAGACAAAATACGTCTACATGAAAATATCATTTCAACCAAAGACTCGCAAACAGAATACAACAAAAATACTCAATGCACACGCTTCCTCTTTGGAGGGTGGGGGTGGGGGTGGGGGGTGGGCGGGATGGAAGAAGAAGGGGAGCACGAGCACTTACAAACGTGCACGTAGGCGTGTCCACACGCGTGTACATGGATGCAGACGATACAAACACGCGTACGCAAAGTACGCAGGCATACTATGAGTATGGCCGTTTCGGAACGTAAATCTTGTTTCTAAGATAATGCACTTTAGTTAACGAAACAATGGACAAGCGTAATAACACTGGTGCAGGGTATTTCTTTTTTTTTTTTTTTTTATCTATTCACTTGCATCTGGACAACACAACCTGAACTCTGTTCATTTATTCGAAGAACATGGTGATCCCGCTCCCCCCCCCCCCCCACAACCCCAACCGCCCAATCCTACCCTCACCCCCATCCCCCACTCCACACAGACATTCTACATCTGTCGCAGGCACATTAATTCTGACCAAATCAAAAACCAAAACAACAAAAAAATACGAACTTACATTAGTTCAAACTACAAAAAATCAGTGAAATAAAAATAACACATTTGTTCACACTACAAAAATCAGTGAAATAAAAAAAACACTACAACAAAAAAAAACCCGCTTTCCCCCCCCCCCCCCTTTTTTTTTTGTGGGGGGGGTGGGGATGGGGAGGAATCTACAACACAGATGAGGACAGAAAACAATAAATAAAACAACGTCTTTCATATCGAGCGGCAACATTTGTTTATCATGCCTGGAATATTTCATGAAAAATAACAACAAAAAACAAACAAACAAAAAACAACACCTCGGCTGCGTTTTAGT
>JAPXFY010000026.1:44049631-44072131 GCA_030674185.1 Monoplex corrugatus | reverse complement strand
ACTAAGGACGTCAATGGTCCCCCGACACGTTCTTTCAAACTGACATCATTCATCAGGTGACGTCACGTCATTTTTTTTTTTTTACTCGATTACGTCAAGCGTCGTGAGCTGATGACGTGGACGCACCCTTTACCTGCAGGTCCAAGGGTTGGGTCTGATGCAGAAGGAGGTGGTGGTGGGCAAGAGGCAGGGGAAGGGGGAGGGGGAAAGTCACGTGACACCCCGATGGCGACTGACCAGGGGACAGACGCGGGCACGCGAAGACGAGGACGAGGCCGGACCCTGAGCCCCGCGACAGTGCGATCCGGAAACATCGTCCGCGCTCCTCACGTCTTCCACGGCCGACGCAGGACTGCGACTGTCCCCGAACGGTCGGAAGAGCTTGGTCGATAATGAGGATGACAACGACGACGACGCCGACGATGATGACGATGAATATGATGATGATGATGACGACGAGATGATGATGATGACACAGACGAAGAGCACGCCGACGCCGACGACAACAACGCGTTATGACTGGATGGCAGGGTGGGCTGGTGGTGGTGGTGGGTCAGCTGGGTGGACTCGCTGGTTGACGGCGGGAACGAAAGTGCCGGGGAGAGGCTGGTCCTTGACAAGGCGTAGGCCGCGTGCGTCGTGGGACTGGGTCTGAAGTCTGCGGGGGCAAAGTCGGGACTACCGGCGTTGACCACGTCAACCTCATCGCCCATAGTCCCCCCTCCTCCCTCCCCCTCCCCCTCCTCCTCCTCTCATCGTCATCATCGTCGTCGTTGTCGTTGTTGTCACCTCTCTTTTCTCTGATCTCCTCTCTATCGTCAGTCCGGACCTCGGCTTCTTCACCGTTCCCTTCGTCTTCTTTGTCGTCCTCAACCCGCTGAGGATGAGCCTGTTTGAAGAACTTGCTGCCTTCACTGGAGGTCGCAAAGCCTCTGGATGACACCGAGTTGTTCAACGGGGTCACATTCGACTGGAAGTAGGATGGCCCGTCCGCTAACGCTTCCTTCCTCCTCGCGAAAGCCGAATAATTTTCGCTGCTGGGTTCACGGGGTGAAGACTGCTGAGACCGATTCACCGCCTCCCGCTGCGACAACGGGGTCAAGGACATTGCTGACTCCTGAAACGAGGCTAGAGAAAAATGGCCGGCGCTCTGGGGAGGAGAGGTCTGGCAGAAACCTTCCGGTGGCGTCGTCGTTGTTTGACAGAGCCGGATGCTGTCCTTCGGCGAGAGAACTCGCATTTCGGTGACGTCCCTTGTCACCGGCAAGGTCGACGCGGTGCCTTCCCTTGGGCTGGTGGCCTGGGCGTGCTGGGTCTCGGTGTGCCGCCTGAGGTCCACTTTCCGCTGGAAGGAGCGACCACACTGCAGACACTCGAAAGGTTTGAACCCCGTGTGTTTCCTGCAGTGCGTGATCAGGTTGGAGCTCTGACTGAACGCTTTGCTGCAGTGTATGCACTTGTACGGCTTCTCGCCTGAAACACACACACACACACACACACACACACACACACACACACACACACACACACACACACACACACACTACACACACACACACACACACACATCACACACACACACACACACACATACACACACACACACACACACACACACACACATACAAGTCAGAAATACAATTTTAAACCACCGTTATTTGTAAAAAAAAAATTCTATTTCATAAAACCTCCTTTTCTCCCACTGGACGAAGCAGCAGGGAAGTTTTGAGTCTTCTTTCTCCCAAGTTTTGTATCTGGTGTTTATTCGTTTTGCTCATAAACGCACAAGTTGTAGATCCAGCCCTTGGGCGGGCCACACGTGGCTAGTTTGTTCTTTTGAAAAAGAAAACACGAAAGTAGAATCAAAAAGCCGGAGGGATGGAGAACACCAGGTAGACCCAGGGAGAAAATATTGGACGGACTTGCAGAGTGGCTGAGGACAGAGAGGGTGGAAGACGTGCTTGCGGCAACAAGGGATAGATACATATGGAGGGCCATGATCACCAACGCCATGCCGCAGAGCACTTGATGATGATGATGATGATGATGATGGAATCAGAACACGTATCTAATACAACCAGACAAGACAGGCGCAAGTTTTCGTCCAACTTGGTGGCCTTTGTCAAGCGTAAACGTATAAACACCAAATACAAACGCACACTCACACACACACACACACACACACACACACACACACACACACACACACACACACACACACACACACACACACCACACGCACGCACGTGCGCGTACACACACACACTCATACACACACACACACACGCACGCGCGCGCGCACACACACACACACACACACACACAACACACACATATCGTACTTTGTTTTGAATGCATCGAGTTTCCACCTATACATAAGGGACTGTATAGATCTGTTTGTAGTAGACTGTTTACTGATTTTGCTGATTTTAAAATCCATGCTATTAGTATTGTACTTTTTCTGATTATCTTGAAACAGTTTCCAAACATAGGCGTCTACTAAATTACAAGATTCATTTAAAGAGGGAGAAAGCTTTATGTTGTTTGATTCTGGTGAACCCTTAGCTCCTCGTTTGGCAGCCCTGTCAACCACATCGTTATGATGAAACGAACAATGCGATGGTATCCAACAAAAAGTAAGATCAGTTCCTCTTAGGGATAAGTAATGAATTAAATGGCTAATTTCTATTACCATTTGTCATGTTTAATCTTTCCTCCGACATTTGCATTGTCCTTGCTTCTTACTTGTTTTTCACATGGTTTCAGCCCGAACATGTTTTTTTATTTTTTTATGTTCGAGTGGGATAAAAGTAATATGAATTAAACTTGAACTTTTTTTTTTTTTCATTTTTATTTTCTTATTTTTCATTTATTTTATTTTATTTTTATTTTATTTTTTTTATTTCTATTTTTTTTTAAAACCAAGATTGACTACACGTAAACACCTGCATTTACCCTTCCTATTTCTACTCCCCTTCCCAACATCGCTTCGGTTTTGTTTTTTTGTTTGGTTTTTTTTGCCATTTATTTATCTATTTTATTTTATCTTTTATTTATCATTTATTTATCATTGTTATCATTGTTATCATTTTTTTTTGTTTTTTTGTCTAAAATCACTTAAGTGAATAGACTTTAAACCAATGACCACCACCACCACACATATCGTCTGCATTTTCATTACATGAGTAGCACTGGCTGAGTAACTACGACGTCGGTCTGATGACGTCACACGATTGAAAAGACAGAAAGTTTAAAAGATGAAAGGAAAAAAGAAAGGAGGGGGGGGGGTGTGCACAAGAATAAAAGAAATACAGAACAATGGAAAAAACAAAACAAAACAAAAAAGAATAAATGAACCAATGAATGAACAAACAATTGAACGAATAAACGAGAGAAAGCAACAAACGACAACAACAACAACAACAACAACAAAAATACGTCAATCAATCTAAGAAAGAGAGAGACACAGAAAAATAAATGAATAAGATAAAATGAAATAGAAAATATATGTATAAAAAAAACGGAAGAATGAAACAAATCAACAAAACTAAACGAATGAAAAAAAAAAAAAGAAAAGAAGAAAAAATACAAAAAACGAATAAGTCAACGAAAAAACGAACAAAAGACAGAAAGAAAGAAAGAAGAAAAAAAAAAAAAAAGAAAAATGTGACAACAATAAAAAGACCCTTTTAAAAAAAACAGGGGGGAAAAACACAAATAGAAAATGACCGTTTCAACAAAACAAAAGAAAGACAGACAGACAGACAGAAAGAAAGAAAACTAAGAAAGAAGAAAAAAGACACCAAAAATAGAGACGGAATAAAAAAAAAACCCACAAAAAACAACAACAACAACAACAACAGAAAGAGTAAAAGTACGGTAGGTAGACAAAATGAAAGACAGGAAAATCTTGAAATGATGGGGCATGAAGCCTCTATAGATCTATCATTACAATTATTGTTTCAAGTCCAGCCAGCCGACTGCGCACATCAGGGCTATAACCACCTAAAAACACACATGCCACCTCAATGATCCTGAAAAAAAAAAAGGAAATGAATTAAGTACACACAACAAAGCATGCAGGCACATAATTTAAGGATATGCCCATGACGTTGACCAGTCTGTCCAATTTATCTCCAGGAAGGGAAGGCCAGGGCGGGGGGGGGGGGGAGGGGGGGAGGGGTTGAAATAACAAACTGAATACAAGTGTAAAACCATAACCAAGTACATGTATAAAAAGTGGCCTATCACCTAAAATTGCTCCTGAAAAGAAAAACAAAAAAGCTGGCCTAGATTACTTAAAACTACTTCTAAACAGCAAATTTTCTTAGAGCTGAAACAAACAAACAAACAAACAAAACAAAACAAAACAAAACAAATGCAGTTTACTAAATGTACTCGGTCATCAATCCTAATAGAAAGTCCGTAAACCTTTATGAAATACGTGCAGGTGAATGGACTAACAGGGCAGAAAGTGATTGAACAGACGAAAAAAAAAAAAAAAAAAAAAAAAAGCAAAGGAACAAGGCAGAGACAAAGAGAGTAACAGAAAAAAAAAAAATCTCAGGCACAGAATGTCCACGAAAATGGGGATACTATTTTATTTTGAAAGAGCCCTGGTCACAGCACCAACTCAGGACCTGGCCAGCTCATGGGTTTATGTGCAGGCTTTAAGGCTTGTGCCATGATCACCATACACATGGCACCTGTGACGTTACTGCATATGGAATTCGTTCCGAGCGCGGAGACGTCGTCTTGAGAAACTGAAACTGCAACTGAAAGAGCCGCCGGCATCCTCAAAGAGGCGAGCAATGAAGCTGGGGAGAAGTGGAGTCAGTCAGCCAGTATGGTTAACCCTTTTGACTCCCGCACCCTGTCCACCAGCATCCTGCATTGTCAACCAAGGTAGCAAAGCAAAAAACTTAACTCTTTGACTACCTCACCCTGTTCATCAGCTTCCTGCAGGACTTCGGTAGACTGGGTAAGGGAATCAAAGAGTTAAGTTTTCGCAGTTGATTGGTAAGTGCAGGAGTCAAAGGGTATACAGTTCAGTTCTTATTGCTTATAGCCCAGCCGACTACTACAGCCATATCGGGGCTAAGTCAAAGGGTTAAACACACACTAAGACCTTCACTGCTGGGAACCGACAACTCATCATCCACAAAACGTGATAGACCGCTATGAGAATGAGAGTGGGGGGTGGGCAAGGGCGGGGGGGGGGAGGAGAGGGATACACAACGGAATTTCTGCCAATACTGTTGGTTTGCACTGCAAATACTGTGTATTTCTTCTCCAGTATCACCACCCATACCTTCCTAATAATATTAAGAGTACAAAGGAGTCAAGGGCCAGCCAAAACACTTGCTTGACAGGGAGAGGGGGAGGAGGCGGGGGGGGGGGACTTCTTCTCCTCGGAGGTGGAGGATCTTTTCCTGAACGGCTCTACCCAGAGTTACTTGCTACTAGCACCGCTTCTTTACTCCTTTCGCTGGGGCTCACCATCACAACCAGCAGCTAGTTCGTCAAACAGTCCAACACCCACCCCACCCCACCCCCATCCCCACCCCCACCCCCCACGAGGGGTCTGTGTTAGTCACCGAAGACACCCAGTCCCGCAAGATACTGACTGATACAGCTATACTAAAGGCGTCGTCAGAATCCCACAGTCGCTGGCAAGCTAAAGGCGACGTCAGACAGGCACATCACCAACAATTAACCAAGAGAAGTTCCACACTAGCAGACGACCCGGTGGGAAAAGACGTGTACGTTACCAGGCTTCCTGCCCAGACCGGCTAATTGGGAAAACGATACTGCGTGCACGGCTACGAAACACCTTTCCTTGGTGAACTGCTTCAGTTCGTGAGGAAATTTCCCAGGATAACCCTTTGACTCCCGCACCTTGTCCATCAACCACGCATCCTCCATTGTCAACCATGCTAGCAAAGCAAAAAGTTTTAACCCTTTGACTCCATTCCCCCCTATTCACCAGCTTCCTGCAGGAAGCTGGTGAATAGAATAAGGGAATAGGATGAGGAAGTCAAAGGGTTAAGTTTTTGCGGTTGGTGGACAGGGTGCAGGAGTCAAAAGGTTAAGTTTTTGCATTCGGTGGATAGGGTGCGGGAGTCAAAAGGTTATGTTTTTGCATTTGTTGGATAGGGTGCGGGAGTCAAAGGGTTAAGTTTTTGCAGTAGGTGGACAGGGTGCGGAAGTCAAAGGGTTAAGTTTTTGCAGGAGGTGGACAGGGTGCGGAGTCAAAGGGTTAAGTTTTTGCAGGAGGTGGACAGGGTGCGGAGTCAAAGGGTTAAGTTTTTGCAGGAGGTGGACAGGGTGCGGGAGTCAAAGGGTTAAATTTTTGCAGGAGGTGGACGGGGTGCGGGAGTCAAAGGGTTAAGTTTTTGCAGGAGGTGGACAGGGTGCGGAGTCAAAGGGTTAAGTTTTTGCAGGAGGTGGACAGGGTGCGGGAGTCAAAGGGTTAAGTTTTTGCAGGAGGTGGACAGGGTGCGGAAGTCAAAGGGACGAACTGTAAGCTCGGACAACAGTGTCCCAATGAGATAAATCACGTGAAAAAAAAAAAGAATTATGGTTTGGGAGTTCGTCCAAGAAGGACTTGTGGAGTCTTTTATTTAATGTCTGTTCACAAAAGTAATTTTACACACACACACACACACACACACACACAACACACACACACCACACACACACACACACACACACACACACACACACACACATACACACACACACACACACACACACACACACAAACTCACTCACACACACACAAACTCACTCTCACACAAATCACTCACACACACAAACTCACTCACACACACACACACAGCACACACACACACACACACACACACACACACACACACACACACACACACACAAAACACACACACACACACACACACACACACGAAAAGGGTGGGGGAGGGGGGGGAGTGGAAGTTTGAATGTAAGAAGGGGAATAATTACAATTAATAATTCAGAACAATGAATTAACAGTGTCAAATAATAACATACAACAATTAATTGACTCTTCATAACAATCTGCCAACAGAGGATCTGAGAATCAGCTGGACTATCGAAATAATATCATTACTTTTGTTGTACAGGATATCTCTATAGAGTCAGTACATGAAAAATCGAGATTGTTATTTTTGTATGTCGTTGGTAAGATTCATCATCATCATCATCATCATCAGGTGTCTTGCCGCATGGCGTTGGCGATTATGGACTTCCATCTGTCTCTATCTCTTGTTGCTTCAAGCATTTCTTCCACCCTCCCTGTCTTCAGCCACTCTGCAAGTCAGTCTAGTATCTTCTCCCTGGGTCTAGCCGGTGCTCTCCTTCCCTCCAGCTTTCCCGTTGTGACTAGGTGTTCCAATTCCCCTTTCCTCATAAAATGGCCTATGAATGTTGCCTGCCTTTTCCAAAATCTTCTTTCTGAATCATCTACTTGTGTCTGCCTCCATCAAGACTGTCTCGTTTGTTTTCTTTGCTGTCCATGGAACTCTCAACATCCTTCTTAGATACCACATCTCGGCTGCCTCAATCTTGTTCTGGCTTTGCTTGTTATTGTCCACGCCTCGCGACCGCACAACAGTATTGGTTCTATATAACATTCAAGAACTCCCGCATCCGCACCCGCACCCGCACCCGCACCCGCACCCGCACCCGCACCCGTAGGTAAGATAGGACATTCAAAGAGCATATGGTAAACTGATATGCTTTAACAAACATTGTGTATTTGTTTTCAGAGTTAAGCCTATTGTATACAAGGGACTTGTGGCAATCTGACAATTATGCGCTCCAATTCAATCGACTTTAGGTGACTTGGCAGACTCCTTCACCTCGCAAAACGTAAGTGCTGGCTAGGCCTGAAATGGAGAGAAAGGACCTAAATCCACTAAACCAACAAGGCTTAAAATGGAAATGGAGAGAGACCTAAAATCCACTAAACTGACAAGGCCTTGAAATGGAGAGGGACCTAAAATCCACTAAACAACAAGGCCTATGAAATGGAGAGGGACCTAAAATCCATAAACTGACAAGGCATTGAAATGGAGAGGGACCTAAAATCCACTAAACCGACAAGGCATTGAAATGGAGGAGAGGGACCTAAAATATACCACTAAACTGACAGGAGCCTTTGAAATAGAGAGGGACCTAAAATCCACTAAACTGACATGGCCTTGAAATAGAGAGGGACCTAAAATCCACTAAACTGACATGGCCTTGAAATGGAGAGGGACCTAAAATCCACTAAACTGACATGGCCTTGAAATGGAGAGGGACCTAAAATCCACTAAACTGACATGGCCTTGAAATAGAGAGGGGACCTAAAATCCACTAAACTGACAAGGCCTTGAAATGAGAGGGACCTAAAATCCACTAAACTGACATGGCCTTGAAATGGGAGAAGGGACCTAAAATCCACTAAACTGACATGGCCTTGAAATAGAGAGGGACCTAAAATCCACTAAACTGACATGGCCTTGAAATAGAGGGAGAGGGACTAAAATCCACTAAACTGACATGGCTTGAAATAGAGAGGGACTTAAAATCCACTAAACTGACATGGCTTGAAATAGAGAGGGACTTAAAATCCACTAAACTGACAAGGCTTGAAATAGAGAGGGACCTAAAAATCCACTAAACTGACAAGGCCTTGAAATGGGAGAGGGACCTAAAAATCCACTAAGACTGACATGGCTTGAAATAGAGGGAGAGGGACCTAAAAATCCACTAAACTGACATGGCTTGAAATAGGAGGGAGAGGGACTTAAAAATCCACTAACTGACATGGCCTTGAAATAGAGAAGGGACTAAAATCCACTAACTGACAGGCCTTGAAATGGGAGGGAGAGGGACCTAAAAATCCACTAAACTGACAAGGTTGAAATGGAGAGAGGACCTAAAATCCACTAAACGACAAGGTTGAAATGGGAGGGAGAGGACCTAAAATCCACTAAACGACATGGTTGAAATAGAGGAGAGGACTAAAATCCACTAAACTGACAAGGTTGAAATAGGGAGGGAGAGGTACCTAAAATCCACTAAACCGACAAGGTTGAAATAGGGAGGGAGAGGGATCTAAAATCCACTAAACTGACAAGGTTGAAATAGGGGAGGGAGAGGGACTTAAAATCCACTAAACTGACAAGGTTGAAATAGGGAGGGAGAGGGACCTAAAATCCACTAACTGACAAGGTTGAAATAGGGAGGGAGAGGGACCTAAAAATCCACTAACCGACAAGGTTGAAATAGGGAGGGAGAGGGACCTAAAATCCACTAAACTGACAAGGTTGAAATAGGGAGGGAGAGGGACTTAAAATCCACTAAACTGACAAGGTTGAAATGGGAGGGAGAGGGACTTAAAATCCACTAAACTGACAAGGTTGAAATAGGGAGGGAGAGGGACCTAAAATCCACTAAACTGACAAGGTTGAAATAGGGAGGGAGAGGGACCTAAAATCCACTAACTGACAAGGTTGAAATAGGGAGGGAGAGGGACCTAAAATCCACTAAACTGACAAGGTTGAAATAGGGAGGGAGAGGGACCTAAAATCCACTAAACTGACAAGGTTGAAATAGGGAGGGAGAGGGACCTTAAAATCCACTAAACTGACAAGGTTGAAATAGGGAGGGAGAGGGACCTAAAATCCACTAACTGACAAGGTTGAAATAGGGAGGGAGAGGGACCTAAAAATCCACTAAGCTGACAAGGTTGAAATAGGGAGGGAGAGGGACCTAAAAATCCACTAAACTGACAAGGTTGAAATAGGGGAAGGGAGAGGGACCTAAAAATCCACTAACTGACAAGGTTGAAATAGGGAGGGAGAGGGACCTAAAAATCCACTAAGCTGACAAGGCCTTGAAATGGAGAGGGAGAGGGACCTAAAAATCCACTAAACTGACAGAAGACTTGACTGGAATACTAAGAAGGGGGCAGCAAACCTGGCCAGTTTTCATGCTGTATGCTAGGTTAGGTCTGATACATCAGACCTTGAGTCCGCAACTCTACATGTACTGATCATGCAGCTGTACTCATTATCTTTTATTAATTATTTATTATTATTGTGTAAAGCCCAGCCAACTGCGTAGAACCATACCAGGGATATAGCCGTTTCAATACACACAATAAATACTTTAACAAGAAAAAAGGAAAAGAAAATTGAGTTGAAGAGATCAATGCATTCGCGCACATAATCTAAGGAAATGCCCCCAGCTTTGACCACTCCGTCCAAATTATCGCACAGGGGATTTAAAAAACACACCTGAATGCAAAGTTAAGCATTCCTAAGAATACCAGAACATATATAAAAACAGGCATAAATTAACTAAAATCGCTTCCGCATATCTCACCTCACTAGAGCCGAAAATGCACTTAATTAATACATGTACACAATTATCAATACTAAGAAAAAGTACGAAAGACTTTACCGAACACATACAGGTGAATGGACCAGCAAGACAGAAAACGATAGGAAAAAATGACAGAAAGCAAAGGAACAAGGCACAAACAAAGAGAGTGACAGAGAAAAGAGGACATTTCTAGCAAAGAATTTCCAGAAGGTGGAGATACTGTTTATACTGAAAGAGCCCCCGGCATCCCCATAGGGACACACACACACACACACACACACACACACACACACACACACACACACACACACACACACACACACACACAACACACACACAGATACCAGAAAAACAAAGAGATGACTAAGAGTGGTGAATACAGGGATTAAGTCTAACGCTGGAGAAGAGGAGGAGGAGGAAGACGAAGGAGATGAAGAAGAAGAGGGAACGAGGTCGTTACCTAATCGACACTGCTGATGGAAGAGGAGGGGGAGGGGGAAAGGGGAACGGAGGTTCAAAAGAAATTAAACTTCTTTTCCCAGACGTTCATTTGGAGTAGCGGAGGGGTAGAGGGGTGATGGGGGTAAGGGGGGGCGAAGGGGTCAAGAAATGGCGGGGCCAATCAAGGGTAAGATGTATCGCCTTACTCACCGCAAGGCCCTCTCTAACAGACAGGGGAGACAACGGGATGTGACAGTTGCGAAATCAGCGTCCCTCCACTGGGTCAGCCTCTTTGAAACCCAACCTCAGCTTGGGGCTGGAACCGCCCAGCAGCAGACCTCCCCATCAGGGAACGTCAGGGTCCGTGGTGCCACTGGGAGGGGGGCATGGGGGGGGGGAAGCACGGGAGGCCACGGCATCACGGCGCTTCAACACAAGCCAGCTCCCCTCCCCCCCCCCACCTTCCTCCTCCCTGGAGACACTCCCAGCCTTGCCCCCACGTGACTTCCGCCAAAGCCTTCCCATGATTCACGACCAACCCGCACGTCACTTCCGGTACCAACCCGCCATGATTCACTGCTTGCTCATCGCACTGCCTAGCATCCATCATGCGCCGCGCGAAACTCCTAAGGTTCCAGGCCCGCCAGGCAAGAGGTCGCCTCCCTTTAACCTTTTGAATCCCTCAGCTTATCCGTCAGTTTCCTACAAGAAGCCTAAAGACATCCTGAAGTATTAACCCTTTCACTCCTTCCTCTATTCTTCCCGCAGAAGCCTGGCGGTGGACCCAGGGTAAAGGGAAATGAAAGGGTTAAGTGAGCCAACTCGCTGCCTGCTAAGGGAGAGGGGACTGTGGTGGCGTTTGGGAGGAGGGCAAGAGAGTAAGAAGGTGGGGGGGGGGGGGGAAGGAGGCATGTCCTGTCCCTAATTGGGTCAGGTCAGGGGTTAAAGACGCCGCGCGTGCAGAAAACAAGAGAAGTCAGCAACAATGCTGGGGGGCGGGGAGTGGGGGTCAGTTTACTCCACACACCACACACACACAACACACACACACCCCACACACACAACCACCACACACACATACATACACACACACACACTACAAATACAAACAGCAGAGTTATAATTTGCACTGCCATTCAGCTGTCATGAAATACATTATAGTGGGGGTGGTGGGGGTTGGGGTGGCGGGGCTGCGATGGGATGGGGGTGGGGGAGGAGGGACTGTTCCCACACAGCCCATATATATCTTTTTTCCTGTACTTGCCAGTTTAGTCCCAGCCCGCACAACACACATTCAAACACAGAGCGCGCACACACACACACATTCAAACACAGAGTGCGCGCACACACACACACACACTCAAACACAGAGCGCGCGCACACACACAACTCAAACACAGAGCACACACACACACACACACACTCAACACAGAGGCACACACACAACACACAATACTCAGAGCACACACACACACACACACACACACACTCAAACACAGAGCGCACACACACACACACACACACTCAAACACAGAGCCCACACACACACACACACACTCAAACACAGAGCACACACACACACACACACACTCAAACACAGAGCACACACACACAACACCAACACATACTCAGAGCACACACACAACACAACACACAACACAGAGCACACACACACCACACACCACAGAGCACACACACAAACACACACATCAACCAGAGCACACACACACACACACACACTCAAACACAGAGCACACACACACACACACACACACTCAAACACAGAGCACACACACACACACACACATCAACACAGAGCACACACACACACACACACTCAAACACAGAGCACACACACCACACACACACACACACACACTCAACACAGAGCACACACACACACTACCAACAAACACACTCATACACAGAGCACACAACTACACACACACAAACCACACACACACACACACACACACACTACACACACACACACACTACAATCACAACACACAAAACAACACACAACACACAACACACACACACACACACACACACACACACACACACACACACACACACACACACACACACACACACACACACACACACACACCAAACACACACACACACACACACACACCACACACACACACACACACACACACAACCACACAACACACACACACAAGGCAGCGGGGATCACATCAGAGAGTGTGTTCCAAAACAACACACACAAAATAACCTGGGGGCTCGATGGAACAAAAAATGGCGTCTTAGCTGTTGACTGGACTGACATGGACCTAACAGGCACAACGGGAGTGGGCAGCCCTGGGAGACGAAATCTGCTTCCCTGGAAATGAAGCGCGCCGAAGAGACGAGAGGCAAAAACCCCGCGAGAGAGCCTCAGGTGTTTTTGAGGCCCGCCGCGCCGCCATGTTTGCGGAGCGCGAGTCGGAAAGAGACAATTACATTGCTCATTTTAATCGCTCTCGCTTCATTACTAGCGCCCGGCCACGCCCCTTCCGCCGCGCCCCCCCCCCCCCCCCGGGGAAGAGTGAGAGAGAGAGCAAGAGAGAGAGAGACGGCCCCACCCCTACCGCTATCCCCCATCCCCCACGTTTACTCCCACAGGGAGCGCGAGGGACGCGCGGCCAATCTGAAGAAGATAATTGAGTCAACGAGTTGGAGGCGAGTTGTCCTTCCTTATTGCCGCTCCCCCGTCACTGTAAATCACAGTGCAACACACCTACCCCTTGGTCACTTTGCTCTTGCAATCCCCGCTTCTCGGTGTTCTCTCGGCTCTCTCGACTGCTACGGTGATCGATAGGGGCCTTGATTTGGGGCCGCTAATGAGGTTACGCGCTGGTAAAGAGTGAGGGTAAATCACAATGTAGCACTGTCACCGGTGGAGAGACTTCCAAGCGTTCAAATCTGAATCACTTCAGGTTTTAGCGGCTGAGCTCGCTGTGGAGTTGTAAAAGTGCTGAGTGTCTGAAGCAGTGGTAATTTCTTTTTTCCCCGTTAAAGACAATTAACAACTATCACTTCAGACGCAACTGGCCTACTTGAAAAGAGATATGGAATATTCCGTCAAGACACGTTTGTCAGTGTCGACAGACCGAGTGAATTAATTTAAAAACAAACAAACATAACATGTTTGAACCCCTTGACTCCCGGACCCTATCCATCTGCGAAAAACGTAACCCTTTGAGTCCCTCACCCTATCCACCAGCGTCATACAGGAAGGTGTGGATAGGGCGAGGGACTCAAAAGAACATGTAGCTGGTGAAGTTGGTGGTGAAGCTGATGGTCTTGCCTCTCCATATTTCGTTCAGTCAGTCTGGCCATGTCTGCCATTGCTGTCTGCTAGATAATTATTTGCACTTTTGGGTGAAGTGCGTATAGAAATGTCCGAATGCCATGAATTTTCCGTTGAACAAACTCCAAAACTGACTCCTCAAGCTGACACAATTTGCTTCTGTTACACTTTTGAAAGGACACTTGTCTGCCTTCGTCTAAAAGCACATGTGTGAAAGACGTTAAAAGTACGGTAATGACAAACTTGTTTGCCTCTGTTTCTTCTTCTTCTGCTTCTACTACTACTACTGCTATTAACTACTATATACTAATACTACTACTACTACTACTATTAGTATTACTTCTTCTTCTTCTTTCCTCTTCTTTTTGAATAACAAAGAACCGAAGGCCGTTCCAACTTAGATGATACAATTAATTCACCAAAAGTTTTCTTTTTTCAGGATCATCGCACTAGGCGTTCCTTGTGCTCCCCCTCCCCCACTCCCCCATCCCATCCCACCCATCATAATGGCCACAAAACCTGGGACAGTTATTACAATGACATGACGATGATGGCGACGAGGATGATAATCATGATGCTAAAAGTTCCATGAAAGATCGAGACTGCGTGACAGGGCTTGTACTCCACGCTTACTATCATAACACACATCCTGGCGTTAATCAGGCCCGAGAGATGCAAGACACCTGCGGTGTTGGTCAGGAGATTCGGCGAGCAACCCAGTCAGTTACTACTTCCATTTCACGCCTACACCACACTCAAGCCGACAACGTCCATCAGCCGGACACAGAAAGGCAAGAAACTGTTTTATTTTTCGCACGTGAAACGACTCAGATGACATACATACACTCCGACTGTTTTCTGTGACCACTGACCACAAAGAGAGTCAGTCAAAGAGTGATTCCCATAGCAAGCAGTGTGCTGAAGAACTCAGGGCAAGCAGAAGAATAAATGGGGTTCTAGTTCTACCTCACAAGCAAACCAAAAGATTCCAGGGGAAAAGGAGAAGGTAGAAAAAAGGAGAAGGTAGAAAAACCTATCTGACAGAATCACCAACAAAAGACGACTCCTTTAAATTAAGAGAAGATTCCTCCAATACCCCCCCCCCCCCCCCCTGAAAGAACGAAGGTGGGGCTGTCGGAGATCATAATCGCCCATAAAAGCCGGCTATTCAGAAATCATACCAACCACCACCATCACCACTATCCCTTCCCCTTCCAAGGTTGGCGTCCGGATTACATCCCCGAAAGCGAGAGTTTCAGAGATCATAGCCCAAAGCTAACAGTTGGGAAAGGGACCAGCTTTCACTTTCTGGTCACAAAGAAAATCATTTGCCGGCCGCTACCAGCAATGAGGGGAAGAGCAAAATCGAATTACGGCGGTTTTTGATGGGGGGGGGGGGGGAGGGGGGAGGGGAGGGGAGTGAGGGTGGTAGTGGTGGGTGGTGGACTGGGGACAGAGTTGTCAGAACTGCACAAAAAAGAAATCCTTCCCAGAATCTGCACACCCACACGACAGCCGCCACGGAGGGAGAGAGGGGGGGGGGGGGGAACAGCAGCAGACAGCAAAACGGGTTTGGGGGATGGCTTCGTGGTTTGAAGTTATCGGCGTGATGGGATAAGTGTGAAGCGATAAGTGCGATGTGGTTTATAGTGTGTGTGTGTGATGTGTGTGTGTGTGCGCGCGCGAGCGCGTGCGCGCAAGCGTGTGTGCGAACATGTGGTGTGTGTGTGTGTGTGTGTGTGTGTGTGTGTGTGTGTGTGTGTATGTGTGTGTGTGTGTGTACCAGCATCCTGCATCGTCAACCATCTGGCAAAGCAAAAACTTAACCCTTTGACTCCCTCACCCAATCCGCCACCTTCCCGCTGATGCTGATGGATAGGGAGGATGTGGGAGTCAAAGGGTTCAAGTTTTTGCAATTGGTGGATAAGGTGTTGGAGTCAAAGAGTTCAGAGGGACTCATCGCACTCGGACAGTTCCATATGCGCTGAACCCACACCCGCCAGCTATTATCTGACAGACTCCCTGAGCCTGCGCAAAACCAGCACTGGCAGGGTCGTGAAATGAGGAGGGGGGAGGAGGTGAAAGAAAGGGGGGGGGGTGATGGTGAAAGAAGGGACTATTGAAACACTAAGCTGACATGATCAGAATGATGGAAACATTAATTTAAGACGGGCAGCCAACAGGCCAGTTTATAATGTTGCCGGCTGGGATTAAACTCGAGATATCGGATCTTGAGTCCACGTGCTCCGTGACAGAAGCAACCAGCCCACGTATAAGAATTACCAAGATAAGTTTGTATATCTTTTGACGGCGTTTTGGTCAAATCAGATTATCAACACAAGTATTGTTGTCATGTTACATCGGCATATCTGCAAAGTTGTTTTTTTCCTCTTTCCTTCTTTTTTTTTTTTTTAAGGGGGAGGGTGTGACGGGTGCGCGGGTGGGTGGGGGTGGGGTGGGGTAGGATGGATGTGAGAGAGAGGGAAAGTTTTAGATCTATATAAATTGGAACCCCAAGACTAACCTTTCTTCACACTTCTTCACAAGATGATAAATGTGCACAAAAGCAGAGAGGGGAAAGACTGGAAAACACAGAAGGTAAGTCAAGCACAGAGAAAGAGAGAGAGACAGAGAGAGAGAGAGAGAGACTAGAGAGAGAAAAAAAGAGACAGAGAGAGATGAAGAGACAGAAACAGAGAGAGAATGAATGAATAATGAATGAATGAATGAATGAATGGATGGATGAATGGATGAATGAATGAATGAATGAAATGAATGGATGAATGAATGAATGAATGAATGAATGAATGATAAACCTGAGTCATGTTAATTTCAAGAGGGGGTAGGGGGGGGGGGGCGTCAAAATCAATAATCATGTATACATTCACATATCACAGACATAAAACAATACACACATTTAAAAAATGTATTTTCAAAAAAGTAGGGAAAACTGATGTACTAATACATTAAGAGAGAGAGAGAGAGAGAGAGAGAGAGAGACAGAGAGAGAGACAGACAGACAGAAGACGAGAGAGACAGACAGAGAGAGAGAGAGAGCAGACGAGAGAGAGAGAGAGAGAGAAGTCCAGACTTCAGATTTCAGAACACTTTATTACTCAAGGATAGTGGCATTAGGTCCTTTTGAAGACAGAGACAGAGAGAGATAACAGAGAGAGAGAGACAGACAGACAGAGGAGCAGACAGACAGACAGAAGACAGAGACAAAGACAACAGACAACAGAGACAGAGACAGACAGACAGACAGACAGCAGACAGAGACAGAACACACAGAGACCAGACAGACAAAGACAGACAGACAGAGACAGACACACAGAGACAAAGACAGACAGACAGACAGATGGACAGACAGACAGACATATAGAAAGGGGAAGAAAGGGGAGGGGGGGTGAGGATGCGCGTGTGGTGACACGGCAGTGTAATGAGTTTTGTAAACGGTCCCTCCCCGATGTCTCTGTTTGCATGCTAATGAGCCAGCCGACGCCACCACCGCCACTCTTGCCACCACCACTACCACCACCACCACCTACAGCCGCGGCCAGCCTTCCCTTAACCCCTTTCACTTCTTCCGTCAGTCCATCATCAGATGATTCCGGCAGGAAGAAGCTGAGAAGGCTGGAGGGGGTGGGGGTGGGGATGGAAGGAGTGAAAGGGTTAAAGGGTAAGACTTCGTTCTGCACCATTCTCTGCTTCATACAAAACAGTATTGTAATGATGTTCACTTCGCATCTCGGTCTCTTTCAGCCCCTCCTTCCCCCCCCCTCTCTCTCTCTCTCTCACACACACACACACACACACTCTCTCTCTCTCTCACACCACTCTCTCTCCAATCTCCCTTCTCCCCTTCTCAAATAGCTCTATCATAATATTGGTCATTACTTTGTACATCCAAACTTTGTATATATATTATGTTGACCTACGTTCACATAATCCTTTTCGACAGGCCGTGGTCCATAACATGAATAAAGAAAGCAACTCCTCTCCTCTCTCTCTCTCTGTCTGTCTGTCTGTCTCTCTCTCTCTCTCTCTCTCTTTCCACTCTCCCTTCTCCCTCTCTCAAATAACTCTATCAATCACATTATTGGTCATTACTTTGTACATCTAATGTTTTTATATATGTATTATGTTGACGTATGTTCACATATTCCTTTATGAGAGGCCCATGACATGAATGAATCGAGACTCTCTCTCTCTCTCTCTCTCTCGCTCTCCTCTCTCTCTCTTTCATTGGTGTGTGTGTGTTGTGTGTGTGTGTGTGTGTGTGTGTGGTGTGTGTGTGTGGTGTGGGTGTGGTGTATGTATGTGTGTGTGTGGGGGGAGGTGCGTGTTGTATGTATGTATGTGTGTGTGTGTGGTGTGTGTGTGTGTGGTGTGTGTGTGGGGTGTGTGTGTGTGTGTGTGTGTGTGTGTGTGTGTGTGTGCCTGCTACTCTGTAATGTCCCAGACGCTCGGTTCCCCGACTGCTCAATGGCTTGTCCGCTCACATCTCGTCAAGTTCTCGACATAACGTGACTTGCTTTGAGTCCTTTCACCAACATTTTGTTTCTTCCCCCCCCCCCCCTCATCATTTTTTTTTTTCGTCTTCACTCACACCCCCCCCCCCCCCGTTCCTTCTCCCCCACCAATGTACTTTTAAACAGAAATGGGAGGGAGAAGAGAGAGAGAGGAGAGAGAGAGAGAGAGATAGAGAGAGCGAGAGAGAGAGAGAGAGGAGGGGAGAGAGAGAGAGGAGGAGAGAGAGAAGAAAACACACAACAATAAAAGAAAAGAGCAATATCAGCGATGACATCAACAACAACAACAAAATCCGATTAAATACATGACAAATGAAAGCGAGAAAAAAAGTTTTAAAAAAAAGAAAAGAAGAAGACTCTCCTTTACAAAAATGCCGAATATTTGTCAGCAAAGATTTCTTCGAGGATCGTCTTTTTGTTTTGTTTTGTTTTGTTTTGTTTTTGTCTTTCTTTCTTCATTGTATTATGTGTTCTGCATATTGATTTTATCTACATGTGGGCGTGCCTTTGGTAAAATTTAGGAAAATCTTGTAAATTTTAGGTGACTAACTGATCGGGCAAAAAGTTTGGTGAATGCTAAGTTTGAACAGGAAGCTGGGGAAAGGGTGAGAGTGTGAAAAGGTTAGGCTAAGGATGTGAAAGGGTTAAGTTTTTGCTTTGCTGTCATGGGCTGACAATGTGGGATGCTGGCAGATGGGATGAGGGAGTCAAAGGGTTAAATAACATACGCAGTGACAATTTTCATAATTAGGATCTTTGGAACAGTAATTAAGTACAAACAGAGCACCTTGAACTTCAACAGTTTGGAGGAATAATGGATTTGATATATTGAAAAATACGACACAGACAAATGAAAGAAGAAAATATGGCACGGATGAAAGAAAGAAGAAAATATGGCACAGACAAATGAAAGAAGAAAATATGGCACGGATGAAAGAAAGAAGAAAATATGGCACAGACAAATGAAAGAAGAAAATATGGCACGGATGAAAGAAAGAAGAAAATATGACACAGATAAATGAAAGAAGAAAATATGACACAGATAAATGAAAGAAGAAATTTTGACACAGATAATGAAAGAAGAAATATACAAAACAGATAAATGAAAGAAGAAAATATGACACAGATAAAAGAAAGAAGAAAATATGACACAGATAAATGAAAGAAGAAAATATACACAGATAAATGAAAGAAGAAAATATGAACACAGATAAATGAAAGAAGAAAATATGACACAGATAAATGAAAGAAGAAAATATGGCACAGACAAATGAAAGAAGAAAATATGGCACGATGAAAGAAAGAAGAAAATATGACACAGATAAATGAAAGAAGAAATATGACACAGACAAATGAAAGAAGAAAACACAGATAAATGAAAGAAGAAAATATGACACAGACAATGAGAGAAAACAAGATAAATGAAAGAAGAAAACACAGATAAAGAAGAAAAATATGACACAGATAAATGAAAGAAAAATATAAAACAGATAAATGAAGAGAAAATATGACACAGATAATGAAAGAAAAAAATATGACACAGATAAATGAAAGAAAAATATGACACAGATAAATGAAAAAAAATGACAAGATAAATAAAAAAAATATGACACAGATAAATGAAAGAAGAAAATATGACCGACAAATGAAAGAGAAACACAGATAATGAAGAAAAACACATAAAGAAAGAAAAAAATATAACACAGATAAATGAAGAAGAAATATGCAAGACAAATAAAGAAGAAACACAGATAAATGAAAGAAGAAACACAGATAAAGAAGAAAATATGACACAGATAAATGAAAGAAGAAAATATAACACAGATAAATGAAAGAAGAATATGACACAGATAATAAGAAGAAAACACAGAAATGAAGAAAAAATGACAAGATAAATGAAAGAAAAAAATATAACACAGATAAATGAAGAAAAAATATAACACAGATAAATGAAGAAGAAAATATAACAAGAAATAAGAGAATATAACACAGATAAATGAAAGAAGAAAATATAACACAGATAAATGAAAGAAGAAAATATGACACAGATAAATGAAAGAAGAAATTATAACACAGATAAATGAAGAAGAAAATATAACACAGATAAATGAAAGAAGACTGTTCACTTCACAGGAAGTACAGAATAAAATCCAACAAAACTACACTAATGTCGTGAGTGTTATTCCCAGTACTTGGACACAATAGATAAACAACAGTGGTGTAGATATAAGTCTACATAGTTTTAAAAAAAGAAAAACATGGAGTGATGCAGGAGCATACGATACTTAACTAGCTGCAATCTTAAAAAATGTTAACAGACCAAAAAGAAGAAAAAAAAGAGCAACCAATTTAACTACAATACGTGCATACAACTTTAGGCTAAAAACAACTTAACTTCAAGACAGATCACATCGTTTAGACCATATCTCGAAACCACAGAAACTAGATTAAGAGAAATACAATGGCAAATTCTCCACAATATATACACTACAAATATATTGTTACACAAAGTGAAAATAAAAGAAAATAACAAGCGTTCCTTTTGTTGGAATGAAACCGACTTCATTGAGTATTTCTTCTTTGAATGTACCCTAGTTCCTAAATTCTGGGAAAAGGTCGAAAAATATGTAAAAGCCCTTCACTGGAAAGGTAGTTAAATTCACTCTGAATGACTTACTCTTTGATCTTTAAAGGCTTAAATATCAATACTGATGTAAGAAATACAGTAAAAACAACAACGACAACAACAAAAACAACAACAACAAAAAACACTTTTAATGGCAAAATGTGCATCAACATTGCTAAAAAGACGAATGCTTTGACGCAACTTTCATATTTGAAAAACAGATGCAAATTAGAAAAAAGAACCAGTATCACCCTTAACAAACTCCCAGCGGGAATGCCGGGGGCTCTTTCAGTATAAGTTTAATAGTATCCCCACCTTCTGGAAATTCTGTGCTAGAAATTCCCTCTTTTCTGTCACTCTCTTTGTTTTCCCTTAGTCTTTTACTTTCTGTCATTTCTTCCTATCATTTTTGCCTTGCTGGTCCATTCACCTGAAATGTGTTCGATGAAGTCTTGCGGTTTTTTTTTTCCTTAGGATTAATAATTGGGTACGTGTATTAAGTGCATTTTCTGGCTCTAGGGAAATGAGATATGCGGAAGCAATTTTTAGGTAATTTTAAGCCTGTTTTTATGTATGTTTTAGTGTCCTTAAATACGTTTATATTTGTATTCAGTTTTTTTTCCTTCTAATTCCCCTGTGTGATTAATTGGACGGAGTGGTCAGCGCCAGGGGCATCTCCTTAGATTATGTGCGCGAATGTATTGATATGTGTACTTAATTCCTTTTCTTTATTTTTTTTCTTCTTTTACTTGTTGACGTAGTATGTTTTGAAATGGGTTATAGACCCTGATATGGCTCCACGCAGTCGGCTGGGGTTTAAACAAAAATAACAATAACAACAAAGTTCGAAAATATGGGAAAAGTCGAAAAGTGTGTATAGCCGTTCACTGGAAAATAAATAAAATTCGCTCCGAATGAAATACTGTTTGGTCTTTACAAGGCAAGATGTCTGCTGTGAGAAATACAGTAAACAAAAAAACTTTTAATTGTCAAAGTGTGCAGTCAGCACTGCTAAAAAGACGAATGTTTTGACGCAATTTCACAATTATTTGAAAACTAGATGCAAATTTTGAAAAATGAACCAGTATCACCCTTAACAAATAGATCCGAAGGCATGCATTTTAGCCAACCTGCGGCTAGTTATCATTCTTCCCTTGGTCCTTATAGGATAGACATAAGAAGTAATAATAATAATAATAATAACAATA
>JAPXFY010000026.1:44032131-44042131 GCA_030674185.1 Monoplex corrugatus | reverse complement strand
GCCGCGCATTACACATTAAGCAGACTTTTTCAGTGGTGTGGAGCACAGAAAACTCAAGCTGTTAAAAGCGAGCTGACCACACTCCACTGTGCTGTTGTTGTAGCACATTCTGCATCTTTGGTAGGCGTGCATACTGCGTGTTTTCAAGTCTCCATAACCCATTGGTCATTGGTATCAATCGCTTTGATCTTAACAATGTTTTTTCTTTCATAGTGGATTTTTAGTCAAGTTTGTTGGTAAAGGTATGCTTTTAAGTTCCCGGGGTCTTTAAATAATTGCTTGTTGTAGTACTGCTGTGCAGTTCTTTTCCCCCATTTATAGCTATTTGTATGTGTGTGTGTGCGTGTGTGTGTATGCGTGCGTATGTGTATGTTCAGCGCTTAGATTTGATTTATATCAAGATTTTGCGCTATATGAATATTGTAATTATTATTATTATAACAATGTTAACAAGAAACACCACGAGAGTGCGGATGGGACCCGGAGCACCAATGCCTCGCCACTCTCGGGACACTTGCCTCCCAAGCTTGTTCACCTGGTTCATATCACAGAAGACAAATAAGACAGAAGGGACAAGCGCCTCCTCGGTATGTTCCGGCAATTTCCGTAAACGTTCGGGGCGCCATTTTTAAAATGCTGACTGAGGCAGCATGGCGAGTACCAGTACTGTAACCAAACGCGGAGCGTGTTACTGTTGTGTGATCAACTGCAGCAACAACAATCGTACAAGTATTGACCCAAGAACAGGCAAGCCAGTGCGCTTCTTCTATTTTCCAAATACGGAGACAGACAGAGAGAGGTAAGTTGGTATTATTTTCAGTCTTCTTGTGTTGAGTGCCAGTGTGTGTGTACACGTGTGACTTGTCAAAACAAAGTGTGCGCCGACAACGTGTAGGCCACCGCCAACCGACACCGGCCTGCCCCATTGTTTACAAATGCAGTGCATGAACTGCACATGTAAGACCCTATGTTATGTATGTGGAGGCAAATGTGCATGGAAACTTTATATTTTTTTTATCAATATTTCATTAGATAACCTGACCTACATAATCCCTTGCATATAATATATATATGTGTGTGTGTGTGTGTGTGTGTGTGTGTGTGTGCGTGCGTGCGTGTGTGTGCGTGCGTGTGTGTGTGTGTGTGTGTTTGTGTGTGTGTGTGTGTGTGTGCGTGTGTGTGTGTGTCTGTGTGTGGTAAGAGTGACTTTGAGACTGAGACTGACTGTGATTAGGTGAGCTTGGTTAATCACAAATTCTACATACTTGGTGGTGGTTGGCAAGCTGAGCTATGAGGCAACTGTGGATGTATTTCATGTTTACTTTGATTTTGTTTCAGGTGCCAGAAGTGGATCATCAACATCAGGAGAGATGACGTCAAGATTGCTGACATCAAGTCGAAGAGGGTGTGCTCTGTACATTTTCATGAGAAAGTTTTCAACTGCCCTACAGACATTCAGCATTCTCGACTGCTACCGACTGCCGTGCCTACCATTGTCAGCTGCCCAAATCCTCCTCCATCCATGGAATGTCGACGACCTCCGCCCAAGATCAGAGAGCCTGTACCAAAGAGGAGACGACAAGATACTGCCTCCAGCTCTGTATATCATGAAGGTGATGGTGATGATTGTGATGGTGACAGAGACAGTACTAGACCCGTGGTGAAAGCGTCCGAACCAGATCCTGAGAAGTTGGCCCGAGAGCTGAAGCAGGCCAAACGTGCTTTAGAAGACCTCAAGAAACAAAACAAACAACTTGAAAGGAAATGCAAAACAGCACAAGCAGCCAAGGTCAGACTTATAAAGCGCCATGCTGTACAAGTAGCGTCTCTTCGTGCAAAGAAAGAAGCAATCCTGGAGAATTTCCTCAAAGACCTGCCAGTTGTTCCAGCAGCTTTATTCAAGATCATGATGCGGAAGAAAAAGTGGATCAACTGGGACACCGAGAAAGAGGCTATGGAGTTGTGTCTCGCTGTGTACTTTAGGAGCACTTCTGCTTATGCCGTTCTCCGCTCCGTTGGGTTTATGCTTCCACATCCAAGAACACTCAGGAGGCGCTTTTCAACTGTGTTGACTGGGGTCGGTCTGTGTCAGAGTCTGGTGGAAATGATGCGCTTGAGAACATTAGCACTTGAAGAACATGAGAAAAGAGTGACACTCTCCTTGGATGGAATGACTGTGACCAAAGCCCTGACCTACAGTCATCATCGTGACGAGCTGGTCGGCTTTGTCAACTGCGGCGAGCATCACCAGAGTGACGAAATCGCTGACCAAGCAATTTTGGTCATGATCAGGAGACTGACCCTGAAGTGGAAGCAGGTGTTGGGGTATTTTGTTGCCAAGCACAACCTGGCAACACCTACTTTGACAGCCATCATTTCCGAAATCGTCAGAGCCGTCACAGGGATTGGTTTGTATGTTGATGCCATTGTGATGGACCAAGAATCCTGCCAATGGAAATGGATGAAAGACATGGGTGTGTGTGTGGAACGACCGTATGTGTTTCATGGCACTACACAGTCCTTTGTCATGCCAGATCCGCCACACCTCATCAAAAACTTGAGGAACAATTTCATGACGAAATACATCTCCTTCAGCTGGGATGGAGAAAGAATGATTGCAAAGTGGTGTCACCTCCAAGAACTCTTCTCCCTTGAAACATCTGGCGGGTCAATTCGCGCTGCTCCCAAGCTGAAGGAGTGTCACTTCACCCTGCCCAGAGGGAAAAAGATGAAAGTCATCTTGGCATGCCAGATATTTTCCCACTCAGTCGCTGCTGCCTTGAAATTGTATGTGTCAAAGTCGTTGATGTCCGAGGCTGCTCTTCAAACAGCATGCTTTGTGGAGACGGTGAACAGCATGTGGGATTTTGTCGACTCTCATTCCCTCTCTGCCCCAGTCGGGAAGAAGCCGGTCACAAGGAGTGATTTTGAGGGTGACCAGGTTCGATTTGCTTCCTTTTCCAACTTTGTGGAAAGCTGGTGTTTCACAAACCCAAAGAATGACAAACTGGCCAGCAACATTCCAAGTCACAAAGGGTGGCTCCTAGTGCTTTCGGCAATGAAGGGATTGAGCCAAAAGCTAATCATGGAGGAGGAGGTCTTGACACACTTGTGCCTGAGAAAGTGTAACCAGGATCACGTTGAGAACCTTCACAGTCAAATACGTGGCTACAATGGCTTCAACGACCACCCGACGTTGCCAGCATATGTCGATGCACTCCGTTGCCTGTCTTGTTCTTCTGCAACATCAGAGCTCTTGGACAAGACAATCAGTGCTGGTGCCAACTGCCAGCCTGATGGTGAGCATGGACACCATCCCATTGTCAACCCATGCACAGCAGACGTTGAATGTGATGCAGAGAATGCTGATCATGCAGACCCCATCGAAACCAACTCCTTCAGTTGTGAGAACAACTTGGTTTCCTCTTCCTTCACAGACTTGGAGATGGAACTGCCACCCGTCGAGTCAGACATTGTTCAGTACATTGCTGGTGCTGTCGTGAGGAAGTTCAAGCAGAAAAAACGACTGTCCTCTCTGTGTGGAAAAGTTCACCATCAGTGCAAATGAGGCAACTGGAGAAACTCCCTCACTTGTGTCACTTGTGTCACTCAAAGAGTTTAAACTTGGATGCCTGGTTCGTGTCAGTGAGCCACTGCTGCAGGTTTTCAGATGCTTTGAACTTCACTTCAGAGTAGCTACATCAAAGGGATTGCCAAGAGCCAACCCAAGGCAAACTATTCTGAACAGCTTTGTCAAGTCACAAACAGATGATCTGAATTGTGAGTGTGAATGTTTGGCAAGCCTTATTGCTGCTTATTGCAACATCAGGATTTACCACGAAGTGAAACTGTTCAATCAGCAACTGAAGTCAAAAGTCAGAGGTGCAGAACTGAACAAGGACAAGAAACTTAACATGTGAACATTTACAGACCTCTATTTCAGCTGGATTTAACTGTGAACATAACACACTGCTGTAGCTGATATTGTGATAAGGAACTGAACTTGTGAACAATTATGTAGTTCATCTGTGGATTTTAGATTTGATTGTGTATTACACACCTGTGAACACTCATGGGCCATTAATGCAACAGTGAATATTTTACTACATTTCTGTGGATGACGAGAAACTTAACGTGTGAAGACTAACTGTGTATTATAAACCGCTGTGGCTGACAAGACACTTGAGATGTGAACATTCCTGGAATGAGTGCTGTTGGAGCTGGATTAACTGTGAATTATACACCGCTGTGGCTGATCATTTTGGGAAGATGTCCAGGCATGTCTTTGTCAAGTCATGTGAGTACATTTTAAATCATGAATTTTACATGTGTGAATTCTGAATTATATTACTTTATTGTTGTTGTTTTTTATTCTGAGTTCTTCATTTTTATGTTGTTGTATACGACAGGCAAAAACTCTGAAGTGATGAACACTTGTAATTTCACAGAAAAAAATTGTGAAACTCAATCATTCTTACTTGTCGTGTACGACTTCTGTCTCATGTGTGTGGCGCATGTTATAATCAAATGTCTAAAGGTACCATCTTTTAAATAATCCTCGCTGTTGACAATGACATTAAACCTGAAAAGATCGACTGATTGCTTGTGTAACAATACTAACATAAATTCAGAAGTAAGCACACACAAAATGATGACTCAACACATAACAAAGAGAAAAACTAATGGTATGAAGTGTAAGACACACACACACATCCTCCCCCTCAGTCCCAGTACACACACTAACTGACTAAGTGACAGGTCAATGTTTCTGAAGCAGTGACTGGGTGAAAATAATAGTGCGACGGCTAATGAAGAGTTTCACTTTTCAAAGAAGTAAGAATTTTTTTTTTTGGGTATGACTATGAGTATCATGCAATAGTTTTCTACCCATGCATCGGCAATTCCCCCCCCCCCCCACCCCTGTCCCCTCCCCCCTCTCTTCTCTCTCTCTCTCCTTTTACACACACATACGTAAACAGTCTGTCAGGTTACAAACGTAAACAGAGGCAAGCCATGTGAGAGCAGCGCACTGCGTGTGTGTATCGCTCGCCGCGACAGCGAATCTCAGCATTAACAAGATGGCGGCCAGCCGAGCCAACCAGCACGCGTTTTTCGATCGCGCTAAGAGGGCTTGTCCCTTCTGTTGTTTTAGTGTTCTGTGGTTCATATTGCTTATAGCCCAGCCGACTACTAGAGCCATATCAGGGCTAACTCCCGACGCCAATCGACCTTAATTTCTACAAGCAAAACGGGGGCTGTCCATGCGTCGCACGACCCATTCGGACCCAGTCATCAGTCATCATTAATTAACGTACGTATTTGATGTAATTAACGTAGCGTATTTAATATTCTGAGGTGCTATATACGGGAAGGGGATTTAGACATAAACAGATCTGTACGTACACTGACCTGGAACATCATTCTTATTCGTATTGTTGCAACATTAAAAACTGGCTCGTTAACTGTCCATCTTAATGTTTCCATCAGAAAAAAGCTGACCACATATCTCCTCTCCTGGCACAACTTCACTGGCTCCCTGTATCAAAGCGCATACAGTACAAACTAGACACCATGTGCTACAAAAGCCTCAATAACGCAGCCCCCGATTACCTGTCAAGCCTACTTGAGATCTATGTTCCCTCACGTACCCTCCGCTCTGCCTCCGATCCTCTGACTTTTCGCTTTCCATGCACTAAGCTCAATACCTATGGTCCACGAGCCTTCTCTGTTTCTGGTCCACTTTCCTGGAACAAACTTCCTCTCTCAGTCCGTCAGCAACCTACTTTTGTCTCCTTCAAGTCCGCTCTCAAAACTCACCTTTTCTCCTCTGCATAAAATCCTGACCTCACTCAATCCCCTCTGCAGCCTGTCTCCACTCGGAGGGGAATCACATTGTAATATATAATTGTATATAATATGCTCTCTATAATTTTCCATTGCTTTTATTCTTTCTCCCCATTTATAGCCGTGTGCGTGTGTGTGTGTGTGCGTGCGTGCGTGCGTGCGTGCGTGTGCGTGCGTGCATGCGTGTGTGTCTGTTTTAGCGCTTAGATTTGATTTTATCAAGATTTTGCGCTATATAAATAAAATGTTGTTGTTGTTGTTGTCAGCTTAGTGTTTCAAAAGTCCCTCCCTCCCCCCCCCCCCCGCCGCTCCCCAATTTTAAGACCTTGCCAGCGCATAGGGTTTTGCGCAAGGCGTAGCGAGTCTGCCAGACAGGTATTTGTTGCTAAATTTGGGTGGAGCGCATATGGAGTTGTCCCGAGTGCCATGAACCCCTCTTGAACAAACTCCAAACAACCCAACGACTCACCTGTGTGGATGTAGGTATGCTTTTTCATGTCAGACTTCTGGTGGAAGCGCTTGCCGCAGTAGGGGCACGGGTAGGGCCGCGTGTCCGAGTGGATCAGCAGGTGCGTGGACAGCGTGGACGAGCGCTTGAAGGACTTGTGGCACTGCGGGCACCGGAAGCTCTTCTCCTGGCTGTGCACCACCCGGTGCTGGGCCAGGCTGACGGCGTGCCCGAACGTCTTGCTGCACGAGTCGCACGCGAAGGGCCGCGTGCCCGAATGCGCGCGCCGCACGTGCACCTCCAGCCCGTGCGGCGTGGAGAAGCGTTTCAGGCAGGTCATGCACTCGTAGCTGCCCCGCTGGGCCGCCTCCACCGCCTTGCTGTCCGGACCCGGACCCTGGTGAGATTGGGGCTGAGGGTGGGACTGGGGGTGGGGGTGAGGCTGGGGTTGGGTGTGGGGGTGGGAGTGAGGGTGGCCCAGGACTTTGGGGTACGGGTGTGAGGGGCTGAAGCCCGCCGGACGTGTGGCGAAGAGCTGCTGCTGGTGGTGCTGGTGCTGCTGGTGGTGGTGCTGGAGAAAGCCGGAGGCGGGAAAACCCTCCCAGACCTTCTTGTCCATGGCAGCGGCGGCGGCGGCCGTGGCGAGGGTGGCACGAGCAGCAGCGGCGGCGGGGTTCCAGAAGGTGGTGGCGAAGGGCAGGAACGACAACTGCGGCCGCAAGATGGAAGCCAAGAAGGGGGCGTAACTGCTGTACACGTCAGAGCACGCCATGGCCGGCAGGTCGGCCGGTACGGCCGCTGACGTCACGGCCACTGTCGCTGGAGGGGGTTGCTGACCTGTGCGCACACCGTGAATCATAGGCCCAATCAATCAGTCAATCAATCAATCACTCGATCAATCAAAATCAAATCAATTAAGCAATCCACTAATCTATCAAATGGCGTTCAATCGAATTACCCCATGAAAAATTCACTTCAAGTACGCACATAGACACGCGCGTGCACACACTCACACATATCAATTAATCAATCACTCGATCAATCAAAATCAACCAATCAATCAATCCACTAATCGATCATATCGCGTTCAGTCGGATTACTGTATCAAAAATTCACTTCAAGTACGCACACACACACGCACGCAGGCGATCACACACACACACACACACACACACACACACACACACACACACACACACACACACACACACACATACCACACACACACACAAACGCGCGCGCGCGCACGCACACACACACACACACACACACGTAAATATAAACAAACACATATACATGAACACACAAACACACATACACAAACACACACACACACACACACACACACACACACACACACACACACATACACACATACACACACACACACACACACACACACACACACACACACACACACACAATACCACACACACACACACACACACACACATAGACACACACGCACAGAAATCAGAAGTGAAAATGTAGTTTTGAATAGGATTCCATGCTCGGTTTTCGAATAAGCCTGAACCAGTTTCACGTCTGTTACCGATTTGCCACGGTTCATTTCTATTTTGATTTTCCAACAACAACAACAACAACAAAATGTATTCACTTACGTCTTAAGATGGAAAGTTACTAAAGGATACAAACATTTCTGCCTTGTGAAGCTTTCACCAAAGAACTTACGTGACTTCTTTGGGGCTGACGACTTGGAGGTGGCCGGATCCTCACAGAGCCAGGTCGAAAGACGCTGCACTTGCTTGCAGGACTGTCCGGACCCGCCGAGATGTCTGACCCATTTCCGCTGTCAGGACTGTGACCTTGGGCGTGACCTTCTTCGCCAAGGTCGGCGCGAGATCGAGGCAGAACAGGGGTCAAGGCAGCTGAGGCTTGGTCAAGGCCATGGGAGCCATGGGAAGATCGTTGCCGTGCGCCGCCAGGTCACGTCTGTCAAAGACAAACGAACGGACACTCATTTATGTGGTGTGTGTGTTGGTTTGGGGTGAAAGATTCGTGCTAAAAGGTCTTTTTATTGCGTGACAGAATAAACAATTTTTAAAAAAAAGAAGAAAACGATCAAAGCATAGAGTAATTTGCCTTTATGTACAAACATTTCTTTTTTTTTTTGGTCTGGTTTGGTTTGGTTGGTTTGGTTTGGTTATGGTTTGGTTTGGTTTGGTTTGGTTTGGTTTGGTTGTTTGGTTTGGTTAGTTTGTTTGGTCTGGTTTGGTCTGTTTGGTTTGGTTTGTTTTGCTTTGTTGGTAACATGTTAAGTAGAGATTCGATCTAGAAATTAGAATTGGTTTGGTCAAAATGTTGCTTCTTCTTGTTTGGTTTGGTTTGGTTTGGTTTGGTGTGGTTTGGTTTGGTTTGGTTTGGTTGGTTTGATTTGGTTTGGTTTGGTGTGGTTTGGTTTGGTTTGTTTGTTTGCTTTGCTTTGCTTTGGCTTTGCTTTGGTTTTGATCTTTCCTTTAAGTATCTGGGAACAATCGTCTCACTAGACAGCAGATTCACACTAGAAATATCCACAGAATTGGTCAAATTGAAAAACATTCACGAAAATGAAAAGCGTTCTTACCAACAAATGCCAATCAACTGACACCAAGAATACAGCTCTTCAGTGTTATACAGCACCAACAGTCAACAAGCAAGTCAGAAAGAACAAGATGGAAGCAGCTGAAGTTTGGTTTCTGAGAAGAATGTTAAGAATTCCATGGACAGTAACCAAAAAAAAAACAACACAACAACAAAAACCTGAGACACTCTTGAAGAAAGCTCACACAAAAAGAACATTCATGGAAGACAGAGGGAAAAGAGCACCAGGTAGAACCAGACAGAAAACATCAGACAGTTCTGCAGAGTGGTTGAAGACAGAGAAGGTAAGAGATATACTTGCAGCGACAAAAAAACTGGGCGCCAACCCGCCACGCAGCATGGCACATCATGATGATGATGATGATGATGATGATGATGATGATGAGATGAGACGACGACGACGACGACGACGATGAAGAAAAGAAGAAGAAAGATGATGATGATGATGATGATGATGATGATGATGACGAGACTGACGACGAGAGATGAGATAAGATGAGAGATGATGACGACGACGACGACGAAACGAGACGATGATGATGACGACACGAACGAGATGAGAAGCAGATGAAGAAGAGAAGAAGATGATGATGATGATGATGATGATGAGATGCCTAAAACGACTTTTAAATCGTAACACACACACTGTTTTCAAACTTGAAACAGGAACAACTTCTGAATCGTCGAAGTGTGGAAACACACCGCTTTCAAACTCCCGAGTTATCTATCGATTCCAGTACAGCGGCATCTGTCACTTTGCAAAGTCGCCTTTTAATGGCTTAAATCAGTTCATGGGCTGTCGGGATTGGAGGCGGAACAACTCCTTTTCAACATAATAAAAACCTCAAGCATCGATTCGTCAAACACAGCTGTGACTGTCCAAAACGAGTTGTGGGGGAGGGGAGAGGGGGAAGGGGGAGGGGGAGCAAACAACTTAGCGATCTGCTCGTAAGTATTGTGGGCAGGAGGCGAAAAATGGACTCTCTCTTCATGACTTTAAATCTTCTTCCCTGCGCTTAGCGACACATGCACCAAACACACAGAGAAAATATATGGCAGCAGGTTGGCTGACTTGGCTGATACAGCCGGCCGTGCACTCATGATCTG
>JAPXFY010000026.1:44022131-44027131 GCA_030674185.1 Monoplex corrugatus | reverse complement strand
TACAGACAGACGCACAGAGAGAGACAGACAACAGACAGACAGACAGACAGAGAGAGAAGAGAGAAAGAGACTTCATACTTCAGATGGTTTATTCATATAGGCCACAGCCCCTGAGAAGGGGGATGCACATAATTATGCATTCTCACAATCATATAAACGTTAACTAGGCTATAACCATATTACACAGAGACAGAGAGAAAGAGACAGAGAGAGAGACACACAGAGAGAGACAGAGAGAGAGACAGAGAGAGACAGAGAGAGAGAGACAGAGAGATCGACATTATTTTTACCGTAGCCAATTAAGGCTCTATGTCAAGAGGTACAACCCATTTTAAAACAACAGCCTATCTAGGAGGGGGGGGGGGGGGGAGGGGAATGGGGGCAAAAATCAAGACACAGAAAAAAGCCAACGGCAAGTTGAAAAATGGCTTTTAGTTAATAAAACTGTTCCGTTTTGAAAGTGATTCTCTCTCACTTCTCTCTCTCTCTCTCTCTCTCTTCTCCTTTCTCCTTCTTCTCTTCTCTCTCTCTCTCCCTCTTTCTTCTTCTTTCTCTCTCTCTCTCTCTCTTTCTCTCTCTCCTCCTCTCTCTCTCTCTCTCTCCTCTCTCTCTTCTCTCTCTCTCTCCTCCCCTTCTTTCTCTCTCCCCTCTCTTCCTCTTTTCTTCTCTCTCTCTCTCTTCTTCTCTTCTCTCTCTCTCTCTCTCTTCTCTCTCTCTTTCTTTCTTTTTTTCTCTCTCTCCGCTCTCTCTCTTTCTGTCTCTCTCTCTGTCTCTCTCTCTCTTTCTTCCCCTTCCTATCTATCTCTCTGTCTCTCTCTCTCCTCTTTCTCTTTCTTTTTTCTCTCTCTCTCTTTCTCTCCCCTCTCTCTCTTCTCTTCCTCTGTCTCTCTGTCTCCCTCTCTGAACTATCGGTGCCTGAACTCCTTCGTGTATTTGCCCACACGGAACATCAAACATGCACGTGAAGGTCCCCTAAGTCACATCAGTGTCCGGTGGCTCATGGCAACTTGAACACACCCAGAATAAACGCCCACAGAAGCCAGAGTATGCAGACTGCGCAGCAACCTACCAACTGCACAGTGCGGGGCAATAACAACGTGCATAAACGCATCCGAGAAAAATTCGGAACCCCTAAAAAAAAGAATGTATAAACAAAATATGCAACATGTAAGCGGATCCGGTCAAAATAGTTTCATGTTTTTGTGTGTGTTTTTTTGGGTTTTTTTTTGTACGCTCATCTCTTCCAAATATGACCAGTTCTACATTCAGGGATAATCGTTCACGGTGTTCACATTTGTCTCTAAATTCCTTCCAGAAATGCTGGGAAAACTGACGACTCTGTGAATTATGTTTCTACCATGTTTTTTTCTTTCTTTTTTCTTTCTTTATTTAATTTAATTTTTTTTTTTTTTTGTTTTTTGTGTTTTTTTTTTTTCGTTTTTACAAAAACTACTCTCATCAGTGTTTACAGCGATCACTTTGTTCAACCCAGTAGGCCTACTGATTGTGACCAAAATAAAATATTTTGGTACTTTCTCTGTTGGAACCACTTTAATTTTATTTCTCTAATTTTTCTGATTAGTTTCAAGACGCTTTCCCAATCTGTGGCAGTGCTTTCTCTTTCTTCCCATTATACAGCGGGTCAAAGATTAGACACCATTTCTTTCTTTCTTTCTCTTTCTTTCTCTCCCCCACCTCTCTCTCCTCTCTCTGTCACACACACACACACAACACAACACAACAGACACACACAGACACAACACACACACACACACAACACAACACACCGCACGAAACCACCACGCAGCACGTCACACACCACACACAGCACCAAACCACAACACACCACACACACACACACACACACACACACACACACACACACACACACAAGCACGCAAGACCACACACACACACACACACACACACACACACACACACACACACACACACACACACACACACACACACACACACACACACACACACACACACACACAATCTTTCCAGAACTGACTGCAGCATGTAACAGCGGTGAATGTTTCAGGACCGTAAATATCTATCGGGCCTATTTTCTGGTCTATTTCAAGACACACACCGTATATAGTACTATGATTCTTTTTCCCACTTCACTGTTCCAGTATACGTTTTTGCACAATTTTATTTGAAGTGTTTGTGTATAGTTGTCTGTATTTGGAATACTTAAGCCTCCCTTTTTAATACTTCTGTTTAATCTTATCTGGCTTTGTGTCCAATACAGCTTCATAACACATTTTTGGTAACCGTTTATTTTCTATCTCTGGAGGGTGTGTATAGAATCGTTTTGAGAAGTTAGGGATTTCGGTGGCAGCGGTTCTACCCTATGGTGAACACGGGTTTTTGTTTGTTTGTTTTGAGGTTTTGTTTTGTTTTGTTGTTTTGTTTTTGTTTTTGTTTTTGTTTTGTTTTGTTTTGTTTTGTTTTGTTTTGTCGTTTGGTTGTTTGGTTGTTTTTGTTTTTTGTTGTTGTTTTCTGGTTTCGTTTTTTTATTTTTGTTTTTTGTTTTGTATTTTATCAAATTGTGAATAGATTTATGCATTTTTAGTTTCCACTATTTCGTTTTCCCTATTCGATTCAGTCATTTTATATAAATCATTTGTAAATTATATGAATATTTGTACTTACTAACAGTAGACCTTTTAAAGATAGGCAGACAGACAGAGAGACAGACACAGACACAGAGAGAGACAGACAGACACAGACAGACACAGACAGACAGACACAGACACAGACACAGACAGACAGACACAGACAGACACAGACACAGACAGACAGACACAGACAGACAGACAGACACACAGACACACAGACACAGACAGACACAGACAGACACAGACAGACACACAGACACAGACAGACACAGACAGACAGACAGACAGACAGACACAGACAGACACAGACAGACAGACAGACACAGACAGACAGACAGACACAGACAGACAGACACGGACAGACAGACAGACACAGACAGACAGACACGGACAGACAGACACAGACAGACAGACACAGGCAGACAGACACACAGACACACAGACACAGGCAGACAGACACAGACAGACAGACAGATAGACAGACACAGACAGACAGACAGACACAGACAGACACAGACAGACAGACAGATAGACAGACACAGACAGACACGACAGACACAGACAACAGACAGACACAGACAGACACGACAGACAGACAGACACACAGACAACAGACACAGCAGACAGACACAGACAGACAACAGACAGACAGACACAGACAGAACAGACAACAGACACAGACAGACAGACGACACAGACAGACAGACACAGACAGACAGACAGCGACACAGAGACAGACAGACACAGACAGACAGACACAGACCAGACAGACAGACAGAACACAGACACAGACAGACAGACACAGACAGACAGACACAGGACAGACACAGACACAGACACAGACACAGACACAGACAGACAGACAGACAGACACAGACAGACAGACACAGACAGACAGACAGACCACAGACACAGACAGACAGACAGACAAGACACAGACAGACACAGATAGACAGACACAGACAGACAGACACAGACAGACACAGACACAGACAGACAGACAGACAGACAAGACACAGACAGACAGACAGACAGACAGCACAGACAGACAGACAGACACAGACAGACACAGCGACAGACAGAGAGGTGGTGGTTGTGTGGGTTGTGTGTGTTTTGGTGGCGAAGAGGGTCAGGCTGGTGGGTGTGGGGTGGTGTGGGGTAAATCAGTGAGGCGTCAATTGAAAGACGAAGACGCCACACGCAGGTGAAAGAGACGGTAAGCTTGCTGCGCCGCCTGGTGACACAGACATTGAACAGGGGACATAAATCTAGCAGCCATCTGCACTGGGCGGCCCTGGGCGGGGGATCGGTGTGGCGAACGGGAACTGCACTTTCACAAAGAGTACTGTACGTCCAGCTTCAGAGAAGGAAGAAGCTAATGGCTTGCTTGTAAACTGTAGAGGCATAGCCCCTTATTGTTATTGTTGTTTAAAGCCCAGCCGACTGAAAGAGACAGAGACAGAGAGAGAGAGAGGCAGAGAGAGGGAAAGAAAGAGAGAGAGAGAAGAGAGGGAGAGAAGAGAGGGAGGAGAAGAGAGCGAGAGAGAGAAAGAGATGAGAGATAGACGAGAAGAGAGAGAGAAAGAGAAGAGAGAGAGAAGAGAGAGAGAGAGAGAGAGACAGAAAGAGAGAAGAGAGAGAGAGAGAACAGAGAGAGAGGGTGGGAGGGAGGGAGGGAGAAGACAACGCAAACAGAACATCAGTAGATTAAGATTTCAAACAGGCAAAAAGGAATATTAAAAAAAAAAAAGAAAACAAAGAAACTACACGATAGTTTAAAAAATGCTAACCTAAGCTAAGAAAAAGAATGGTTATCTGCCTTGCTTAGAAAAAACCCCAACAAAACAGGAAAACAAAAGAGACAGATAAACAAATAAACAGGTTTTTCGTTTCTTTATTAATCTCTTTGTGTGTTGTTTGCATTGTTTATTTATCTGCCCGTTTGTTGTGTGCAATCTTCTTCTTTTTTTCCTCCCGCCTTTACCAAGGCCGGCTTTCTGATCTTAATGGGGCTAAAGTCCTCCATGCTCCTCCCACTCCTCCTGCTGTTCAATGATGTTTGTTTGTTTGCTCGCTTGCTTGTCTGTTTGTTTGTTCTTTTCCTTGTTTGAATCTTGCTTTTGGTGGAACCAGGAAATAACACAAATGATCAGAACTGTATTTAATACAACACGAAAAATGAATCAGAACGTGTATTTAATACAACCAGACAAGACAGGCGCAGTTTGTTGTTTTTTTGGCCAACTGGCCTTTGTCCAGCGTAGACGTAAGTTCACAAACGAACTAACACCAAATACAAAAATTAGGAGAACATTTTCTCCTAATTTTTGTATTTGGTGTTTGTTCGTTTGTGATCTTACGTTTTGTTCG
>JAPXFY010000026.1:44009631-44017131 GCA_030674185.1 Monoplex corrugatus | reverse complement strand
ATGCACTTTCAGAATCAAACAGCTATGACGGAATGCACTTCAGAATCATACAGCTATGACGTAATGCACTTCAGAATCATACAGCTATGACGGAATGCACTTCAAATCATAACAGCTATGACGAATGCACTTCAGAATCATACAGCTATGACAGAAATGCACTTCAGAATCATACAGCTATGACAGAATGCACTTCAGAATCATACAGCTATGACGAATGCACTTCAGAATCATACAGCTATGACGTAATGCACTTCAGAATCAAACAGCTATGACGGAATGCACTCAGAATCATTACAGCTATGACGGAATGCACTTCAGAATCATACAGCTGTGACAGAATGCACTTCAGGATCATACAGCTATGACAGAATGCACTTCAGAATCATACAGCTATGACAGAATGCACTTTCAGAATCATACAGCTATGACAGAATTGCACTTCAGAATCATACAGCTATGACAGAATGCACTTCAGAATCATACAGCTATGACGAATGCACTTCAGAATCATACAGCTATGACGGAATGCACTTCAGAATCATACAGCTATGACAGAATGACTTCAGAATCATACAGCTATGACGGGAATGCACTTCAGAATCATACAGCTATGACAGAATGCACTTCAGGAATCATACAGCTATGACAGAATGCATTTCAGAATCAAACAGCTATGACGGAATTGACTTCGGAATCATACAGCTATGACGGAACTGACTTCAGAATCATACAATTGTGACGGACTTGACCTTGACAATCATACAGCTATGACGGAATGACACTTCAGAATCATACAGCTATGACGGAACTGACTTCACAATCATACAGCTATGACGAGATTGACTTCAGATCACACACTATGCTATGAAGATGACACTTCAGAATCAAACACTATGACTGAATGACTTCACAATCATACAGCTATGATGGAATTGCATTCAGAATCATACAGCTATGACGGATTGCACTTCAGAATCAACACTATGACTGAATGACACTTCACAATTCATAACAGCTATGAGAGAATTGATCTTCACAATCATACAGCTATGACAGAATTGACACTTCAGAATCAACAGCTATGACGAATGCACTTCAGAATCATACAGCTATGACGGAATTGACTTTAGCATCATACAGCGGAATGACTTCAGACATACAGCTATGACGGAATGCACTTCACAATCAACAGCTATGACGGAATGCACTTCACAATCAATACAGCTATGACGAATGCACTTCAAAATCATACAGCTATGACGTAATGCACTTCAGAATCATACAGCTATGACGAATGCACTTCAGAATCAAACAGCTATGACAGTAATGCACTTCAGAATCATACAGCTATGACGGAATGCACTCAGAATCTACAGCTATGACGAATGCACTTCAGAATCAATACAGCTATGAAAATGCACTTCAGAATCAACAGCTATGACGGAATGCACTTCAGAATCTTACAGCTATGACGGAATGCACTTCAGAATCATACAGCTATGACGAGTTGAATCCTTTAGAATCATACAGCTATGACGGAATTGACTTTCAGAATCATACAGCTATGACGGAATTGACTTTTAGAATCGATACGCTATGACGGAATTGACCAGAATCATACAGCTATGACGGAGTGACATTCAGAATCATACAGCTTGAGGATTGACATTCAGAATCATACAGCTTGACGGATTGACATTCAGAATCATACAGCTATGACGGAAGTGACCTACATAATCATGCAGCTATAACGGAAGTGACCTTCAGAATCACACAGATATAACAGAATCAGCTTCAGAATCATCCACGGAGGACCAGATTCAGGGTCAGATGAGATCACCGACATCCATCTGTGGACGCAGACACATCAACTGCCAACACAGAACAACACTGGAAGAAGAAGATGGGGATGAATCGGGCACGCGCTATGAAAAACCAGCGTCGTGTATCATACTCTCAAGACTTAAAAGTGGAACCCCCAAGGGAAGCGAAAGAGAGATCGGACAAGAAACACCTGCCGAAGAGGTCTCCAAGCAGTACGGGTCTTACCTATTATTGTTTAGTTTAGGCCCAGACGACTGCGTAGAACCATACCGACCAGGATTATAACGATTTCAAAACATATATAATAACTTCAACAGGGCAAAACAAAAATGGAAAAGAATTAATCTAGCACACATATCAATGCATTCACGCACATAATCTAAGAAGATGCCCCTGGCGTTGACCATTCCGTCCAATTCATCACACAGGGGATTTCAAAAACATACTTGAATACAAATTCAAACATAACTGAGGACACTAAAAAATATCTTTAAAAAAAACAGGCCTAAATTACTTAATATTGCCTCTGCATTTCTCATTTCCCTAGAGCCAAAAAATGCACTTAATACAGGAATTATCAATCCTAAGAGAAAAGTACGTTAGACTTTATTGAACCCATACAGGTGAATGGACCAGCGAGGCAGAAAATGATAGGAAGAAATGACAGAAAGCAAAGGAGCAAAGTAGAAACAAAGAGAGTGACAGAAAAAAAAGAAATTTCTAGCACAGACTTTCCAGAAGGTGGGGATACGTTTATACTGAAAGAGGCCCCGGCATCCCCACGGGGGGCGGGCCTTACCTGGAGACAGGTATAGAGTCAAAAACATGGTACCGCGGAGTACATAATCTCTTTTTGACGGCCTGATCTTGAGGGGTGAAAGGTCATACTAAATAAATTAACACCTACAGAAATATTCGTTTGGAGTGTGTGGGGGGGGGGGGGGGGGAGAGTGATAGGTTACTAGGTCAATTCAGTAGTACAGCAACAACCGATTTACCACTATTACTACATCATCATCAAGTGTTTTGCCACATGGCGTTGGCGATCATGGCCCTCCATATGCATCTGTCCCTTGTTGCCGCAAACACATCTTCCACCTTCTCTGCCTTCAGCCACTCTGCACGTACGCCCAATATTTTTTTCCCTGGGTCTACCTGGTGCTCTCTTTCCCTCCAGCTTTTCCTGTTGTGACCAGGTGCTCTAATTCCCCTTTCCTCATAAAATGGTCTATAAATGTTGCCTGTCTTTTCCTAATCTTCCTTATGAATGATCTTCTTGTGTCTGCCTCCATCAAGACTGTCTTGTTTGTTTTCTACCATGGACCAGACAAAAGAAAAAATGAAGACAACCACTACTACCATAGAAGAAAAAATATAGAGAGTTAAATATAAGTGAGGTTTGTTTGTTTGTTTGTTTGTTTGTTTGGTTGGTTGGTTGGTTGGTTGGTTGGTTGGTTGGTTGTTTGTTTGTTTGTTGCTTGTTTGTTGGTTGGTTGGTTGGTTTGTTTGTTTGTTTGTTATTTGTTTGTTGGTTTGTTAGACTGATGGTTTATTTGTTTGTCTGAGGTTTGTTTGTTTGTTTGTTTGTTTGCTTGCTTGTTTGTTTGTTTTGTTTTTCAAAATTGAGGTGAACACACAGGCAATTTTCGGTGATCTTAGTTACAGATGGACGCTATGGACGCCGTCTGTAACTACGACAGTGGGACCGCGAAACTAAAGTTACAGAAAGCTCAGTGACAGGGGGTGGCCTTGAGGAGTGCACACCTTGCGGTAACAGTTTGCGAAACATTGAACCGAAGTCACCACACCGAGTGCACGAACCCTTCTCCCCCTCTCCCCTCCTCCCTCCCTCCTCCCTCCCCTATCTGCCCCTCCTCCCCCCCCCTCCCCCACCCTCCACCGCCGCCATAAAATGTGCACTCCGTGGCCCCCTTCAGTCTTACGTAACACGTCCTGACGAAGTCTGGTTGTTGTTTTTTTTTTCAACCTTTAATGCGTGATGGTCAAGCCATGTTATCATTATTATCATTTTATCATTATCATCATTATTTATAATCATTTCATTATAATTATCATTGATATCTTTTTTGCTATTGTGGTTTTGTGGTTATTAATACCATTATTATTATACGTATCATTATCACTACATTATTATTTATTATTATTGTTGTTGTTGTTGTTTGTTATTATTATATTTCGTAGTAGTTAGTAGTAGCAGTAGAAGTATTGTTGTTGTTCTTGTTGTTCTTGTTGCCGCTGCTGCTATTGCTGGTGTTGGTGATACCATCATCATCATCACTGTTTTTGTTATTGTTGTTACTGTTATCGTCATCATCATCCTTACTAACATTACTATGTTTTTTATTATTATTATTGTTATTATTATTATTATCATCATCATCATCATTACCATCATCACAACCATCATCATTATTGTCATTATCATTTTCATCATCATAAGTTTTTAAAAATTTTTATTATTACTAATACTATTACTATACTTATTCTTCTTCTTCTTATTATTATTGTTATTGTAGTAGTAGTAGTAGTAGTAGTAGTAGTAGTAGTAGTAGTAGTAGTAGTAGTAGCAGTAGTAGTAGTAGTAGTATGAAGAGCTGGATATACCAAAAGGTCTACAAAGGAGAAACAAGCAAGTATTATGGCCCTTTACACTGCAAGAGGGCCTGGCCCGATCCTGGTCATGACCCCTGGACGTCCTTCTGCTGTCGCCATAATCAGACCTGTTAATAGGGTACTGGAGGAACTCGAACTGCTGGACGAAGTGACCACAGTCCACTATGTTGTCGTATAATCTGCATCTTTGGTGGGCGTGCATGCTTCTTTTATCCATGTTTCTATAAGCCAGCCACTGGCAAGACTTACAAGATCTTTAACGTGCGTATTTGATATTCTGTATTCGTGTACACACTGGCAAGGGCTGCAAACATGGTGACCTGGGAGATGGGGGAAATAATCTCCACCCTTTCTCCTCCACCAGTCGAAGGTGTCTGGGCGGATCGAACCCAGGACCCAATACCTATGGTCCACGAGCCTTCTCTGTTTCTGGTCCGCTCTCCGGGAACAAACTTCCTCTCTCAGTCCGTCAGCGACCTACTTTTGTCTCCTTCAAGTCCGCTCTCAAAACTCACCTTTTCTCCTCTGCATAAAATCCTGACCTCACTCAATCCCCTCTGCAGCCTGTCTCCACTCGGAGGGGAATCACATTGTAATATATAATTGTATATGATATGCTCTCTATGGTTTTCCATCGCTTTTATTCTTTCTCCCCATTTATAGCCGTGTGCGTGCGTGTATGTGTGTGTGCGCGCGCGCGTGTGTGTGTATGCGTGCGTGCGTGTGTGTGCGTGCGTGCGTGCGTGTGTGTGCGTGCGTGCGTGTGTGTGTGTCTGTTTCAGCGCTTAGATTTGATTTTATCAAGATTTTGCGCTATATAAATATTGTAATTATTATTATTATTATTATAGGACCTTCCGACAGACAGTCCAATGTTTACCCCACTGGCCAACGCCATGAGACGTGGCAGAAAAGATTGGAAGTATGACGGATTATATAAGACATTTGTGTTACAGAAAAGATTGGAAATATTGCAGATTATGTGAGACATGACTGTTACAGACACTGGAAATATTACAGACGCTGGAAATATCACATACACATATATGCCCGCGAGCGTGCACGTGCACGCACACACACACACACACGCACACACACACACGCACACACACACACACACACATACACACACACACACACACACGCACACACACACGCACACACACACACACCACTCAAACATGTGAATTCATTTTCCAATGTTCACCATCAAACATATTTTTTTTCTATTCTATGTTGTATTGGTTTGCTTGAATTCAATTCTTTTGCAGTGTCCTATTTTCTGTTGTGTTAATATACGTAAGATTTATATTTATGCTTTGTTGACTATACCAAGGCTTTCGATCGGGTAAGACATGAAGAACTGATCAACCAACTAGAAAGACTCAATATTGATGGAAAAGATCTACGAATAATCAGAAATATGTATTGGGAACAAACAGCTGCAATGAGAATAAAAAACGATATAAACTCTTTCCAAAACATCAAAAGAGGAGTCAGACAGGATTGTGTTTTGTCACCAGAGAGAAACCTAGAGGAAGACCCTGGATTAAAGGTTGGAGGAAAAATGATAAACAAAATTCGATACGCAGATGACACCGTGCTAATTGCAGAAAGTGAAAGGGACCTACAAAACCTTGTGAATATACTTGAAATAGAAAGCAAAGGAAAGGGGTTGGAACTAAACAGCAGGAAGACTGAAGTCATGGTGATCAGTAAAAAACATAAAATCCCCTCATGCAAAATAACAGCAAACGGCACAACCTTGAGACAAGTTGATAAATTCAAATACCTGGGAACGATCATTTCACCAGACGGCAGATGCACATCAGAAATAGCCAGCAGAATCGGCCAAGCAAAAACAACATTCAAGAAGATGGAAAGCATTCTTACCAACAAATGCCTATCAGTTAACATCAGGAAGAGAGTTCTTGAATGTTATATAGAACCAATACTGTTGTACGGTTGTGAGGCGTGGACAGTCAACAAGCAAAGCCAGAACAAGATTGAGGCAGCTGAGATGTGGTTTCTAAGAAGGATGTTGAGAGTTCCATGGACAGCAAAGAAAACATACGAGACAGTCTTGATGGAGGCAGACACAAGTAGATCATTCATAAGGAAGATTAGGAAAAGGCAGGCAACATTCACAGGCCAATTTATGAGGAAAGGGGAATTGGAACACCTGGTCACAACGGGAAAGCTGGAGGGAAGGAGAGCATCAGGTAGACCCAGGGAGAAGATACTAGAGGGACTTGCAGAGTGGCTGAAGACAGGGAGGGTGAAAGAGATGCTTAAGGCAACAAGAGATAGAAACAGATGGAAGTCCATAATCGCCAACGCCATGGACAAGGCACCTGATGACGATGACGATGATGATGAAGATTAGCAAAGGGGGGGGGGGGGGGGGCACAGATAAGTTGGCCTGTGTGTGATATCTGTGCCATCCAAAAATGTCAGTTCATTTTATTTCCTGGCGCCGGGACTTCGACTGAAGAAACTTGGGTTCGTGGCGTGTTGTGAAATCGGAAACGAGCACAGTAAGAAAAAAATCTTTTTATCATTATTTTTTGTTTTTGTTTTATTTTGTTTTTGTTTTTTGGTTGTTTGTTATTGTTGTTGTTGTTGTGTTGTTGTTATTGTTGTTGTTATGTTATTGTTGTTATTGTTTTGCGAGCTAGCTGGTTCTTTTGATAGAGCCGTAAACTCAAGATCTGATATCTTGAATTCAGTCCGGGTCCGCAACGTTAAAAAACTGGTCTGTTCGCCGTCCGTCTTGATTTAACCCTTTGACTCCCGCACCCAGACCTACCAGTATCCTGCGTCGCCAACCATGCTAGCATAGCAAAAAACTTAACCCTTTGATTCCCTCACCTTATCCACCAGCACTGCAGAGCTACCTGGTGGATAGGGTGAGGGAGTCGAATGGTTACGTTTTTGCAGTTGGTGGATAGGGTGCAGGAGTCTAAGGGCTAATGTTCCCATCATTCTGGTAGTGTCACCTAGTGTTTTATGCGTCCCTCTCCCTCTCCCCCCCCCTCC
>JAPXFY010000026.1:43992131-43999631 GCA_030674185.1 Monoplex corrugatus | reverse complement strand
TAATCACTTGTCATATTGGCAGATGTGATGCGTCTAGTGTGTCGACTTCGGCCTGCACCGCTGGCTAGCACTGCTGTGCGAAAAGAAGAGCAGAAGGCGTAAGTCTCTTCCTGCCAGTACATAGCCTCTCCATCAACAAGCCCTACGCTGTGCCTCCTCGTGGTAACTGAGCACCTCACGGACTCAGGCTGAATCTCGTAGGACTCGGAGGAGGTCTGGCCCCCAGACGTGAGGCATGCAGGCCCACCGGCGTGTGGACACGCCCTGGTGCCCACGAACCAGATCCCCAAGCTATGGGTAAATAGCTCCACTGCCTTGTGGACATCTCGGGAGAGAGTAAGGCTAAGGGAGTTAACCCTGAAAAAAAACCACCATCGTAGTTTTCCCCAGGAAAACCATGGACAAGAGAAAGAGAAAGAAGAAAGTTAACGACGTCAATAGGTACTCCTGTGAAGCACCTTCGTCCGGTAGGGACTGTCATGCGGCGCAGGTGACACCAGACCGTCAGCCAGCTACTGCGACCAAAATTAAATTAAACACCCAAGTGGCAACATGGAACATCAGAACAATGCTGCAGAAAGGTAAATTAGACAACATCAAAATGGAGATGGAAAGGCTTAACATCAGTATTTTAGGACTGGGGGAAGTGAGATGGAAGGGGGCAGGCATGATAACATCAGGAGAATATACAGTGATATACTCTGGTGGTGATTCACATGAAAGAGGAGTAGGCATCACAATGGACAAAGACAAATCAAAAGCATTTAAGGGATACTGGGCAGTGTCCGACAGAGTTTTACTGGTCAAATTCGGAGGCAAACCTTTTGATATCAACATCATACAGGTGTATGCACCAACATCCGCAAGTACTCAGGAAGACATCGACAACTTCTACGAAGTTTTAGAGATGGCCAAGGTCCAATGTAAATCACAAGAAGTTACAGTCATAGTGGGAGATTTTAATGCTAAAGTGGGACAGGATAGGGTGGAGGATATAGTTGGACCTCATGGCCTTGGTACACAAAATGAAAGGGGGGGGGGGGAACTTGTAGAATGGGCACAGATGAATGAGTTCATAGTAGGAAACACCTGGTTTGAGCAGCCTAATAGAAGAAAATGGACTTGGATGAGTCCAGGAGATAATACCAAAAATCAAATTGACTACATCCTGATCAACAAAAGATTTAGAAATTCTTTACTGTCAGCAAAAACACTACCAGGCGCAGACTGCAACAGTGACCACAATCCTGTAGTGGGAAGGTTTAGGCTGAAATTGAGGAAAAGGAAACAGACCAAAAGCAACATCAAACTAAACCTTGGACTCTTAAAGACAGATGAAATGATACGTCAAAAATTTAATGTACATGTTCAAAACAAATTCAGTGCTCTGGAAGTCGTTGGTGACAGTGAGGAACAATGGACAAAGTTGAGAAATTCTATAAATGAAGCTTGTGAAGAAATCCCTAAGGCAAATAGAAAAGCAAAAAAGAGCTGGATGACTAATGAAATTTTGGGCCTGATGGAGGAAAGGAGGAAGGCAAAGAGAAACGAGGAGATATATTGGAAGATAAACACAGAAATCAGGTATAGGTGCAATGAAGCTAAGGAAGCTTGGCTGAACACAAAATGCAAAGAGATAGAAGAACGACACAAAATGGATCCTCAGGGTATGTACAGACGAATTGAAGAAATTGTCCACAGAAAAAAATACATGCACATCAACTGGTTGCTTAAAATCAAAAGATGGCACGCTTATCATAGAAACAGACAAAATATTAGACAGATGGGGAGAGTACATTAAAGACCTTTTTGAGGATGACAGAAACGAAGAACACATTATAAAAATGAAATTTGAAGGACCACCCATAATAAAAGATGAAGTTAGAGCAGCACTGAAAAAGATGAAACCAGGAAAAGCCCCAGGACCAGACAACATTACTACAGAGATGATTGAAGCCCTGGAGGAATTTGGCATAGAAAAAAATTAAAGTCCTCCTAAATGAAATTTATGACACTGGAAAAATCCCCAAAAATATGTCAAAATCAATTTTCATTGCACTTCCAAAGAAGACAGGGGCTATAGAATGCGAACTCCATCGCACAATCAGTTTGATGAGTCATTTAACAAAACTCCTGTTAAGAATAACCATGATGAGGACAAGGAATAGAATCAAAAGAGAAATAGCAGAAGAACAGTGTGGATTTGTGGAGGGGAAAGGAACTATTAATGCCATATTCATCCTAAGAACTATCATAGAGAGGTCAATTGAGATGAATAAGGATTTGTATTTATGCTTTGTTGGCTATACCAAGGCTTTCAATCGGGTACGACATGAAGAATTGATCAACCAACTGGAGAGACTCAATGTTGATGGAAAAGATCTACGAATAATCAGAAATATGTACTGGGAACAAACAGCTGCAATGAGAATAGAAAAAAATATAAGCTCTTTTCAAAACATCAAAAGAGGAGTCAAACAGGGTTGTGTTTTGTCACCAGATCTGTTTTCACTATACAGCAAAAACATCACGAGAAACCTAGAAGAAGACCCTGGATTAAAGGTTGGAGGGAAAATGATAAACAACATTCTATATGCAGATGACACCGTGCTCATTGCAGAAAGTGAAAGGGACCTACAAAACCTTGTGAATATACTAGAAACAGAAAGCAAAGGTAAGGGGCTGGAACTAAACAGCAGGAAAACTGAAGTCATGGTGATCAGTAAAAAACACGAAATCCCCTCATGCAAAATAACAGCAAATGGCACAATATTTTCTTATTCACAGACAGGTGAGTGAGTGAGTGAGTGAGTGAGTAAGTAAATAAGTAAGTAGGTAAGCAAGCAAGTAAGTAAGCAGGCAAGTAAGAAAGCAAGCAAGCAAGTGAGTGAGTGAGTAAGTGAATAAGAAATACGTCAGTAGGCGAATAAATAAATACAAAATAAAGGAGTTAGTAGATAGATAAACAGGTAAGAGACGAAAATAACAAATAACAGGAAATACATGCACATAGCCACATGCCCGCACACAGACACATATACACTGACATCCATACATACACACCCATATCAACACAGCATGACGGCCGACAAACAACAGCTACAACAACAACATCAACAACACCAGCAAAACGGAGACACCCCATACATACATATCATGACAAACTTACAGACATATCTGGATAATGATCAACAAACACCACACTAACACACACTCACAGATGGTTTGGCAAACTGATGGAATGTACGAAGAATGAGGTACACAGCGCCCAAGTCCCTGCAGCACACTGCCATACGGCAGCCAAACATGGACTCTCTCTTCTACTCCGCCCGGGCGGGGTAACAGCAAAGAAGAAGAGAACTCATCTGAAGATGACACAACGGAAATTTTTCTTGCGTTATATGAACATTTTATTGTGAGGCAAGAGAAATATGAGCATCTAGTCACAGAAGGAAAGCAGCTAGAAGAAAAACGAGCACCACGTACATGTAGAAAAAAGAGCACCACGTAGATGTAGGACATAGACAGAAAAACGAGCACCACATAGATGTAGGACACAGACAGAAAAACGAGCATCACGTAGATGTAGGACACAGACAGAAAAACGAGCACCACGTAGATGTAGGAAATAGACAGAAAAACGAGCATCACGTAGATGTAGGAATTAGAAAGAAAAACGAGCACCACGTAGATGTAGGAAATAGACAGAAAAACGAGCACCACATAGATGTAGGACACAGACAGAAAAAAGAGCATCACATAGATGTAGGACACAGACAGAAAAAAGAGCATCACGTAGATGTAGGACACAGACAGAAAAACGAGCACCACATAGATGTAGGACACAGACAGAAAAAAGAGCATCACGTAGATGTAGGACACAGACAGAAAACGAGCACCACATGATGTAGGACACAGCAGAAAAAAGAGCACACGTAGATGTAGGAACAGACAGAAAACGAAGACACACGTAGATGTAGGAAAAGAAAGAAAAGAGCACCACGTAGATGTAGGAATAGACAGAAAAGAGCACCACTAGACACAGACAAAAGACACCATAGTAGACAGACAAAAGAGCATCACGTAGATTAGGACACAGACAGAAAAACGAGCACCACTAGATGTAGACACAGACAAAAAAAGAGCATCACTTAGACAGAAGGAAAAACGAGACCACAAGATTAGACACAGACACAAAAAAAGAGCACACGTAATGTAGGAAAAGACAGAAAAAGAGACACAGATGTAGAAAAGAAAAACGAGCACACGAGATGAAGAAAAAAGAGCACCACAAGATGTAGGACCCAGACAAAAAACGAGCACCACTAGATGTAGGACACAGAAGAAAAAAGAGCACACGTAGATGTAGGACACAGACAGAAAAAAGAGCACCAAGATGTAGGACACAGACAGAAAAAAGAGCACACTAAGATGTAGAACAGACAGAAAAAAGCACCACTAGATGTAGGACACAGACAGAAAAAAGAGCACACATAGATGTAGGACACAGACAGAAAAAACGAGCACCACATAGATGTAGGACACAGACAGAAAAAAGAGCACCACGTAGATGTAGGACACAGACAGAAAAAACGAGCACCACTAGATGTAGGACACAGACAGAAAAAACGAGCACCACGTAGATGTAGGACACAGACAGAAAAAAGAGCATCACGTAGATGTAGGACAAGACAGAAAAACGAGCACCACATAGATGTAGGACACAGACAAAAAACGAGCACCACATAGATGTAGGACACAGACAGAAAAACGAGCACCACGTAGATGTAGGACACAGACAGAAAAAAGAGCACCACTAGATGTAGGACACAGACAGAAAAACGAGCACCACATAGATGTAGGACACAAGACAGAAAAAACGAGCACCACGTAGATGTAGGACACAGACAGAAAAAGAGCCCACTAGATAGGCAACAGAAAAGAGCCATAATAGGACACAGACAGAAAAACGAGCACCACATAGATGTAGGACACAGACAGAAAAAACGAGCACCACATAGATGTAGGACAGACAAAAAGAGCACACATGAGAGAAAACAGAAAAGCACCACATACATGTAGGAAATAGACAGAAAAAAGAGCACCACATACATGTAGGAAAAAGAAAGAACAACGAGCACCACATACATGTAGGAAATAGACAGAAAAAAGCACCACATACATGTAGGAAATAGACAGAAAAAAGCACCACATACATGTAGGAAATAGACAGAAAAAGAGCACCACATACATGTAGGAAATAGAAAGAACAACGAGCACCACATACATGTAGGAAATAGAAAGAACAACGAGCACCACATAGATGTAGGAAATAGACAGAAAAAAGCACCACATACATGTAGGAAATAGACAGAAAAAAAGCACCACATACATGTAGGAAATAGACAGAAAAAAGCACCACATAGATGTAGGAAATAGAAAAAAGCACCACATACATGTAGGAAATAGACAGAAAAAAAGAGCACCACATACATGTAGGAAATAGACAGAAAAACGAGCACCACATACATGTAGGAAATAGACAGAAAACGAACACCACATACATGTAGGAAAAAGAAAGAACAACGAGCACCACATACATGTAGGAAAAAGAAAGAACAACGAGCACCACATACATGTAGGAAATAGAAAGAACAACGAGCACCACATACATGTAGGAAAAAGAAAGAACAACGAGCACCACATACATGTAGGAAAAAGAAAGAACAACGAGCACCACATACATGTAGGAAATAGAAGAAAACGAGCACCACATACATGTAGGAAAAAGAAGAAAAACGAGCACCACATACATGTAGGAAAAAGAAAGAACAACGAGCACCACATACATGTAGGAAATAGACAGAAAAAACGAGCACCACATACATGTAGGAAAAAGAAGAACAACGAGCACCACATACATGTAGGAAAAGACAGAAAAAACGAGCACCACATACATGTAGGAAATAGACAGAAAAACGAGCACCACATACATGTAGGACACAGACAGAAAAACGAGCACCACATACATGTAGGACATAGACAGAAAAACGAGCACCACATACATGTAGGACATAGACAGAAAAACGAGCACCACATACATGTAGGAAATAGACAGAAAAACGAGCACCACATACATGTAGGACACAGACAGAAAAACGAGCACCACATACATGTAGGAAATAGACAGAAAAAAGCACCACATACATGTAGGAAATAGACAGAAAAAAGCACCACATACATGTAGGACACAGACAGAAAAAACGAGCACCACATACATGTAGGACATAGACAGAAAAACGAGCACCACATACATGTAGGAAATAGACAGAAAAAAGCACCACATACATGTAGGAATAGACAGAAAAAAGCACCACATACATGTAGGACACAGACAGAAAAACGAGCACCACATACATGTAGGACACAGACAGAAAAACGAGCACCACATACATGTAGGACACAGACAGAAAAACGAGCACCACATACATGTAGGACACAGACAGAAAACGAGCACCACATACATGTAGGAAAAAGAAAGAACAACGAGCACCACATACATGTAGGAAAAAGAAAGAACAACGAGCACCACATACATGTAGGAAATAGACAGAAAAACGAGCACCACATACATGTAGGAAAAAGAAAGAACAACGAACACCACATACATGTAGGAAATAGACAAAAGAGCACCACCAAGATGTAGGAAATACACAGAAAAAAAAAGAGCACCACGTAGATCCAGGGAGAAAACATCAGACTTTTGCAGGGTGGGTGGGGACAAAAAAAAAATTAAGAGATAAACTTTGCAGCAACAAAAGATCAGATTCGTATGGAGAGGGCCATGATCGCCAACGTATGCGGCAAGGCACATGATGATGATGAAAAAAATTAAGAGATAAACTTGCAGCAACAAAAGATCAGATTCGTATGGAGAGGGCCATGATCGCCAACGTATGCGGCAAGGCACATGATGATGATGATGATGACGACAATGATGATGTAAACGGGAAAACCATCCCGAGAAACCCCACCCATCTCTCAAACATGACGACAGCAAAACTTTAGACTCGCTGAAAGAAGCGGAAGACTTCACGTGCACTAGCTGCACGTGCAGACAACTCCACGCGTTATAACTTCTTTTTTAATTCCAACAACCGTACACTTATTTAATCCGTGACACAGATTTAACCCTTTGACTCCCGCACCCTGTCCATCAGCATCCTGCATTGCCAACCATTGCTAGCAAAGCAAATATTAACCATTTGACTCCTTCACCCAGGAAGCTGGTGGATAAGGTGAGGGGAGTCCAAGGGTTAAGTTTTGCAGTCGGTAGACAGGTTGCAGGAGTCAAAGGGTTAATGATATCACGCAGTGGACTGGTGTCTATTCAACTAGACTGACACCCTACTTACTTTCTTGCATCTACTTCAAGTACAAACACGAATCTGTCATAACACATACAAGTGGAAAAGCCACAACTGATCAAATTATCCACAA
>JAPXFY010000026.1:43984631-43989631 GCA_030674185.1 Monoplex corrugatus | reverse complement strand
AGCCAAAAAATGCACATAATACATGTACCCAATTATCAGTCCTAAGAACTAAAAAGTACACAAGGCTTTATCGAACACACACAGGTGAATGGACCAGCAAGGCAGAAAATGATAGGTAGAAAATGACAGAAAGTAAAGGTGAAAGAAAGAAACAAAGAGAGTGGCAGAAAAGACGAAATTTCAAGCACAGAATTTCCAGAAAGTGGGGGATACTATTTATACTGAAAGAGCCCCTGGCATCCCCACAGGGGGTGGGGGTGGGGGGTGGGGGGGTGGGAGGAGCTTGAAGACTTAATCAGATGAAAAACAAAACAAACAAACAGCGTCTTGATGTGAAGAGAGGACAATAGTAGATTGTCTCAACGTAGTGCAAGCATTGTCGACATGTCAGATGTTCTTGCTGAGAAAGTGGTGCTCACACACATTCCAACCCCCCCCCCCCCCCCCCCCCCCCCCGATAAGTGATGATAAGTGCTGATTTCAGATTTTTGTTTTGGTCAGTGTGACCTTGACCTTGGCGTCATGACTTCCAGAATCGCGCATATGCGACTCTCTAACAGTAGTCTATTCCTCTGGGAAAAGATCTATCCGGAGACGGTTGAGAGAATCTTGTTGACATGTTTGGGTAACACGCACATCATCAACATCATCATCGTCGTCGTCATTATCACCATCATCACCATTAACATCATCATCATCATCACCATCATCATCACCATTAACATCATTAACATCAACATCAGCATCATCAGCATCAACATCAACAATCATCATCACTCAACATCAGCATCATCAACATCACCACCATGAACATTAACATCATCAACATCAACATCATCAGCATCAACATTAACATCATCAACATCAGCAGCAGCATCACCATTAACATCACAACATCACCATTAACATCATCAACATCACATTATCATCATCAACATCACCATTAACATTATCATCATCACCATTAACATCATCACATTACCATCATCATGGCTCATCAGTGAAGTGGACGAGACTCGACTGTGTGGTCGTGAGTCTTCCCAATTAGCCCATACCACGCCCAACCCTGGGTAGGAGCTAGTAGAGCCGGGAAAAAAAATCCCACAACGATTTTTCGAAGGGACTGATGGGGATTCGAACCCACAACCTTCCAGCTGGTAGTTCGTTGCGTTAACCACTACACACCACGGCGACTGGTTGAGACTGAAAGCTTACTTCCACATCACTTCCAGACACGCTAGCGCGTTGTTAAGTAACGCAATCCCCCCCCCCCCCCCCCCCCCCCCCACCCCCTGTGCCGGTGGGGATGCCAGGGACTCTTCCAGTGTAAATAGTATCCCCACCTTCTGGAAATTCTGGGCCAGAAATTCCTCTTTTCTGGCACTCTCTTTGTTTCTTTCTTTCCTTTGCTTTCTGTCATTTCTCCCTATCATTTTCTGCCTTGCTGGTCCATTCACCTGTATGTGTTCGATAAAATCGTAGTACTTTCTCTTAGGAGTGATAATTCCGTACGCGTCTTTTGGCTCTAGGGATATGAATTATGCGGAAGCAATTTTAGGTAAATTAGGCCCGGTTTTTGTTTGTTTTGTTTTTTTTGTATGTTTTTAGTGTCCTTAGTTATATTCAAATTTGTATTCAAGGATGTTTTTTAACTCCCCTGTGCGATGAATTCGACGGAGTGGTCAACGCCAGGGCATTTCCTTGGATTATGTGCGCGAATGCATTGACATGTGTACTTAATTTTCTTTCTTTTTTTTTTTTCCCCCTGTTGATGAAGTATTGCGTATGTTTTGAACTGGTTACAGCCCTGAAATGGCTCTACGCAGTCGGCTGGGCTTTAAACCACGATAACAAAAACAACACACAACAACAACAACAATTGACGCGGTGCACAAACTTTTACCCTTTACGTTACTACACACAAACTGACAACAACACCAAAACAAACAAAAACAAAAAATGGAAAAGCAAACAAATAAATAAATAAATAAATGAATAAATAAACAAAGCTCAAAAGAAAAACAACAGAAATTGAAACAACGCACCACCAGTCGCACTAGATCTAGAATCGCATCCGTATCTACTACACGAGAGCGCGCGCGCGCGCACGCACGCACGCAGCACGCACGCACGCATCCGTACACACACGCACGCATGCACGCGTGCGCACTCTCGCACGCACGCACACGCAAAAGCAATAAACACACTTACACTTTTGACATCGTACTATCGTTTGATTTACGCATGCCGGTATCAACTGCGACTACGCTTGCGTACATGAATTTCTGTTCCTGTATATCCTGTGAAGTCTGCATTTGTTTTGAGTTCCCCCTCTTCTCCCTCTCTCATCCTTCCCTCCCCGTCTGTGACGTCATCCTGATCCATTTTACGTTTTTCTCCTCACTTTTTCATGAGATCAAACAACAGCCAAAACAAAATCAAAAAAATTTCGTAGTCACCGTCGTCATCATCACCAACAGCAACATCAACCAAACCAATATCAAACAAAACAACAAGAAAGCCCAACAATAACAACAACAACAAACAACAATAACAACAACAACAACAATAACAACAACGAAAAAAAAAGGGAGATTATTTCATATCACCTTCTCTCTCTCTCTCTCTCTCTCTCTCTCTCTCTCTCTCTCTCTCTCTCTCTCTCTTTTCTGTCTCTGTCCTCTCTGTGGGTGCGCGTGTGGTGTGAGAGAGAGAGAGAGAGTGTGTGTGTGTGTGAGAGAGAGAGTGTGTGGAGAGAGAGAGAGAGTGTGTGTGTGTGTGTGTGTGTGAGCGAGAGAGAGAGAGAGTGCGTGTGTGTGTATATGTATCTGTGTGTGTGTGTATCTGTGTATGTGTGTGCGTGTCTGTGTGTGTGTGCGTGTGAGTGTGTTTGTGAGCGGGGGTGGGGGGGGGTGGGGGTGCGTGCATGCGATGTGCTTCTATTTATGTATTTATGTAGACGTGAAGCCTAATACGCAGTGAATCTAAATAATTCTGTAATACAGCGTTGCACAAGGATGATATTATTATCATGAATATCATCATCATCAACATCATCATCATCGTTATCATCATTATCTTATTATTGTCATCATCATCATCATCATCGTCATCATCATCATCTGTTTATCTATTTGTTTATATTTGTATTTACATGGAGATTATTATAATGACTCTCCCTCCTAGCTTTTTTTTTTTTAATCTATCTATTCATTTATCTATTTGTTTGTCTGTTTCTTTCTTTCTTTCTTCATCTATCTATTTATTCATCTATCTATTTATTCATTCATTTATTTATTTTGTGAACCTGGCCATTTCAGGCAGTCATATGTACCGTGCTCCGTTTTCGGGGTGGAGATGAAGTACCCCTGTATTATCTACACCCCTGGCAAAACAACTTCTAAGTGGCAACGGTGGACTTTTTTTTTTAATTCACTGTAAACAAATAACAGAAACAAACGCCAAACTAAACGCCACAGCGTAATCGCAAGCACCATCCTTAGAAAAATCCATGCATAAAATACAGGTGCATACTATACAAAATAACAGCAAACGGCACAACCTTGAGACAGGTTGATAAGTTTAAATATCTGGGAACGATCATCTCACCAGACAGCAGATGCACATCATAAATAGCCAGCAGAATCGGCCAAGCCAAAACAGCATTCAAGAAGAAGAAAGGCATTCTTACCAACAAATGCCTATCAATTAACACCAGGAAGAGAGTTCTTGAATGGTCTATAGAACCGATAATGTTATACGGTTGTGAGGCGTGGACAGTCAACAAGCAAAGCCAGAACAAGACTGAGGCAGCCGAGATGTGGTTTCTAAGAAGAATGTTGAGAGTTCCATGGACAGCAAAGAAAAAACAACAAACAAACAAACAAACAAAACAAAAACAAAAACAAAAACGAGACAGCCCTGATGGATGCAGACACAAGGAGATCATTCATTAGGAAGATTAGGAAAAGACAGGCAATATTTGTAGGCCATTTTATGAGGAAATGGGAATAAGAGCACCTGGTCACAACAGGAAAGCTGAGGGAAAGAGAGCGCCAGGTAGACCCAGGAAGAAAATATTGGACGGACTTGCAGGGTTGCTGAGGACAGAGAGGGTGGAAGATGTGCTTGCGGCAGCAAGGGACAGATACATATGGAGGGCCATGATCGCCAACGCCATGCAGCAGGGCACTTGACGATGACGATGATACTATGTACGTGTATCTATCAACGTGGAGCATAATTAACAATCACGAAATATATAACATAGAAGAAAAATCCAAGAAGAGAGAAGGGGGAAAAAAAAGGAAGGAAAACATATCTTGTCAGCTCCACGCATATAGATTGTTAAGATGTGTCAGGCTCGCTGTCATGTTTCATCACGTACGCATAAGGACAACATGTGCATTATTAATATACATGGAATAAACTGTAGAGTAACAGATGTCGATTGTAAATGAATGGTAAATCTGGCCGGTACTGGGTTCTAAAGGTGTACAGCAAGTTCTGTATCAGTGTTGCGTTGTATTCTTCTGTGCGATATTCTGTGACGAGATATCTTTTAACCTTTTAAACTTTCGCACCAACTGCAAAAAAAAAAAAAAAAATTAATCCTTTGTTTCCGTCACCCTATCCACCAGCTCCAAAAAATTAACCCTTTGGTTCTTTCACCCTATCCACCCGCTCCAAAAACGTAACCCTTTGATCCCCTCACCCTATCCACAGCTTCCTGCAGGAAGCTGGTGGATAGGGTGAGGGAATCAAAGGGTTAAGTTTCTGCATGCTATGTTTGCATGGTTGGCAACGCAGGATGCTGGTGGACAGGCTGAGGGGGTCAAAGGGTTAAGATTTTGCTTTGTTAGCATGGTTGGCAATGCAGGATGATGGTGGCCAAGGTGCGGGAGTCAAAGGGTGAAAAGAGGTTGTGTTTGGTGATGCCTTTTCCACTTCACATTTCTCAGTGTCCATGTTTCCAAGACGGATAATCAGACGGCCACGGT
>JAPXFY010000026.1:43964631-43979631 GCA_030674185.1 Monoplex corrugatus | reverse complement strand
TTTGACACATGTACCCAATTATCAGCCTAAGAGAAAACACGCAAGACTTTATCGAACACATACAGGTGTATGGACCAGCAAGGCACAAAATGAAAATGATAGGAAGAAATGTCAGAAAGCAAAGGAATAAGGCAGAAACCAAGAGAGTGACAGAAAAGAGGAAATTTCTAGCACAGACCTTTCAGAAGGTGGGGATACTATCTATACTGAAAGAGCCCCCGGCATCCCCACGTGGGAGGGGGGGGGGGGTAGAGGGGAAGGAGAAAACTTAATAACTGAGCTGACTACTTCTTCTCTCTCAAAATTCCGTGAGGAGTCATTAGGACTTTGCGCAAAAGAACTGTTCACCACATTCCTCCAGTTCTGCCGGTTGTGTGCCAAAGCCTGGGTCTCTACAAAATGGTTTCTCTGTAAATTCCGTAATGTTGTTAGTCCATCTTTTTGTTTGTTTCTTTGCTTGTTTGTTTCTTTTTTGTTTGCTTGTGTGTTTTTGGTTTTGATTCGGTTTGGTTTGTTTGGTGGGTTTTTGTTTGTTTGTGTTGTTTGTTGTTGTTGTTTTGTTTTGTTTGTTTGTTTTGTTCGTTTGTTTGTTTGCAGTCCTTCCCTCCCTCCCTCTCTAACAACGGTTCCCAGGATGATTGATTTAATCCTTATGCAAAAATTCCTGAACAAATCCACATCTTGGACGCATAGACCATCTATCTGGTACAGATCCTCCCAGAAATAGTTACGAAAATCTTACCGAGACATTTTGGTAGTCGACAGACAGAGTGACACACATACATCCCTCCACAAACTAATCTGCCCCATCCCCCCACCCATCCCCCTGTTTTAACCCTTTCACTCCCGCACCCTATCCATCAACTGCAAAAGATTAACCCTTTGAATCCCTCACCTTGTCCTACAGGAAGCTGGTGGATACAGTGAGGGGATCAAAGGATTAAGTTATTTGCTTTTGCTAACACGGTTGGCAATACAGATTGATGGTGGACAAAGTGCAGGGAGTCAAAGGGTTAAAAGTGAGGTTTCAACAAATGACGAGTATCCACTGGAGAAAATTTAGGGGAGGCCAAAAAACCCTTGAAGATAACACCTTTCATCCCAATCCTTCGGGCTGAGAGTGAGAACACGCTTGAACGCACGAAAGGCAGCAGCACTAACAATCGCCGCCCCCAAAGTCCAAGCTGTACGGATGTGAGGCGTGAACAGTCAGCAAGCAAAGCCAGAACAAGATTGAGGCAGCCGAGATGTGGTTTCTCAGAAGAATGTTGAGAGTTCCATGGACAGCAAAGAAAACAAACGAGACAGTCTTGATGGAGGCAGACACAAGTAGATCACTCATAAGGAAGACTAGGAAAAGACAGGCAACATTTTATGAGGAAGGGGGATTTGGAGCACCTGGTCACAACGGGAAATCTGGAGAGAAAGAGAGCACCAGGTAGACCCAGGGAGAAAATGCTAGACGGACTTGCAAGGTGGCTGGGGACGAGGAGGGTGGAAGAGATGCTTGGGGCAACAAGAGATAGAGACAGATGGAAGTCCATGATCGCCAACGCCATGCGGCAGAGCACCTGATGATGATGATGAAAGTCCAAGCAGGTCAGCTGTTACAACCTGCCTACTCGACATGCAAACGACAAAGAGTGCATGTTCCTTCAGGTCCCCTTTCAAGCGCTTTTGATAGGTGACAGGCTGGTAAATTGTCAAGTCCTGTGATTTCAAAGGACTGTATGCAGGCTACTTCAAATGTTCTCCCACACGTGACATAGCTCTCTGGGGGTGGGGGAGGGGGGGAAAGGAGAGGGGGGAAGGACGGGTAATCTTGGAGCTTGCTTTCTCTACATCCTCCACACACACATTTCTTCTTCTTCTTCTTCTTCTTCTTCTTCTTCTTCTTCTTTTCCTCCTCTTTGTTTTCTTCTTCTTTGTTTTCTTCTTCTTTCTTCTCTTCTTCTTCTTCTCCTGCTCCTCCTTTTTCTTCTCTTTCTCCCTCTTCTCCTCCTCCTCCTCCTTCTTCTTCTTCTCCTGCTCCTTCTTCTTTTCTTTCACTTCCTCCCTGTGCTTCTTCTCATTCTTCTTCTTCTCCTCCTTCTTCTCCTTCTCTTTCCCTGTTCTCCTTCTTCTTCTTCTCCTCCTCCTTCTCTTCCTCCTCTTCCTCCCTGTTCTCCTTCTTCTCCTTCTTTTTCTCCTTCTCCTGCTCCTTCTTCTTTTCCTCCTCTTCCTCTGTTCTCCTTCTTCTCCTCCTCTTCCTCCCTCTTCTTCTTCTCCTTCTTCTTCACAGCAGTGTCTCTTTCAAACGTGTCTCCTGTTTCGTTTGTGTTGTTTAGGACCAGATAGTTCATTCTGTTCGTTAAACGATCAATTCCAAAGACACTTTTAATAATAATATAAAAAAAAAACGTTCTATTTATAACATATTTGATCATTATACCCACCCACCCATCCTTACTTTTTTGTGTGTGTTTTTTTTTTTATCCCGGACGAGCAACCACGTCTTGGTGGTAAAAATGTGAATATGAATTTGAAGCGAGGGAGAGGGGATGGGCGCCGCCCTCGTGGTGCTGGCCCTAGGAAACGATGAGGTCTCTACCACCTCACGCCCCTACGACCCCAGGGCTACGGAACAGTCTAGGTAAGACCTCAGGACCTGGCCAGCTCGTGGGTTTATGTGCAGGCTTAAAGGCTTGTGCCGTGATCATTCTGGATCTTCTCCATCACATGGTACCTGTGACGTTAGTGCATCTGGAATTCATTCCGAGCGCGGAGACGTCATCTTGAGAAATTGAAATTGAAAACTGTTTGTTTTTGACTATTGCGAAGGAAGACAATCCTACTTTCCCTGCTGTTGAGGGTTGAGGACAACAGCCTGCAGTTACTCTTCTTGACAACTGACAGTTGATAATTGGATTCAATGGGCCACATCGACCCTAGTGAACTCTATGGACTGAACTGAACCATCGGTATTCGTGCTCTCTCCCTCTTCCTGTCTCTTCCTGTTACCACTGGGACTAATGAAAAGTATTGTGGGTATTGAACAATGAACAATGAACACATTTTATTTACGAGGGTGTGAAATAAGCAAAATGTATGCTTTTCTTTACTACATCCAGCCCCCGCCCAAAGAGGGTCTACATCACACTACACGTAAATTGTACCTTACATAACATAGATACTCCGACAACTAAGACATTACGCAGTTAAAGAAATGCATTTGAGACGAGAGAGAGACAGACAGACAGACAGACAGACAGACAGAGAAAGAGACAGAGAGTGCGAGAGAGAGACACACACACAGAAAGAGAGAGACAGTGTCACAGAGAGAGAGAGAAAGACAAGAGAGAGAGAGAGAACAAGAGCGAAAACAAAGGGTCAAAAATAAGCAAAATACATACTTCTTCACAACCAGCCCTGTATCAACATTGTTAGCTCCTCCCCACAGTCCCTGGTTTGTGTGTAGGTCTCTGCCTTCACAATAAACCACCACCGCCACCACTCTCTCTCTCTCTCTCTCTCTCTCTCTCTCTCTCTCTCTCTCTCTCTCTCTCCAGCATAGACCCTAACCAAATGAAAGTAAAGTAATCTTCCATAATATGAGACCAGAGGTGGCCAGAAATTACAGAATGGTTCATACGTATATATATTACTGTGTAGAAACGTTTGTGCTAATAAGTAACTGACATCGTATCACTTTAATTAATACTGATACGTCTCGCTGACGTTTTGACTGTTATTGCTTTGTTGTTTAAAGCCCAGCCGACTGCGCAGAGCCAAATCAGGGCTATAACCGTTTCAAAACATACAAAACTTCAACAGGGAAAATAAGGAAAGAAAATTTAAGTACACATACCAATGCATTCGTGTCCATAATCTAAGGAGATGCCCCTGGCGTTGACCACTCCATCCAATTTATCACACAGGAGATATATTTTTTTTTAAAATACCTGATTACAAATTTAAACATAACTAAAAGCATATATCAAAAACGGGCCTAAACTGCCTAAAAATTGCTTCGGCATATCTCATTTCCCCAGAGCCAAAAATGATGGACAGGGTGACAGAGTCAAAAGGTTAAGTTTACAGGAAGCTGGTGGATAGGGTGAGGGAGTCAAAAAGATTAAGTTTTTCGCTTTGCTAGCATGGTTGTCAATGTAGGAAACTGGTGGACAGGGTGCAGGAGGCAAGGGGTTAATTAATTAAAAGAAATCTGGTGACAAGATTATTTCGGCAAAGCATTTCTGGAGGTTCTCCTTGTTTACACTTATTTTGTTAATGTCATCAGTAAACGAAAGAACCGTAAACCTTCTTTCGTCTTTCGCAGGTTAAAGCTTCTGCAAGCTTTCCCTATGTACGCGTATAATTTCATACAAAACTACTTACCTAGCAACCCCAGTGGGGGATGCCGTGGGCTCTTTCAGTATAAATAGTATCCACACCTTCTGGAAATTCTGGGCTAGAATTTTCCTCTTTTCTGTCACTCTCTTTGTTTCTTTCTTCCTTTGCTTTCTGTCATTTCTTCCTATCATTTTCTGCCTTGCTGGCCCATTCACCTGTCTGTGTTCAATAACGTCTTACGCACTTTCTTTTAGGATAGATAATTGGGTACGTGCATTAAGTGCATTTTTGGCTCTAGGGAAGTGAGACAGGCGGAAGCAATTTTAAGTAATTTAGGTCTTTTTTTATATCTGTTTTAGTGTCCTTAGTTATGTTTAAATTTGTGTTCATGTTTGTTTTTGAAATCCCCCGTGCGATAAATTGGACGGAGTGGTCAATGCCAGGGGCATCTCCTTAGATTATATGCGCGAATGCATTGATATGTGCACTTAAATTTTCTTTTTCCTTTTTTCCCCGCGGTCGAGGTATTGTATATGTTTTAAAACGGTTATAGCCCTGATATGGCTCTAAGCAGTCGGCTGGGCTTTAAACAACAATAACAATAACAATAACAATAACCTTTCTAGCAGAGGTAGCAAATTTTTGCACGTATGACCGTTTTTCGTCCCGCCTTAAAGACAGTCATACTTCGTCTTCGTGGAGCTCAGGACAGAATTTCGAAGACGTATTTGAATGATGCGGAAGGCAAAATAAGACAGAATCGTGTGAGGAAAAGACAGAATGAAAGCAAAGAGGAAGAACCCAAAACTGCAAAAAGCAAATCAAATAGTATATGTGGTTCCAAAATAGGAAGAGACTTTAATTTCTGCATTTGTAGTACCACACTCCAGGAAACCAGTATGTTTATTTGTACATAGCTTTTAAAGTTAGGAATACTGTCACGACACAATTAATATAGCTTTTAAAGAATAAGAACGCGTATTTAATACAACAAGACAAGACAGGCGCAAATTTTCGGCCAACTGGCCTTTGTCAAGCATAAGATTACAAACAAACAAACACCAGATACAAAAATTAAGAGAAAAAGACTGAAACTTCCCTCCTGCCCTGTCCAGTGTGAGAAAATGAATAAACTGACATATGGCATAACCATGTATCTATAGCGAAAGTTTATTCCTTTTATTCAGTTTATTTCTTTTTTCCTTTTCTCACACTGGACAGATCAGCAAGGACGTTTCTGTCTAGTCTGGTTGTATTAAATACGCGTTCTTATTCTTTTTGTGTGTGTGTATGTGTGTGGTTTTGTTGTTGTTGCTGTTGTTGTTTGTTTGTTTGTTCCTTTTTTCTGGTTCCTTTTTGCTTGAACGCGGGCAGTCATACTTGTCTTGGATAGCTTTTGAAATTAGAAATACTGTCACAACACAATTAAATCTATATGAATGCATGCTTTTATTGTTATGTCCATTCCCTTTCTGAGCAGCTGTGAAGGATGAATAAACCATCTCTCTCTCTCTCTCTCTCTCTTCTCTCTCTCTCTCTCTCTCTCTCTCTCTCTCTCTCTCTCTCTCTCTCATAAAATGCCTTATAAATGTTGTTTGTCTTTTCTTAATCAGGGAGTAGGTGATTCTTTTTTTCAGATAACATCTGTGGTTCCAAAATAAGAAGAGACCTTAATTTCTGTATTCGCGGTACCACACTTCAGGAAACCAGTTTGTTTATCTGTACATAGCTTTTACAATTGGAAATACGGTCACAACAAAATTAATATCTATATGATGACATGCTTTTTTATGTCCATTCCCTTTCTACATAATTAATATCTATATGAAGACATGCTTTTATTATGTCCATTCCCTTTCTACATAATTAATATCTATATGATGACATGCTTTTATTATGTCCATTCCCTTTCTACATAATTAATATCTATATGATGACATGCTTTTGTTATGTCTATTCCCTTTCTACATAATTAATATCTATATGATGACATGCTTTTGTTGTTATGTCCATTCCCTTTCTACATAATTAATATCTATATGATGACATGCTTTTGTTATGTCCATTCCCTTTCTACATAATTAATATCTATATGATGACATGCTTTTGTTGTTATGTCTATTCCCTTTCTACATAATTAATATCTATATGATGACATGCTTTTGTTATGTCCATTCCCTTTCTACATAATTAATATCTATATGATGACATGCTTTTGTTGTTATGTCTATTCCCTTTCTACATAATTAATATCTATATGATGACATGCTTTTGTTATGTCCATTCCCTTTCTACATAATTAATATCTATATGATGACATGCTTTTATTATGTCTATTCCCTTTCTACATAATTAATATCTATATGATGACATGCTTTTGTTATGTCTATTCCCTTTCTACATAATTAATATCTATATGATGACATGCTTTTATTATGTCCATTCCCTTTCTACATAATTAATATCTATATGATGACATGCTTTTGTTATGTCCATTCCCTTTCTACATAATTAATATCTATATGATGACATACTTTTGTTATGTCCATTCCCCTTTCTACATAATTAATATCTATATGATGACATGCTTTTGTTGTGTCCATTCCCTTTCTACATAATTAATATCTATATGATGACATGCTTTTGTTGTTATGTCCATTCCCTTTCTACATAATTAATATCTATATGAAGACATGCTTTTGTTATGTCCATTCCCTTTCTACATAATTAATATCTATATGATGACATGCTTTTGTTATGTCCATTCCCTTTCTACATAATTAATATCTATATGATGACATGCTTTGTTGTTATGTCCATTCCCTTTCTACATAATTAATATCTATATGATGACATGCTTTTGTTGTTATGTCTATTCCTTTCTACATAATTAATATCTATATGATGACATGCTTTTGTTGTTATGTCCATTCCCTTTCTACATAATTAATATCTATATGATGACATGCTTTTGTTGTTATGTCTATTCCCTTTCTACATAATTAATATCTATATGATGACATGCTTTTGTTGTTATGTCTATTCCCTTTCTACATAATTAATATCTATATGATGACATGCTTTTGTTGTTATGTCTATTCCCTTTCTACATAATTAATATCTATATGATGACATGCTTTTGTTGTTATGTCCATTCCCTTTCTACATAATTAATATCTATATGATGACATGCTTTTGTTGTTATGTCTATTCCCTTTCTACATAATTAATATCTATATGATGACATGCTTTTGTTGTTATGTCTATTCCCTTTCTACATAATTAATATCTATATGATGACATGCTTTTGTTGTTATGTCTATTCCCTTTCTACATAATTAATATCTATATGATGACATGCTTTTGTTATGTCCATCCCCTTTCTACATAATTAATATCTATATGATGACATGCTTTTATTGTGTCCATTCCCCTTTCTACATAATTAATATCTATATGATGACATGCTTTTATTGTGTCCATTCCCCTTTCTACATAATTAATATCTATATGAAGACATGCTTTTATTATGTCCATTCCCTTTCTACATAATTAATATCTATATGATGACATGCTTTTATTATGTCTATTCCCTTTCTACATAATTAATATCTATATGATGACATGCTTTTGTTATGTCCATTCCCTTTCTACATAATTAATATCTATATGATGACATGCTTTTATTATGTCTATTCCCTTTCTACATAATTAATATCTATATGATGACATGCTTTTGTTATGTTATTCCCTTTCTACATAATTAATATCTATATGATGACATGCTTTTATTATGTCCATTCCCTTTCTACATAATTAATATCTATATGATGACATGCTTTTGTTATGTCCATTCCCTTTCTACATAATTAATATCTATATGATGACATACTTTTGTTATGTCCATTCCCCTTTCTACATAATTAATATCTATATGATGACATGCTTTTGTTGTGTCCATTCCCTTTCTACATAATTAATATCTATATGATGACATGCTTTTGTTGTTATGTCCATTCCCTTTCTACATAATTAATATCTATATGAAGACATGCTTTTGTTATGTCCATTCCCTTTCTACATAATTAATATCTATATGATGACATGCTTTTGTTATGTCCATTCCCTTTCTACATAATTAATATCTATATGATGACATGCTTTTGTTGTTATGTCCATTCCCTTTCTACATAATTAATATCTATATGATGACATGCTTTTGTTGTTATGTCTATTCCCTTTCTACATAATTAATATCTATATGATGACATGCTTTTGTTGTTATGTCCATTCCCTTTCTACATAATTAATATCTATATGATGACATGCTTTTGTTGTTATGTCTATTCCCTTTCTACATAATTAATATCTATATGATGACATGCTTTTGTTGTTATGTCTATTCCCTTTCTACATAATTAATATCTATATGATGACATGCTTTTGTTGTTATGTCTATTCCCCTTTCTACATAATTAATATCTATATGATGACATGCTTTTGTTGTTATGTCCATTCCCTTTCTACATAATTAATATCTATATGATGACATGCTTTTGTTGTTATGTCTATTCCCTTTCTACATAATTAATATCTATATGATGACATGCTTTTGTTGTTATGTCTATTCCCTTTCTACATAATTAATATCTATATGATGACATGCTTTTGTTGTTATGTCTATTCCCTTTCTACATAATTAATATCTATATGATGACATGCTTTTGTTATGTCCATCCCCTTTCTACATAATTAATATCTATATGATGACATGCTTTTATTGTGTCCATTCCCCTTTCTACATAATTAATATCTATATGATGACATGCTTTTATTGTGTCCATTCCCTTTCTACATAATTAATATCTATATGAAGACATGCTTTTATTATGTCCATTCCCTTTCTACATAATTAATATCTATATGATGACATGCTTTTATTATGTCCATTCCCTTTCTACATAATTAATATCTATATGAAGACATGCTTTTATTATGTCCATCCCTTTCTACATAATTAATATCTATATGATGACATGCTTTTATTGTGTCCATTCCCCTTTCTACATAATTAATATCTATATGATGACATGCTTTTGTTGTTATGTCTATTCTCTTTCTACATAATTAATATCTATATGATGACATGCTTTTATTGTGTCCATTCCCCTTTCTACATAATTAATATCTATATGAAGACATGCTTTTATTATGTCCATTCCCCTTTCTACATAATTAATATCTATATGATGACATGCTTTTGTTGTTATGTCCATTCCCCTTTCTACATAATTAATATCTATATGAAGACATGCTTTTATTATGTCCATTCCCTTTCTACACAATTAATATCTATATGATGACATGCTTTTGTTATGTCCATTCCCTTTCTACATAATTAATATCTATATGATGACATGCTTTTGTTATGTCCATTCCCTTTCTACATAATTAATATCTATATGATGACATACTTTTGTTATGTCCATTCCCCTTTCTACATAATTAATATCTATATGATGACATGCTTTTATTGTTATGTCCATTCCCCTTTCTACATAATTAATATCTATATGATGACATGCTTTTGTTATGTCCATTCCCTTTCTACATAATTAATATCTATATGATGACATGCTTTTGTTATGTCCATTCCCTTTCTACATAATTAATATCTATATGATGACATGCTTTTATTGTTATGTCCATTCCCTTTCTACATAATTAATATCTATATGATGACATGCTTTTGTTATGTCCATTCCCTTTCTACATAATTAATATCTATATGATGACATGCTTTTATTGTTATGTCCATTCCCTTTCTACATAATTAATATCTATATGATGACATACTTTTGTTATGTCCATTCCCCTTTCTACATAATTAATATCTATATGATGACATGCTTTTATTATGTCCATTCCCTTTCTACATAATTAATATCTATATGATGACATGCTTTTGTTATGTCCATTCCCTTTCTACATAATTAATATCTATATGATGACATACTTTTGTTATGTCTATTCCCTTTCTACATAATTAATATCTATATGATGACATACTTTTGTTATGTCCATTCCCTTTCTACATAATTAATATCTATATGATGACATACTTTTGTTATGTCTATTCCCTTTCTACATAATTAATATCTATATGATGACATGCTTTTATTGTGTCCATTCCCTTTCTACATAATTAATATCTATATGATGACATGCTTTTGTTGTTATGTCCATTCCCTTTCTACATAATTAATATCTATATGATGACATACTTTTGTTATGTCTATTCCCTTTCTACATAATTAATATCTATATGATGACATGCTTTTATTGTGTCCATTCCCTTTCTACATAATTAATATCTATATGATGACATGCTTTTGTTGTTATGTCTATTCTCTTTCTACATAATTAATATCTATATGATGACATGCTTTTGTTGTTATGTCTATTCTCTTTCTACATAATTAATATCTATATGATGACATGCTTTTGTTGTTATGTCCATTCCCTTTCTACATAATTAATATCTATATGATGACATGCTTTTATTGTGTCCATTCCCCTTTCTACATAATTAATATCTATATGATGACATGCTTTTATTGTGTCCATTCCCCTTTCTACATAATTAATATCTATATGATGACATGCTTTTATTGTGTCCATTCCCCTTTCTACATAATTAATATCTATATGATGACATGCTTTTATTGTGTCCATTCCCCTTTCTACATAATTAATATCTATATGATGACATGCTTTTATTGTGTCCATTCCCCTTTCTACATAATTAATATCTATATGAAGACATGCTTTTATTGTGTCCATTCCCCTTTCTACATAATTAATATCTATATGATGACATGCTTTTATTGTGTCCATTCCCCTTTCTACATAATTAATATCTATATGATGACATGCTTTTATTATGTCCATTCCCCTTTCTACATAATTAATATCTATATGATGACATGCTTTTGTTGTTATGTCTATTCCCTTTCTACATAATTAATATCTATATGAAGACATGCTTTTGTTATGTCCATTCCCTTTCTACATAATTAATATCTATATGATGACATGCTTTTATTATGTCCATTCCCCTTTCTACATAATTAATATCTATATGATGACATGCTTTTATTGTTATGTCCATTCCCCTTTCTACATAATTAATATCTATATGATGACATGCTTTTGTTATGTCCATTCCCTTTCTACACAATTAATATCTATATGATGACATGCTTTTGTTATGTCCATTCCCTTTCTACATAATTAATATCTATATGATGACATGCTTTTGTTGTTATGTCTATTCCCTTTCTACATAATTAATATCTATATGATGACATGCTTTTGTTATGTCCATTCCCTTTCTACATAATTAATATCTATATGATGACATGCTTTTGTTATGTCCATTCCCCTTTCTACATAATTAATATCTATATGATGACATGCTTTTATTATGTCCATTCCCTTTCTACATAATTAATATCTATATGATGACATGCTTTTGTTATGTCCATTCCCTTTCTACATAATTAATATCTATATGATGACATGCTTTTGTTGTTATGTCTATTCCCTTTCTACATAATTAATATCTATATGATGACATGCTTTTGTTATGTCTATTCCCTTTCTACATAATTAATATCTATATGATGACATGCTTTTATTATGTCCATTCCCTTTCTACATAATTAATATCTATATGATGACATGCTTTTATTATGTCCATTCCCTTTCTACATAATTAATATCTATATGATGACATGCTTTTATTATGTCTATTCCCTTTCTACATAATTAATATCTATATGATGACATGCTTTTATTATGTCCATTCCCTTTCTACATAATTAATATCTATATCTATATGATGACATGCTTTTATTGTTATGTCCATTCCCCTTCTGAGGAGCTGTGGAGGGTGAAAAAAACCTCTCTCTCTCTCTCTCTCTCTCTCTCTCTCTCTCTCTCTCTCTCTCTCTGTCTGTCTGTCCCGCCCTCCCGCCCTTTCTCTCTCTTTCTCATATTGGGTAAACGTCGAATTTGCAATCGGAAGGTCATGGGTTCGATCCGCCCAGACCCGCTGTCCAAGCGTGCATTCATATAGATTTAATTGTGTTGTGACAGTATTTCTAATTTCAAATCGGAAGGTCATGGGTTCGATCCGTCTGGTGTGTAAAGGGTGGATGGAGATTTTTCCTATCTCCCAAATCAACAGGAGCAGCAGACCTGCCAGTGCTTAATACATCCATCGTGTATATATATATATATGCAAACAACATAATGAATGTGCACGTTAAAGATCCAGTAAGTCACGTCTTGAATTGACGTATGGAAACATGAAAACACCCAGCAAGCAAGCGACGGCAAACTAGTAATTTGACAACAACAACAACAACAAAAAGAGAAGACATTAAGATTATTATACTTTCCACCTCTGGAAAATAAAAAATCATTATTATTATCATCGTCAGGGCCTATCAATATCTCTCCTGTTCATTAACGTTCAGCTACTCACCGAGATAATACGAAGGATGCAGATCCAGGGGGTATAGCGGATTCCTCGAACAATTTTTCAGCTTGGACAGCGGGTCAGTGTCTTCTCAGTTCCACCTTGTCTCGGAGTGAGAAACCTGGAACCAGGCCATTCACTGGAATATCTAACCATACAGGCCAAAATAAACAGGCCTGCTACCTCTACCCCACTTTTGACCAGCGGACGCCTAAAAGGCCTAAATGTTCCAATGCACCCAAACTTGTCTCATTTCAAGTCCACACACACACACGTTCGCGGAAAGGTCCTTAATTAAAGGACAAACAAAAAAAATCCAAAACAAAAACAAAAAAATTACAAGAACACGTTTGTAGAAGTCGTTTGAATCAGCGCCACGTTTGAAGATAATGCAATAGAGTCCAAAGGTAAGGTTAAAAAACCTGAGGCCGGCAGGTACGACACTGGTGGAATCTTTCAGCACACCTCGTGAGAAAAATGTGTGGAACTCCAGGTAAAGTCGTGACAGCTCACATGCCTCTGCGTGACTTGACTGGAACGAACTTTTATAAGTATCGAAGTTGGGGAAGAGGGGGGGGAGGAGGGGGAGGTAGGTTGACGTCGTTGGTGGTACAGAAAAAAATGGTAGCGCAGCGAACACACACCGCCGCAGTCACACTGTCAACTCAGTTGTGGTTATTGGGGTTGTGTCAATACTTTTCCGTAAGTATTGGGGAAAACGAGCGTCTCCTCCAGTAGTAGTAGATCGAACTCGTCTCTCGCTATAATGTTCTTTCAGCGCTCGCCCGTAAAGTGAACTGACCAACACTGATACACTCGACAATCGCTTTTTCTTTTCACATTCACCCTCGCTTCTTCTCCTCCTTCCAACCTTCACAATGTGTCATTTTCACAGTCTACGCTACGCAGCTGACATAGTCTCCCTCCCTCCCTCTCTCTCCACTCCGTTCTCCGTCCCTCTCTCTATCTCATTCAGTCGCGAGCACTTGATTAGCCCAGAGAGCAGCACGAGACAGGCTTCTAGCGGCACGTGGCGGGGCGTGAAATCTAGGGGCCAGCACAGCCCTCTGATTGGCAGAAATTTCATCAACATGACGTCAATCTCCCCGCCCTCCGCACGCGCTAGAAAGATCCGCTACTGCTATTGGACGATGGTTGGTAGGCGGTTTTGTGTGGCACGCGCCGTCTGCTTTCGGTTTTTTGCGTTATTGTTTTTCCCTCCCCTTCCCCCCCCCCCCTCCACAACCGTTGTCGCTTCTTCTAGAGGGTTGGCGGTGGTAAGAAGGGTTGAGCTGAGAGATTGTAATACATTAAAAAGTGACGAGTTGCATCATGTATACATATGTGAATGTGAGTGTGAAAGAGATCAACACACGCACTCATCTTAGCGACTAGACTTTACATGAAATAGACAGAACGGGGAAAGACAAGACAGACAGACAGACAGACAGAGAGAGACAGACAGAGAGAGAGAGACAGAGAGAGAGAGAGAGAGAATACGACTTGGTTTAAATCAAAATCGTAGCCCAGTCGAAGCCCAGTCGTCAGTCGCAGGGGACATGTGCGCGGCACGGGTTGGGTTTGGCAACATGGGAACCAAAATCACAGAACTAATAATACAATTAGAAAGAGATCGAGCCTCGAAGTAAGCCCACAACATCGAAACAAAAATTGTCGCCGTGGTGTAGTGGTTAACGCAACGGACTACCGACTGGGAAGGTTGTGGGTTCGAATCTCCATCAGTACCTTCAGAATCACTGTGGGATTTTTTCGGCTCTAACTGGCTCCTACCCAGAGTTGGGCGTGCTATGGGCTCATTGGGAAGACTGGGACTACATAGTCGAGTCTCACCCACTTCATGGATGCGTCATTGAGGGTATTACTCAAATTTTCTGACCAGCAACCGCAGATATATGTATATGTATCTCTCAGGCCTGGTTGACGCAAGGATATATTATGATAGTAAGCGTAGAGTACAGCCCTGTCACGCAGTCTCTATCCTAGATGGAACTCCATAGCATCGTGATTATTATCCTCATCGACATCATCATCATTGCATTGTAAAAAAAAATGTGTGCCAGCTTTTGTGGCCATTAAGGTGCCGCAAAAAGTGGACAAAGAAA
>JAPXFY010000026.1:43954631-43957131 GCA_030674185.1 Monoplex corrugatus | reverse complement strand
TTCAGTCTTTTTCTTGTAATTTTTTGTATGTGGTGTTTGTTCGTTTGTGATCTTACGTTTACGCTTCACAAAGGCCAAGTTGGCCGAAAATTTCCGCCTGTCTTGTCTGGGTGTGTTGAATGCGAGTTCTGATTCTTTTTTGTTTGTTGTTTGTTTGTTTGTCTGTTTTTTTGTTTTGTTTTGTTTCTTTGTTTTTTTTGGTTTTTTTTCTTGTTCCTTTTTGCTTGAACGCGGGCAGTCACACTTGTTTTGGATAAGGTAATTGTCTGTTAAAACGGCTTGTTTACATCCAGGTCATATAAGCCTAATCTCAAATTTCGCCGAAGAGCGCGGTAGTCAGGTGGGTAAATCATCAGACCTCCAATCGGAAGATCCTGGGTTCGAGCTGTTTAGACACCTCAGCCTGGTGGGTAAAAGATAGAGGTCCTCCCCCCCACCACCACCCACCCCCCTGATCTCACGGGTCAGCATGCAAACGTGCAGATCTGCCAGTGCCTACCCTCCCCTCCTCCCCCCCCCCCTTCGTGTGTATATGCGTGCAGAATATCAAAAGTAAAATCCTGTAAGTCATATCAGTGCTGGCTTATGAAAACATAATTATGGAAACACATTTCACGATAAAACAAAATATTTTCATATATGTAGCTGTGTGTTGGGGGCTATTGAAATGTTGGCCTATGGGGGTTGTTGTAGTTCAGTTTCATGGAATCGTAAATGTTCCACGAAACGGTCATTCAGTGAGCGGTATGTCTCACCCACATACAGTTTGAGAGCACACTGAGCATGATCAGGATGTAGATCTAACACTCACTCACTCTGTCCCTTTTCCTTCAACTGTTTTCAATACTCCTCTGTCATTTTATCTTTCACTTGACAAAGGCCTGGGCTCGAAACGTCGTGTCTTATACTCTCAAGGATCATTTACAAACAAGGTATTTTTTTAATATTTTGTTTTTACCCTCAAGATCCAGCAGTCATATTTTGTTTTACATTTCACGATCATTTCACCAGACGTCAGACGCATTTCGCACCCAAAAAAAAAAATCCATTGTAACGAAATAGGAATCCACTCCAAACCATACAAACACGGCTGAATAGAAAAGAAAAACAAACAAACAAACAAACAAAAACTACGACTATCTTTCAGACTTTGACGTACCCACACACACCTGCATGTACACACACACCAGGAACCTTCATTTCGACATCACCGAATTAACACGCTGAGTAAAAAAAAAATGTGAGACCCTGAGAACAAAAAGAGCAACAACAACCCCCCCCCCCCACCCCCAAAATGCATGCACGCGTACATGCACACACCCACCACACAATACACACACACCACACACAACTACACACACACACACACACACACACACACACACACACACACACACACACACACACACACACACACACACACACACGAGCACACACACACACACACACACCAAGAACTTATCATCATCATCCTAACCTATATTTTGACATCACTGAATTAAAACAATGGACAAAGTTGAGAAATTCGATAAATGAAGCTTGTGAAGAAATCTCTGAATTAGATAGAAAAACAAAAAAGAACTGGATGACAAAAGAAATTCTAGGCTTGATGGAGGAAAGGAGGAAGGCAAAGAGAAACGAGGAGATATACAGGAAGATAAACAAAGAAATCAGGAATAGATGCAATGAAGCTAAGGAAACTTGGCTGAAGACGGACACAAAACGGACCCTCAGGGTATGTACAGACGAATTGAAGAAATTGTCCGCAGGAAAAATACATGCACATCAACTGGTTGCTTAAAATCAAAAGATGGTACGCATGCATACACCAGGAACTTATCGATCATCACCTTAACCTGCAATATGAACTGAACCGAATTAAACGCTGATTAAAAAAAAAACAAAAAAAAAACGAAGCGAGACCGTTAGAACAAAAATAGCAACAACATCCCCCAATCTCACTGCCACCCCCAAAATGCATGCATGCATACATGCACACACACACACACACATACACACACACACACACACACACACACACACACACACACACACACACACACACAACACACACACAAGAACACATACACAAACACACACACACACATGAACACATACACAACACACACACAAGCACACACACACACACGCACGCGCGCACACACACACACACACACACACACACACACACACACACACACACAGGCACATGCACACACCAGAAACTTATCATCACCTTAACCTTTATTTTGACATCACCGAATTAAAACCCTGAGTAAAAAATTTAAAAAAATTAAAAAGAAGAAAGTGAACCCTTAAGAACAAAAATAGCAACAACAACCCCCCACCCCCACCCCCATCCCCAAAACGCATGCACGCGCGCATGCATCCACACCCACGCATACACACGCACATGAGCACGTGCGGGCGCACGTGAACACGTAGGTCTACATATGTACAGACGCAAGCACGCACACGGCATATGAATACGAATCGACAC
>JAPXFY010000026.1:43934631-43944631 GCA_030674185.1 Monoplex corrugatus | reverse complement strand
AGTTAATCAGTCACCCAGTGACTTAATCAACCAGATAATCTTGAATTTAACTGAGTTCGACATATCAATTTGCAATCGTTACTTCAAATAACGCTAATCAATCGTCCATACATTCAATAATTCAATTACTGATCGATCAATAGCTAAAACCACCAATCTATAAATCGATCAGTCGGTGAGCCATCCATCAATTAACAAATTAGATAATCATTCCGTTGTCAGCTAATCATGCATTCAGTTTATCAATTTATTCATAAGTGTACATAAACCAATCAATGGAATTAATGTACAATGTAATAAACCAAGAAATATATTACATAAGAGCAATTCGACCCCAAAACAGTCGGTTAATTGGCAAAAACAGACTTTCATAATGCCAATCAGTTAATCAGACTAATCGCAGATCAGTCACTCATTTACCAAAACAATTGACATTGAGACAATACCAAATGATCATTCAATGCATATTTAGCACTTCGTGCATCTGTTAGTTCAGAGATAACTCAATCTTCGGCAGTCAGCAATAGTTCAGGCCATAGACTGAATTGAAGGTTATGTATCACACACACACACACACACACACACACACAATATATATATATATATATATATATATATATATATATATATATATATATATATATACACGCACACATACATAATCATTCATACATATATACACACATAGATATATACATATGTATCCACACATATACACAATGTAGATACTATGTATGCACATAAGTACACCAACGTCAACGTGAATACACAGGCAAATATGCATATGAGTGTCTATATGAGGACCCCCCCCCCCCCCCCTTTCATATTCAAATATACATTTTTTTTATCTTTACAATTGTAATTAAGTATTGTCTGAAATTCTTGTGCTAGTATCTACATAACTATTTAGTTTTCTTCTCCTTTTAACAATTTTTTTTCTCCTATTCATGGCGTGGAAAACGTATCTGGACACGCTGTGACTTCGGTGGCTATTTGTTGATTCGAGCAGTATGCACATAGGCATGCTGACTAAATCCTTTAAAAATTTCGCCCTGAGGTCGACGTAAGCGGAACATCTAAATAATAAGTGTTCTTCGTTTTCAGATTCTTTCCTGCAAAATGGACATGCCTTTTCTTGATCAGATTCACTGTGTCTATTTGTGTTATCGTTTAGTGGTAAAGCGTTCAACCTTATTTGTGAAAGGGCAACTCTGAAACAGTATATATCGATAGAGTCAATGTACTTCTCTTTTTCAAAGATAGTCTTAAATGATCTGTAGCTTTCATTCCTATCTCTGTCTCTGAGTGACCCAGACCAGTCTTGAATATATAAGTCTACAAGTCTCTGTTCAAATACACGCAAAAAGGCTTTTACATCACCAACACCTTGTTGTAGCCACACGATATTAAATCCAGTTTCACACAAAATTTCCCTTATTTTTGAAGCCCAGCATTCTTTCCCAGCCCTGTCAAGTTCCACTAACATTTGGTAAGCCTTATAAGGTAACCTATTTGGATTCATTTCCAGTAATTTAAACCAATATCTAAGACAGGTAGTTGAGGAGTTGACATAAAGAGGATATCTTCCCAAATCCCCATATACCATCTTGTTAGGTGTCCTGACTGGAACACCCAACAGTCTTTTGCACGATACCAAATGTACTTTCTCTATATGCTCGAGTCTGTTAAGTCCCCATATCTCAGAAGAATAAAACAAAATAGGTTGAATTTTTACATCAAACAACTTGAAGAAAGTTTCTATAGTCAAGTCTTTATATTTTTGAAAAGTCCTGTTTAATAGCAAAGTTGCTTTTTTACCTTTTGTCACCAAATGTTCTGTGCCGGCCTTGGTGCTAATCACTGTCGTGAAATTGAAACCCAGATAACAATATTTACTAACTACTTCCAATTTTGTCCCTTTGTAAAACCATTGTTCATGTTGTCCTAAGAAGCCCCCTCTTCTGAAAACCATAAGCTTAGTTTTTTCAAGATTAACTTCCAGTTTCATGCTGGCACAGTATGTCTGCAAGACTCTTAACTGGTTTTGCAAACCATTTGGTGTTGTTGACAGAAGGGCTACATCATCTGCAAAAAGAAGAATGAATATTTCCATTAAATCTGGCATCAACTGGATGCCATGTCGCCCCTTTTCATCCATACAATTGGCTAATTGATTTATTAATACCGAAAATAAAGTAGGGCTTAAGACACATCCTTGTCTCATGCCTATGGGGTTATCGATTATTTTAGATAATTCCCAGTTTGCCCGAATACATGAGCATAATGATTCATACATTGCTTTTAGCGAAGCCAAAAACTTCCCTTTCACTCCTTGATTTTGAATACACTTTAAGAGTTTGTCATGCTGAACCGAATCAAAGGCTTTCTTAAAGTCTACAAAAGCAACATATAGTTTTCTACCTTTCTTGCACATAGTTTTCTGAACCATAGCGTACAGACTGAAAATTTGATCCACTGTAGAATATTTTTTCCTAAAACCTGCCTGACTTTCTGATATCAAATTATTGCTTTCTAACCAAGTATACAATCTAGTATTCAGTATTGATGTGTAACATTTTGATACAATGCTTAATAACGACACACCCCTGTAATTGTCCACTTTATCAGGATCTCCTTTCTTAAATATTGGTATGATAATAGCTTTTGACCAATCTTGAGGATAAATTCCTCGGTCGAATAAAGTGTTAAACAGCTTCAAAAGAAAATTATGGATATCTGTGTTACTATTTTTTAACATCTCGGCTGTAACACCGTCTATTCCACTGGCTTTACCTATCCTCAATTTTCTGATGGATTCTCTTACTTCTTCTATAGTTATCTTAGAATTTCATGGGTGTTCTGTTGATTCATTTAAATCTACTTCTACAATGCAGCGCTCATCATTTGTTGATCTGTTATCTTGAAATACGTTTTTAAAATGACTGAACCATTCATCAATACTTATATTGTTAGTAAGTTTGTTTTTGGTACCATACCCTATATTTCTTAACTTAGTCCAGAACTGTGATGAATTTGAAATATTTCTGGCTAAGCATTCTGTTTTTTGTTTAGTAAACTGCTGTTTTTTAGTCTTAATTAATTTTTCATACTTCTTCCGTGCTTCACAATACACAATCCTATCATCCTCATCTTTTGTTTTTTCTGTAGTGTTTGAGAGTTTTTCTGCTTTCTGCTTTTGCTTTCTCACATTCACCATCAAACCATTCAGATCTTTTTCTCTTCTCTGTACATATCTTACGGTACATACAAGCACCAGCTTCTTTGAGACATTCAACAAATATGGCTAAAGCGTTATCTACATTAGTGTCTAGAGTATCCGAAGCCAATGTAAATCTACTCTGAATGTAATTACTTTGTAATTTGTTTGTATAATCGTTTTTCTTATTTTCTTGCCATATGAACTTTTGTGTGATGTTATTTTTTTATACTTTTCCCTCCGCTTTTATTCCTGTTTCAAGCTTTCGCTCCACTTTCATTGTAACCGGTAAATGATCTGATTCTGTGAGACTGTCAACATGTAATGTAGCAATTTTAACTGCTGAAAACAGATCACACGATACGATGAAATAGTCAACTACACTCGACCCTGAAACTCCGATGTATGTATAACTACCATCAAAGTCCGGTTTACACAGACCATTTAAAATGATACAGTCAAACATACTGCATAGCTCGAGCAGTTGGTTTCCAAAAACATTTGTGCGGCAGTCATGAGACTGTCTCAAAAAATTACTGTTAACTGAAAGATCAGTTAAAACACTGCCACTGTCATATCCAAATGAACAGTAGTTACCATCAGCTGTTCTTGCATTTAAATCACCAGTCAGCAAGACATAAAAGTTGTCGTGCGAAACTTGTAAATCTAACAAACATTGTTCCAACACTTCCATACCAAACCATCATGCTGATTATTCCAGTATGTGGAATCATGAGGGGGAATATATGTACCCATAGATCTTGGACAGCTGCAGGAGTGAGTGAGTGAGAGAGAGACATGTGTGTGTGCGTGCGTGTGCGTGCGTATGTGTATGTGTGTCACACTGTGTGTGTGTGTGTGTGTCACACTCTGTGTGCGTGTGTGTGTGTGTGTGTGTGTGTGTGTGTGTGTGTGTGTGTTGTGTGTGTGTGTGTGTGTGTGTGTGTGTGTTGTGTGTGTACATTCGCGAGCGTTCTTGCATTTAACGTCTTTCATTCGATGTGATATTAAACAAGTGCCTATCATTGTGTGTGTGTGTGTGTGTGTGTGTGTGTGTGTGTGTGTGTGTGTGTGTGTGTGTGTGTGTGTGTGTGTGTGTGTGTGTGTGTGTGTGTGTGTGATTGGTGTGTGTGTGGATTGGTGTGTGTGTGTGTGTGTGTGTGTTGATACAGGGCACTTTGCGTGAAAGTTGTGATTTTAGCGCTGATATCATCTAATTCCATGACTAACAAACAATGCATACTTTTGAAAAATTTCATTATAAGGCCGGCACTTTTTAACCAATCCTTTCTTTTTGAATTAAAATTGAAAGGCGGCGATTTTTTAATCTGGAACCTTTGTTAAAAAAAAAAAAAAAAGTATAACAGAAACCAAGTAAAAAAAACAAAACAAAACAAAAAACAAATAATATAAACAAACAAAACGAAAATAGAATCTGAACGCGTATTCAATACAACCAGACAAGACAGGCGCAATTTTTGATTTTAGTTCTTTTCTCCCACTGGACGAAGCAGTAGGGAAGTTTGTGTCTTTTTCTCCAAATTTTTGACTTTGGTGTTTGTTCATTTGTGATCTTACGTTCACGCTTGACAAAGGCCAGTTGGCCGAAACTTTGCGCCTGTCTTGTCTGGTTATATTAAATACGCGTTCTGATTCTATTGTGGTGTTGTTATTGATGTTGCTGTTGTTGTTGTTGTTGTTGTTGTTGTTGTTGTTGTTGTTGTTGTTTTGTTGTTGTTCTTTGTTGTTGTTGTTGTTGTTGTTTTTTCTGGGGGGGTGTTTGGGTTTTTTTTTTGTGTGTGTGTGTGGGTGGGTTTTCAGTTTTTTGTTGTTGTTGTTGTTGTTTTTTTTGGGGGGGGTGTTGGTTCCTGTTTGTTTGAACGCGAGCAGTCGCACATGTTTTGGATTTGTTTTACACTGATTGGAGAGAGAGGTGTGTTTCTGTGTCTGTAACAAACGATGTGTGAAGAGGAGTTTCTCAGGTCTACAAAGTTTGATCAAAAGTGTGTGTACCGTTCAGTACTGGTGACAGTGTTAGTTCAGCAGATCAACAACCCAAAATGAAAGTCACAAGGATAAAAGGATGCTGCCTAAAGATGTTTCTCAATGAGAGCGTCTGAGCGGTTGTTTTTTTTTTTCTTTGTTTTTTTTTCTTTCTTAGAAACCTCTGACAAGATTGAAATTTTTTTCTACTTTTTTTTTCCCATTCTTGTGAAAAGTTCTACCATTGCCATCACTTCATTTAAAGTTTCATTTCAACTGGAAAGCGTTTTGAATTTCACAGCGGCCTTGAGAAATAGAAAATCTGGATTTTCTGTTATATAATTTGGTTTTTGGTTGGTTGGTTGGCTGGTTGGCTGGTTGGCTGGTTGGCTGGTTGATTGGTTGGTTGGTTGGTTGGTTGGTTGGTTGGTTGGTTGGCTGGCTGGTTGGTGGGTTGGTTTGGTTTGGTTTGGTTTGGTTTGGTTTGGTTTGGTTTGGTTTAGTTTGGTTTATTTGTTTGTTTGTTTGTTTGTTTATTTTGCTTGTTTGTTTGTCACCTCTGATAGAATGCTTTAATGGCGTTGATACCACGCTCTTCATTACTGCTCGCCAACACACCACCAAGCTTACTCAGCCAAAGACCCAGTGCCAGAAAACCCACCCGCTGGAACCAGCGATGTCAAGTCACCGTGCGGGCTACCCTTTAAAGCAGACCCTGCATTGCCGCTGAGTCACTTCCATGGCGTTCAACAGTGCCTGATTCAGCTTACTGGGTGGCTCTGCCCACTAAACGTCCATTCCAACCACATAGCAATCGTTCAGTTGTGAATCCAGATTGAGCCAACGATCATCCGTGTTTGTTTTTTATTGTTTGTTTGTTTGTTTGTTTGTTGCTTTGTTTTGTTGTTGTTTTGTTTGTTTGTTATTGTTTGTTTGTTTTTGTTTGTTGCTTTTTTGTTTTTGTTGTTTTTTGTTTGTTTTTGTTTTTACTTGTTTGTTGTTGTTGCTGGTTTTCTGTTGTTTGGGTTTTTTTGTTTTGTTTTGTTTGTTTGTTTGTTTGTTTGTTTGTCGGTTTTTTGTTGTTGTTGTTGTTGATGATGTTATTGTTGTTGTTTTGGTAAAATCATTTGCATGAAAAGGGAGATCTTTAGAATGGCTTGACGATTTTGTTTCCTCATGCCCCCTAGTGATCTACGCCTCTCATTTTTCCTTCCTTGCTTTCTGCTAACCTGTATATATACCTGTTGATCTTGATTCACGCCGGTGGGCTGGCATCTGATGCTTACGGTGCAGGTGAGAAGGCTGTGTCTGTTTGTCTGATCCTGTCTACAGCTTTTGCCATTTGTCTGCAGCCTATGCCGCACTCCAGCGAGTGGCCCATTAGCTATTGTTATTGTTAGTGTTGTTTAAAGCCCAGCCAACTGCGTAGAGCCATATCAGGGCTGTAACCGCGTCAAAACATACAAAACTTCAACAGGTAAAACAACAACAACAACAACAAAAAGAAAGAAAATTAGGTACACATATCAATGCACTCGCGCACATAATCCAAGGACATGCCCCTGGTGTTGACCACTCCGTCCAATTTATCACACAGGGGATTTAAAAAACATACCTGAATACAAATTTAAGCGTACCTACGGACACCAAAACATTTACAAAAACTGGCCTGAATTACCTAAAATTGCTTCTGCATATCTCACCTCCCTAGAGCCAAAACTGCACTTAATACATGTACCCAATTATCAATCCTAACAAAAAAAGTACGTAAGACTTTATCGAACACATACAGGTGAATGGACCAGCAAGGCAGAAAATGATAGGAAGAAACGACAGGTAGCAAAGGAACAAGGCAGAAACCAAGAGAGCGATAAAAACGAGGAAATTTCTAACAAAGAATTTCCAAAAGGTAGGGATATTATTTATACTGAAAGAGCTCCCGGCATCCCCACAGGGGGAGGCCCATTAGCTGAGTTCTTAAAGCGCCATGCTCGTATGTGGAGAAATTGTAGATCCAACTCTTGGACAGACCGCTTGGTTGGTTGGTTCTTTTGAAAGAGAAGACACGAAAGTAGAATCAGAACGTGTATTTTATACAACAGACAAGACAGGCACAAATTTTCGGCCAACTGGCCTTTGTCAAGCGTAAACGTAAGATCACAAACGAATAAACACCTGACACAAAACTGTTTTTTAAATTATTACTATTTTCATTATTATTATTATTATTATTATTATTAGCAGCAGCACCAGCGGCAGCAGCAGTGTCATCATCATTATTAATATGATCATCTTCATAGTCGTCATTATCTATCAGCATCACTATCATTACTATGACTATCATCATCGTCATCATCGTCATCATCATTATCATCATCAATTTGATTGATCTTACAATGCTGTAAACGACATTTTGTTTAACCTACGGCTTGACTATTTTTTTTCTCACCTTTGATCTCGGGTTCTCTGTTCCTACGGGCCATCTGGAAAGTGGGACGGAGCGATTATAGTTTGACCATGCCCCGAGATGTCGTCTCTGTGATAAAATCTAACGCCTAGGCTGAAATTGATTGGAAGGCCGTGAGATTTATGTATGTATTGCGAGGCGTGGACAATCAACAAGCAAAGCCAGAACAAGATTGAGGCAGCCGAGATGTGGTTTCTAAGAAGGATGTTAAGAGTTCCATGAACAGCAAAGAAAACAAACGAGACAGTCTTGATGGAGGCAGACACTGAAACTAACCTACTACACATTCTCAACAATCTCCTCCTTGCAACTGATACTGGCAAAGTCTCTCTCCTCACACTCCTTGATCTGTCTTTAGCCTTTGATACCATTGATCATGGTATTCTCCTTTCTAGACTTCATCATACTTTTGGCATCTCTGACATTGCTCTGTCTTGGTTCACTTCATACCTATCAAACAGAAAACAAACCGTTCTCATCAATGGCACTTACTCTCAACCTGTATACCTGACCTGTGGTGTTCCACAAGGATCTGTCCTTGGCCCTGTTCTTTTCACTCTTTACACCTCCCCCCTGTCCACCATTATCAACTCCCACTCTATAAAACACCACTTCTATGCTGATGACACCCAACTTCAAGACAGTGACTCACCTGATAATATACAGCGCCTGTTGACCCGCACCACTGAGTGTTACTCAGACATTAAGAACTGGATGACGTTCAACAAACTTCAGCTTAATGACGACAAGACAGAAGCTATCCTCATTGGCACCCGTCAGAAACTTTCTCAGCTGCCTCCTCTTTCTCTCCCATTATGTAACACATCAGTCCCAATTTCTGATTCAGCTAAAAACCTTGGTGTCTGCATTGACTCTACCCTCTCCATGAACAACTTTGTTTCTCAAACTGCCAGATCTTGCTACTATCATCTCCATCGTATAAGGCTGATCAGGAAGTATCTCTCTGTCGAAACAACTGCAAAACTCGTTCTCTCCTTCATAATGTCTCGCATTGACTATTGCAATTCACTCCTGTCTGGTCTTCCTGCCTCCACCATTCACATCCTACAGCGCATTCAAAACAATGCTGTACGCCTTGTACTCAAAAAGAAAAAAGCTGACCACATATCTCCTCTCCTGGCACAACTTCACTGGCTCCCTGTATCAAAGCGCATACAGTACAAACTAGACACCATGTGCTACAAAAGCCTCAATAACGCAGCCCCCGATTACCTGTCAAGCCTACTTGAGATCTATCTTCCCTCACGTACCCTCCGCTCTGCCTCCGATCCTCTGACTTTTCGCTTCCCACGCACTAAGCTCAATGCCTATGGTCCACGAGCCTTCTCTGTTTCTGGTCCACTCTCCTGGAACAAACTTCCTCTCTCAGTCCGTCAGCAACCTACTTTTGTCTCCTTCAAGTCCGCTCTCAAAACTCACCTTTTCTCCTCCGCATAAAATCCTAACCTCACTCAACCCCCCCCCCCCCCTCTGCAGCCTGTCTCCGCTCGGAGGGGAATCACATGGTTATAATATATAATTGTATATGCTATGCTCTCTATAATTTTCCATTGCTTTTATTCTTGCTTTTATTGCTTTTATTCTTTCTCCCCATTTATAGCCATGCGTGTGTGTGAGTGTGTGTGTGTGTGTGTGTGTGTGTGTGTGTGTGTGTGTGTGTGTGTGTGTGTGTGTGCGTGCGTGTGTGTGCGTGCGTGCGTGCGTGCGTGCTTGCGTGTGTGTCTGCTTCAGTGCTTAGATTTGATTTTATCAAGATTTTGCGCTATATAAATATTGTAATTATTATTATTAGACACAAGTAGATCACTCATAAGGAAGGTAAGGAAAAGACAGGCAACATTTACAGGCCATTTTATGAGGAAAGGGGAATTGGAACACCTGGTCACAACAGGAAAGCTGGAGGGAAAGAGAGCACCGGATAGACCCAGGGAGAAGATACTAGACGGACTTGCAGACTGGCTGAGAACAAGGAGAGTGGAAGAGATGCTTGAGGCAACAAGAGATAGAGACAGATGGAAGTCCATAATCGCCAACGCCAAGCGGCAAGGCACATAGAAAAAGGGGCTATGTGTCAGCAGAGGAGAGGTCTTATAAATGTGAGAAACTAGATGTTGTTCAATTTTCATAAATACTTTGGTATAACCATGTCAACAAAAAATGAGTTGAAATGTTACCATGTTATGCGCCCACACGTATACATACACACATGCACACACGCAGGCACGTGCACACAAACGCAAGCACACACATACACACACATGCACACATTTGCGCACACACGCGCACACACATACATACACACACACGCACGC
>JAPXFY010000026.1:43924631-43927131 GCA_030674185.1 Monoplex corrugatus | reverse complement strand
ATCTTCCTTATGAGTGATCTACTTGTGTCTGCCTCCATCAAGACTGTCTCGTTTGTTTTCCTTGCTGTCCATGGAACCCTCAACATTCTTCTCAGAAACCACATCTCGGCTGCCTCAATCTTGTTCTGGCTTTGTTTGTTGACTGCCCACGCCTCGCATCCGTACAACAGTATTGGTTCTATATAACATTCAAGAACTTCTCTTCCTGATGTAATTGATAGGCATTTGTTGGTAAGAATGCTTGTCATCTTCTTGAATGCTGTTTTGGCTTGGCCGATTCTGCCGCTATTTCTGATGGCATCTGCCGTCTGATGAAATGATCGTTCCCAGGTATTTGATTTCTCAACCTGTGTCGAAGGTTGTGCCATTTGCTGTTATTTTGCATTAGGGGATTTCATGTTTTTTACTGATCACCAAGACTTCAGTCTTCCTGCTGTTTAGTTCCAACCTCTTACCTTTGCTTTCTATTTCTAGTATATTCACAAGGTTTTGTAGGTCTCTTTCACTTTCTGCAATTAGCACGGTGTCATCTGCATATCGAATGTTGTTTATCATTTTCCCTCCAACCTTTAATCCAGGGTCTTCTTCTAGGTTTCTCATGATGTTTTCGCCTGTAGTGAAAACAGATCTGGTGACAAAACACAACCCTGTCTGACTCCTCATTTGATATTTTGGAAAGAGCTTACATTGTTTTCTATTCTCATTGCAGCTGTTTGTTCTCAGTACATATTTCTGATTATTCGTAGATCTTTTCCATTAACATTGAGTCTCTCCAGTTGGTTGATCAATTCATCATGTCTTACCCGATCGAAAGCCTTGGTGTAGTCAACAAAGCATAAATATAAATCCTTATTCATCTCATTTGACCTCTCTATGATAGTTCTTAGGATGTATATGGCATTAATAGTTCCTTTCCCTTCCACAAATCCACACTGTTCTTCTGCTATTTCTCTTTTGATTCTATTCCTTGTCCTCATGACTATTCTTAACAGGATTTTTGTTACATGGCTCATCAGACTGATTGTGCGATGGAGTTCGCATTCTATAGCCCCTGTCTTCTTTGGAAGTGCAATGAAAATTGATGTTGACATATCTTTGGGGATTTTTCCAGTGTCGTATATTTCATTTAGGAGGACTGTTATTTTTTCTATGCCAAATTCCTCCAGGGCTTCAATCATCTCTGTAGTAATGTTGTCTGGTCCTGGGGCTTTTCCCGTTTCTTCTTTTTCAGTGCCGCTCTAACTTCATCTTTCATTATGGGTGGTCCTTCAAAGTTTCTTTTTTTATAATGTGTTCTTCGTTTCTGTCATCCTCAAAAAGGTCTTTAATGTACTCTCCCCATGTGTCTAATATTTTGTCTTTTTCCATGATAAGCGTGCCATCTTTCGATTTCAAGCAACCAGTTGATGTGCATGTATTTTTTTCTGTGGACAATTTCTTCAATTGGTCTGTACATACGTACATAACCTGAGGATCCGTTTTGTGTCGGTCTTCCATTTCTTTGCACTTTGATTTCAGCCAAGCTTCCTTAGCTTCATTGCACCTGTTCCTGATCTCCTTGTTTATCTTCCTGTAGATCTCCTCATTTCTCTTTGCCTTCCTCCTTTCCTCCATCAAGCCCAAAATTTCATTAGTCATCCAGTTCTTTTTTGCTTTTTTATCTGCTTTAGGGATTTCCTCACAAGCTTCATTTATCGAATTCCTCAACTTTGTCCATTGTTCCTCACTGTCACCAACGTCTTCCAATACTGAATTTGTTTTGAACATGTACATTAAATATTTACGTATCCCTTCATCTGTCTTTAAGAGTCCAAGGTTTAATTTGATGTTGTTTTTGGTCTGTTTCCTTTTCCTCAATTTCAGTCTAAATCTTCCCACTGCAGGATTGTGGTCACTGTTGCAGTCTGCGCCTGGTAGTGTTTTTGCTGACAGTAAAGAATTTCTAAATCTTTTGTTGATCAGGATGTAATCAATCTGATTTTTGGTATTATCTCCTGGACTCATCCAAGTCCATTTTCTTCTATTAGGCTGCTCAAACCAGGTGTTTCCTACTATAAACTCATTCATCTGTGCCCATTCTACAAGTTTCTCACCCCTTTCATTTTGCGTACCAAGGCCATGAGGTCCAACTATATCCTCCACCCTATCCTGTCCCACAGCATTAAAATCTTCCATTATTACAGTAACTTCTTGTGATTTACATTGGACTTTGGCCATCTCTAATACTTCGTAGAAGTTGTCGATATCTTCCTGAGAACTTGCGGATGTTGGTGCATACACCTGAATGATGTTGATATCAATTGGTTTGCCTCCGAATTTGACCAGCAAAACTCTGTCGGACACAGCCCAGTATCCCTTAACTGCTTTTGATTTGTCCTTGTCCATCATGATGCCTACTCTTCTTTCATGTGAATTACCACCAGAGTATATCATTGTGTATTCTCCTGATGTATCATGCCTGCCCCCTTCCATCTCACTTCCCCTAGTCCTAAAATACCAA
>JAPXFY010000026.1:43899631-43914631 GCA_030674185.1 Monoplex corrugatus | reverse complement strand
TGGTCAGCTGCTGGCAACTCTCTGCAATGGGTGGGAGCTCTGTCCAAACGATCTGCCACAGATCTCCTTTCTTGGTCCAGCCCCAGTTGGCAGGAGTCTGCGTTTCTGGTTGACGTACTGTTGACTGACTCCAGATGCAGCCCGTCTGGTAGGCAGCACGCTTCACATGCTGCTTCAGCGCTGATCGGATGGAGGAATGGCTTCGTACTGCCTCTGCTTCCGAGCAAACATGTCCAACCTCGCATCATCGACACCTTCAGCTGTGCTGGATCTGTCGTACATCATGATCACGAACTTCTCCAAGGTCTCCAGGTCTTCATCATCCACTACCGATGGGTACTGGCTGAGTTTGCTGAAGACACCGGAAGCCTCATCACAAACATCCCAGGTTTGCCAAGCAGACTTCTTCCCTTTGCCACGGAATGCTGAAACGACATCGCAGCCAGTGAAGGCATGGAAGAAGAGCATCCCTTTGCTCTTTTCTGCAAGAGTGAACAACACAAGTCATGTACAGAAACCCACCTCAGGTTCTGTCCTTGGCCAAAGGCAACCGACAACTGCTGCAGACCTGGCTCCTGAAGTGCCTGCAGAACACTGACTGCGATGACGACAACATCTGTGTCGCTGGCTTTGACCATGATGACTTTGCTGCCTGCTTCTGTTGCGTGTCTGGCATGCACAAAGATCCGCATGTCAGCTTCTTCATGACTGCATGGTGCCACCCTAGCCAGATTGATAGTGCGGTTGCAGACAGCATCTTCTTCCTTGGTCACAATGACCACATTTGGTGTGGTCACACGTGCAGTCTTATCAGCCAGAAAGTTGAACAGCTCGGCTTTGTTGTCATTTTCTCTCAGGAAGTTTCGCCAGTTTGAGGGAATTTTGCCCTCCCTTGTCACCCTGCGTCTCATCCCGCGTCCTCGCTTTGATCTAGTTTCAGCTTTCAGACTAGATGGCCGGTAGACATCAAACACAATGTCTGTTCTCTTGTACTTGGTAGAGTATGCTTGTATTGTAGGAAGGACATAGAGCGTTGCGTACTCTTCGAACGTCTTTGAACTCCGTGGGGGCAGACTGATGATGGTGTCAGCGTCTGGCTCTGCCTCAGGGGTTGTAACTTGGCTCTCAAGAATGGAAGTGAGGTGGGATTTCTGACAGGTGTGGAGCTTTCCACTGAGGGCAGCAGGATGTGACTGGTTCTCATGACGGAAGAACACCTTCAAGTCACACTCTCTGCTCTGGCATGATATGAACAGCTTGGAGAACAGTTGACAGTCTGCCTTCAGCACTTTTTGATTTGAAGAGTCAACAGACGCTGGTACCTGTCGGAAAAAGTCAACCCTGTTCTTTTTGATTGGTTCATAGAAGATGGATTCTTCTTCCCCTTCCAGTCCTTTCATAAACTCAAGGTGTGTGCCAATCAGCTCGGCGGCAGTTTGGTGATAAATATCCTTTGCATCAAGCAAAAACAGGTCCCGACTCTCCTCCTGGAAAGGATTGCCCCATATCTTGCATGGCTTGTGAGAGCTTTTCTATTTTCTCAAGGAACACTCTTTGTGCTCGTTCTGTCTCCTCATGGTACTGGTGGCTGGTGTGTTGAGTACCCTCTTTGGTCCCACATGCTGCTTCATACTGTGCAACCAAGTGGCTGACTTCAGGACCAGCTATCATCCATCTTCTCAATGCTGATGGGTCTTCAGTCACGCCGATCGCAGCCCCATCTGCCTTGATGACAGCGTTGGCCTGCTCGCGAGCTTGGTCAATAGCCACTGCTGAGAACTGTCGGCTCGATTTGTGTACAACAAAGTTTCCACTCTGGAACTCCTAAGCCACTGAGGACTCTTCTGTTCCAGGGTCACCATGTCTCTGTAGTGGATCGGAAGCCACCGTGCATAGTTTACATTGTTGTTGGCAAAGAAGTATGGTATCAGCTGAGCCAGTGACTGACAGTACAGGAAGAAGTTGGCTTCCCTGAATGATCGGATCAACAAGAGGATCACCACTTCCATTGACAGCACCATATACCAGAAATGAAACTGGTGACTTTGCAGTTTGCGATGCTCACACCAAGCTTCGAAGCTAGGCACCTCTTCGGGTTGTTTATCTGTCTCTTTCGAGTAGTCCGTGTGGGCACATTCATTAAGTCTGTTATTGAAGTTCATCGTCATAACTTGTATGAGTTCAAAGGATGGGGCTTCTTTGTCACATATAAAACACGTTTTGCCTTCAAGGATGGTTCTACGCACCTTGGCCTGGCGTTCTACTGGCTAAGCACACTCTGCTCTTCTTTTTCTGGCTCTCTCCAGTTTCGTGTTGTTGACCATATGGCGACAACTTTGGTGATACTGCGCCTTGTTCCTCCTCAGAGTTTTTTCAATGCCACTACCATCATCAAGTCTGGCTGGATCCAGAACAATAGGCATGTCATTAATTGCGTGAAAGAGGGGAATATTGGTCACAATCATAGTGTAGCCATCATGTTCTTGTGGTTGTTGTCACGTGGTGACTTGAGCTCTTCGCTCTTCTTCTTCTGGCAAAGACAACACTTGCTCCAGTCAGTCCGGAATTTAGACGGTCCTGGATCTGTATTTGCCATCTTGGTGAATGGTATTCAAGGTATCACAGTATGATAATTATCTGTATTCAGTGAACCAAGGCCGAGGGTTTATCCTTTTACCACCTTGATCACAATCATGCACGATAAGGTATGGGATACGACTAGGTTCGGGAATAAAAAATATATGACCTACACCTTGCCCGATCGTTCATCCAGTATTATTTAAGTCCCGTGCGATCTGTACACCATGCACGTAACTACATGCAAAGCAATGTAAAGCCCCGTTACCCTTGGCTCGGCTCTCCCGCGCTGGCACACCCTCTCAATTCAGGGCGCGGCTGTCTAACTAAACATCTATGTTAAACTGCATGTAATCTACAGTAGCTAACTGACGCGGGGCTTATCAGACAGCATTTGGGACACTAAACTAATTATTTAGCTACACTAAATAATTATTCAGCTGATACTGAACCCCATGCTGAGTTTCCCAGCAGCGGTGCCACCAGTGTGCCCTGGTTGTGCGTTGACATCCGCTCTGTTGGTACAAGCAAGCCAGTGAGTAAGTCCATGGTTCCAAATTCGGATTCTACATAGTGAAAAATGTATGATTTGACACCAAGATCATTCAAATAGGACAAGCCTTTGCGATTTTATTGCGAAATGCAATATTTCTGTATATTCAATGGCGTCCATCTTGAAAAAATGGCTGCCATCTTGAATTTTAGGTGGCTAACGGGTTTTATCAAAAGAGCAATCCCCAAGGAGTATGTGTGCCAATTTTGGTGCTTCTTTTCGGAAGTGAACGATTCGCCCAAAAATTTGCTGTTATCTGCTCCGCTATATCGTGTGGAATTGGGGCTGCTGTCCCGGGTACACCGTCGTTGAAGTCCGTGCAGCCCCATCAATGGTTTTCCTTTTCTTTCTTTCTTCTCTTTGTTCTGTAGGGTGTGTGTTTCTGATTCATCATCATCATCAGGTGCCTTGCCGCATGGCGTGGCGATCATGGACTTCCACATGTCTCTATCACTTTTTGCCCCAAGCATCTCCTCCACCCTCCTCGTCTTCAGCCACTCTGCAAGTCCGTCTAGCATTTTCTCCCTGGGTCTACCCGGTGCTCTCTTTCCTCCAGCTTTCCCGTTGTGACCAGGTGCTCCAAATCCCCCTTCCTCATAAAATGGCCTATAAATGTTGCCTGTCTTTTCCTAATCTTCCTTATCAATGATCTACTTGTGTCTGCCTCCATCTAGACTGTCCCGTTTGTTTTCTTTGCTGTCCATGGAACTCTCAACATTCTTCTGAGAAACCACATCTCGGCTGCCTCAATCTTGTTCTGGCTTTGCTTGTTGACTGCCCACGCCTCACCTCCGTACAACAGTATTGGTTCTATATAACAATCAAGAACTCTCTTCCTGATGTTAATTGACAGGCATTTGTTGGTAAGAATGCTTGTCATCTTCTTGAATGCTGTTTTGACTTGATGTGCATCTGCCGTCTGATGAAATGATCGTTCCCAGGTATTTGAACTTATCAGCCTGTATCAAGGTTGTGCCATTTGCTGTTATTTTGCATGAGGGGATTTCATGTTTTTTACTGATCACCATGACTTCAGTGTTTCTGATTATGTTTTTGAAACTAGATCCCCCCCCCCCCCACACACACACACACACACGCACACAACTTTGCCGAGGCGACTCTTTCGCTGTCCTGAGATCTTTAACGTGCTGCACACGGGACCTCGCTGAATCGTCTCATCCGAAAGACTTAGCAAGCAATTCGACCACCACTAAAGATCTAGTGTTTCTCACTTCCCCAGGTGCTTAATTTAACCCAGGAAGCTGGTGGAAAGGGTGAGGGAGTCAAAGGGTTAAGTTTTTGCTTTGCTGGCATGGTTGACAATGCAGGAGGCTGGCGGACAGAGTGCGGGAGTCAAAGAGTTAAATCACAAAGCCACAAACTGCATGTACGTACAGTTGTTGAAAATCACGTCATGAGTTTAAGCAGAAAGAATCAAAGTGAAATGATCTCAAACATTAATGTTAGTGACAATTTTGTACTAAACGATTCATTGTGCCCTTGACAAGCAGAGTACTTATCATCATCATCATCATCATCATAATGTGCCCTGCCGCATGACGTTGGCGATCATGGCCGTCCATACGAATTATCCCCTCTTTCACCTAGTTGGTAGACGACTGAGCATTTGGGCATTGACTAGGAGGGGGGGCGGCGGCGGTTCTGTCATGTGAGACGAATTTATACAGAATAACTAGTTGTGTTGTGAGTCAGACCTTTATTTATTTATTTATTTATTTATTTGTTTATTTATTTATGTACATGTACTTTATGTATATGTTCCTTTTTTTTTGAAGGTAAGATACTCACATACACATGTCATTTACATGTAACCAAGATTATTCCAGTGGTAGGCTGATAAAATACCAGTATAAAATACAGACTAGGTAAAACATAGTCTAGGCAGGGCCTCCGGACCTGGCCAGCTCATGGATTTATGTGCAGGCTTAAGGCTTGTGCCATGATCACCATACACATGGCACCTGTGACGTTAGTGCAAATGAATTTCATTCCGAGCGCGGAGACGTCATCTTGAGAAACTGAAACTGACTGTCACCATAAGTACATCTCCCATCCTCTAAGTCCTCAGCCACTCTGCAGCTCTGTCCGATATTTTCTCCCTGGGTCTACCTGGAAACAGAGTACTATAGCATAGATTCTGTATCTAAAGTTACATGATAAGTTGGACACGTACATACAGATTTCTGTGTGAAAAATTGCATAACATTGTTATTGTTATTTTTTGTTTAAAGCCCAGCCGACTGCGCAGAGCTACGTCAGGGCTATAACCATCTGAGTTTCAGTTTCAGTTTCTCAAGATGACGTCTGCACACTCGGAACGAATTCCATATGCACTAACGTCACAGGTGCCATGTATATGGTGATCACGGCACCAGCCTTACGCCTGCACATAAACCCAGGAGCTGGCGAGGTCTTGAGGTCCTACACAGCCTATGTTTTACATAGCCTACATTTTTGTATATTAGTATTGTATCAGTCTATCGTTGGAACAATCTTGGTTTAAAAACAAAGACCCCGACGAGATACGAACTCGCAACCTTCTGATCCGAAGTCAGACGCCTTATCCATTAGGCCATCTGAGAACGTACACAATACGTAACAGAGAAAAAATGGAAACGAAAAGGAATACACCTATCAATGCTTTCGCGTATATAGTCCAAGGATATGTCCCTGGTGTTGATTACTCGGTCCAGTTTGTCATGAAGGGGTAACAAAAAAATAATAATAACAACAACAACAATGATGATGACAATAACAACAATAATAATGATAACAATAATAATAATAGTAGTAGTAATAGTCATCATCATCAAGTTCCCTGCCACATGGTGTTGGCGATCATGGCCCTCCATATGCATCTGTCCCTTGTCGTAGCAAGCACATCTTCCGCCCTCTCTGTCCTCCAGCCACCCTGCAAGTCCATCCAATATTTTCTCCCTGGGTCTACCTGGTGCTCTCTTTCCCTCCAGCTTTCCTGTTGTGACCAGGTGCTCTAATTCCCCTTTCCTCATAAAATGGCCTATATATGTCGCCTGCCCTTTCCTAATCTTCCTTATCAATGATCTTCTAAACAATACCTAACAGCGGGAAAAAAATGGAAAATGAACTGAAGTACACGTATCAATGCATTCGCACGTGTAGTCTGAGGATATGCCCCTGGTGTTGATTACTCCTAAAAATTTGCTGTTTTCTGCTCCGCTATATCGTGTGGAATTGGGGCTGCTGTCCCGGGTACACCCCTCGTTAAAGTCCGTGCAGCCCCATCAATGGTTTTCCTTTTCTAATTTATCACCAAGAGGTAAAAAATAACAACAACAACAACAATAATAATGATAGTAGTGGTAGGAGTAATAATAATAGTAACAACAATAATAATAACATTTATAAGGCACCAAATGTAAACATAACTAAGAACACTGAAAATTATAAAAATGAACCTAAATTACTTAAAATACACATCACACTAAGTCTTCTTTAAGAGCCAAAAATGCGCTAAATACGTTATCAATTATCAATCCTAAGAGAAAGTATGTAAGGCTTTACAGAACACATACAGGTGAGTGGACCAACAAGACAGAGAAATGATAGGAAGAAATGACAGAAAGCAAAGGAGCAAGGTAAAAACAAAGAGGGTGACAGAAAACTGGAAAATTCTAGCATAGAATTTCCAGTAGGTGGGGATATCATTTGTACTGAAAGAGCCCTCAGCACCCTTACAGGGAAAATGACATAATCATTTGGACATAAACGCACAGATTCTGTATGGAAAATCACACAATAAGTTGGGCACCTAGGCTACACACAGATTCTGTATCGATTATCACATAATAATGCTGACACATGCACACATAATCTGTCGAAAATCGCATCACAATTACATAATAATTTGGACACAAACACACAGACTCTGTCGAAAATCGCATAACAATTACATAATAATTTGAACACGTATATACAGAATCTCTCGAAAATCGCATAAGTTACATAATAATTAGGAAATATATGTACAGAACCTATCGAAAATCGCGTAGCGATCACATAATAATTTGGAGACGTATATACAGAATCTGTCGAAAATAGCTTAACAATCACACCATAATTTGGACACGTATATACAAAGGACATAACTCTTGAGAATTATCTCCCATGTTGTATAGAACTTCTCAAATCTAACACAGTTTGCGCTACCCATTCAGCTAGCATAGAAGCAGATACAAAGTACAAAAACAGTTAGCTAAGAACACGTATATACAGAATCTGTCGAAAATCGCATAACAGTCACATAATGATTTTGGACACGTATCTACAGAATCTGTAGAAAATCGCTTAACAGTTACAAGATGATCTGGACACGTATGCCTTTATACAGAATCTGTCAAAATCACATAAACATCACATAATCATTTGCACACGTATCTACAGAATCTATCGAAAATTGCATAACAGTGACATAATGATTTGGACACGTATATGCAGAATGTATCGAAAATCGCATAACAGTTATATAATAATTTGGACACGTATATACAGAATCTGTCGAAAATCGCATAACAAAGTCACATACTGTGACACAAATTCTGTGTCAAAAATTACATATTTTAGATACGTAATGTGACACAGATTCTAAGCCAAATGACAGATTATAACAGTTTCGAAATTCTCAACGCGTAACAGATACCCAGAGAGTTAGTTTGCAGGAATTGAAGCTTTCGATCTGTAACTTTCTTCAGGAACCAAGATGTTGATAATCAACATCATCTCATCCCATCTATATCGCCGTGGACGACGGTGGGACCTCCACTCTTTGTCACGAAGGATCGCCAGGCGACACGGTCTCTGCTCCTGTGTATGATGTCATGGAGCCCCAGTTTGCAGGCGTCAGCGATGTTGTCCACGAAGGATTTTTGCTGGCCTTTCCTTGTTTTATCTTTGCCTCAACTCTCCCCTGCAGGACTGATGTCATCAAGTCGGTTCTTGTGTTTCTGTTCATGTGCCCGATAAACTTCAACTTTCTTTTGTTACAAGATCCAAAACAAGAGTGACTGCCCGCGCCCAAGCAAACACAAACCAGAAGAACAAGAAAACCAATGTAAGCGCGTCTCCAACAAGACAAAACAAAACAAGCGCAAATTTTCGGCCAACTAGCCTTTGTCAAGCGCGAACGCACGGTCACAGACAAATCACAGACACCAAACAATGGATAATAAAAACGGGACTAAAAACTTCCCTGCCGCCTCGTCCAGTGGGTAAGAGATGGAATCCCAAAACAAGAGTGACTGCCCGCGCCCAAGCAAACACAAACCAGAAGAACAAGAAAACCAATGTAAGCGCGTCTCCAACAAGACAAAACAAAACAAAAACATTCCATCTCTTACCCACTGGACGAGGCGGCAGGGAAGTTTTTAGTCCCGTTTTTATTATCCATTGTTTGGTGTCTGTGATTTGTCTGTGACCGTGCGTTCGCGCTTGACAAAGGCTAGTTGGCCGAAAATTTGCGCTTGTTTTGTTTTGTCTTGTTGGAGACGCGCTTACATTGGTTTTCTTGTTCTTCTGGTTTCTTTTGTTGATCACTGGGAGCATTGTAGGTTGAATAGCTAATTCCTTTCACAATCAACATAAACATGAAAACAATAAATACACGATAATATCTCAGTTACTGAGATTGAAAGACGTAGAAAGAAGGAGAGAAAAAGAGAGGAGATGCTGATTAAAAAAAACAACTGAGTGAGAAACAGGGGAGTATATGGCTGTGTGGTCAAAACGCCTGCCAAGGAAATAGGAAACTTGGGTTCGAATATTGGATGGAACAGGGGTTTTACTAACGCTTCTGCTAGATCTGAAGTGGTGATCTAGGTGCTAGTCTTTCGGATGAGATGATAAGCCGAGGTTTTATGCGCATCATGCAATGAGCGCACGTTAAAGATCCCACTTCAGCAAAAGGGTTTTCCCTGATAAACTTCTATAGAAAAATCTATTTTTATAGATATACAGAAAAGTACGCTCCAATGCGTATATATTATATTATCTATCTATCTATCTATCTATCTATCTATCTATCTATCTGTCTATCTATCTATCTATCTATCTATCTATCTATCTATCTGTCTATCTATCCATCTGTCTATCTATCTATCTATCTATCTATCTGTCTGTCTGTCTATCTATCTATCTATCCATCTGTCTATCTATCTATCCGTCCATCTATCTATCTATCTGCCTGTCTATCTATCCATCTATCTGTTACCTATCTAATCTGTCCATCTATCTATCTGTCTTTCTGTCTGTCTATCTATCTATCTATCTATCTATTTGTCTGCCTGTCTATCTGTCTGTCAATCTATCTATCTATCTGTCTGTCTATCTATCTGTCTGTCTGTCTTTGTGTCTGTCTATCTGTTTATCCATTTATCTATCTGTCTATCTATCTGCCTATCTATCTATCTGTCTGTCCGTCTGTCTGTCTGTCTGTCTGTCTATCTATCTATCTATCTGTCTGTCTGTCTGTCTGTCTATCTATTTGTCTGTCTATCTATCTGTACGTCTATCTATCTATCTATCTGTATGTATGATATGTCTGTCTGTCTGTCTGTCTGTCTGTCTGTCTATCTGTCTACGAACATTTTTTTCTTCTTTGATTTTCGTGACTTAGTTTTAGCGATGCCTATTTTCTGTTGCTTCTGTCGCCAAGCATGTATACTTACTACGCTGCAACTTCAAGTGATCTGCAAAGGATATGAATGTGTGAGTGTGCGTGGCGAAGGTAGACTGCTGGGTAAATGAATTCGATTTATATAAGCACACTTTGTACGCATATGTAATCTTTTCATGAAAATATGGATTAAAACAAAACGAAAGAAAGAAATACACCCCCATATGGAAAATTATGGGTGGCGCTGTGCTATGGCTGTATGTTTTCCCCGGAGAGAGAGCAAGCCCGATTTCACATGGCAAATCCATTGTGACAATGGTAGTTTCAGTTTCCTAAGATGGCGTCTCCGCACTTGAATCAATCCCATTATTATGCCCCAAAGCCATGGGTGCCATGGGATGGAGAATATTCAAAATGATCCTGTTAACAAGAAACACCATGAGGGTGCGGACGGGACCCGGAGCACCAATGCCTCGCCACTCTCCGGACAATCACCTCTCAAATTCCCGACGCGACTGGATAATCATTTCATGCAAAATGAGGGGGGGGGGGGGCTATGCGTTGCATGACCCATTCGGACCCAGTCATCTGTTACCTTGTTTACAAACGGAATGGCAACGTAGGGGGGGAAAGATGACAAACCCCGGGACAATGGCCATACAACTCGCACCCAAACATACCCATCCCCAACCTCCGGACCGAGAGATAATGGCATCAATAGCAAGAAATTCCAGGGGAGATTTTATGTGCATTCCAAGTTCTCTGCTCCATCCAGTAACCCACCCATGTTCCGGCTGTGCTTGTGCAGAAAGAGACCTCCACGCTGGCGAGGACTTGAGGGATAAAAGCCCCCCCCCCCCCCCACCACACCCCGTTGGGTTGCCGGGGGCTCTCTTTCCCATGAATCTGCTAAATTACAGTTATCCCCACTTCCTTCATGTGAAATTCTGTGTTCTAAAGAAATTTTTTTCTCTCTTTCTGCCAGTGCGCTCTTTGTTTATGTCTTTTTTCTTTCTTTTTCTGTATTTTGTTGTTTTGACGTTGCCCTGAATGGCTTACGCAGTGCTCTTTACACTAAGAAAAAAGGTAAGAGAAGAAAATCACAAAGCGGCTCCAGTAGCTTAGTTGGTTTTGAGCTCGGATTCACATGCTAATGGTTGTGGGTTCGTATCATCGTTCCGGTGCTCTATATTTTAAATCTGGCCATTCTAACTTTCCATTGGGGCCTTCAGTACTATTGGTTTGAGCGTCGGATTCACATGCTAATGGTATTACATAACAAATGTTTTAAAGCACCGACAGAGTAGAGCCATATCAGGGCTATAACCGCTTTTAAAACACACAAAACTTCTACAGGAAAAAAAAAAAGAAAAGAAAATTAAATACACATATCAATGCATTCACACACATAATCAAAGGACATGCCCCAGGCGTAGGACCATTCCGTCAGATTTATCGCACACGGAGATTTATAAAACACACCTGAATACAAATATAAGCATACATAAGGACACCAAAACATTTAAAAACAGGCATAAATTACCTAAAATTGCTTCCGCATATCTCACCTCCTTAGAGCCAAAAATGCACTTAATACATGTACCCAATTATCAATCCGAAGAAAAAGCACGTTAGACTTTATCGAAAAAATACAGGTGAATGAACCATTAAGGCAGAAAATAGGTAGAAATGACAGAAAGCAAGACAACAAGGCAGAAACAAAGAGAGTGAAGAAAAGAGGAAATTTCTAGCACAGAATTTCCAGAACGTGGGGATACTATTTATACTGAAAGAGCCCCCGGCATCCCAACGGGGGGGTATGCTAATGGTTGTGGGTTCGAATCCAAACAATCCGATAATAACATCGGTATCTCACAGTGCAATGAAATGTTTCAAGACTTCTTTGGACAACATTCTTATAGCTATTCCTTATATTACGCTTGAGAACGATGGTTCTATGAACTGAACGGAACAGAACAGATCAGACAGCAACATGGGTATCTCACAGTGCAAACAAAATGTTTTAATTAAGGCTTCTTTGAGCAACATTCTGACAGCTTAGTTCTCATATACTGTTAGAGTGTAGGACTTAAACTCAAACAAAACAGAACATCTGGTGACTTATCAGAGAGTAGCACGGGTATCTCACAGTACAACCAAAAGGTTTTAAGGCTTCTTTGGGCAACACTCTCATAGCTTAGTTCTCAAATACTCTGAGAGAGGGGGGGGGGGGGCTTTGAACAAAACGAAACCTGTTGGAGAGTTTTGGTTTTGTGAGTACCTGTAGATGATTGATTAATACAGAATTGCACTAGAGTGGTCTGGACAAGATAAAGGAGCAAATAGGTGTTTGGCTATATCCGTGTGTGTGCGTGTGTGTGCGTGTGGTGTGTGTGTGTGTGTGTTGTGTGTGTGTGGTCTGTGTCTCTGTGTGTGTGTGTGTCTGTGTGTCTGTTTATCTGTGTCTCTGTGCATGTGTGTACGTGTATTTGTGTGTGAGAGAGAGAGAGAGAGGAGGGGGGGAGAGGGAGAGAGGTTACATTTGTAGAGCGCTAACAATCCACAGCAAAGCATCCTCGTTGCATGACCAAAAATGTAATCGGGGTAATGTAGCGTTTCCTATGCTATGTGTTATGCCCATACTTTACATGTCATATAAACATGGTCAGTAAGTTACCTACATTAACAGTATAAACATAAACAGTAAGATACCTACATTAATAGAGTATAAACATGGTCAGTAACACACCTACATTAACAGAGTATAAACGTGGTCAGTAAGACACCTACATTAACATAGTATAAACATGGTCAGTAACACACCTACATTAACAGAGTATAAACATGGTCAGTAACACACCTACATTAATATAGTATAAACATGGTCAGTAACACACCTACATTAACATAGTATAAACATGGTCAGTAACACACCTACATTAACAGAGTATAAACATGGTCAGTAAGACACCTACATTAACATAGTATAAACATGGTCAGTAAGACACCTACATTAACAGAGTATAAACATGGTCAGTAAGACACCTACATTAACAAGTATAAACATGGTCAGTAAGACACCTATCTTAACATAGTATAAACATGGTCAGTAAGACACCTACATTAACAGTATAAACATGGTCAGTAAGACAACTACATTAACAGTATAAACATGGTCAGTAAGACAACTACATTAACAGTATAAACATGGTCAGTAAGACACCTACATTAACAGTATAAACATGGTCAGTAAGATACCTACATTAACAGTATAAACATGGTCAGTAAGACAACTACATTAACAGTATAAACATGGTCAGTAAGACACCTACATTAACAGTATAAACATGGTCAGTAAGACACCTACATTAACAGTATAAACATGGTCAGTAAGACAACTACATTAGCAGTATAAACATGGTCAGTAAGACACCTACATTAACAGTATAAACATGGTCAGTAAGACACCTCCATTAACACAGTATAAACATGGTCAGTAAGACACCTACATTAACAGTATAAACATGGTCAGTAAGACACCTACATTAACACAGTATAAACGTGGTCAGTAAGATACCTACATTAATACAGTATAAACATGGTCAGTAAGACACCTACATTAACAGTATAAACATGGTCAGTAAGACACCTACATTAACAGTATAAACATGGTCAGTAAGATACCTACATTAACAGAGTATAAACATGGTCAGTAAGATACCTACATTAACAGTATAAACACGGTCAGTAAGACACCTACATTAATACAGTATAAACATGGTCAGTAAGACACCTACATTAATACAGTATAAACATGGTCAGTAAGACACCTACATTAATACAGTATAAACATGGTCAGTAAGATACCTACATTAATACAGTATAAACACGGTCAGTAAGACACCTACATTAATACAGTATAAACACGGTCAGTAAGACACCTACATTAATACAGTATAAACACGGTCAGTAAGACACCTACATTAATACAGTATAAACATGGTCAGTAAGACACCTACATTAATACAGTATAAACACGGTCAGTAAGACACCTACATTAATACAGTATAAACACGGTCAGTAATAATAATAATAATAATAATAGTGAACATTTATGGCGCTTAATCTAAAAAAAGCCCTAAGCGCTTACAGTAAACACACACACACACGCACACACAACACACGCACACGCACACACACACACACACACACACACACACACACACACACACACCGCACACACACACACACACACACACACACACACACACACCCGCACACACACACACTCACACATACACACACACACCCGCACACACACACACACGCGCGCGGGCACAGATTTCAAGGTGGCAGCAGAAGTAAGAGTACAGAACTACAGGCTAGGATTTAAAAAGAGTGGTTTTTAGACCGGACTTAAACGAAGAAAGGGTACAGGTAGAGCGGAGAGGAAAGGGAAGTTTGTTCCAAATAGAGGGGGCCTGATAAGAAAAAGCACGTTCACCAAGAGTTTTGTTGCGGAAGCGTGGGATTCTAAGTAGGTGGGCATCAGTAGAAGAGCGTAGCTCTCTGGAGGGAATGTAAACAGTCAGGAGATCAGAAAGATAGGGGGGAGCTAGACCAGCCAGAGACTTATGGCATAGGAGGGAAAGTTTATAGTCAATACGCTTTCGAACAGGAAGCCAGTGTAGAGTTCGAAGCAGAGGGGAAACATGAGTTGACCTTGGGCATTTCCGTACAAGGCGAGCAGCGTTATTTTGAACTTTTTGCAATTTGGATAAGAGTGTTTGGGGGCAGCCAGCAAGAAGCGAGTTACAGTAGTCGAGTCTGGACAGAATGAGTGCAGAAATGAGAGTTATAGTGCTTTCTTCAGATAGAAGATGACGCACAGAACTGATCCGTCGAAGTTCTAAGTAACAAGCACGACAGACAGAGGATACCTGGCTGTGGAAGGAAAGAGTTTGGTCCAGTACAACTCCAAGATTACGCACGGATGTGGAAGTGTGGATTACCGAGTCTTCAAGCTGGATAGAAACAGGGATAGGCACAGTAGACAGAAGTCGCTTTGATGCAATAAATATAAATTCTGTTTTGTCATTATTCAGCTGGAGTTTGTTGCATGTCATCCAAGACTTTATGTCAGAAATGCATAGCTGTGTGCGTTGAATTATAGAAGGGATAGTGGAGGGATGGCCAGACA
>JAPXFY010000026.1:43882131-43887131 GCA_030674185.1 Monoplex corrugatus | reverse complement strand
AATAGATAGATACATAAATACATACGTAACTAAGATAGATAGATACATAAATACATACGTAACTAAGATAGATAGATACATAAATACATACGTAACTAAGATAGATAGATACATAAATACATAAGTAACTAAGATAGATAGATACATAAATACATAAGTAACTAAGATAGATAGATACATAAATACATAAGTAACTAAGATAGATAGATACATAAATACATAAGTAACTAAGATAGATACATAAATACATAAGTAACTAAGATAGATAGATACATAAATACATAAGTAACTAAAATAGATAATAATAAATAATACATATAAAAATAGATACATAAATACATAAGTAAAAAATAGATAGATAAATACATAAGTAATAAGATACATAGTAATACATAAATAATAGTAACTAAAAATAGATACATAAATACGTAAATAAACATAAGTAAAATAGATACATAAATGCATAAGAATGAAATCAGCGAATGCATACTAATTGAAATAGATAGATATGTAAATACATAAGTAACTAGAATAGTTTAATACATAAATGCATAAGTAACTTAAATAGATAAATACACAAGTAATCAAATAGATAAATGCGTAAATACATAAGTAACTAAATAGATACATACATAAATGCATAAGTAACTGAAATAGATAAATACATAAATACATGAGTAAATGAAATAGATAAATACATAAATACATGAAAAGTGTTAAATACATAAGTAACTGAAATACATAGTGACTGAAATAGGTAAATATACAAGTAACTGAAATAGATAGATACATAAATACAAAAATAACTGAAATAGTTGAATACATAAATACGTAAGTAATTGAATACATAAATAATTGAATTAGTAAAATACATAAATATATAAGTAACTGAGATAGATAATTACATAATAGATAAGTTACTGAAAAAGATAAATTCATAAGTAACTGAAAAGATAAATACATAAAACACATAAGTAAGTAAAATAGATACATAAATACATAGTAGTAATAGATACACTAATACATAAGTAAGTAAAATAGATACACTAATACATAAGTAAGTAAAATAATACATAAATGCATAAGTAACTCACAGAGATAAATACATAAAGTACATAAGTAACTCAAATAGATAAATACATAAGTAACTCAAATAGATAAATACATAAGTAACTCAAATAGATAAATACATAAGTAACTCAAATAGATAAATGCATATACTATCTGAAATAGATAAATACATAAGGTGAGTAATATAGATTCATAATTACATAAGTAATTGAAATAAATGCATAAATACATCAGTAACTAAAATAGATAAATACACAAATGCATAAGTAACTGAAATAGATACATAAATGCAAAAAAAAATTAAATACATAGGTACATAAATACATAAGTAACTGAAACAGATAAATACATGAATACATAAGCAACTGAAATAGATAGTAATACATAAGTAAATAAAATAGACAAGTACATAAATAAATAGGTAAATAAACAAATCAGAAAATAAAGAAATAAATGAGATACACAAATACATAAGTAGCTAAAATAGATAAGCACATAAATAAACAGGTTAATGAGTGCATAAGAAAATAAACAAAGCAATAAACGAAGAAATACAAGACAGCATTATCCACGCCAACTCCAGCCACATTTATCCGTATGACGACCGACCATACGAAAGCTGCGTAAACCGTGTGTCTTTATCTTTAGAAGACTACTACCACACATGCAAACAATTTCAGTCCGTTCATCCTGTATTGTTCTAATATCTCACCCCCATCTCCAAGCACATAGAGGTGTCAAAGCAAGCCCTATCTGATCAACTGCCCGTGTGGGGGGGGGGGGGAGGGGGGGGGGGGGGGTGGCAGCGGAAATATGATTAGTATAGTATCGAACGACTTGACTGGCTTGTCGGGGACTAAGCTGACCGCTTTGGCATTTCAAGTTTTAAGCATCATCGTTTATCGGTTTGTGTCGAGCCGTGAAGTCCTTGTCTTTGTCTCCAAGGTGCGCTCGACTTTGTTTTCCTGGAGAGACAATCGTCTACCCGTTTAACGATTGTGATGTTTGCAGGTGTTAAGGACAGTATCTTAACGGGGTGGGTGGATGTTGGGTTGGGGTAGGGTTTGGGGATGAGGGAAAGGTACGTGTTATCAATAAGAGCGACGGTCTGACGTTTCCCAGGTTATCGATTCCAGCACTGTGGAAGGCGGGAGTTAGGGCCTGTCTTGTGGATTATACGTAGGGGGGAGGGAGTGGGGGATTAGAGTGTGATTAATCTCCCCTTTTGTCTCTAGTTGACACCTCAGTGCTGTTCCTTTGACACTTGAAGGGAGACAACACCGTCATGAGTTTGACCAAACTAAGGGGGATAACTGGTGCTTGTCGGTATGTGGAGGGGCGGTTAAGGGCTTAACGGTTCCCTTCGTGGATCGTATCGCTTGATGGCTGATATCTTCCTCAGGCTTGGAGATGTTGTTCATCAAAGAGCGATGTCTGTTCAGCGACTGTAAATATTTCAGTATGGGACAAGTATGTTAGCTAGTTAGTTACTTAGTTATTCTGATAATTAGTTTCTGGTGTGGTTGGTTGTTGGTTGGTTGGTTGGTTGGTTGGTTGGTTGTGGTTGGTTGGTTGTGGTGGTGGCTGTTGGTTGGTTGGTTGATTGGTTGCTTGGTTGTTGGTTGGTGGTTGGTTGGTTTGGTTGCTTGGTTGATTGGTTGGCATGGTTTTGCTGCTAGTTGCTTGGTCGGATTCGGCATTCACACCCATTTTTGAAAATCGTCCAGAGTTGGCGTTATCCACGCCCTAGGTCCCAACAAGACACTCATAGTTCCAGGTCCACATTCGTTGATGTCCACTAGTGCCTGCGAAGAAACGTTCCAGTCGCCCTGGTTTACCGCCATCATGACATCGCATAACAGCAGGCCCCCGAGATTCCGTCCTTTCTGATGGATTACATGCCTGCTCGCGGTACCGTCCTTTATGACATCGGCATACACAGCAGCCACGAGGTACCGTCCTTATGACATCGGCATACACAGCAGCCACGAGGTACCGTCCTTATGACATCGGCATACACAGCAGCCACGAGGTACCGTCCTTATGACATCGGCATACACAGCAGCCACGAGGTACCGTCTTGTCATCGGCATACACAGCAGCCACGAGGAGCCCGTCACATATAGTTGTGTTGGTTTCATCTGTTGCTGTTTCCGACACAAATTTGTTTTTGTTTCTTTCTTTCTTTCTTTCTTTCTTTCTTTCTTCTCTTCTTGTTTGCTTGTTCTTTCTCGTTATTTTTCCAGGACTGGGTTTTCAGCTCTGTGTGCTCCCCCACCCCCACCCCCTCTCCATTTCGAGACCTTACCAGTGAATAGTGTTTTTGCACAGGATCAGGGAGTCTGCCAGATGATTGCTGGCAAACTTGGATGGAGCGCATGTGGAACTGTCCGAATACGACGAATCCCTCTTGAACAAATTCCAAAATTCCAATGTTCAAAAACTCTGACTAGAAGGACCAGTGGATAGGCGCTTTGTCAGACCTCTACGGGTATCGATGAAAAAGGACCCATGAAACACTAAGTTGATACCACCAGAGTGACTGAAGTATAAAGATCAGCAGCCAACAGTGCCAGTTGTTTTGGTTTTTTTATCTTGAGGCTGGGATTGAACTCGAGACATCAGTTCACGGCTGTATCAAGGGAACCAACCAGCCCTTTATGCTTCCTTGTGGCGGTACATCTGAACTTTTCTCGACAGAAAAGTAGTAATACTGATACTAGTAACAATGAAAGATGAACAATAATTATACTGATGATAATGATAAAATATGATGATGATGATGATATGATGACGACGACGACGACGACGACGACGACGACGAGAGATGATGATAATACGACGACGACGACGACATCGACGACGAAATGATGATAATGAAGAAAATGGTTTATTCTAGCATAGCGATGTTCTGCTCGTTTGCACTCACGGAGCATCTGAGCATGCGTATTTACAAGACACAGTAGAGCATTGTGTTCAGAGAAGCCGTGGTCGGCCAAGCACAAACACTCGTACATATATTTTGTGTACATTTTGTTTTCAATCCATGAGTTAAGGCTTTAACAGGAGCAGCGAGAGGTCGCTCTTCTTCTTCTTCTTCTTCTCTCTTCTTCTCTTCTCCTTTCTTCTCTCTTCTCTCTTCCTTCTTCTTTTCACTGTTTTGTTTCTTCTTCTTCTTCTTCTTCTCTCTTCTTCTTCCTCTTCTTCTTCTTCTGCTCTTCTCTCTTCTTTTCTTCTTCTTCTTTCTTTCTTCTCCTCCTCCTCCTCCTCCCTCCCCTCCCTTTTTTTTCTTCTTCTTATCATTAGTAATAGTAGTGTAGTAGTAGTCGTCGTCGTAGTAGTACTAGTATAGCAGTAGTAGTAGTGTCATTATTATTATTAGTTGTGTTGTTGTTATTATTATTATTATTACTATTATTACTGTTACTATTATTATTACATTTTTTTTATATTGTTATTTTATTATTATTATCATTATTATTAGTATTATTAGTAGTAGTATTATATCGATCATTATTCTTATTGTTATTATTATTATTGTTGTTGTATGTTGTTGCTGCTTAGTAGTGCTGTTGTAGTTGTTTAGTATGTTGTTGTTGTTGTTGAAAGTCAGCCGACTGTGCAGAGCCATATCAGAGCTAGGGTGGATCAGATTCGAGTAATGGAGAAAGATACATCGAAGAAGACAAGCACAAACATATCCAGTCTGCAACCCCCCCCCCTCCTTCCACCCCCTTCACCTCCACCCCTTATTGTTAACAAGTTGCCAGCTTGTCACGTCAATCCCGATAATCCCCAACAACAAACACCTCGTGGTCACTAACGGTACGCCGGGAGTTATCTGCACATTGTTGTCATGTCAACCTTGTTCCTGTTTCCCTTTGTCAATGGTGGATGAAGGAAGATATGTCTATTGATTACAATAGAGC
>JAPXFY010000026.1:43869631-43874631 GCA_030674185.1 Monoplex corrugatus | reverse complement strand
AGTTTTTTTTTACTATGCCATGATGGTGATGTCGATGAGGATGATAATCATGACGCTATGGAGTTCTATCTAGGATTGAGACCGTGACAACACTGTACTCTACGCTTAATATCATAATATATCCTGGGGTCAACCAGGCCCGAGAGATCCAGACACCTGCGGCGCGCGCTGGTGTGCAGATTTGATCAGCACCCTCAATGACACATCCGTGAAGTGGATGAGACTCGACTGTGTGTGTTCCCAGTCTTCCCAATAAGCCCATAGCACACCCAACTCTGGGTAGGAGCCGGTTAGAGCCGGAAAAAAAATCCCACAATGATTTTTTGAAGGGACCCATGGGGATTGGAACCCACAACCTTCAAGTCGATAGTCTGTGGACAGAATGAGCTTGGTGTTTGGTGGAGTGTTGTGGAGCAGTAATGGGTGGTATGGGGTCAAACGCCACTGAGACGGCGCAAAAAAATTGTTGTGTGTGTGTGTGTGTGTGTGTGGTGTGTGTGCGTATGTGTGAGTGTGCGCGCGCGCGCGTGTGTGTGTGCGTGTGGTATGTGTGTGCGCGCGCGCGCGGTGTGTGTGTGTGTGGTGCGTGTGTGTATGTGTGTGTGCGTGTGTGTCTGTTTGTGTGTGTGTGTGCGCGTGCGTGTGTGTGTGTGTGTGGGGTGCGTGTGTGGGGGTGCGTGTGTGTGGGGTGTGTGGTGGTGTGTGTGTGTGTGTGTGTGTGTGTGGTGTGTGTGTGTGTGTGTGTGTGTGTGTGTGTGTGTGTGGAGGAGGGAAGGGGGAGAGAGATGCCCAAGACAAATCTGCACTGTAGGAAATATGCACGTCAAAGATGTCCCCAAAACAGAACTGCGATATGCAATATGTGCAGGCAAACTATGACCGGTGGATAAATGTGTGCTATTTGAAATTCTGTACCACAAAAATGACAGCAACAACAACGACAATGACTAAAACAACAAACAAGTACAACGACGACAACAACAACAGCAATAATGATGATAATAGTAATACTAATACTACCAACGATGATGAGAGGAGGAGGAGGAGGGCGATGATGATGACGATAATATAGTAGTAGTAGTGGTGGTATGGTGGTGGTGATGGTAGTAGTACAGGTGTAGTAGTAGTAGTAATAGTAGTAGTAGTAATAGTAGTAGAGATATAGTAGCAGCAGTAGTGGTAGTAGTTTAACAACAATGATGATGATGATGATGATGATGATGATGATGATGATGATGATGATGATGATGATGATGATGATGATGATGATGATGATAGTAATAACAATAATAATAATAGTAGTAATAATAATAATAATGATAATAATGAAAGCACCTCATCTCCCAAGAACCCTAAGCACTTCACAAAGGCATATAAGACAAAGGCAAACGTACACAGAGCACATACATTTTTTTTTTTAAATTTTAAATAAAATTTTAAAAAAAAGACCGTGAACATGAGTAATTTTCCTGGGACAGATTTATCGTGGGAACCAGAACACTCACGGCAAGCCACACACCCCGCTCTCGCGCTCAGCGATCAGAACGCCTAAAAGCCCCAAAGGATCACAACAACAGCGAGAGCAGCACAACAATCCTTAAAAGCTGTGTTGTCTCAGCCTGGTTTAAAGATACTCCCGCGCTGAAAGCACCCACCCCCACCCCCTCCCAGGGAGAGATAAGCGAGTGAAAAAGTGTTTCAGGCGAGGGTCTATCGCCCCATTAAGCTTTAAGATGGTCCTCCTTGTTTTAATCCCACCCGCCACACAAAACCCTCTCGCGCTTCGTTGATCCTCCCTTTTGACTAGGGCCCGAACAAATCCGCCTCTCTTTAATGGTGTTATGGGCTGAGTCGTGGGTCGAATGTAGTCTACGTTCCTCTTGGTTAGGGAGGTGGGCCGTGGCCTTCGAGCGAAGAAATAAAAGAAATATGTCGCGAAGGCCACGGATGGGCTCATTCAGATTGCTTCATGTAACCACCGTGAGTCCAGCCTGACTGGGGCCCAGCGGGGTGGTCAAGAGGGTCAGGCGTCGGACTTTCCAAACAAAAGGTCTTGAGTTCGATCCTGGCCGGGTATCTCTCTAGCATAGTGGTTAATTAAAGGGGTAGAGTTGTTGTTGTTGTTGTTGCTATTGCTGTTGTTGTTGTTGCTGCTGTTGTTGTTGTTGTGCTGTTGTTGCTGCTGTTGTTGTTGTTGTTGTTGTTGTTGTTGTTGTTGCTGTTGTTGTTGTTGCTGTTGTTGTTTCGATCAACTATGTGTGCAGTTATTGGAGTTGTTGGAGTTAATTCAAGAGGAATTTACAGCGCTCGGACAACTCCATACGTGCTCCACCCAAATCTGCCAGAAATTATCCGACAGATTTCCCGAACCTGCAGAAAACCCTGTGCTCTGGCAGGATCTTGAAAAAAGGGAGAAGGGATCTATCAAACACTAAGCTGACACCACCGGAATGATGAAAACATTAAGATGGGCAGCGAACAGGCCAGTTTTAGTGTTGGGGGCTGGGGTTGAACTCAAGTGCCATGAATTCATAATGGCAACATCGGCAGGAAGTACATTAATGCAGGAAGTACATTAATGCAGGAAGTGTATTAATGCAGGAAGTGTATAAATGCAAGAAGTATATTAATGCAGGAAGTGTATTAATGCAGGAAGTGTGTTAATGCAGGAAGTGTGTTAATGCAGGAAGTGTGTTAACGCAGGAAGTGTATTAATGCTGGAAGTGTATTAATGCTGGAAGTGTATTAATGCAGGAAGTGTATTAATGCAGGAAGTGTATTAATGCAGGAAGTGTATTAATGCAGGAAGTGTGTTAATGCAGGAAGTGTATTAATGCAGGAAGTGTATTAATGCAGGAAGTGTATTAATGCAGGAAGTGTATTAATGCAGGAAGTGTGTTAATGCAGGAAGTGTGTTAATGCAGGAAATGTATTAATGCAGGAAATGTATTAATGCAGGAAATGTATTAATGCAGGAAATGTGTTAATGCAGGAAATGTATTAATGCAGGAAATGTATTAATGCGGGAAGTGTGTTAATGCAGGAAGTGTATTAATGCAGGAAGTGTGTTAATGCAGGAAGTGTGTTAATGCAGGAAGTGTGTTAATGCAGGAAATGTATTAATGCAGGAAGTGTGTTAATGCAGGAAGTATAATAATGCAGAAAGTGTATTAATACATGAAGTATATTAATGCAGGAAATGTATTAATGCAGGAAATGTATTAATGCAGGAAGTGTGTTAATGCAGGAAATGTATTAAAGCAGGAAGTGTATTAATGCAGGAAGTGTATTAATGCAGGTAGTGTATTAATGCTGGAAGTGTGTTAGTGCAGGAAGTGTGTTAATGCGGGAAGTGTGTTAATGCCGGAAATGTATTAATGCAGGAAGTGTGTTAATGCAGGAAATGTATTAATGCAGGAAGTGTGTTAATGCAGGAAATGTATTAAAGCAGGAAGTGTATTAATGCAGGAAGTGTATTAATGCAGGTAGTGTATTAATGCTGGAAGTGTATTAATGCAGGAAATGTCACGACAGGTTTTTATCAGGTATACCAACACATTTATTTTCTAACTCAAAGAAAGGTAATTTTTTTTAAAAAAAGCAATCCAAAACAAGTGTGACTGCCCGCGTTCAAGCAAACAGGAACCAGAAGAAAAAAAAAAACACGAAAAAAGAATTATCATCATCGAGTGCCTTGCCACATGGCGTTGACGATCATTGCCCTCCATATGAATCTGTTCCTTATTGCTGCAAGCACGTCTTCCACCCTCTTTGTCCTCAGCCACCCTGCAAGTCCGTCCAATATTTTTCCCTGCGTCTACCTAGGGCTCTCTTTCCCTTCAGCTTTCCTCTTGTAACCAGGTGCTCCAATTCCCCTTTCCTAATAAAATGGCCTATAAATGCTGCCTGTCATTTCCCTAATCTTCCTTATGAATGATCTTCTTCTCTCTGTCTCCATCAAGACTGTCTCGTTTGTTTTCTTTGCTGTCCATGGAACTCTCAACATTCATCTTAGAAACCACATCTCGGCTGCCTCAGTCTTGTTCTGGTTTTGCTTTTTGACTGTCCACGCCTCACAACCGTATAACGTCATCGGTTCTATACAACATTTAAGAACTCTCTTCCTGATGTTTCATTCATGGCCGGACAAAACAAAACTTAGTAGAAGAAAGAAACACACACACACACACACACACACACACACACACACACACACACACACACAACACAACACACACACACACACACACACACACACACACACACACACACACACACACACACACACACACACACACACACACACATACACACACAACACACACACACACACACATCACACACATACACACACACACACACACACCACACATACACACACACACACACACACACACACACACACACACACACACACACACACCACACACACACACACACACACACACACACACAAAATGGTTCCTACTTGTTTAAATGCTGGCAATCACTTTGATTTAGATATAAAAAAAAAAATTTAAACAAAGAAAACGAATTAACGTTTCTCGGAATTTCACTCTTTGTGAATAATTATAATACTAAAGAGATTGGGTGTTGCGCCCACAAGATTCTGTGTCTCCATCACCAACTGAACTAAGCTGTTGAAAATTTCAATTCAGTCCGTTCGTTGGTGCGTTCTGCAGCTGTTCCGCGCTGTTTGAACGTCATCGCTGTGTATTTCTGTTGGCCACATTCTCCTTTCTTTTCCCACCCCATCCCCAACCCACTCCCTGCCCACCCATCCCCATGGAATCCCCCATCCCGTCCCCCACCCACCCGCCCATCCCAGCCTCCCGTCTACCCTCTTCCACCTTCCCTAGTTCTTCACTTTTATTTGTGACGCTGAACTTAAACTTAAAACGCGGGCCCCAGTAGCTCCGTTAGTTGAGCGTCGGATTCACATGCTAATGGTTGTGGGTTCGAATCCCTGGGTGCGCTACATTAAAACTGGCCTTCTCACT
>JAPXFY010000026.1:43837131-43864631 GCA_030674185.1 Monoplex corrugatus | reverse complement strand
AACTAACTGTGCGTTCGAAAGACAAATCCTACCATAGAGCAGCTCAGATGACGTGTCTTCACAAGGCTCTAACGTGGAGACGGTCCGATCAAACTCCAAGCAGATTTGACAGTTTGTGTATGGAGACAAGTGTGTGTCATATAGCACACTTTACCATTGGATTGATAGTTTCAAACTAAGAAAACCAACTTGAAAGACAAGTACTGATGTGGACGTCCACGTGAAGGCCGGAACGAACAAACTGTTCATCATGTAAAGACGGTCGTTGAAGAAGATGATATATATATATTCAGTCTGTGAAACAAGTGAAACTCATGGAGTTTCATACGGCACAGTTGAATGGATCCTGAACTACGATCCTGAGATGAGGAAAATGGCTGCCATTAAGGCTTCTATTTTCTTGACAGTATGGCTTCCATTTTCTGAACTGTTTATAAAGTAAATATTTTTAACTTGTTTTGAGATAAAATATAGCCTTTGCGCCATTAATAGAACAAAATTATGATGACGACTATACTAAGGAACCAAAAAAAAAAAACACTAAAAGAGAATAAGAACGCGTATTTAATACAACAAGACAAGACAGGCGCAAATTTTCGGCCAACTGGCCTTTGTCAAGCGTAAGACCACAAACACACACACACCAAATACAAAAATAGGAGAAAAAGACAAACATCCCTGCTGCCTCTTCCACTGGACGAAGCAGCAGGGAAGTTTCAGTGTTTTTCTCCTGATTTGTGTATCTGGTGTCTGTTTGTGATCTTACGTTTACGCTTGACAAAGGCCAGTTGGCCGAAAATCTGCACTTGTCTTGTCTGGTTGTATATGTATGAAATACGCGTTTTTATTCTTTTTTCTTTGTTTGTTTGTTTGTTTGTTTGTTTGTTTGTTTGTTTGTTTGTTTGTTTGGTGGTTGGTTGGTTGGTTGGTTGGTTGGTTGGTTTGTTTTTGTTTTGTTTTGTTTGTTTTGTTTTGTTTTGTTTTGTTTTGTTTTTGTTTTGTTTTGTTTTGTTTTGTTTTGTTTTGTTTTGTTCGCTTGAACGCGGGCAGTCACATTTGTTTCGGATGACGACTATTTTAATTGTACAACGTCACTGAAAAAAAATGATGTCACTGTGCGTCCGAAAGATAGATCCTAGCATAGAGCAGCTCAGATGTTTCTTCATAAGGCTGTAACTTGGAGACGGTCCCATCAAACTCCGTGCTGTTTGACAGTTTGTGTATGGAGACAAGTGTGTGTCATATAAGAATAAGACAATTTGCCACTGGATTATTAGTTTCAAACGAAGCAAAACCGGCGTGAAAGATAACTACTGATATGGACGTCCAAGTGAGACGCAGAATGAGCAAAATGTTCAGCTTGTAAAGAAAATATTGAAGAGGATTTGCATACTTCAGTTCGTGAATATGTGAAACTTGTAGTATTTTTATAGGCACAGTTGAACGGATCTTATGGCACTGTCTTGAGACGAAGAAAATGGCTGCCAGATGTATGCCTCATTTTGTGACACAGGAGCAGAAAAAGAAAAAAAAAACAGAGTTCAGAGTTGTAAGCGATTGTCTGAAATCTATATCAAGTGCGACCGCCCGCGTTCAAGCAAACAGGAACCAGAAAAGCATAACCATAGAATCAGAACCCGTATTTAATACAACCAGACAAGAGTAGTGGACGAAGCAACAGGGAAGTTTCAGTCTTTTTCTCCAATTTTTTTGTATTAAATTTGTTGTTTGTTCGTTTGTGATCTTACGTTTACGCTTGATAAAGGCCAGCTGGCCGAAAATTTGCACCTGTCTTCTCTGGTTGTATTAAATACGCGTTCTGGTTCTATTTTCGTGTTTTTCTGGTTCCTGATTGTCTGAAATGTTTGTGCCAGAAGACTCCAAATGACTACATAATGTGACCACAGGGGACGAAATATACGTCAATTTCTGAGGCATCCTGAACAAATGGTCTAATCGAATGTGGAAGGGCGTAATGACGAAAGACTATGTGTGATGTGACCTGCTTTTCAAAGCCGAAAGAGACTTTTCTCCATTTTTTTTTCGACTCCCAAGACTCCGTAACGGTCGATATTTGGCCTGAAAAGTCTACTCTTACTGCTAGACATTATGTAGAAAGTGCTTTGCCCAAATTTGTGCAGTTCATACCATAAGCAACGTCCGAATGTCCAGCGCCAAGCAAAACGCTTCTTCTACATGACAACACAAGTGCCCATAAAAACGAAATCAAAGTGATCTATCTTTACGAGCAGACTGTCCAAGTTCTCCCTCGTCCACCATACAGTTCTGACTTAGCTCCATGTGACTTCCAATTGGTTACCACCACACCACCACCACCCCACCCACCCCGCTTTTGAAGCAAAATCTGAGTGACAAGACGTTTCAAAAATCCAGGACTTGGATAAGACAGAAAACTCAGAGCTTGCTACCATATCTCAATCAGACAACCAAAAAGCATTTAACCCTTTGACTCCCGCACCCTGTCCGCCAGAATCCTACAATGTCAACCATGCCAGCAAAGCAAAAACTTAACCCTTTAAATTCCTTCATCCTAAGAATTCTGAAAATTTCACGTACGTTGGACTTTTGTTTTACGAAGTAACTTACTTTATTCACTGTTATTTTTGTTTAATGCCCAGCCGACTGCGTAGAGCCTTATCAGGGCTAAAATCGTTTCAAAACATACACAATACTTCAACAACAACAAAATCAAATACACATATCAATTCATTTGCGTAGATAATCTAAGGAGATGCCCCTGGCGTTGACTACTCCGTCCAATTTATGCGGAGTAAGTGACAAGGCCTTTGGATCAGCCCTCGTAACGTTGAGGCAAGTTCAAAATTGTTGTTAGGTAAATAGTGTTGTCTTTCATTGGCCCTGGTTTGCTCAAATTTGCATAATACGAACTCAAAGGGGAGATTTTTGTGCAAGTCTCTTTTTTGTTTTCTTCCTCAATAATTGACAGTTTAGATCGTAAAGTTCTCTATTCAGAGTAATTGGTAAGTTAGTTGCTCATTGTTATCTGTAATGATGATGATGATGATGACGAAGACGACGACGACGACGATGACAATAATAATAATAAAGGTAATAATAATAGTAATAATAATAATAATAACAATAGATGATGATAATAATAATAATAATTAATAATAATGATAATAATAATAATGACGACGACAACGACGACGATGATGATAATGATGATGACGACGATGATGATAACAACAACAATAATAATAATGATAATAATAATGAGGATGATACTATTACTGCTACTACTACTACTACTACTACTACTAATGATGATGATGATCATGATGATGATGATGATGACAACAATATTAACAATAACAATAATAGTATTGATGACTACTTGTGCAACCTTCTCATCTCGCTATAGCCCTAAGCGCTACACAAAAACAATTAAGCGACAGAGGCGGACACAGGCACAGCAAACACACAACTCGCCAGATAAGAAGACCGATTTGAAAGCTAGCTGCTGAATGACACACCAACGTTACTAAGCTCTGTGAGCACACGAGACCCGTAGAACTTGCGAGGCGAACATATCTCGGTGGGATGGAGTTAGTTGCCTGTCTTCCCTAGCCACGTCTATGACCCATCCAACGACTGTAGGGGTACTCAGTGGTACTCTATCCTATGTACTGCTGCATGTAAGCTTTTTCACGCCTAACTGGAGAGCGGAGAAGACCTTGTAAGTCGGAGACTAGACTACCTGACCTTTTTTATCAAGTGGTATTTTTTTAACCCCTTGACTCCCGCATCCTGTCCACCAGCTGCAAAAACTTAACCCTCTGACTCCCTCACTCTATAGAGTGAGGGAGTCAAAGGATTAAGTTTTTTGCTTTGCTAGCATGGTTGACAATGCAGGATGCTAATGGATAGGGTGCGGGAGTCAAAGGGTGAACTAGTCTGGTATCAAAAACACAACAACAAAAACACATGAAAAATAAGTGAAAACGCGTATTTAATACATAGATTAAGACAGGCGCAAATTTTTGGCTATCTGGCTTTCGTCAAACATAAACAAAAGATGACCAAAACAAAAAACAAAAAAACTATTTAATGAAAAGTCTTTTTCCCATACTATGTATGTGCCCCTCCCTCCACAATTTATTGTAAATTTAAATCTATAATTTTGTCTACTAGCTTCCCCACTCCCCCACCCCCCATCCTCACTCCACTGAACTTTGTTTTTTTTTTAAGAATAGAAGTTAACAAGTTAACAAGAAACACCACGAGGGTGCGGATGGGACCCGGAGCACCAATGCCTCGCCACTCTCGGGACACTCACCTCCCAAGCTCCCGACACCAATCGACTGTCATTTCTTCAAGCAAAGGGGGACTGTCCATGCGTTGCATGACCCATTCGGACCCAGTCATCAGTTACCTTGTTTACAAATGGCAAGGTGGGGAGATGACAAACCCCAGGACATAGCCACACAACGCGCACCAACCAGGCCCAGCCCAGCTTCTGGACCAAGAGAGAATGGAAGACCCCTCTTCGCCCCACTTTGGTCTTCATCTCTCTTTCGGCGGCCCGCCCTGCCACCAGCTCGCATAGTTGTCAGCTTACTATAGTCTCGACACTTAAGAGTCGGAAGTTCCCAACGTTGTCTTATTATAACTACAGGGGTTGTTTGAACGGCCGCGAAAGTGGTCAGGCATGATGCTCCAGACACAGCCCATTTTGCTGTTCAGCAAGGTCTGGCATGCCACGAACAGGATCACAAGAAGAAAAGAAGAACTCCTCTCTCTCTCTCTCTCTCTCCTCTCTCTCTCTCTCTCTCTCTCTCTCTCTCCTCTCTCTCTCGAACTCTCGAACTCTCTCTCTCTCTCTCTCTCTAAGGAAATGTGATGTGCAGAAGCAATTTATGAGGCAAGATAAATTAGAGCACCTGGTCACAACAGGAAAGCTGGAGGGAAAAAGAACACTAGGTAGAGGCAGGGAGAAACTATTCGACGGACTTGCGCACTGGATGCAGACAGAGAGGGTGGGAGAAATACTTGCAGCGACAAAGGGCCATGATGGTCAACGCCATTCAGCAGGGCACATGATGAGGAGGAGGAGGAGGAGGAGGACAGTTTACATACAGATTTTAGTGCCCGTTGTTATGTTATACTCAGGCTTGTTTTCTTAAAATCTCTAGTGATGAATTTTTCGGAATGGTCAATGGCAGGGGCATATCCTTAGATTATGTGCGCGAATGCATTGCTATGTGTACTTTATTTTCTTTTGCAGGTGTTTGGTTGTTTCTTGGTTGGCTGCTTGATTGGTTGGTTGGTTTGTTGGTAGTTTCTCAAGAAGTTGTGTACATTTTTAGATGGTTTTAGCCCTAATATGGCTCTGTGCAGTCGGTTGGCCATTTTAAAAATAATAAGAAATATTAAAAAGAAAAAAAAATAGTCCATCGACATTGTAACGCTCCACCGAGAATCGTCTGCTTCTGGCACCGCTTTGTACTTACTGGAGGTCGTAGTGAAGGCCCTAACTGACCTCTATGAGCAGTGAATCAACACACACGATCCCCAATCATACAACACTTATCCTGATCCAGCCGTCGGAAAAGAAAACAACATTTTTGTTCTCGCTGCAAAATCCTTTTTCTAATCTCATTCCCTTACCCCCGCACGAGCCATCGTTATGAGTAATGTCCCTTCCCTTGACCACTCTCCTTCAGAGTTGTGTCCCTTCAAGCACGAAACTCCATGACAGACTAGTTTAGTTATGCGAGGAACGCTCATGCGATGATTAAAACAAATACTGGCTTGATGGTTTTTCCCTGTGTAGTGTGTGAAATGATTATCGACAAGCCGCTGACAGTTGAAGAAACAACCTCAGGGGTGAGTGATTACTCGTGCTGTTACAGTCGCGTGTGTTTACGGATTAGTGATGATTAATCCTCCTCCCGACCTACAACGACAGATCTAATCCCAGTCAAAAGTATGTTCTTTTCAATTTGCTGTCGAGTAATCTACTTTTACAGGCCCAGGAGATTTTCTGCGCTGCATTTCATTCTCTAGACCCATGGTATGGTAGGAGAGATGGAAGATTACACTGACCGACGTTCTCGGCGTAGAGGTTGTGGCAGACACACCTTGGGGGGCTGGTAGATCTCGGGAGGTGTTGACAACAAAGACCTGTTTTGTTTATTAGGAGGTCTGTGGTTGAGAGGGTGACACACTGGGAAAACCCAAAGCGCTAACGCTCGTAGCGTGTTATTTATAGGTCAGTGGGAAAACCCCAATCCGATTTGCAGTTCTCTCAGAACCCAACGGATGTGGACTTCACCAGAGAGCAATGGGAAGTAAATTGTGTTCTGAAGAGATTTATTGCAAGTGAGTGAAAAAGAAAACAACATGAAGATGTTTCTTTTTATTCCTATATGTGCCCGACCAAAATCTGTCAGCAAAAAACAAACAAACAAACAAACAAACCAATAGTAAAATGTACAGTTCAGACAGTTGTGTGCCCCACCAAAATATGTCAGGAAAAAAGAATATTTTGTATAAAGCCATCTGAAGACACAAAACTATGTGCAACAACTGAACGCGAAGCGGCTATGGTTCGTATGGATTCAGCTGTATAAGCCTACTTTTAATTTAACCTTTTGACTCCTGCACCCTGTCCACCAGCATCCTGAATTGTCAACCATGCTAGCTAAGCAAAAACTTAACCCTTTGACTCCCTCACCCTATCCACCAGTTCCTACAAAGAGCCGGTGGATAGGGTGAGGGCGTCAAAGGGTTAAGTTTTTTGCAGTCGGCGGATAGGATGCGGGAATCAAAAGGGTTAATGTCAGTGTATTGTTGTTAATAGTCAATGTTTATTGTTGTTAATAGTCAGTGTTTCATATGCACTACGCTTACTCCTAACAGGTCATATTGTGACCCTATAGAAGCGAGTATGACCTTGACAAACGCCGTGTAAGTTACCATTCACACAATTATCTTCCCCTTCCCCTGTTTCCCTCTGTCTATTTCCTTCTCCACCAATTTCCTAGCTGTTACTGTCACTGTCACTGTTACTGTTACTGTTACTGTTACTGTTACTGTTACTGTCACTGTTACTGTCACTGTTACTGTTACTGTTACTGTTATTTTGTTTAAAGCGCAGCCGACTGCGTAGAGTCATATCACGGCTAGCTCTAACACATACACACATACACACACACACGCATACACACACACACATACACACACACACATACACATACACACACACACAAACACACATACACACACAAACACATACACACACAAACACACTCACACACACTCACACACACAAACACACACATACACACATACACACACACACATACACACATACACACACACACATATACACACACATACACATATACACACACATACACACATACACGCACATACACACTCACATACACACATATACGCACACACACATACATATACACACACACACATACATACACACATATATACACACACACATTCACAAAGATCACACACACACACACACACACACACGCACCGCGCCGCGCACGCACGCACAGAGAGAGAGAGATAATGTCGCGTATGAAGCACAAAGATGAAGATTAAATCGCGACCACAGTGTAGCTAGCAACAAAAGGACGCTCGTAGTCCCCGCGAACAGCGCTCGCAGCTGAGGCGTAAAGACTTTAACCCTTTGATCCCCGGCACCCTATCCACCAACTGAAAAAAATACTTAACCCTTTGACTCCATGCACCCTATCCGCCAGCTGAAAAAAAATTAATCCTTTGACTCCCTAAACACTATCCACCAACTGGGAAAAAAATTAACCCTTTGACTCCATGCACCTATCCACCAACTGAAAAAATTAACCCTTGACTCCCTAAACCCTATCCACCAACTGGAAAAAATTAACCCTTTGACTCCCTAAACACTATCCACCAACTGGAAAAAAATTAACCCTTTGACTCCCTAACCCCTATCCGCCAGCTGGAAAAAAAACTTAACCCTTTGACTCCCTAAACACTATCCACCAATTGGAAAAAAAATTAACCCTTTGACTCCCTAAACCCTATCCACCAACTGGAAAAAAATAACCCTTTGACTCCCTAAGCCCTGTCCACCAATTGGAAAAAAAACAAACTATTTGACTCCCTAAACCCTATCCACCAACTGGAAATAACGTAACCCTTTCACTCCCTAAACCCGATCCACCATCTTCCTGCAGGCAAGAAGCTGGTGGATAGGGTGAGGGAGTCAAAGGGTTAAGTTTTTTTCTTCCTTGCTGGCATGGTTGAAAATGCAGGATGCTGGAAGACAGGGTACGGGAGTTCAAGGGTTAAAAGTATGGGGGGGAGGCAACACGTTCTGCTTCCTGGGATCCTGATTGAAAACCTGGTTTCCGTGGTTTATGAGAGGAGAAAGGCGGGGTGAGGATAGATACTGTTGTATGATAGTGGGGGGGGTTTTTTGGGTTTTTTTTTTTTCCTTCTTCTTCTTCTTGTTTTGAACGGAGGCCACGCTCGTTAGTTATGTGAGCTTGTGTTGAGTGAGACTGATGTGTGTGCGCGTGTGTGTGTGTGTGGGGGGGGGGGGGGGAACACAGATAGATCACGGCTGATCACAAACTTTTGTCATTCATGGCCCGCGTAACATAATCCTAGGAATCATTGTATAAAAGAAGGAGGAGGAGTCGGGGTGAGATGAACCAGCTGGCTATGTAGTAGCTAACAGAGAGAGAGAGAGAGGGAGGGAGGGAGAGAGAGGGAGGGAGAGGAGAGGGAGGGAGAGAGAGGGAGGGGAGAGAGAGAGGGGGAGGGAGAGAAAGAGACAGAGAGAGAGAATGAGAGAGAGAGAAAGTAAGAGACACAAAAGAGAAAGAGAGACAGAGAGAAAGAGAGAGGGAGAGAAAAAAAGAGAGGAGAGACAAGAAACAAAGAGAGAGAGAGAACAAAGAGAGAGAGAGAGAAAAGAGAGAGACAGACAGAAACAGAGGACAGACGGAGACAAGAGAGAAAGAGAGAGAGAAGAGAGAAAAGAGAGGAGAGAGAAGAAAGAAAGAGACAGACAGACAGAGAGACACACAGAAAGAGAATGAGAGAGAGAGTAAGAGAGACAAAAGAGAGACAGAAACAGAGGAGAGACAGAGAGAAGAGAGAAAGAGCGCGGGAAGAGAGAAAAGAGAGACAGAAAGAGCGGGAGACCAAAGAGAGAGAGACAGAAACGGAGGAGAGACAGAGAGAAATAGAGAGAGGAGAGAGAAGAAAGAAAGAGAGAGCAAATGAGGGAGGGATGAGACAGAGAAGAAAGAAAGAGAGAATTAGGGAGGGGATGGAGGGAGGAGAGAGAGAAGAAAGAAAGAGAGAGAGAAAATGAGGGAGGGGATGGAGGGAGGGAGAGAGGGAGGAGAGAGAGAAGAAAGAAAGAGAGAGAGAAAATGAGGGAGGGAATGGAGGGAGGAGAGAGAGAAGAAAGAAGAGAGAAAATGAGGGGGAGAGAGAGAGAGAAGAAAGAGAGAGGGAGGGAGGAGGGAGGAAAGTAGAGTGAAGGAAAAGAGAGAGGAATGAGGAGATAGGAATAAAAGTACTATTGACAAAAGCAAAACGAAATACGACATTAAAATATGAGAAAACAATACAACGCAAACGAACAGCAAAGACAAACCAAACCTTCTAAACTGAAAACAGAGAGACATGCCCGATTGGAAACATTGAAACATCGAAATGTGAACAAGGTACAAACACTCTAAAGGGACCGGGGCACGCCCAGGTAATGACTCCTAGATGCCCTTCTGCTGTTGCCTTTTTTTATTTTCATTTGATTTGATTGATTGATTGATTGATTGATTGATTGATTGGTTGGTTGGTTGGTTGATTGATTGATGTATTCATTTATTCATTCACTTTTTTTTTAATGTGAGTAGAATACTGTATCATTATCATTATTGTTGTTGTTATCATTATTATTATTATTATCATCATCATCATCATCATTATTATTATTATTATTATTATTTATTGTTGTTGTTGTCATTACTATCATTTACTGCTGGACAGGCTGGGTGATGTGCGAGGGCATATATCTGGTCTCATTTTCTCTCTTGCTGGTGGTTTCTGGCTCTTTTTCAGTTCCAGAAGATCTGCCGTGGAAATATAAAATAAAAAAGATTGAGTTCTCTCACGGTCATCCACTCCATCCAGTACACCCTGTTAACATGGTCTGGGTGTCGGGAATTTGTTTTCTTCAGGCCTCAGTTTGCTGCCTCCTTCCATGTAGAAGGTTGCCGGAACTTCTGATGGCGTGGGTTATCCCCCCTCCCACCCCCCCCCCACCCACGTGGCAACACTGTGCATGTGACTACATCTCAAATAGAATCGGCCAGGGATTGGTAGATATTTTGGTTGATGCAGCAGACATCTTGCTTGTGCATATACATGTATATCAACCATGACCTGAAGGAACAGAGTGGCATGATCGAAAGAGGCGTGTTGAACTCTTCTTTACCGTCACTCTGGTCAAGAAAACTGCTGAGGAAACTGCGGGGAAAAAAAACTGTGGGATATATCTCGACTAGCTGTCGAAACAACCGGACGCAATCACGCGGAAAAGGTGCCCTTCCAGACTTACCAGGAGATAAAACAGAATATGTATACATTCGAGATATGATGCCAGTTACGTGGTGGATATTAGTTGAAAGTTTTCGATCTGTGACTCCGTTTTCTCAGGTCATAGTTCATACATATGCATAGGCATAGATAGGTGTAATTGAAAATATCAACCAATCATTGGTCGGTTCGGGTTTGAGCTGTAGTCGCATGTCAACAACTGTTCGTTTGTGTGATCTCTTAAAGCACTTGGTTGGACCTCCGTGTTTATCTTCCTTGGGTTAGCGCAACTTTGCATGAGTTCAGGACATATTCCACTTTTTTTTTTTCTTGGCAGAGAGGGCATGCAGACTCATCTGACTTCCTCTCCATTTCAACAGATTTATATTCGTGAGCATTAGTTTTGTTCGTTTTTTTGTTTTTGTTTTTTGTTTGTTTGTTTGTTTGTTTGGTTGGTGTGTTTTTTTAGGTCTAATATTAAAGCCTTCATGTAAATGACACATGCAAAGTCAGAACAAGATTGAGGCAACTGAAATTGGTTTCTAAGAAGAATGTTGAAAGTTCCATGGACAGCAAAGAAAAAAAAAAACGAGACAGTACAGTCTTGAAGGAGGCAGACACAAGAAGATCATTCATGAAGAAGATTACGAAAAGACAAGCAACATTTATAGGACATTTTATGACGCAAGAGAAATTAGAGTACCTAGTCACAACAGGAAAGCTAGAGGGAAAAAGAACACCAAGTAGACACAAGGAGAAGACATTTGACGGACTTGCAGGGTGGCTAAGGACAGAGAGGGAGGTAGGTGTACTTGCAGCGACAAGAGATAGATTCGTATTGAGGGCCACGATCGCCAACGCCATGCGGCAGGGCACGTGATGATGATGATGATGATGATGTAAATGACAAAACGCAGTGTGTATGACGTTTAACTTTTTATACGTCAGACTGTCTACAGTATAGTCAGAACAGACCAAAACATGGTCAGCTTGTACTTACTGTCATTTCTTCTCATGAAAATAAATACACACTTCCAAACACAAAAACAGCTGTGACCCCCCCCCCCCCCCCCCCCCCCCGTCTCGCATGCGCCACATATGCAAAGACAAATTTGCATACAGACTTGCACACGTACAAGTAAATGCAGGCACATGCAAGCCTGCATGCACGCATTTTCACACACACACACACACACACACACACACACACACACACACACACACACACACACACACACACACACACACACACATACACGCATAAACAGTTTTACACCTATCTCTAGAAAAAAAAATTTAAAAGAGGGATTTGGGTTTTCTTTGTTTGTTTGTTTGTTTTGTGTTGTTTGTCTGTGTGTGTGTTTGTTTGTTTGTTTGTTTGCGAGGCCCTGCAAGGGGCATTGGACTGTACTGATTGGGACATGTTTGTGCATAGTAGTGACAACCTTGATGAACTCGTAGATGTCACCACTGAATATATTAACTTTTGTGTTGACACTGCCATTCCAGAAAAGAAAGTGAAAGTGTATGCAAATTCAAAGCCATGGATAACAGGGGATATAGTTAAAGCATTAAAACATAAAAAAGAAGTCTTTGTGGAAGGGGACAAGGCAAAAAGCAGGGAAGCGCAAAAACAGCTTGATGGGGAAATTAAGAGAGGGAAGGAAGAGTACAAGAAAAAGGTGGAGAAGGACTTTGCTGGTAACAACATGAAGAAAGTTTGGAACAACATTAAACTGATGAGTGGGTATGCAAGAAGGGACAAAGTGAGGCACAGCCAGACCCTGCCAACAACAAAGACAGAGCCAATGAACTCAACAAGTTTTATTGTAGATTTGATAGTAAAGATTTTTCTTCTCATCATGAAAACATCCGTGAGAGATTTTCAACAGGCAAGAAAGACAATGACAGTAGCTTAGAGACAGACGAGAATGAGGTGCGTCGTCTGTTAAAAAAGGTTGCAACCCTAGAAAGGCCCCTGCCAATCAGCTGGCATATATCTTTACAGTAATCTTTAACCTTAGTTTCAGACTAGAAAAGGTCCCTGAATGCTGGAAGGCTTCTGTCATCATTCCAGTACCAATGAAGCCTAGGGTCACGCAGATGAACGACTTGCGGCCCGTAGCCTTAACATCTGCTATCATGAAGCTCTGTGAGAGAACAGTATTGAATGGGCTGTCTGTTCTTGTCTCTGATTTTGTTGACCCCTTACAATGTGCTTATAGAAGGAATAGAAGTGTTGAAGATGCTGTTTTGTATGTTTTAAATACTGTGTTATAGTCACCTGGACAAACCTGGCAACTCTATTAGGCTGATGTTTTATGATTTTAGTAGTGCTTTTAATACCATCCAACCACATCTCCTCGTTGATAAAATGTCTAAAATGAACATCCCTCAAAAATTTTATATCTTGGATTTTTGATTATTTGACTTTTAGACCTCAGTTTGTCAGACTGCCTATTGCATCTGCTTCACCTCATGTTCCCTTTGTTCTGTCTGATGTGCTGTACACCAACACTGGTGCCCCCCAGGGAACTGTTCTTTCACCATTTTTGTTTACTTTGTATACTGCAGATGGAAGACAGAAGGATGAGTCATGCCCTTTAGTTAAATTTGCGGATGACACCAGTCAGGTTGGAATGATTTGTAAGAAAAATGATTTATTGTACAGAGAAGAGGTGAGACACTTTGTGAACTGGTGTGAAAAAAACTATCTGGAACTGAATGCATCTAAAACTAAGGAAATTGTTATTGACTTTACCAGAGCCAAGACTGATGCCCCGGGGCCTGTGCGCATCAAGAGTGAGGAAGTGGAGAGAGTGGATGCGCACAGGTACCTGGGCATGTCTTTGACAACAAGCTCTCCTTTTCAGAAAACACAGATTCTATCATTAAGAAGGTACAACCAAGACTCTATTGCCTTAGAAAACTTAGATCTTTTAGAGTAAACTCTGAAATTCTTTCTTCATTTTACAGATCTGCCATCAGCAGCTTGCTATTCTTTGGGGTTGTGTGCTGGGGTGGGAATGTGTCAGAGAGAGACAGGGAAAGGCTGGAGAAGATCATCAAAAAAGCTGGAAATGTGACAGGACAAAGACATGAGACGCTGGACATGGCCTACCACAAACGACTGACTGACAAGACAGTTAACATACTGAATGACAAAACTCACCCACTTGTGGGCGAGTTTGACAAAAGACGAATTGACAGGAGTGGTAGGCTACGACAACCGACGACACGGACAACGAGATACAAAGATAGTTTCATAACCCAAAGCCATATTAACTTTTAACAACGCTTATACTCGTAATTTTATTTGAAATCTTTATGCTTAATTAACCTGCACTCTATTTTTACTATTTTAATGTTTATTGTGATAATTGGCACTTGGTCTGTGTGAGAGCAGCGCGCTGTGATATGCGAGAGTATGTGATATTATAATGTATGTGATATTAATTGTTTGTTTTCATTGCCTTTATAATTTATAATGTATAATTTTATGTCTAATTTGTAATGTGATTGGCAACGTAATTTCCTTCGGGACAAATAAACTATCTTGTATCTTGTATCTTGTTTAGGGGGGAGGGGGTGTATATTTTGACTGTATGTTTTGGGTTGGGTTTTCTTTTTTTTTTTCAAAATAAAGGTGACATTGTTAGAATGGCTTTACCACCTTGGTGGCTTCCCCCTCCCCCCTCCCCCAAGAGACTAAAAAAAAAAAAAAAGAACAAATGGGTTTATTTATGAGAATCAGACATTTTCATCAAACATGACAACACAACCACCAAGGCCCCCATAATAGATTTTTACTGTCTTTTTACTGCTTGCTGATAAAATCTGATACCTCTCTCTCTCTCTCTCTCTCTCTCTCTCTCTCTCTCTCTCTCTCTCTCTCTCTCTCTCTCTCTCTCTCTGTCTGTCTCTCTCTGTGTCCCGCCCTCCCACCCGTTAAATGCAAGCACAGTCCACAGCAAGGGACGTAATAATTATTGTCAACGCCACTAAAACGGGGAAACAACTCCTCCCCCTCGGTTGTCCTATCAAAAATGTGTGTTGCCATCACAACAAAACTGATTGATTACAGCACAAGATAAAGTGTAGGTACATGTGTCGTTACAGGTGGTGGTGATAATCAGTCAGGTGGTCGGTCAAAGCCATACGAACCGTCTGCCTTTTCTTTTATTCTGCTTTTTTTTTGTGTTTGCCGTCTAAATCAGGGGGTCTGGCCGTGTATAATTGATAAAAGAAAAAAGAGAAAAACGCTATCGTTTTGTATTGATTGAAGAGAGAGAGAGAGTGTGTGTGTGTGTGTGTGTACATACATGTGTGTGTGTGTGTGTGTGTGGTGTGTGTGTGTGTGTGTGTGTGTGGTGTACATATGCGTGTGTACATATGTGTACATGTTCGTGATGTGTGTGTGTGTGTGTGTGTGTGTGTGTGTGTGTGTGTGTCATTCGTTGTCTTCGTTGTTTTTGATTTTTAACGTTACTTTTCACAATGAGTGATACTAAACGTGTGTGTGTGTGTGTGTGTGTGTGTGTGTGTGTGTGTGTGTGTGTGTGTGTGTGTGTGTGTGTGTGTGTGTGTGTGTGTGTGGATGAAAAAGGTATGCTCACAAAATTGTCTTAGCTTTTTTTGAGTGTGTCTTTACCGAATCTGGATCAGCTGTGTAGATTGTTGAGAAGTAGCGAACTAGTAAATTTTGAAGACAAGTGTCACAACATCAGGGTCACACAAACCAAAAGAGAGAGAGAAAGAAAACAAAATCGCCTAAAATCAGCACAGTATTGAGGAAGGTGTGTGAACAGCGCTTATTCAGCTTCTGACAATACTTGCTTTCTCTTTTCAATGCTTTCACTGTCTAACATTGTCCTCAATACGCCTCAAGTTTTCTGTCAACCGAAACCTCTCCAAGGTTGCAGTGTGAGAAGTACAGTGTAACAGGGAGATTGTAAGAATGGCTTGACTATCTGTGTACCTCGTTTCCTTTCCTTTCTTTTGTTTTGTTTTGTTTTGTTTTGTTTTGATTTTGTCTTCTTTTCTTTTGTTTCTTCCAGTTTCTGCCGACTGCCTGATGTCTGATGAAAAAGCAACATGAACTTTGAGGTTTACTTTTTAGTCAAGATGGATTCTCGCACTCGGACGATTCAGCATAAACTTCGCCCAATTTGCTATCTTTCAAATGGCAGACTCCTTGAACCTACGCAAAAACGTTATGTGCAGGTTAGGTCTTGAAAAGAAAGAGGAAAGGTTAGGGGGGGGGGGGGGGGAATTGTAAGTGGATGAGGAACAGGATCCATGAAACACTAAGCTGACACCACCAGAATGATGGAGACAGTATCTTGATGGGCCTTGATCAGGTCATTTTTAAATGTTCAGGGCAAGCCAGGATTGAACTGGAGATACCGGATCTTGAATCCATCATGCTCTATTACAGTACAACAGCCGGTCAGCACGCTAAAAAGAAGTACGAAAGATTTGTTGATTAAACATACATTACAGGAATAAATCATGATTTAACCAAGACAAGACAAAACATGAATAGATCAAGAGATTAAGAAAAAAGCTATAATGATGTAGTTCGTGTGGTCATTAACACACGACAGCTGTGCAAAACACACACAGGGGTAAGACTGGGGGGAGGGGGGAGGAGAGGTTGGAAAGAGAAGTACGGATGAAGGAGAGGGAAGCGGGAGGGAAAAGAGAAACGGGAGGGAGGGACGGGAGGGATGAGTAAGATGGTGTCATGAAGACCTACCCAGCTTGTTTTCACAAACTAGAGATCATTGCGTATTTTCAGAGATTATCGCCCTTGTGTGGTGAATCCGTTGCTCGCCAGCAGATGGCGCTGCCAAATTCTGTTCACCCTCCATAAAACGTTTGTTCGCGGTACGTAATATCTGATTGAAAGCCGAGTTAAAAAGGAACCCAAATCGCTTTAAAAAAAAAAAAAAAAAAAAAAAAAAACACACACACATCACAACGCGTATTTGACACAACAAGACAAGAGAAGATACGTGCAAATTTTCGGGCAACTGGCCTTTGTCCACTGTATGCAAAAGATAACAAAATATTAAATGCAGAAAACGAAATGGTAAAAATAAAATTTTAAAAAAAACGGAACATTCCGTTAAATTTTGTTCCATTATGTTTTGTGCATATATTCTTTGTTGTCTTTTGGTTTGGTTTGGTTTGGTTTGGTTCGGTTTGGTTAGGTTTCGTTTCGTTTCGTTTCGTTTGGATTGGGTTGGTTTGGTTTGGTTTGTTAAGTTTGGTTTGGTTTGGTTTGGATTGGATTGGTTGTTGGATTGGGTTTGTTTGGTTTGATTTGGTTTGGTTTGGTTCGGTTTGGGTTGGGTTGGTTACTTTGATTTGGTTTGGTTTGGTTTGGTTCGGTTTGGTTTGGTTTGGTTTGGTTTGGTTTGGTTTGGCTTGGGTTTGGTTGGGTAGTTTTGGGTTGGGTTGGGTTGGGTTGGGTAGTTTTGGGTTGGGTTGGGTTGACAAAAGTCAGTTAGCCGAAATTTTGCGCCTGTCTTGTCTCCTCGTTTTGTTGGGACAACTACGTGTACTAATTCTATATTTGAGTATTTCTGGCTTCGATTGGCATGAATGTTGGCAGTCGGCCACTTGGATTAAGAATCATAAACAAAAAGCTGTAAAGATAAAGAAAGAACAGCTGCATCACAGAAACAAAAACAACAAGAAGTACTACTGCCTCTGATCGTGCTACACAGCACCAGTACCATTACTACTACTCGTAGTACTACCAACTCCGCTGATGCCTTGAATATTACCACTTTTCTTCCCATACCACACCAGCGCGGGCTGATTAATTTTGTTTGTTTGTTTTGTTTGTTTGTTTGTTGTTTTTGTTGTTTGTTTTGGTTTGGTTTGGTTTGGTTTTTTTGGTTTGGTTTTGTTGTTGTTGTTGTTATTGTTGTTTTTGGATAGACCCGTGTCTGGTGTTTGTTTCTAATCTTACGCTTGACAAAGGCCAGTTGGCCGAAAATATGCGCCTGTCTTGTCTTGTTGTATTAAATACGCGTTCTTATTCTTCTTTCGTGTTTTTTTTTTTTTTTTTTTTTTTTTTTTTCTGGTTCGTGTTTGCTTGAACGAGGGCAGGCAGTCACACTTGTTTTGGATTGATAGCAAACTATCGTCTGTTAACCCTCTTCCTTTCCTTTCCTTTCCTGAATCTCATTTGTTAGAAACATGCCATACATAGAACAAAGCTTTTCCAGGAAGAAAAGCCCGAATTTTGCATGGTTATTATTTTATTACCAAAAAAAAAAATCCATTTATCACACCACGACACAATATAACAAAACAATACAACCCAACATAACACCGCACAGGACAATATACTCATGGACATAATCATTTATGGAAACAATCTGTTCATACAATAAAATACGTTCTCCGACGATCTTTGTGGCGTGCATCACACACCGTTAGATGGGTATTTTTTTTATTATTATGAGAGCAGATTGTGTGTTTATCATGTAAACATATTGTTACCACAATTATTCATACAGACTGTTGATCTGCATGTTAGTTCCATCCTATTTATTTGTGCAATGTGTCGTGAAGCAATCTATTCAACACATGGGGGAGAGAAAAAAAGCCTGTTATGGACATTTTCGATTCTCCCCCTTCGCTGTTTTCCATCCTTCCCCCCCTATCCATACGTGCGTTTTATTGTAAGACAATCTGTTCGTCTCATAAAATGAATGTCTCCAGGCATATACGCTCGAACCTTTTCAAAACAAAACCGTCCTGTCTGAGTTTTGTAGTTCACAGTATATTTAACCCTTTGGCTCCTGCACCCTGTCCATCAACTGCAAAATCTTAACCCTTTGACTCCCTAATCCTATCCACCAAGCTTCCTGCAGGAAGCTGGTGGATAGGGTGAGGGAGTCAAAGGGTTAAGTTTTTGCTTTACTAGCATGGTTGACAATGCGTGACGCTGGAGGACAGGGTGCGGGAGAGTCAAAGGGTTAATTGGGATTCGTTGCACTCGTGCAGTTCCATATACGCTCCACCCAATCTGTCACCAGTTACAGGCAAACTTCCTCAGCCGTGTAAATCATTATGCGCTGACAAGGTATTGAAATGGAGTGGGGCAGGGGGGAGAAAACCAGGACATACGAAAAACTATTAAACTGACACCTCAGAAACGGAATTGAAGTATTGGGATGTGAAAATGACTGTCGATTGGCGTCGGAAGCTTGGGCGGTGAGTATCCCATGAGTGGCGAGGCATTGGTGCTCCGGGTCCCATCTGCACCCTCGTGGTGTTTCTTGTTAATTTCGGCTTGTGGCATGGCCTCTCTGACTTAGGCAATCAGGCCTGATGACCGCAGAGAAAGACCTGCTGGCCGCTCGGAAAGACAGCAAACTTGGGATCCCATTCGGGGCATGTCAGACCTTGCTGAACAGCAACATGGGCTGTGATCTGGAGCATGATGCTTAGCCACTTTCGGGGCCGTTCAGACAACCCCTGTGGTTGAAGTAAGACAACGTTCGGAGCTTCCGATTGCTAACTATCGAGACAAGAGTGAGGGGGAAGGTGCTGACAGCTACTCGAGCTGGTGGCAGGGCGGGCTGCCCGAAAGAGAGATGAAGACCAGGTTGGGGCGAGAGAGGGCTCTTCCATTATCTGCTTGGTCCAGAGGCTGGGCTGGACCTGGTTGGTGCGCGTTGTGTGGCTATGTCCCGGGGTTTGTCATCTCTCCACTTGCCATTCGGTTTGTAAACAAGGTAAGAAATGACTGTCGATTGGCGTCGGGAGCTTGGAAGGTGAGTGCCCCGAGAGTGCGAGGTATGGGTGCTCCGAGTCCCATCAGCACCCTCATGGTGTTTCTATTTTTAACATTTTTTAATTCATTTTATACATATGTATATATATATAATATATATATATACAAACATATTGACAAATAAACGCAAACTCCATTACTTCAATCTATGAAGACAAGCATAACAATTATATCGCATACATTTGAGACAATCGTTCCACAGAATTTTTCCCTGATAAACCACAGCGATATCAAAATGTACAATTACTGATACAAGTTGACAACTTACATTACAAAAACATGAAGCCTATTATATTTTCCAACCAGAGTACATCTTGATCGCCGTGTGATTTCACACAAGGTACACGCATTTATGCATACACTTATTTTCCTTCTCTCTCTCTCTCTCTTTTTAAGCATTTCAAGTTTCCATCAAGTCTTTGTAAAAAAAAAAAAACCAACCAATTCATTGAAAACGTACCAAGCTCATACTTATAGCAGCGATATATTTTTCAATTTCATTTTTTTTTTTTTTTGGTGGAAATTTTTGAAATAGTGAAAAGCTGGTAAACTTTTGTTAAGTTTACATGTATATACAAAAGATTTTGCAAGTAACAAAATGTAATCAATTTTTTTGTCGGACTTGTAGTTTGCATCATGTCCAAAAAGTATGATTGATTGGTTTAAGATCAGTGACGATATGTTTGCAGTCTATTGTTGGCTGTCTGTTGTAAGTGTTTCCAGAATTGTTTAACAAGTACACAGTTCCAAAATATATGTTCAATGCTGTCCCTCTGTCTTCTACACAAGGAACATTTGTCATCATCTTTTATATTCCTATGTGATAAAACAGTCTTTGTAGTTAACATTCTGTGTACTAACCTTATATGGAACCACTTCAATTTAACTTCTTTAAGGTACCAAATTTGTCTAAACATTTCTATCCAGTTTGTATCTTTATGAAATTTATCGTTCCGTCATGGTGTTTCTCGTTAACTTGAAGCACTGGGATAGGGGCAGTGGACAGGCCAAGGTTTTATAGTGCGGACTGGGATGGACGAACTGGAGACACCAGGTCTTGGGTCCACGGATCTATCATTTGAGGATGGTTCATTTCTTTAGTTCACCGCTTTACCATCCCTAACTCCCAACAGGGTCAGGTATCCATTCAAAGGTTACCCGCCGTGGGGATGCTGGGGGCTCTTTCAGTATGAATAGTATCCCCACCTTCTGGAAATTCTGTGCTACAAATTTCCTGTTTTTTGTTTTTGGTTTGGTTTGGTTTTGTTTGTTTCTGCCTTGTTCTTTCGCTTTCTGTCATTTCTCCTATCATTTTCTGCTTGCTGATCCATTCACCTGTATGTGTCCGATAAAGTCTTACGTACTTTCTCTTAGGATTGATAATTGGGTACATGTATTACGAGCAATGGGAAATGAGATATGCGGAGCAATTTCAAGTAATTTAGGCCCATTTTATATATGTATGTATGTATAAGTTTGTATTATATATATATATATATATATATATATATATATACATAACACACAACACACACACATATATATTATATATATATATCATATATATATATATGTATGTATGTTATGTATGTATGTAGTATATATGCTTTAGCATCCTTAGTTATGTTTAAATTTGCATTCAGGTATGTCTTTTAAATCCCCTGTGTGATAAATTGGACGGAGTGGTCAACACCAGGGGTATCTCCTTGGATTATGTGTGCGAATGCATTGGCATGTGTACTTGATTTTCTTTTCCTTTGTTCATGTTGAATATTGTGTATGTTTTGAAACGATTATAATCCTGTAATGGCTTAAGCAGTCGGCTGGGCTTTAAACAAAAATAATGGTAACAACAACAACAACAACAACAACAACAACAAGTCCTTTCAAAGTTGGAGTGGGCTGGAGGCTGATGCACGAAGTTGTTGTGAGCCTCTGTTTACAGGAATGGTGTGTGTTTTAACCCTTTGCCTCCCGCACCTGATCGCCAGTATCCTGCATTGCTGACCATGCTATCAAAGCAAAAACAACCCTTCCTGCAGAAAGCTGGTAGATTGGGTGAGGGAGTCAAATGGTTAAGTTTTTGTGGTTGGTGGATTGGATGCGGGAGTCAAAGGGTTAATACACGGGGCGGTCAAACCAGCTCAACGAACAAAAATTTGTCTTTCAAGAAAGTTAATTTATTCTTTTTCTTTGTTTCTTTTTTCTTTTTTTCTTTTTCTTTCTTATTCTTACTTCTTTTCTTACTGTCTATAGCCCAGCCGACTGCGCAGAGCCATACCAGGGCTACAACTATCTCAAAACGTACACAATATCTCGTTGAATAAAAAAAATTCCACCGGAAAAGAAAATTAAGTACACATAGCAATGCACTCGTGGACGCAATTTAAGGATATGCCCCTGGCGTTGACCATTCCGCCCAATTTATCAGCAGAAGGTTTGAGAGGAAACAACAACAAACAAACAAACCGAAATATAAATGTAAATGTAACTAAACTCCACAAAAGACTCATAAAACTGACGTAAATTACCTAAAATTGCTTCTGCAGATCCCATTTCCTTAATGCCAAAAATGCAACCAGTTATGTATTCTACTATCGGTCCTAGAAGAAAATATAAGGCTTTATAGATCACATACAAATGTAATGGACTAGCAGGACAAGGAATGACAGGAAAGATAACAGAATGCAAAGGAGCAAGGCAAAAATACACAGAGTGACAGAAAAGATGAAATTTTTAGAACAGGATTTCCAGAAGGTGGAGATACTATTCACACTGAAAGAGCTCCTCACGGGGGATAAACTGATCCTTGTTTCTGTTCTAAACCCACGACTTATCTCAGACAAAACGCTGTAGGAAAATCCACGGTCATAGGTATGTAGATTACGTGCATCAAAAAGAAAGAAAAAGAAAGGAAGAAAGAAAGAAAGAAAAGAAAGAAAGAAATTTGGCGCTCCGAGAGAGAAGCCTAAATGCCACACTGTATATCCACTTTGGACCCTCTTCGTCTGAGGAAGAAAGAAAAGAAAGAAAGAAATGTGGCGCTCCGAGAGAGAAGCCTAAATGCCACACTGTATATCCACTTTGGACCCTCTTCGTCTGAGGAAGAAAGAAAAGAAAGAAAGAAATGTGGCGCTCCGAGAGAGAAGCCTAAATGCCACACTGTATATCCACTTTGACCCTCTTCGTCTGAGGAAGAAAGAAAGAAAGAAAGAAATTGGCGCTCCGAGAGAGAAGCCTAAATGCCACACTGTATATCCACTTTGAACCCTCTTCGTCCCTCAGACAGATGAAGAAACGAAGAAACAAACAAACAAACAAATACACAAACACAAAATGAATAGGACAGAGGCAGCAAAACGGAACAGTACATGTACAATCCACTTTGCGTATTTTTCTACAGGAAACATGTGTTATCATGCCTGCATGGATATTCTTTTTGGAGCACGTGGTTATTACCGGTGCATGTTCAGCAGATGGACCCACATGACCATGTCCCCTGTGTGAATTTGTAGGGGGTTTCCAAACTCGACGTTGGGACGACCAGGAATACAACGAAAACAAAAAAACTTGAGCCTCATCTATTATATGATTGCACATATGAATGTGATTGCTTCGTATTAACAAATCTAGCATACCGCAGAAGGTTTGCATTGGTAAAATGTATCATGATTGTTAAACTGTGGCTGTGTTGTTGTTGTGTTGTTGTTTGTTGTTGTTGTTGTTGTTGTTTTGGTTTGGTTTTGGTTTGGTCTGGTTGGTTTGGTCTGGTCTGGTTAGTTTAGTTTAGTTTAGTTTGTTTGTTTGGTTTGGTTTGGTTGGGTTTGGTTAGGGTTTAGTTTAAGTTTAGTTTAGTTTAGTTTAGTTTAGTTTAGTTTAGTTTAGTTTAGTTTAGTTTAGTTTGGTTTGTTGGTTTGGTTTGGTTTGGTTTGGTTTGGTTTGGTTTGGTTTGGTTTGGTTTGGTTTCTTCAATCTTTCTCTATATTTTTCATCCTCGTGATTATCAGAAGCCTTTACAAAATACTAAGATTCTTTTATGCATTTCATGGACTCTCTCTCTCTCTCTCTCTCTCTCTCTCTCTCTCTCTCTCTCTCTCTCTCTCTCTCTCCTCTCTCTCTCTCTCCTCTCTCTCTCCCTCCCTCCCTCCGTCCCTTTCTCTCTCTGTTTTAGACTTATAGTCTCTCTGTGTTTTTGTTTATCTGTTTTCGTATTCTCGTTTTCAGTTCAGTATCATATATTAAGTCTAAGCATTTACGTACAGTTTTCATATTTGATATTAGACACGGTGAGTCTTGCTATCAGTCATCATCATCATCATCGTCATCATCATCATCATCATCATCATCATCATCATCTGCCTTGCCACGTAGCGTTGGCGATCATGGATCTCCATACGAATCTTTTGTCGCTGCAAGATATGTCCCACCCTTTCTGTCCCCATATACACGGCGCACAAATCCGAGATACTTTAGTTGGCCTCTGCCCTGCCGGCTATTAATAGCGCGCATCTCTCCCCCTTCCCTTCTACTCCCCCACCCTTTTCACCCGTCCCGCTGCTTGAGCACAAAGACGCGCTACAGAGATAAGACTTTAGTCGACCCTGCCTGGCTAAAAATAGCACTCGCAGGTGATGCTGGCTCAAAAAAAACAAAAAAAAACTAAAGGGAGTCAGAATGGCTGGGAAAATGCATCCACTTTGCAAAACCGTCTAATATTTTCTCCTTGGCTCTACCTGATGCTCTTTTCTCCTCAGTTTTCCTGTTGTGACTAGGTTTAACCAGTATCCAATAGGACATAAATAATTTGGTTTCTTAAGTCTTTTGTTTATTTTTTGCAGTTTTTTTTTTAATATGAAAACAGGGCTAGGGTTTTATAAATATGCTTTTGTTAGCCATAGTTCATAGGTACATGTTGTTCGGAAACACACACGCGCGCACGACAGCGCACACACACGCACACACGTTAGCGCGTGCACAAACACATCCCACCATCTCGACCAACCATAACACAAAACCAAAAATTTTCATACTTAAAAAAAACACTGAACTGGAAACATTTTACAATGGTAGCACACAAACTAATCATCATCATCATCATCAGGTGCCCTGCCGCATGGCGTTGGCAATCATGGACTTCCATCTGTCTCTATCTCTTGCCGCCCCAAGCATCTCCTCCACTTTCCTCGTCTTCAGCCACTCCGCAAGTCCGTCTAGCATTTTCTCCCTGGGTCTACCTGGTGCTCTCTTTCCCTCCAGCTTTCCCGTTGGACTAGGTGCTCCAAATCCCCCTTCCTCATAAAATGGCCTGTGAATGTTGCCTGTCTTTTCCTAATCTCCCTTATGAATGATCTACTTGTGTCTGCCTCCATCAAGACTGTCTCGTTTGTTTTCTTTGCTGTCATGATATATGCCATAATCTCGCCCGTGCCCCCCCCCCCCCCCCAAGCTCCCCTTCCCCATTTCCCCATCCTCGACCACAGGAAAAAAAAAACACCTTTGAAAAGAATAATAATGATAATTATAACATTCGTATGGCGCCATAATCTTGACAATTCAAATCAATGCGCACACACGCACCAGACATACGCATGATATCAACGCAGACCACTGTACAACTCGCGAAAAAAAACACACACACACACACATACACACGCGCACATTCACACACACACACGCACATACACACACACACACACACACACACACACGCACATACACACACACACACACACAAACACACACACACACGCACATACAAACACACACACACACCACATACAAACACACACACACACACACACACACACACACACACACACACACACACACTGATGGAAAGAGACAGTTGCAGAATTCATTATCGGGAAAAAGACGTAGTTTTTAAATTGGATTGAAAGGCAGAAAGGGTAGGTGATAGACGAAGGGAGAATAGAAGTTTATTCCAGGCAGATGGTCCCGAAACAGCAAAAATAAATAAATAAATAAATAAAAATGAAAAAAAAAAAAACTGAATCTAAAAGCACATATGTGAATAGACGTTAAAGAAATAACGAACGAACGAATGAACGAACGAACGAAATCTAGGAACCTAAGGGGAAAGAGTATCCGAAGTTAAGGGCAAGGTGCGAGTTGGCGTATTAATATTTATGTTGTCACAAAGGTATGATGTTCGTTGGTTGGATGGTTGGTTAGTTTGGTTGTTGGTTGTTGGTTGGTTGGTTGTTAGTTGGTTGTTGTTGATTGTTGTTGTTGGTTGGTTGGTTTGGGTTGTTTTTTTTTGTTTGTTTGTGTGTGTGTGTGTGTGTGTGTGTGTGTGTGTGTGTGTGTGTGTGTGTGTGTGTGTGTGTGTATGTGCTGTGTGTGTGTATGTGTGTGTGTGAATGTGTGTGTGTGCGTGTGTGTGTGGTGTGTGTGTGGCGCGCGCGCGCGTGTGTGTGTGCGTGTTGTGTGTGCGTGTGTGTGTGTGTGGGCGCGCGCGCGTGTGTGTGTGAGTATGTGAGTGTGTGTGTGTGTGTATGTGTGTGTGTGTGTAGTGTGTGTGTGTGTGTGTGTGTGTGCGTGTGTGGGTTTGGTTCGTTGATTGTTCTTAGAGTTCCAGTATTTCTTGTACGCGTGTAAGTGTGTTGTTTTGTTCACACTATGCAGGCGGTGTGTTTGCTGCACAGTCTGCATACTCAGTATTCGGTGGGTGTGCAAGCTGGCTGTTTTCATGATTCCATTAGCCAGGTACTGGCGTGATTGACAGGATCTTTAACGTGCACCATTTGGCCATTTCTCACGTGTAATGTTTCTTCTTCCTCTGTTTCGTTTTATTTTATTTTATCTTATTACTATTTTGTTTACTTTGTTTCCTACTCCTCCTTCTTCTTATATCATCATCATCATCATCATCATCGTCATCGTCATCATCATTATTATTATTATTATTATTGTTTTGTGTTGTAATTATTATTATTATTGTTGTTGTTGTTGTTGTTGTTGTTATTGTTATTATTATCACTATCATCATCATCATTCTTATTATTATTATCATATATTATTATCATCATTGATATCATCATCATCATAATTATCATCAGCATCAGCATCATCATTGATGTTATTAACATTATCTTTATTTATTTATTTATTATTTATTTATTAAATTAATTTATCTACTTGTTCATCTGTCTATCTATCTATCTATACTATCTATCTCTCTATCTCTATCTATCTATCTATCTATCTATGTATCTATGTATCTATGTATCTATCTATGTATCTATCTTCTATCTATTCTTTAAGTGCTGACTGTACGTTTCTTGATTTCACTGTAATGTTATCTTAATTTTAGTATTCAGCATGTATCTTCCTTGAACTGTAAACAAATGTCATGTGTATAGAATAGCAACGGCAAGTTTGAAAAATGACTTCTAGCCAATAACTTTTACCGTTGGAAAATACAGCATCATTGTCATTGTCATTGTCATTTGTTTATCTTGTGGGCTGGGAGTGACCCCAAGACAAAAAAAATATATGAATCTGCGATTCTGTACAACAACGTATGCCCGCCTGAGGATGGAAACTTACGACCATCATTCATTAGCCCTGACATGATATGGCTCTAGAAGTCGGCTGGGCGATGAGCAATCGGAACTGAACAGCTGCGTTATCAGCATAGCGCGCGCTCTAACCAACTGAGCTACCGGGGCCGACGATGGGAATCTTCTGCTGTGTTATTTGAGGCTGTAATTGAGGAATCTGGTTGACAGGGTGAGGAAGTCAAAGGGTTAAGTTTTTGCAGTTCGCGGATATAGTGCGGAAGTCAAAAGGTTAAACCACTAACAGAAACGGAGGGCTACCAACTACCTTCTCCAAAACAAGTGCAACCGCCCGCGTTCAAGCAAACAGGAACAAACAAACAAACAAACAAAAAAGAAAAAAATAATAAAAATGAATCAGAACGCGTATTTAGTACAACCAGACAAGGCAGGCGCAAGTGTCAAGCGTAAAATCACATACAAACAAATACCGGATACAGTCCTTCTCTCACACTGGACGAAGCAGCAGGGAGGGAAGTTGCAGTCTTTTTCTC
>JAPXFY010000026.1:43819631-43832131 GCA_030674185.1 Monoplex corrugatus | reverse complement strand
TCTACAGTCACAGGCGACGCTGCTTGGACCAAGCAGACAGCCCATCTAGACATTAGAACGGATGTACTCTGTCCATGGTCAGTCATGACCGAGGGAGGCCTACTACTATTCATATTCATATTCATTTCTTTTATCTCAACAGATTTGCCACGTAAAACTCGGGCTGCTCTCCCCTTTGAGAGCTCGTCGCCACAGTGCAGCGCCACCCAATTTTTTTAGCCAAGACTTCAGAAAGGCAAGAAGACTAATCGGCCTGCAAGGGGAGGGACCTGGAAAATCAATCTCTCCAAAGTTTTATACCAGAGCATCCGGGCGAATGCCTCGCTCTTCACAATTTTCAACTGCCGTGAGATCTTAAGCGTGCACGGGCCAGAAGGCACATGGGTCTGACTCGTTTTTCGTCCCTTTCCAAAGGACTAAACGTTCAGTTTGATTTTCCGATCAAATGCGGGGGGGGGGGGGGGGGGGGGGGATGAGGCTTCAACGAGGACCGAACCTGGAACCTCGAGTTTAGTTATTGGTAGGCAAACGTCTGAGCCATTCTGCCCCTCTTCTCTACTTTTCTCCTCCACCCTTCTCTTCCACCTTCTCCTCCACCCTCCCCTCACTCCTCTCATCCTCCACTTCTTCCCCTTTTCCCTCCACCTCTTCTCCTCCACTCTTCTCCTCCACCCTTCTCCTCCACTCTCTCTCACCCTTCTCACTCCTTTTCTCCTCCACCTTTCTCCTCCACCTTCTCCTCCACCTTCTCCTCCACCCTTCTCCTCCACCTTCTCCTCCACCCTTCTCCTCCACCTCTTCTCCTCCACCTTCTCCTCCACCCTTTCTCCTCCACCTTCTCCTCCACCTTTCTCCTCCACCCTTCTCCTCCACTCTTCTCCTCCACCTTTCTCCTCCACCCTTCTCCTCCACCTTTCTCCTCCACCCTTCTCCTCCACTTTCTTCCTCTCTCACCTTTTCCTCCACCTTCTCCTCCACCCTTCTCCTCCACCTTTCTCCTTCCACCCTTCTCCTCCACTCTTCTCCTCCACCTTTCTCCTCCACCTTCTCCTCCACCTTCTCCTCCACCTTCTCCTCCACTCTTCTCTCCACCTTTCTCCTCCACCTTCTCCTCCACTTCTCTCACCTTCTCTCACTCTTCTCTCCACTCTTCTCCTCCCTCTTCCCTCCACCTTCTCCTCCACCCTTCTCCTCCACCCTTCTCCTCCACCTTCTCCCACCTTCTCCTCCACCCTTCTCCTCCATTCTCCTCCTACCTTCTCCTCTATCCTTCTCCTCCACCCTTCTCCTCTACCTTCTTCCATCTCTCCCATCTCTCTCCCTCTCCTCTACCCTTCTCCTCCACCCTTCTCCTCTACCCTTCTCCTCCACCCTTCTCCTCTACCCTTCTCCTTCCTCCACCCTTCTCCTCCACCTCTCTCCTTTTCCTCAACATGGTGTTCAACTAACTGACCCAACAGTCCACATTTAAAAATAACACACACACACACGCACAAACAAACAAACAAAAACAAACAAAAAACTGTGATTTGCCGAGAGTGGAATGTACGACCCATGTGTTATGAACATGTCTCTCTAAACAGTTTGAGCCAACAGCCAGAGAGCCACATGGGAAAACTGTAGCTCTTCTGATGGTCGAACCCCGTGAGCCCTGCGGGGTTCTCAGCATGATGCTTGAACCCAGCCAACTGGCCACTTAACCCTTTGACTTCCGCACCGTATCCACCAACTGCAAAAACTTAACTCTTTGACTCCCTCATCCTATCGGGGAACATTGTGTGGGAACATGGGCACAGACCGTGGTAGGTATTACACGGCAGATGGTCGGTGCTGAAAGATGAAGAACTTGAGCATTCTTTCTGTCTTCATCCCTCTCTCTCTCTCTCTCTCTTTGCAGGAAGCTGGTGGATAGGGTTAGGAAGTCAAAGAGTTTAAGTTTATTGCTTTGCTAGCATGGTTGACAACGCAGGATGCTGGTGAACAGGGTATGGGAGTCAAAGGAATAATGATACGCATCGACCGGCCGGAAAGCGAACCTTGGTCATCTGCGTGGCAGGCGAGTATTCTTCGATGTTTCGTGAGAGAGAGACAGACAGACAGACAGACAGACAGAGTATAGTGGAACGCGTACTGTCAACCCACCGCGTAGCTGTCAATGCATAATGATTCACTGATCAAAGTAGGGGAGAGTAAAGCGACGAGGGAGAGGAGATGGGCACCGCCCTCATGATGCTGGTCCCAACGAAAGCTCAAGTCTCTACCACCTCATTCCCTTACAAATTCAGATTTGAGACCAACCTTCGGGGTTTCGTGTAGGCTGTACTAATTAAAGGGAGGTAAATATTGCAAGCTGTCATAAATCTGTCTTGCGTTGTTGCCTCCCCTACCACATATAGCAGCTAGACGAACGTGGTGGTTGTCGTAGTGGTAGTACGCTTCCTTCAGTCTGGGTCGACGGATACGTTTCAATACGTCCCAAGTTCGATACGTCCCAGGGTCGATATGTCCCAGGTTCGATATGTCCCAGGGTTGATGCGTCCCAGGTTCGACACATCCCAGATGCAAAACGTCTTTTTTTTTTTTTTTTTTGCTTGCGTTTGTCGCGTATTTTATCATGCCAGCGCGCGTGCGTGCATGTGTGAAAGAGAGAGAGAGAGAGAGAGAGAGAGAGAGAGAGAGAGAGAGAGAGAGAGAGAGAGAAAGAGAGAGAGAGAGAGAGAGAGAGAGAGAGAGGGATGAACATAAAAAGACTGCTCATGTTCATCTTTCAGCACCGACCATCTGCCGTGTCTCACATGTCTCACATGTCGGCGTCACCGGGAACAGTGTTGGCCGCTGCACATGATGTCCTCACAAGTTGCCTCCAGCACTCTCGATCTTGGCTAAGTCTGACCACCTCCTGGAGTTTCTTGCCACTGATGTTTGTGATGTTTCTAGCAAGTGATGCAGGTGGCCGTCCTCTGTTTCTCTTTCCTTCCACTTTACCTTGGAGGACAGTGGACATCAAGTCTGTTCTCTCATTACGGATTGCGTGTCCAACATATTTCAGTTTCCTCCGTTGTATGAGTACTAGAAGCTTGCGTGTAGTACCCAACTCATTCAGTATGCTTTCATTTGAGCGCCTATCCGTCCATTTGACCCTCAGCAGTCTTCGGTAAAACCACAGCTCTGCTGCTTCCACTCGTCTTTCATCCTCTTTCTTCATTGTCCATGCCTCGCAGCCGTATAACATCACTGGCCAGACAAGACATTTTAAGAGTTTTATCTTAAGGTCTGCTGTTATGCTGTGGTCTTTCCAAATATTGTTCAATTGAACCATACTGTTCTTGGCCATTCCAATTCTCATCTTTATGTCTTTTGAGCATGTTCCATCGTGTGTCTTGACTGAACCTAAATATCTAAAGTCCTTGACATTTTCTAGAGGGACTTGGTTTAGCATGATCTGGTCCTGTCTAGTGTTATATTTGCCTGCAACATGCATAACCTTTGTCTTCTTTGAATTTAAGTCCAGCCCAGCTGCCTTTCCAACCCGGTCTACCCTGTACAGGATCCTCCTAGAGCCTGTAATGTTGTCTGCCAGTAATCCTGTGTCATCTGCGTAGCGTAAATTTGACAGGTTTCTACCACCAATATTTACTCCCATGTCTTCTATGTCTGCTTCTCTCATGATATGTTCAGTGTATATGCTGAAGAGATGTGGAGACAGGATGCAACCTTGCCTTACCCCTTTAGTGATGTTAAAAAATTTGCAGTTTTGATTATTCCATCTGATTGTTGCTTTTTGATCATTATATAATGAAGCTATGAGGGAAACCAGATGTCTTGGAAAACCCATTTTGATCATGAAGTGGAAAAGACTTTGGTGAATCACGCTATCAAATGCTTTGCTGTAGTCAATGAAAACGATGAACATCTCTTGGTCTGTGTTTCTAATCTTTTCTATCAATATCTGGAGTACAAACAGCATATCTATTGTTCCCCTGTTTTTCCTATAGCCTGCCTGACAGTCGGATAGCTCTTCCTCTACTTTTGGCTTTAACCTGTTTAAAATTATTATCAGCAGTATTTTACTGGCATGACTGATCAGTGCAATTGTTCTATAATTGTTGCAGTCTTTGACATTTCCACTCTTATGTAACATGACAAATTCTTGGAGCTTCCAGTCTGTAGGCCACTGACAAGTCTTCCATATCTTGCAGCATAAGTGATGCATTACTTTGAGTCCACCATCACCTGAGTGTTTCAACAACTCTCCAGGAATATTGTCAAGACCAGGAGACTTTCTGCATTTTAGATCTTTAATGGCAGATTCAACTTCGCTGAGCAGAGGTTCAGGTTCCGTATCTCCAGGGATCAATTCCAAATTTGGCTCTAAATTATTTTCATGGCTGTCAGGCTTGCCAAAAAGTGATGTGCCATATTCGTTCCACCTATCCAAGACATCATCTGGTTCAGTCAGAGTGTGACCATCCTTGTTGTTGATGCATTGGTTTGTTGCTTTGAAATTTGTTTTTTTCACTTTTTTTATTTGTTTGAAGAGCTCCCTCGACTTCCTGTTTTCGTTGTGTTCATTGATTTTACTGCATTCTTGTGCCAGCCAATTTGCTTTGTCTCTTCTGACTTTACTTTTTATTTCCCTTTTCAGTGCTGAGTATTTTTCCCGCTCTCCCTGCTTTCGAGCTTGACTTTTCTTTTCTGCCAGATCTATCACTTCCTGACTTATGTAGGGCTTAGCTTTTTTCCTTTTTTCTTCTTTTCCTAGTTTTTCTTCAGAGATTTTGGTCAGTGTGTTTTTTATGTCTGTCCAGATTTCATCAGGATATGAGTCATTTTCATCCCAAACTTCAAGTAACTTTAAGAAACGATTACTTGTTTCTATACTGAATTCTAACGCCAGCTCAGGGTTTTCTAATTTTGATATGTCGAACTTTGGCGTAGTTTTGGTTTTAGGCTTCTTCAATATTTTCATTCTTAATTTGGTTGTCACAAGAATGTGATCCGTGTCGCAGTCTGTTCCAGGCTTTGTTTTTGCATTGAGGACAGTTGATTTCCAGGATCTGTCAATGATAATATAATCAATCTGATTACGACACCTGTCTCCTGGAGAGATCCATGTGTATCTTCTGCGCAGTGGTTGTTGGAAAAAAGTATTTGTGATGTTCATCTCATTTGCCTGACAAAACAGAGCCAGCATGTCACCTCTCTCATTTCGTTCTCCTAAACCATATGGTCCTATTCCACATTCTGTGTCAGCCCCCTCTCCAACTTTAGCGTTGAAGTCACCCATCACAATGCATATTTCCTTTTTGGGAATTTTGTCTCTGATAGTTTGGAGGTCATTGTAAAAATTTTCTATTTCTTCTTCTGAGCTAGTGGATGTTGGAGCATAAGCTTGAACTATGTTCAAAACAGCATATTTGGTATTTATTTTGACAGTGAGAAATCTGTCATTAATTGGATTATAGCTTTTCAGAGCTCCAGCATGCTTTTTGTCCAGCACAATTGCTACTCCTCTTGAGCCACCTTTTTCATTTCCACTATATACAACTGTATGCTCTCCTACAGTAAAAAGTCCCTGCCCACTCCATCTAACCTCACAGAGCCCTGTTATGTTCATCTTGCTCCTTTCTAATTCTTTGACTAGTAGGTAGAGCTTTCCTAATTCTAACATAGTCTGTACATTCCATGTCCCTATATTCAAATCCTTTTTTTGCATTTTTTTCTTTTTGTGATTTTGCATTTTTGAGGAGTTTCTACATGTCCGCTTCCAATAACCTCCGTCGGGTAATCCATTACCGTCATCACAGCTACCTTTCACAGACACGGACTCTCCCTCCCCAGTAGCCATTGAGTTCAGGTCCCCCCTGGGGGACTCAGAGGACACAGAACTATAACGTTTTCCATTTTGTAAGTTCATCATATGCAATGATTAGCAAAAGTACAAGCAAGTAGTTTGCGGGTGCCTTCTTGCCGCGCAGTGCACTTACAGTGCTGAGATCCTGACCATTGTTCCTTCGAAGAAATCATCTGCTCACGACATTGAAAAAGAAGCCATATATGAAAAGTGTATCTTCTTTACCCTCTTTTTCACCCATCCCCTGCTGCCAGGACTTGTTTGTATGCACCCCTTAGTCTGGCCCCTCCCCCAGCGACCTGTCCGGCTTGCTTGAAGCTGCCAGGGCCCACGAAGTCCCCGCCGGCATAGCTCCTGGGATCGTAAGGACACACAAGCTCCCCCGCCACAACAAGGCTGATGCAATTGGAGGGAGATCTGCCGTGTAATGCCTAATAATCATCACGGTCTGTGCCCATGTTCCCACACACGTTTCCCCGAGTCTGTGTTCCACCCACTGGCTTCTCACCCAGTGACATACCAGTGTGTGTGTGTGTGTGTGTGTGTGTGTGTGTGTGTGTGTGTGTGTGTGTGTGTGTGTGTGTGTGTGTGTGTGTGTGACGTATCGAACCTGGGACGTATCAAGATATCCCCAGGGTCGACTATAGATGTGTGCTGTTGTCGGTTTCGCTGGTGCTCTGACAACGTCAAGTGTCTTCTCCAGATCGCAAGCCTACACAGGGTGATATGGCGAACTAGCTGTTGCCCATGCACCAGATCCCCCTACCCCCCCCCCCCCCCCACTCTGCACGCTGTTGACGGATCCAGAAGAATGGCAAAGGCCAATAGAGTTTGGCAGTAGGAGTGTCGCAGAAATTGCTGTAAGTGCACCGAAATCAGCTTCAGTCTACCTTTGGGACTCAGATCCCAGAATTTTCCCCGTGGTTGATTCCCAAATGTTTCCCATGGACAGGTATGGCCGCAAGGTGGCGGAGGATTGAAATCAGAATTTACCTTTTCCTGGATGGGCTACCCAGCCTCCCAGGCAGATTGCAAGCCCATCTACTCAGATCAATCATGAAGACGTAATAGTGGATTATATTGTTACAATAGCAGACTAAGTGGCCTGACCTCACACAGACGTACATGTGTAAGGCCATAGATATTGATCAAACTTCAAATGGTGGTAACAGTTTGTAAGCATATCTGACCATGATAAGTACTTCTTGATGAAAATTTAATTTGAACTAACATTTTGTAAGCATATCTGGTCATGATAAAATATTTATCAAACTTTGAATAGTGCTAACAGTTTGTAAGCATATCTAACCATGATAAATACTTCCTGATAAAAATGTATATTGTGCTAACAGTTTGTAAGCATATCTGACCATACTAATACTTTCTGATCAAACTTCAGATGGTGCTAACAGTTTGTAAACATCTTTATTTCGCATCTGTCTCCATTTCATTTCCATTTCCTATTCGCAAGGTATATCTTCAAAAAGTTAAAATATTTTGAACAAGGAATGAGCTTTGCTGGCAAATTTTCTCTTCTTTCTTTCCAATTATCAATCCTAAGAGAATGTACAGAAGGCTGTATAGAACACATACAGGTAAATGGACCAGAAAGGCAGAAAATGATTGGAAGAAATGACAGACAAAACAGAAAAAGGCAGGAAGAAATGACAGACAAAACAGAAAAAGGCAGGAAGAAATGACAGACAAAACAGAAAAAGGCAGGAAGAAATGACAGACAAAACAGAAAAAGGCAGGAAGAAATGACAGACAAAACAGAAAAAGGCAGGAAGAAATGACAGACAGCACAGGAGTAAAAGCAAAGCCGAAACAAAGAAAAAAAATTCTAGCACAGAATTTGCAGGTGGGGATACCATTTATACTGAAAGAAGTCCCCACATCCCTGCAAGTGGACACCCACATCCACACCCACACACAACACAAATACACACACACACACAATGGTAAAAATGTGTCACATTTATTTCAGATTACACCATAAACCTCACAATATCACAATACCAAATAACAGAGATACAAGCACGATAACTTAAAACCTCGTTACTGTAACTTTATAACTTTGGTGTAAATCTTTGTCTTCTAACCCCCCCCCCCCCTCTCTATTTTTTTCTTTTTCTTTGTCCATTTTTATCCCTTTTTCACATCTGAATGTCCATGGCAGTTTAAAAAAAACTACCAAACAAATAAAAACAAAATCAACCACAAAAAAAAATTAAATGTGCAATGTTGTACTTTTCACTTTTCTGTACATCCTCTGCTTAAACTTATGGCCAAATGTAAGTTCTATAAAGGCAAAATAATTAGAAGAATAATGATATGAACAACAACAATGATGATAAGAAGAAGAAGGAGAACAACAACAACAACAACAACAACACAAGAATAAGAATAATGATGATGATGATGATGATGATGATGATGATGATGTTGATATGATACTACTACTACTACTACTACTAACCACTGATACTACAAACTATAAATAATAATTATAATAATAAAGACTCTAAAACAAAACTATACAAGATAGCTATAATAAAGACTTAAAAAACGAAAGTAACTAATAAAAGAGTTACAATCAAAATGACCTTGTACATCATTCCAACAATAACAAAAAATTGTCAGAAACTTGCCATGATATCTATTAAAACTATCTCAGCGGGTTGAGAAGAGTGCTACCAACACTGCTGTCCACTTTGTAGTTCTGTTCTGTAGATTTTAAAGTCCTACCACTCTTAGAGTATACGAGGACTATCAAAAAGAATTTTCAAAAAAGCCTTTAAAATTTTTTGTAGCATTGTGAGATACCGATGCTTTATTCGGTTCTCCTTGGTTTGATGATGACCCTCACTTTGGAAGGCCTATAATGAAGCATTATTAGTCAGTAAAAGGTTCAGACAAAGACACCGACAAAGACTTTGCAGAGAGGAACAAGACAAAGAATCTAATATTCAAATCATGAAAAAGATGTGGAATAGGACTACCCCTCCCCCTTCCTCTTCTCCCTACCTGTATCCCCACACCCCCTTCACCTCAACTTGTATAGTCCAACATACGTCCCTTTTGTTGGAATTTCCTAGGTAAGCAAAAAAAGCAGAACCCCAAGTTATGTGGAGATATGATAAATGGCCGAGTTGAGAAATTTCAGATATTTATGATAATAATGATATTCACAATCCGCTAAAAACCTAAAAAAAAAGCATAAATCAAATTAAAATGCACACACGCATCATTCGCTCAAACATTCTCTCACAATGACCTGGGGATACCAAGGCAAAACACACATGTAACGGAAGAACTGGGATGGTGGGGGGACCAGGGGTGAAATAATGCTGGACAGAAAGGTCTGTTTCTAAGTTAACCCGTTGACCCCACACCCTGTCCACCAGCATCATGTATTGCCAACCATGCTAGCAAAGCAAAAACTTAACCCTTAGATTCCCTCACCCTATTGACCAGCTTCCTGCGGGGAGTTGATGGAAAGGGCGAGGGAGTCAAAAGGTTAAGTTTTTGCAATTGGTGGACAGGGTGCGGGAATCAAAGGGTTAAACTTAAAGGAAGAATAGTCAAACAGACAGTGGAAGTCTTTCCAACTGAATGGACCAGATACAGGCAGGAAAGACACTCCCGAACACAACATAAAGCACTGTTCCATCACAGACGGAGATATTGGAACCACATTCAAAATCTAAGTTCCAACAGGGTTTAGAGGTTCAAATCTGTTCAACAGGGATTCATCGCACTTGGACAATTCCATATGCTCTCACCTATATCTGCCAATAATCATCTGGCAGACTCCTTAGCTTGTGCAAAACCCTATGTATATGCACTCACCGGGTACCCATATCTGCCAATGATTATCTGGCAGACTCCTTAAGCTTGTGCAAAACCCTATGTATATGCACTCACCCATGTCTGCCAATAATTATCTGGCAGACTCCTTAAGCTTGTGCAAAACCCTATGTATATGCACTCACCGGGTACCCATATCTGCCAATGATTATCTGGCACTCCTTAAGCTTGTGCAAAACCCTATGTATATGCACTCACCCATGTCTGCCAATAATTATCTAGCAGACTCCTTAAGCTTGTGCAAAACCCCATGCACTGGCAAGATCTCTAAATGGGAGGGAGGGAGGGGGAGGACAGGATCTATGAAACACTGACACCACCAAAACGATCAGAGCATTAACCCTTTGACTCCCGCACCCTATCACCAACTGCAAAAACTTAACCCTTTGATTCCCTTACCCTATCCACCAGCTTCCCAGGAAGTGGTGGATAGGGTGAGGGAATCAAGGGTTAGTTTTTGCTTTGCTAGCATGGTTGACAGCGCAGGATGCTGGTGGACAGGGTGCTGAGTCAAAGGGTTGAGATGGGCCGTGGGCAGTAAACTGGACACTTTTTACATTGTGGACTGGGGGTCAGACTGGGTGTTTCAATCACAGTCAGACACTCAAAGTTAACCCTTTCACTCCCTCAGCCTATCCACTAGCATCCTGCTTTGTCAGCCATGACAGCAAAGCAAAAATTTAACCCTTTGACTCCCTCACCCTATCCACCAGCTTCTGGCAGAAAGCTGGTGGGTAGGGTGAGAGTCAAAGGGTTAAATTTTTGCTGGTGGTGGGATACAGTGCGGGAGGCAAAGGGTTAAATTAAACATTCCTTATCAACATCAAAAATGACTTAGCATACATCTGAAGAAACGGGCGAAATCAGGCAAGCGAACCAAAGTAAGAGATGACAGAAACAAAATGACTGTAGGACACAGGCGAAACATCAGAAGATGTTAGTTGGTCCCTGGACGTGTGACACTACACATCCATTACCGTGATGGTCGCAGAAACAAAGAGAGGTATTCTGGAAATTGGCATTCAATGGACAGAAAGAGACGACAAAAAAACAAAAAATTGTCGTGGGATGTTTTTGCCCTGACTGGCAACTACACACTGTTGAGTGTGCCGTAGGCTTGTTGGGAGGACTGGCACCACACAGTCGAGATTTATCCGCTTTACGGATGCATCATTTAGGATGTAGCTCAAATTTCTTAACCCTTTGACTCCCGCATCCTGTCCACCAGTATCCTGCATTGCCAACCATGCTAGCAAAGCAAAAACTCAATCCTTTGATTCCATCACCCTATCCACCAGCTTCCCTCGGAAAGCTGGAGGATAGGGTGAGGGTGTCAAAGGGTTAAGTTTTTGCAGTTGGTGGATAGGGTGTGGGAGTCAAAGGGTTAAGACATTTGAGCTACACCCTAAATGATGCATCCATAAAGCTTGATCCTTTTGATCCTTGCATCCTATCCAGCAACTGCAGAAATTTAACCCCTTGACTCTCTCCCCTATCTACCAGCTTCCCGCAGGAAGCTCGTGGATAGGGTGAGGGAATCAAAGGATTAAGTTTTCGCTCGCTAGCATGGTTGACAATGCAGTCAGCTGGTGGACAGGATGCAGGAGTCAAAGGGTTAACCAACAACGCAGGTGTCTGTATCTTTCAGGACAAAGTTGACACCAGGATATGTTATGAAGCGAAGCGCTGAATAATGCAGTTTCAATCGGAAATAAAACTTCTTAGCATGATGGTTATCATCCTGTTCTTATAATCACAGCACAGGGAAAAATTGTCTCAGAATAAGTAACCCTTTATGCCTGCTCTCATCTTGAACTCGGGTTCGGTGAGTTTTGACCTGTTCTTGTTATGGTTGTTTAAAGCCCAGCCAATTGCACAGAACCATGCCAGGGCTATAACCAGTTCAAAACATATACAATACTTCTAGAAGGAAAAAAAAAGAAAATTAAGTACACATATCAATGCATTCGCACACATAATCTAAGGACATGCCCCTGGCACTGACCACTCCGTCCAATTTATCACACAGGGGATTTAAAAAACATACCTGAATACATAAACATAACTAAGGACATTAAAACATGTATAAAAACGGGCCTAAGTTACCTAAAATTGCTTCCACATATCTCATATCCCCAGAGCCAAAAATGCACTTAACTCATGTACTCAATCATCAATCCTAAGAGAAAGTACATAAAGACTTTATCGAAAACTTACAGGTGAACGGACCATAAAGGAAGAAAATGATAGGAAGAAATGACAGAAAGTGAAGGATGAAGAAAGAAATAGAGAGTGACAGAAAAGAAGAAATCTCAAGCACAAAATTTCCAGAAGGTAGGGATACTATTTATATTGAAAAAGCCCCTGGCATTCCCACATGGGGAGGTGGGGGGGGGGGGGGGGACTTGACGCTTATTGGAGATCTAAAATATGCAGCGTGGGGAGTAGTGACCCAAAAGCAAGCCAAATGAAAGATCAGCCAAATAATAAGAAAGAAAGAAAGAAACAAGCAATCAAATCTAAAAAGAAACATATAACAAACACAGGAAGTAATAAGAAAGAAAGGCTCCAGGGGCTCCATCACTAGCAGATCTGTATTCATACTGTGGTGGGAGACTGAAATAATCTCCACCCTTTACCACCAGGCAGTACACAAGTATGTTTCACACAGCTGGTGGATAGAGGGAGGGGTCAAAGACTGCAGTTAATGGGAGTCAAACAGTTAAATTATGAAAAAAACATGGTGGAAGGGGGCGCATATTGAAGAAGAAAGTAA
>JAPXFY010000026.1:43802131-43814631 GCA_030674185.1 Monoplex corrugatus | reverse complement strand
CACGAGCTGTTGTTATCATTTTCATTACAAACATGCCATACACACAAATTAAACATGTCATTATGATCATTATGTATGTAACACATGCACACACAAGCAAACACACATACATCCATCTAATATCACTCATAGTGAACAGACGTTAAATCAAAGAACGAACATACATGAAATAACCGAAAGTCCTCTCTGCATGCCCATATACAAGTGTATGGATGTCTGCATCACACACGTGTACACAGACATGAACTTGTAGATCACAAATAACAAGCAGATCTTCCAAATAACAGTCATTCTCATGGTAACTTACCTGATTGAAAAAATATAAAACCCACTGTTTGAGCCCATTCTTTTTCATCTTTGATAGTATTTTTAAAAAATGTGGATAAATTAAAACGTAAAACTTACACTAAAAACTGGGACAATGACTACCAAGAGTAGTCAGTGAAAGTACAAAAAGCGCACGCATGCACGCACGCACACACGCACGCACGCACGCACGACACACACACACACACACGAATTTTCTAGACAAAAAACGACAAGCAACGTCTGCTGAAAACAATCCAATGTTCTTTAACTTCTAGACAACCATCTATAATAGGCCGTTTAATCCATCATTAATTTTCTTTATTAATCCACTACCACTCCATAAGAATGCATTTGATAAAGTCTGAATCAATGCATGCTTACTGTCTTAGACCACTTCTAAAGCTGGTGCCTGAAGATCACTACCTTGTCATGGTCAACCACTGCTAGGGCCACCCAAGTGGCACATGTCAAAGGATGATGATGGACTCTTCTGTCATTTGATGACTGAGTTTTCACAGCTGTGCAGCCGAGCACTCACAGTAAAGGATAGTTGTCTGACAAAGTGCGAGAATCGTACACACAGAAGTTAAATAGAGCTGTTGCAGTATCATTGGTAGAAGACCCTGGTTTCACAGCAGTTCAGCTGAGCACTCCGGGTAAAGGATAGTGGTCTGACGAAGTGTGAGAATCGTGCACACACAACTTAAATGGAGGCATATGGTTTTCAGCCCCTGGTACAAGTCTTTATGTAAGATAGCAGACCAATCAGGACGTATGTGTCCTCCTGTGGGCACTGGATGGGAAACAAATCCTGAGGCTATGGGTTCAGCTTCTACCTGTCCCTCATCTGTTAAAAAACAGCTATTATGTACTGTTTGGATTGGACAATTGTCCTGCATGCACTACTACTGACTGCCAGCATGTTCTGCTATGGGCAATGTTGTCTCACATGATGGTGAGGTTGGTTTTTCAGAGTATCCTGGTATCGCTTAAGTGGTCTTCCCTGGTCAGGGCCTTTCAGCCCTCCATATAGGAACATCTTTGGGATGCTTTTGTCTTCCATATGAAGGAGTCCTGTTCAATGGAAGTAGCTTTTCTTTTTGAGGATCATCGCACTCAGGGAGGTTACCTTTGCGCTCATCTTTTGTTTTTTGTCCCATTTTCTATATCATCTTAAAGGCCACAGAAGCTGGCAGTTTCTTTTTTACTATGCAATGATGATGATGTCGATGAGGATGACAATCATGATGCTATGGAGTTCCACTAGAATTGAGACTGCGTCACAAGGTTGTACTCTACACTTACTATCATAACATCCTGGCGTCAACCAGGCCTGAGAGATACAGACACCTGTGGTGCTAGTCAGAAGATTTGAGTAACACCCTCAATGACGCATCGTGAAGTGGATGAGACTCGACTGTGTGGTCCCAGTCTTCCCAATGAGCCCATAGCAAAACCAACTCTGGGTAGGAGCTGGTTAGAGTCGAAAAATCCCACAATGATATAGTTTTGAAGGGATTGATGGGGATTCAAACCCACAACCTTTCAGTCAGTTTGTCCGTTGCATTACCACTACACCACGGCGACTACGAAAGTAGCATTTGATGAGAAGGCACTCAATGCTTGGCAAGACACTTTTCCAGAACTTGGAAGGTTGTACGTTTGGTCCTGCCATGCAACATTGCAAATCATGCACACAGGTCTTTGGTAGAACTGTTGCAATTGTTGAGTGTACCCTTGGAATGCTTGAGAGGTCTTGGTTTCACAGCAGTACAGCCGAGCGCTCAGAGTAAAGGATAGTCATCATCATCATGTGCCCTGCCACATGGCGTTGGCGATCATGGCCCTCCATATGCATCTATCTTGTCACCACAAGCACATCCTCCACCCTCTTTGTCCTCAGCCACCCTGCAAGTCACTCCAATACTTTCTCCCTCGGTCTACCTGGCGTTCTCCTTCACTCCAGCTTTTCTGGATAGCGGTCTGACAAAATGCAAGAATGATGCACATAAGACTTGAGTGGAACTGTTGCAATTGTTAAATGTATCATTGGTAGAATGTCCAGGTTTCCAGCAGTACAGCAGAGTGCTCAGAGCAAAGGACAGAGGTCTGACAAAGTGCGATCCACTGGTGCTCCAGGTTGGGGGTAGGACACAGAGCTTACCACCCGGTCCTAAAATAAAGCCTTGTTACAGAATCAGCAACATGTTTCTTACAGCATGCAGTAAGTAAATGTATCCTTAAGAGGTAACACCTTCATTGACAAAACGGCTACCTGCATTGCAGACTATTTGTATATCAACACAACAATAACTGGAGTCATAAACAAATTTCATATGATAAACCAACAGGGACCTTCACAACATTATCTCACAACATTGTTTAAAACTTACAACAAGAGGAATGTAAAAGTGAACACATCAGATGACAAACAGAGGGTAACAACCTTTGTGCTGTGCTATTTATATCCCATGTGTCTTATTCTAAGACCCACTGTAAACACACTGCAGTACAACATCCTTTAAAATTAAGTAACAATAAATTTTGTGACCACTGCACGCTTTGGCACTGAACAGAATTAAGTCTCCTTCATCAACAATGAACAAACCAGACCAGTGCATCATTAAAATCATAACAATAATAATAATAAATCATTCTTGTATAACGCTACTCTCCAAACTCATTTGCACTCACTGAACATTAAATCATAACAAACAATAACGAATCGTTCTTGTATAACACAATTCTCCAAACTCATTTGCACTCACTGCACATTAAATCATAACAACAACAATAACAAATCGTTCTTGTATAACACAATTCTCCAAACTCATTCGGACTCATTGCACATTACACGTTTATGAGACACAAAGTGTAATAAATACAGAAGCACTGATATATCACACACATGCATACACCTTAGAATACATATATTCACACCCATACACAAACAAGTACATATCAACAACATCAACACATACACACATAAAGTATTAGACAATGCTTCATGATCAGTAGTTAGAAATGGAAGTACATATTAATGAAGTAGCAATTATGATATCCAACAATGGAATGCTTGAGAGAGTTTTTTAACTGTAACTTGAAATGTGAAAAGGTGGGCAAAACACTGATCACCTGTCAGCAAGTTCTAAAACTATGGTGCAAATAAACTACAGCACATTCTTCAGCTAACTTAAAGGCCCAGCGTCCAATCCGCCGGATCGAGTGAGAAGGACTAATTCACAGTTTCATCCCCACGTGCACTTTGTGGGCGTTGTTGTTTGCAAAGTGGGGCACTATCAGGGTTCCACACACATTCACACATGCACATGGGTAGGCTGTACAGTTAAAGTTTTGCCAAGCTGAAGCTGACAGTGATATGCCTGCAGCCCTACTGAGGCCCCAGAAAAGTGCCACAGACCTAAACATTTATTTTTAGATCCATACCGCAAGGCGGGACGCGAGCGCCAAACATTAGCTCCACCCATCATAGTTCAAATCTGGCCTGATTTGAAATGTTTCTATCAATTTGCCTTGACATTTTCCATTAATGCCACATATTTTTTTAACGAAGTATTAGGAGGTAATAATAGTTACCATTCTACCAAATACAAAGTTGTGTTGTTGCCTCTGCTTTGAACTACTTGAGAAAATGTTGGAGAGTTGTGATGTCTGCTGTTACAAGGGTTAGAAATGGAAGCGAACACCTCAGGCACACAGTGCTTTATATAGTCCTGCCGTGACTTTAAGGTTGCATTTTGGTGCCATGAGAAGCTTCTGTTTCAAGGATTGCAAGATATGTAACCATTTATACATGCAAAGATGATCTAAAAAGCAGGGTGGTACAGATCTACCAAAATGACAATAAGTAAGTAAGTGATTTTATAGTGGCACTAAAATCTGATTGGTAACCGGTGGAGGTCTTGGAATAAAGGTGTTATATGATCCTGCTTTCTTTTCTTCATTAAACACGCTATATTGTTCCCAACCCTCTGCAAGTGAAACAATGAAATTGTTTTTCATAATCAACTGAATGGACACGCCGACTACATACAGCTCTCTCTCTCTCTTTCAAGCCTCATGAAACAAACAGCACACACATGCTGCATTTTCTTCACATGCACACTCACTCTGTTGGTGTGTACCTTTGTCAGTAGTTGAGCAACAGCATGTACGTAAAAGAAAAGCGTGTAAAAAGCATTCTCTCTCTCTCTCTCCCTCTCCATATTTCTCCCCCTTGCCCCTCCTCCTTCCTCCTTCCCCAAATCCACCCAACCTCATAAAATTGCCCCCAAGTTTTCAAACAGTTCAAGTGTCCAAGAAGGAGCACCCTCATGTTCGTATCTGGAACTTGCCAGCCCTTGTGACGTACTTCACTCCCTTGAATGGCTTGTATTTCTGGTGAAAGAAACCAAACACACATTATTTCACTTCTATCATCTGAATCACACGACCACATACATAATTATTATGTGATAGGCTCCTACGAAATAACTGATAACTTTTAAGGTTTTAAGATTATGTACATATATATATATATATATACAAACACACACATATATACACACATAGAGTCTAATGAAACAAAAACTGGAATCAAATTTGAGAGAATTCTATTCTTCTTGATTAATAAAATATTACCAGTATTCAAATCATGACAGGGTGCACTTCATGACTTATAAAAAACATGTATTCAAAGTTTGGCAAGCCCCAAAAGAAGATATCCAGTGCAACATCAATTTTCTCTTTCTTAGTTAATTAGTTATAAGTAAATTAGTTTAACATCAATTTTTCTCTATCGCATTTAGTTACTCATTTACTTGCTTACTTAGTCATTTATTTATTATTTGTGTATTTTCTATTCATTTATTATTTTTTCATTAAGATTACTTTTACAAACAGGCAGGAATTATAGATTTAACAAATCAAATTATACGACATGAATGGTAAACAAAGCCTGCTTTTAGTTGTTAAAAAAAGTTGTTTTTAAATTCAACAAACAAAACCAACACACAGCATAGAAAAACACACTGACCTACCATTCAACCCAAAAACACCACCACGCACGCAACACACACGCACCACACACCCACGCAAACACACACACACGCGCACACACGCGCACACACAACACACACACACACAAAACACACACACATCTCTGAACATATTGATGACCATGAGGGAAAAAATAGAAAAGAAATTTGAGTACACATAACACTGCATTCATGCAAATAATCTAAAGATATACCCTGGCGTTGCCCATTCTGCCCAATTTGTCATCAGTGAAATTACAAAAGCAAAAAAAAAAAAAAAGAATGTTAATGCATAAAAATAACCAAGTACTACAAAAACATGCATAAAAACAGGCTTATAGTACCTATACCCACTTTAACTTTTACAAAAACTATTTTCCTTAGAGCTATAAAAATACACTTAATACAAGTATCTCAATATCAATCCTAATACACAGAAAGTATGTAAGGCTTTATTGAAAATATACAATTAAATGGATCAGTTCAGCGTAACAACGACAAAAGGAAAAGATGGCAGAAGGCAAAGAAGCAAGGAAAAGAACAAAGGGACAGGAAAGAGGACATTTCTAACACAGAATGTCAAAAAAGTGGGGACACTGTTTACATATCCCCACTATTATAAAACACACAAACCAATACAAAAACAGACAGACAAACCAACACAAAGTGACCCGAGCATCACACTGACCTCTCCATACATGTCCAAGCGGTTGACCTTCAGGCCAGACACCGCCATCTGACTGATGGTGAACATCACCTGTAGATAACATATAAACAAGTAATAAACAGCAGTCACCATGGGGCAGTGATTAATGCAACGGACCATCTACTGGAAGGTTGTGGATCTGAATCCCATAAGTCCTATCAAACATCACCTGTAGATAACAAATAAACAAGTAATAAACAGCAGTCACCATGGGGCAGTGATTAATGCAACGGACCACTGACTGGAAGGTTGTGGATCTCAATCCCATCAGTCCTATCAAACATCACCTGTAGATAACATATAAACAAGTAATAAACAGCAGTCACCATGGGGCAGTGATTAATGCAACGGACCACCGACTGGAAGGTTGTGGATCTCAATCCCATCAGTCCTATCAAAATCAGTCTTTTGTGTATGCTTGACGAAGGCCAGTTGGCTGAAAATTTGCACCCGTCTTGCTTTGAGAATTAAAGACAAGCTCTCATTCTCTTTTCATGTGTTTCTAACTTTTAATACACAAATGAAGACAAACATGAACACAAAATGTGAAACTTTAAGAAGGAAACTATTAACCATAGAAAAACATGAATTTAAGTCAACGAAGACTATTAACCATAGAAAAACATGAATTCAAGTCAATGAAGACTAACCACATAAAAATAAGAATTTAAGTCAATGAAGACTATTATTAACCATAGGAAAACATGGATTTAAGTCAACGAAGACTATTAGCCAAACAAAAACATGAGTTTAAGTCAATGAAGACTATTAACTCTTAGCCCGAACGTACCGATATCGGTACCCTGCTCGCACAACGTTTCAGCCCGAACGTACCGAGTTTGGTACTTTCGCTTTCTGCATTTTTCACTCGCCGGAGCTCAACTGTGTACGAAACTAAGCACTACAGGCCTCTAGCTAATTCATTCATGAGTGCATCTGCACCATTCCCACGAGCAACTAGGCTTCATTGTCTGTGCTGTATGCGAATGTGTAAGGGTAGTAGCTCCGTGTCAGCCTGCTGCGTGTAATCAAAATGGCGGCGCCTTCGACGCCAACAAAGCGAAGCAGACAAACTCGTGGCTACACGGCACCAGAAGTGCTTGAACGAATCAAACAGCTTCAGACTGAAGGCTCAGATGTTGAAGAAGAAGATGACTCGATGTGTAGTTAGTTTGTTGCGATAGACTCGGGTGTCGGCCCTCAACTCAGTGACACTTCCAGTGACCAAGACTCGGTCTTTCAACTCGGTACCGAGTATGACACAGAGTCGGACGAAGCAATACCTCCTGACGACGACAGTGCTGAGGAGATGGAAGTGGATGGTGAAGAGAACACTGATGCGTTTCTGGACATTTTTCTAAAACCATGGAACGAGAACTTCACATTCTTCCCTGTGATCAGCAATTTCACTGAGGATGAAGAGTGTGATCTGCATGTCGAGCATGTGCAGAACCATGCCCCCCCACCCCCCATCCCCCTTGTTGGATTCAGGACTGATGTTGGATCCAGGAACAGTGAGTAAATCTGTGTTACAAAACATGTGCAGAGAGTACTGCATGGACCAGAATATATGATGACTGTCTGATAATTTGATTTAAGCTCAATGTACCCCAAAAAACGTTTGTTTTCGTATTTTCAATTCAGAATGAATCACTGAAACATGATTTCAAGCTTGCTTATTTGCTCTTGTACACTTTTACTGTTTACATGATTGCAAACTTTCTAGTCTCAATATTTCCTGTGATTATGTATGATTTTTTTTCTTTACCTAATGCAAATGACCATTGTAATTTGTTGTCAGTGTGTGTGTGTTTGTAAAGTATAACATATACTACACATTGCCTGTTGACAAAGACAGAGTTACTGCTAGGTTCTTATACTTGGTACACATAATGCCCAGTTATATATCAACCGCGTAGAAGTGTTTTTGATTTCAAAAAGCTAACTTTTTTTTTTTTTTTTTTTTATTCTTTGGATATATTGGTACCCCCCTGTGCAAACTTTTGAAACAAAATAATTTGCTTCAAAATTTAAAAAAAATAGTAGAAGGCATATGAACACTTTCATACTTGCCCAAAAATTTATAACCATGTTAGTATCACCAGAAACTTTCAAGTCTATCTGTCTTTCCTATGATTTTTTTTATGATATAGTCTGAATTGCTGTTGTTGTCTTTGGGCATGTGTGTACGTTACAACATTGACCTGATAAACATTGCTTGTTTTCATTGAAAGACTTACAGCTGGTTTCTGAAACTTGGTACACATTATGCCCAATCATATTGCAACTGTCTAGAAGTGTTTTAATATCAAAGAGCTAAAATTGTGGGTTTTTTTATTTTTTATTCTTTGCATATATTGGTACCCCCCCAGCGCAAACTTTTGACAAAATAACTTACAGTAAAATTTCTAAAAACTCTATTACACATGTCAACTGTTTCATTCTTGCACAAAATTCAGTTCGTAACCATGTAAGTATCACTAGAAACTTTCAAGTCTGTCTTTCCTATGATTTTTTATGATTTTTTTGTTCATGAAGTGTGAATGGCCATAGCTGTGTCTGTGCGTGTGTGTATATTATAACATTGACATAAGGAACATTGCTTGTTTACATAGAAAGACTTGCAGCTGGTTTCTGAAACTTACTACACATAATACTCAATCATATTACAACTATCTAGAAGTGTTTTTGATTTCATAAAGCTAAATTTGTGGAGGGGTTTTATTCTTTGCATGTATTGGTAAACCTCTGCGCACACTTTTGAAACAAAATATTTTACTTCAAAATTTTTTTTTTAAAAACCCAAACAAGTGAACACTTTCAAGTTTCATACTCGCACAAAAGTCAGTTTGTAACCATGTCAGTATCACCAGAAACTGTCAAGTCTGTATACCTTTGCTGTGTTTTTTTATGATTTTTTTTTTGTATATATAATGTGAAAGGCCATTGCTGTCTCTGTGCGTGTGTACATGTTATAACACTGACATAATGAACATTGCTTGTTTACACAGAAAGACTTGCAGCTGGATTCTGAAACTTTGTTCACATAATACTGAATCATATTACAACTGTCTAGAAGTGTTTTTGATGTCAAAAAGCTAAATGTAGGTTTTTTTTATTCTTTGCATGTATTGGTACCCCCCTGCGCAAACTTTAAAAACAAAATAATTTACTTCAAAACTGGCCCAACTTACTCTCTCCCTACCCCAGCTTCTACTTCATGTCTTCTGCTTGTACCGTCCCCCTCCTAACAAAAAGAACCATCTCAAAGACTCACTCTTTCTCGACGAGCTCCCCGATCTACTTGAACATATGAACATGGTTAGAGGCAATTTCATTTTGGTGGGAGACTTTAACTTCCACTGGGATACCCCCTCAAATACATATCCGTCGCGTCTCATGGATCTTCTTGAATCCTTCAATCTATCCCAGGCTGTCACCTCCCCTACCCACAAGTCTGGCCATATCCTCGACTGGATCATTCACCCTGAAGGAGAACTGGTTGAGTCTGTCTCGACCAGCTTGTCCCTGACTTCGGACCACTTCCCTGTTCTAGCCATGCTGAACCTCCCTGTTCCCTCTAAGCCTCCCCGCTACATTGAGAAGCGTGACTTGGCATCCATCGACTTTGTGGCTTTTAGATCGGATGTGCCGGCCGCTCTTCAGTCGGCTCCTGCCCTATCTACCGGGCTGTTCAACAGCCTTCTTCAAGACGTCATGGATCGCCATGCTCCTGTTCTTCGACGGAAAATCTCCACCCGACCACCGTCGCCCTGGTTTCCAGCTGCTGGAGAACAAGTACTGGATGCTAAGCGTGCAAGACGAAGGGCTGAGAGACAATGGCTTAAAAGTGGACTAGAAATTCACAAACAGATAATGCGTGCTGCTAACAATTTAGTAAATACCTTAGTACAACAAGCCAAGTCAGCATATTATAATTCAAAAATCACTGCATGTACTACAACAAAACAACTGTTCAAGGTCACCAATGCATTCATGGGGAGAATAAAATCATCCCCACTTCCTTCGCCTGTCTATCCCTCTAATCTACCACAGAAATTTTGTGACTTTTTTAGTAACAAAATTGAAGATCTTCGTTCAAGCCTCGACTCTCAGTCAGCAATGTTACCAGATGTTCCCTATGACTCTTTCACTGGAAACCTGTTTAATGAATTTAAGCCTGTGACTGAAGCTGTTGTCAGTGAAGTTATTCATAAAACTACCATAAAGACATGTGCACTTGATCCCCTTCCATCTGTTCTTTTATCCCAATTGATTCACGATTTGCTTCCCTACATCACTGTCATTGTAAATGACTCTCTCACTTCTGGATGTTTTCCTTCTATTCTCAAGACAGCTATTGTTCAACCTCTTCTAAAGAAACCCTCCCTTGATCCTGAAAACCTGAAAAACTACCGTCCTGTTTCCAATCTGTCCTTTCTTTCTAAGATTATTGAAAAGATCGCACTTCTCCAACTCCAGGAACACCTGGATTGCAACAGCCTTCTCTATCCTTTGCAATCTGCCTATCGCTCTGGTCATAGTACAGAGACTGCTCTTTTGAAGATTGTGAATGATCTGCTATCTACTCTAGACAATGGTCAGTGTCCCTTCTCTCTCTTCTTGATCTCTCTTCTGCCTTCGACACTATTGATCACAATACTCTTCTTCCTCGACTTCAGAATATTTTTGGTATCTCTGGCATTGCTCTGTCATGGTTTCAATCCTACCTTTCTGGTCGTGTATAAGTTGTCTCCATAAATGGTGTCTCTTCTAATCCTACCATCTTGAAGTACGGTGTTCCTCAGGGCTCTGTCTTAGGCCCTATTCTCTTTATTTTGTACACTCAGCCCATCTCTGACATTGTAGCCCATCATCACATATCCCATCACTGTTTTTCTGATGACAACCAAATCTACATGTCTGGCCATCCCTCCACTATCCCTTCTATAATTCAACGCACACAGCTCTGCATTTCTGACATAAAGTCTTGGATGACATGCAACAAACTCCAGCTGAATAATGACAAAACAGAATTTATATTTATTGCATCAAAGCGACTTCCGTCTACTGTGCCTATCCCTGTTTCTATCCAGCTTGATGACTCGGTAATCCACACTTCCACATCCGTGCGTAATCTTGGAGTTGTACTGGACCAAACTCTTTCCTTCCACAGCCAGGTATCCTCTGTCTGTCGTGCTTGTTACTTAGAACTTCGACGGATCAGTTCTGTGCGTCATCTTCTATCTGAAGAAAGCACTATAACTCTCATTTCTGCACTCATTCTTTCCAGACTCGACTACTGTAACTCGCTTCTTGCTGGCTGCCCCCAAACACTCTTATCCAAATTGCAAAAAGTTCAAAATAACGCTGCTCGCCTTGTACGGAAATGCCCAAGGTCAACTCATGTTTCCCCTCTGCTTCGAACTCTACACTGGCTTCCTGTTCGAAAGCGTATTGACTATAAACTTTCCCTCCTATGCCATAAGTCTCTGGCTGGTCTAGCTCCCCCCTATCTTTCTGATCTCCTGACTGTTTACATTCCCTCCAGAGAGCTACGCTCTTCTACTGATGCCCACCTATTTAGAATCCCACGCTTCCGCAACAAAACTCTTGGTGAACGTGCTTTTTCTTATCAGGCCCCCTCTATTTGGAACAAACTTCCCTTTCTTCTCCGCTCTACCTGTACCCTTTCTTCGTTTAAGTCCAGTCTAAAAACCACTCTTTTTAAATCCTAGCCTGTAGTTCTGTACTCTTACTTCAGCTGCCACCTTGAAATCTGTGCCCGCGCGCGTGTGTGTGTGTGTGCGGGTGTGTGTGTGTGTGTGTGTGTGTGTGTCTGTGTGCGGGTGTGGTGTGTGTGTGTGTGTGCGTGTGCGGGTGTGTGTGTGTGTGGTGTGTGTGTGTGTGTGTGTGTGTGTGTGTGTGTGTGTGTGTGTGTGTGTGTGTGTGTGTGTGTGTGCGTGTGCGTGTGTTGTGTGTGCGTGTGTGTGTGTGTTTACTGTAAGCGCTTAGGGCTTTTTTTAGATTAAGCGCCATAAATGTTCACTATTATTATTATTATTATTAAAATTTAAAAAAATAGTATCAAACAAGTGAACAATTTCATTCTTGCTCAAAAGTCAGTTTATAACCATGTTAGTATCATCAGGAACTTTCATGTCTATCTGTTTTTCCTATGATTTTTTATGATATTTTTTGTTTATGTGTCTGAATTGCCATTGTCGTCTGTGGGTGTGTGTGTACATTATAACATTGATATAATGAACATTGCTTGTTTACATAGAAAGACTTACAGCTGGTTTCTGAAACTTGGTGCCCATAATACCCAGTCATATTACAACTGTCTAGAAGTGTTTTTGATTTCTATAATCTTAAATTATGGTTTTTTTTATTCTTTCATATATGGTATCCCCCACCCCCCTGCAGCACAATTTTTTTTAAAAAAT
>JAPXFY010000026.1:43779631-43792131 GCA_030674185.1 Monoplex corrugatus | reverse complement strand
AACTGAGTAAGAATATGCTACGACATTAATACATGCATTAAAACTGTTAGTATTAGTTTGTGAATACAACATGGTATAATCCATGTATTAAAACTACAAGTATAATCATATCATTAAAACCAGAATTTCCTTGAGCGTGTAGTATGTGTGAATATTTGCTTGCATATATATATATGTGTATGTGTGTGTGTGTGTGTGTGTGTGTGTGTGTGTGTGTGTGTGTGTGTGTGTGTGTGTGTGGTGTGTGTGTGTACGCTGCGTGCGGGAGCATATGCATGCAGGGGTGTGTGTGTGCGTGTATGTGCATGTGTGTGCATGTGTGTGCATGTGTGTATGTATGTGTGCTTGCATACACATGCATATACACACCACATGATATGCAAGTTTGGATGCATACTGACAGACCCACTAAGGATAGTGTAAATAGCGTAAATAACACCACACCAAAAGTTGGGAATTCTGATGATGATAATGACAACAATGCTAATGCTGATGATGATAACAATGACAGTGATAATAATGACAAGGACAAACATACCTGGTAGATTTTCCAGTGACAGTGTCGGTGATTGTACGCAGAAAGTTGGGAGGCTTGATAAGTTCTTTCAGCACGTTGATCTCCATGGCCAGAGGGAAGCCATTGTCCAACATCTCATCCAGCAACTGCATAGTCAACACAGTCACCTTCATCACATAAGTATTCATGCAACTACCAGTCACTGTGGTGTAGTGCTTAGCGCAATGGTCTACCGACTGGAAGGTTGTGGGTTCAAATACCCATCAGTCCCTTCAAAAATCAGTGTGGGATTTTTCAGCTCTAACCGGCTCCTACCCAGAGTTGGGCGTGCTATGGGCTAATTGGGAAGACTGGAACCACACAGTCGTGTCTCTTCCACATCATGGATGCATCATTGAGGGTGTTGCTCAAATCTCCTGACCAGCACTGCAGGTATCTGTATCTCTCGGGTCTGGTTGACGCCAGGATATATTATGATAGTAAACGTAGAGTACAACACTGTCTCACAGTCTCAATCCTAGCATCATGATTATCATCCTCACTGACATCATCATCAACGCATTGTAAAAAATATGCTAGCTTCTGCGGCCATTACTGTGACATAGAATATGGGATTGGAAAAAAGAAAACATGAGCACAAAGGTAACCTCTCTGAGTGCGATGATCTTTCAAAAATAAATGTATTCATACAGCTGATCAGAAACATCAGATTCAAAGAAACAGTGGGAATAATGCCTGTCCAAAATCATATTTGTCAGCAGAGAATACAGCGCTTTGGTCATCTGACCAGACTGCAGACCCACCAACTGTCCCAAATTTGGTAGTAGCAGCAGTAGTAGTAGTAGTAGTAGTAGCAGCAGTAGTAGTGGTGGTGGTGGTGGTGATGCTAGCAGTATAGTAGTAGTACTAGTAGTAGTAGTAGTAGTAGTAGTAGTAGTAGTAGTAGTAGTAGTAGTAGTAGTAGGGAGCAGCAGCGGCGGCGGTGGTGGTGGTGGTAATAGTAGTAGTAGCGGTAGTAGTAGTGGTGGTGGTGGTAGTAGTGGTCGTAGCAGCAGCAGCAGTAGTAGTAGTAGTGGTAGTGGTTGTAGTGGTAGTAGTAGAAGTAGTAAGTAGTAGCAATGTAGTCATTATTCATTACAGTTGTTGTTGTTATTATTATTACTATTACTATTACTATTACTATTATTATCATCATTTTTATGAATCTTTAAAGCCCAGCTGACTTTGAAGAGCCATATCTGGGCTATAACCATCTCAGTATACACTCAACACCTTGTTGAGCCTGTAAAAAAGAAACAACCAGGAATAAAACAAAACATATTCTCATATCAACACAACAACAGTACACAAATGAATAAAGAAATGACTAAACAATGACAGACATACAGAAGGAAGGAAGGAAAAAAAAAGAAAGAAAAACCTAAGATCTCTAAAACATGGCCCACCTCAAAGACAATGACATAGTGTTCCTTCAATGTTGATTCATTGCAGTCACCGAAGTAGTCCTCAAAGATGTCACAGATGCGATGCAAAAACTCCAACACAAACAGTGGAGGTACTGAAAATATATTTATTCCTTTTTTGATAATAAACAGACATCCAAATTATAAATATAAGTATGTATGTAAAAGCAAAATATAAAATTTTTGATGATACTTCGTACACACAACTCAAGCACACATAGATCTCTTACATTAATACTAATATTACTACTACTAATAACAATACTACTCATCATCACCATCATCAGGTACCTTGCCACATGGCGTTGGCAATCATGGCCTTCCATCTGTTTCTATCCATCGGTTTGTTTACGGTCTCTCCGCTAGCCTTTGTCGTTCCCACCACAACCTACAAGGCAGTAGGGTGATTTTTTTTCAGGGTTAACTCCCTTAGCCTTATTCTCTCTTGAGACGTCCACAAGGCAGTGGAGATATTTACCCATAGCTGATTATAGAGAATAAGAGCCATTTACCCATAGCTGATTATCAGAGAAAACTCATCTGTACTAGCTGCACATTGACAGTTAGAACTTAAGGTTATTTTTTAAGTAGAGCTCATAGCAATCATTTTTCAAGGAAAAACAAAAGGCAAAAAGAAAGGACGACCTCTAATCTCATACATCAAGAACATAACCAACATCAGTGGCCTAAATATTCAAGAAGTTGCCCACATAAGTCAAGACAGAGCCGTTTGGAGGGGATAGCGGTGTCGAAGAGTGCAGCGGCCAACACTGAACCCGGTGACATGACAGGTGAGACAGGTGAGAGGCAGAGAACTCTAGCTGTCAGGTAAATTGGACACATTCCACTGTGTTGTTGCACAGTGTGCATCTTTGGTGGGCGTGCATGCTGGGTGTTTTCATGTTTCTTACGCCAGCCACTGACATGACTTAGGGTCCTTAACATAACTATTTGACATTATTATGACGATGGGGCCAATCTCTCCACTCTAAACAGGGTTAGATACCAATTCACAGCTGGGAAGCCACTTGCACAGTTTTCTCTGTGCCAGACTAACAAATGTACAATAGAAATAAGAGAGAAGCAGGAAGAATTTTTATAACATAAAAGATATAACTCTTGAGAATTATCTCCCATGTTGTATAGAAGTTCTCAAATCTAACACAGTTTGCGACTACCCATTCAGCTAGCATAGAAGCAGATTATAACACATGTACAGTCACATGATCATAGAATGGAAGCTCTACCTCTATGCCAGTGAGACCAGCAAAAAAACAAACAACAAACAGACAGACAATAAAGAAAACAAACTAGGTCACTTACCTTCTGTGGTGACGACAGCAATGAAGTGAAGGTTGTTGCGGTAGATGTTGATGAGGTAGTGATGAGGGGTAGAGATGATGGGGGAGATGTCTTCTGGGTTGGCAGCCTGTATACAAAGATATTTTTACAGATACGTAATAATACCAATACCCTTTGCTTTTAAACAGTTTTCTTTACAAAAGATTTCTTGCCATTGCACATTCTCACATGGTGTAACTGAATGGCACTATAGTTGTTAGACTACCACTCAAAAGATCTTGGGTTTGATCTGCCTATGGAGGAGATTTTTCCAACCTCCAATGTCAAGATGTATGTAGACCTGCCAACACCTAAATCACCTTCACCTTCACCTATGCAAGTAGAATATCAAATATGCACATTAAACATTTTGTAACCATGTCAGTGACTGGCTTATGGAAACATCAAAATGCCCAACATGCACACCCACTGAAGATGGAGTATGCAGACTGTGCAGCAATATACGATATAGTAATATTAGACATTATTATATGCACAGTATGGGCATGAGCATCTAATGGTATACACAAATCTGAGAAAATGTGAAACTAAAAAATATACACTACGCACAAAAAGTTAAGGATCACTTGCACAAAAATTCATAACTTTCAAAATAAGAAAGCCAATGCGTTGAAGTTTGGCAAACATTTAATTCCATGCTTTAGTGATAACGATACACAATTGCCTTCAATTTCGAGCAATCGTTTGGTGTGTACATTTGATCAAAGTGGGTACGTATCGAAATTTGAATTCCCAAAGTCATTGAAATCACAAAACAGGGCATTCTGATGCTCCCAAAAGTTCAGTAATGCGTGTAACCGCCATGGCTGTTCTGGCACTCGACGCAGCGAGTCCTCATCGAGTTGACCAGGTTGGTGAAGATCCTCTGTGGAAGCGCCTGCCACTCAGCCTGCAGCATCTGGTAGAGGTGTTGGGCATCCCTGGGAGGGGGGTGGTTGCTCCTCATTTTGCGATCCAGCTCATCCCAGAGGTTCTCAATCGGGTTGAGATCGGGACTGCATGCTGGCCACTCCATTCTGTTGACTCCAGACTGCTGCAGGAAGTCGTTGACCACCCTTGCCCTGTGGGGGCGAGCGTTGTCATCCTGGTAGACAGCCGTCGGTCCCATCTGCTGCAGTGTAGGCACAGCCAGCGGTCGAAGGATCTCATCCCGGTATCGGAGGCCAGTCAGGTTACCCTGTACATGATACAAGGGTGTTCTGTGGTGAAGGCTGAAGGCCCCCCAGACCATTACAGAACCTCCACCAAAGGCCACCTTTTCTTGGACAGTGGTGTCAATAAAGCGTTGCCCTGGGCGCCTCCAGACCCTCAGTCGGCCGTCGTTGTGGTTCATGGTGAAGCGTAATTCATCACTGAACAGGACCTGGGACCATTGCTGACGTGTCCACCTCACGTGACGTCTGCAGAAGGCGCGGCGTGCTGCCCTATGGGCTGGAGTTAAGCGTGGCCATACAGCTGGGCAACGAGAACGGAGGTTAAACCCATGAAGGCGGTTCCTTATGGTCTGCTGGCTGATGTTGATGTTAGTAGCCAACCTCAGCTGCCTTCGAATGATGCTGGAAGAGGCTGTTCTTGTCTGCAGGGCTTGTCGTTCAATGAGACGATCTTCACGTGGGTTTGTCTTCTTCGGTCGACCAGATCTGCGTCTTTCATGGACCCTCCCAGTGGCTGTGAAGCGTTGAATCAGTCTGACAATGACCGAGATGGACACCTGAAGTCACCTGGCCACTTCTCGCTTGGGAACACCATCTTGGAACCATGCAACAGCTCGTCCCCTCTCAAACTCGCTCAATTTTCGTCGTGGAGGCATTGTCAGATCAGGCCTACTACTGGTGGAATGTCTTCTTATAAAGCCAAGCAAGAGACAGCATCTTACACATAAACAGCAGTGCTTGCACGTGCATAATGGTTTTTCCATCTGGCTTGTGCAATGTGTTCAGGCAGAACGGTCCAAAACAAGGTCCTTTTTCGCAAGTTTCCGCTTTTCCGTTTGCGGCCAAGCTCAGTAGTAGAGAATCCCGTGCAATTTTCGCACTAACACAACATCGCCCACTTACAGCTGAACAAGAATTCATAACAATTTGGCTGGACTGAGAAATAAATAACAGTAGCGAACTGAGTTTATTAAGCACCTGTTTTCTCATAGTGATCCTTAACTTTTTGTGCATAGCTTATGTTGTGATTGACTCTGAGTGACTCACAACCACAGTGACTACAAAACTGATCGTAACTATCTGAGACTGTATGAGTAATTAATATCATACTATTATTTAACCACACATTCAATCAGTCAATGTGATTTATCAAACAATGCACTCAATCTGAGAGTCTGGACAAAAGCAAAGATTTGTTTATCCAATACAACTACATGAAAAGTCAGTATCATTGGCATCATAAGTTTGATAAATGAACACCAGTCCCCCAAATGTGTACTATTACTACTAAAAAATGAATAATAAAAAAAAAAAATCTTAAAAGACCTGCAGAAAAACAACTGACAGGTCTTGTCAATCTTGCTCGTGCAGTCTTACTACACATGTTTGCAATGTTATGATATTGAACACAACAGACACAGTACTCTCCCTTTTTTTTTTCCTTTTTTTTTTTTTTTTCTAATAACACTAGTTAAAGAAATAAGAATAATAACACACAACAACAACTACAATAATTCTGCATTGTAAGAACATGACAAGGGTAATATCGATAAAATTTAATAACATACTGTAACTGCTACTACTACTACTACTATCTGCTGCTGTGCTGCTGCTCTGTCTACTACTGTGCTACTATATATACTATATATATACTACTACTATACTACTATACTACTACTACTAACTACTCTACGCTGTGCTGCTTACTACTATGTATATATAATAATATATCACTATATAATAAAACAATAAAAAAAAATAATGATGATATATTATCATTATTATTATCATCATCATCATCATCATCATTATTATTATTATTATTATATTATTAATACATTAATAGCAATACTAATAATACATTGATAATAAAATTTAATTCAATAATCAATTAAGTAAATAGGTTATAGAAATCCAAAAATCTTTTCATACAATGTCAAAAATATTTCTACATATAAAAGTATTAAAACATAAATGAAAAAGGTACAGAATCCAAAAATCCTTCCATAGTTTTAAAAATATTTTTACACAGACAAAACACAAATAAATAAACAAACTCCCCAAAACAAAAACACAACAAAAATATAAATGGTGCATGCTATACCTTGCTCTGAGCCTCAAAGAAGTAGTCACAAATTGATTTGTTGATGACACTCCTCCAATGTTTTTCCATGAACACATCTCTGCGACACACACAAACAATAAAATGAATATCATAAGGGTCAATTCCCCTTCTCAACAAACTGTACTATCTGGTTTCCTGCTGTATACCACTCTATGCTTTATATACACTACTGAATGTTCATGATTACATAACTCTGGCAGACAGTGTGAGTGTATCATGACTGTGTGTGTGTGTGACGCAGTGTGTGTGTGTGTGTGTGTACTCGTGTGTGTGTGTGTGTGTGTGTGTGTGTGTTGTGTGTGTGTGTGTGTGTGTGTGTGTGTGTGTGTGTGTGTGTATTTTGTGCTGTGTGCGTGTGCGTACCCACATATGTGTTTGTATATATAACTTTTAAGAGCAAAAAAACAGTATGTGTGTGTGTTTGAGTGTGTGTGTATGTGTGTGGTGTGTGTGTATGTGTGTGGTGTGTGTGTGTAGTGTGTGTGTACACTTGTAAGACAGAAAAAAAACTGTGTATTTCGTATTTTTGTGTGTGTGTGTGTGTGTGTGTGTGTGTGTGTGTGTGTGTGTGTGTGTGTGTGTGTGTGTGTGTGTGTGTGCATCTGTATCAGTGTGTGTGTGTGTGTGTATATGTGTGTATGTGTGTTGTCTGTCTGTGTCTGTCTGTGCTGTGCTGTGCTGTGCTGTGCGTGCTGTGCTGTGCTGTGCTGTGCTGTGCTGTGCGTGTGCAGGTATTCAGTTTCATTGTGATGCACTTGTTTGTGTGCATATCCTCTTCTTGTAAGTAAACATGTTATTACCCAAATCCATGAAAGTATTCTGCCTTTACAGTGTGTCTAATTTGGTATCAAAGCCAGACAGCTGCTTCCTGGTTTTCATCTATCACAATCATTTTAGTCTCAATTTATATAGACCTACATGATGATAGTGGATGGTAAAAGTGGTGGATGAGGAAGGGGCGTGGGCGTACAGACTGCAAGTAGGTCCTACAAGTCACAATTACTCAATTTAGTGATTAATATGCTTATGGTACATCACGCTACTGACTATAAATCACAATCAGTCAGTTTAGTGATTACTATGGATGATATATTACCGTATCATTATGTAAGCCTATAATATAATAATACTATTACTATACTATAGTGATGGCGCACGGAATTTAATGTAATTAAATATATATTTAGGCTATAATTATATAGGCCTATAACTTTTCTGTTGAATTGCATAATGATTTAGAATTTCACTTATCAGTTTTATTCGTTATCTTAAAACACGCATGTCTAAATGCGAACAACATAGGATAATACATTCCCTGGCTGAAATTCTCCCGGCGACTTACGGTGAACATGAAAACACCCACTGACCTATCACTCTAAGTTCTAACATGTGAAGTGTTGCAAGCACTATCGGTAAGAAAATGGAGAAACAACCATCAGCCAGTTGATGTAATCGCTGGCGACAAAAGCAGCACTATTCCTAGACGTCTGCTGAGCACAAACATACGTACCCGGTGTTGTTGACGATGAATAAACTGTGAATCATTGTGAAAATTGCACAGAAATTTGGCAGACGACTTCTGGCCGGAAGTATACACACATGGGATGTAAGGGACATCACTCAGGAAATGTACAACCCACACTGTTTTCAGGGTTCTCAAATTTTTTTTTGGGGGGGGGGGGGGGGGGGGGGAGAGAAAGAAAAAGAAAAAGTCTGAGTGCTTTGAAGACGGTGTTTTTGCCGCTCTCCCAACAGTCTATCTGCACTAACACAGCAAAACAAAACAAACAAAAAAAATGTGTGATGGAAATGGATATCATGCGTGTAAATCCTATAAGATGACCGGAGCCTTGAGATGAAACTTGTGTCCTAGTACATCCATGTATAACTGGAAAAAATCTTTTATGAATATATCTGTCTCCCCCTTCCCACCCACCCCCACCCCAAAAAAGGGAAAAAATTCAGCGCCAAGCTGAAAACTGTATCCCTTCCAGCCTATTTTAATGTTCAAGATGCTGATCGAATTTGACAGACAGCAACCTTACCAAAACAGTCAATTTTCTACACAAAGAACTTCCAACAGATTATGCGAATCTTCTGACCCAACATTATCTTCAACCAACAATATCTTCAGTGCCCAATGCAGTCAGGAGAATATGTGCACTATCGTCATGAAAAAAGGATGGAGATCAATTGGACACATCATCCGAACAGAGCAGGACAACATCACTTGGAGTGCCCCGTCACTGCACACCAGAATGAAGACGTGAGAGAGAAAGACCCCAAACGACCCTGGGAACAAACAAAAGAAGAAGACTCTAAGATCCTGAAACATACCTGGGTACTAAACAGAGGCTAGTCAATAACAAACAGAAGTGGAGAACCATTATTGCCGCCCTGCATGCCAATGGCATATCAGGCAGAAAGTAGGCCTAAATAAGTCATCATCACCATCATGTGCCCTGCTGTATGGCGTTGGCAATCATGGCCCTCCAAATGAATCTGTCCTTTGTCGTTGCAAGTACATCTCTCACCCTATCTGTCCTCTGCAAGTCCGTCCAATATTTTCTCGCTGGGTCAACCTGATGCTCTTTTTCCCTCCAGTTTTACTGTTGTGACTAGGTGTTGTAATTTCTCTTGCCTCATAAAATGTCCTATAAATGTTGCTTGTCTTTTCCTAATCGTCTTCATTGATGTTTTTCTTGTGTCTACCTCCTTCAAGACTGTCTCGTTTGGTTTCTTTGCTGTCCATCAATTTCCTCAATCTTGTTTTGGCTTTAGGGTGTTGACTGTCCACGCCTCACAACCGTACAACAGAGTCGGTTCTATAGAACACTCAAAAACTCTCTTCCTGATGTTAATTGATAGATATTTGTTGGTAAGAACGCCCTTTGAATGTTTGGTCGACTCTGGTGGCTATTTCTGATGCGCATCTGTCATCTGGTTAGATGACCGTTCCCATGTATTTAAACTTATCAACCTGTCTCAATGCTGTATCATTTGCTGTTATTTTGCATGAAGGGATTGCCTAAGCATGTAGACATTGGTCTGGTCTAAAGTTGGCCTTAGGCTAATCGACAGCTATGCAACAGTCCTAAGAAGCTGTCAGTTGCTTTTGTTCGGACTGTCCTCTTGTGACTGAGTAGTACTGACGAAAGTACTGTTACGATCACTTGCTCAACCAGCACTACCCCCAGCTTGCACAGGTACTCCACAAAACCCCATTACAGAACCTCACCTCTGAACACAAACCATCATCTGGCATTTTCTTCAAAAATTCTCCACAATCTTATTCAGTTCTAGCTTATTGACGTAAATTTGGACTCGGGAACAGATCTTATCTCGAGTTCAGGCTCAGCCTGCAACATAAAAGCTACCGTTAGCTGCCCATATTGATGCTCAGCTCATTCTTGTGGTGTCAGTTTAGTCTTCCACTTTAAGACCTTGCCAGCGCTTATTATAATATAGAGTGAACGCAGACTCAAGGAGTCTTTCGGATTAACTTATGACATTAATCATAATTTGATTTGTGTAGCGCGAACTTACATCACTGCAGCAAGCGTTGTCATTTGTCAAGAATGAAGATGAGGATGATGATGATGATGGTCGTGGTGGTGGTGATGACGACGACGACGACGACGACGACGATGATGATGGCGACGACGACAACGACGTCGACGATGATGATAATGGACTGTCCCCCGTTAATGCAAAAGATCGACAAGTAGATATACTGGTCTTCATCGGTGGTGGTGGTGGTGGCAGTGATGATGATGATGGTAATATTTCATTTTCCAACGGTAAAAGTCAGTAACAACAAGTTTGTTTGTTTTTTCAAACTCGCCGATGGTTGCATGCTGGGTACTTTTATGCTTCCATAATCAAGCCACTGACATGACTTACACGGCAGGATCACGGTAACGTGCATATTTAATATTTTGTATGCGTACACACTGAAGGGATTTAGGCACTGGCAGTTTGGCACACACATTGACTTGGTGGATCTGGAAAATCTCCATCCTTTACCCTCCAGACAGAGGTGTCTAGGAGGATCGAACCTAGGACTTTAGTAAGGACCCGCATTGTTATACAGCTCAGTCCTTTAATTCTAACCGGACCACAGCACAAAAACATGCAGCCGTACGCCATGGTCATGCAGGACACAAGACCGATTTTGGAAGCACATGTTCTGCGACTGGCACTGCACGGGAATGAGTCCTGTAGCTCTGACTTCTGGTTTTGCAAGTCCCTCCTCTGTTAAATATTAACCCTTAGACTCCCGCACCCTGTCCATCAGCAACCTGCACTGTCAACCATGCCAGTTTCAATTTCAGTTTCTCAAGACGACGTTTCTGCGCTCAGAACGAATTCCATGTGTATGGTGATCACGGCACAAACCTTAAGTCTGCACATAAACCCATGAGCTGGCCAGGTCCTGAGGCCGTACCTAGCCTATGTTAACAATCCTGGTTACATGTAAATGACATGTGTATCTGTATCTTATCTTCAGAAAAAAGGAACATATGTATAAAGTAAATAAATAATCAAAGGTCTGAATCACAGCACAACTAGCTGTTTTGCATAAACTCGTCAACCATGCAGCAAAGTTGAAACATAACCTTTGAATCCTTCACCATATCCACCAGGGAATCAAAGGATTAAACTTTTGCTGTAGGTGGATAGGGTGCGGGAGTCAAAGGGTTAAATAATACTGCACTTTTCAAATGTGACTGTGCCCTGCGTGCATTGCTGTCATGAACAGTGTCTTCCCATTTGGTTGTATTGATGCTGCAGTTGATGAGGTTGGCATTCAGGGTATCCTTGTATCGCTAGAGGCTGGCGTTCACAGTATCCTTGTATCGCTAGAGGTTGGCATTGAGAGTATCCTTGTATCGCTAGAGATTGTCATTCAGATTATCCTTGTATCGCTAGAGATTGGCATTGAGAGTATCCTTGTATCATTAGAGATTGGCATTGAGAGTATCCTTGTATCGCTAGAGGTTGACACTCAGAGTATCCTTGTATCACTAGAGGTTGGCGTTCAGAGTATCCTTTTATCACTAGAGGTTGGCGTTCACAGTATCCTTGTATCGCTAGAGGCTGGCGTTCACATTATCCTTGTATCGCTAGAGGTTGGCGTTCAGAGTATCCTTGTATCACTAGAGGTTGGCGTTCAGAGTGCTAGAGGCTGGCGTTCAGAGTATCCGTGTATTGCTAGAGATTGTCATTCAGATTATCCTTGTATCGCTAGAGATTGGCATTGATAGTATCCTTGTATCGCTAGAGGTCGGCATTCAGAGTATCCTTGTATCACTTGAGGTTGGCTTTGAGAGTATCCTTGAATCGCTAGAGGCTGGCATTCAGATTATCCTTGCATCGCTAGAGGTTGGCACTCATAGTATCGCTAGAGGCTGGCATTGAGAGTATCCTTGTATCACCAGAGGTTGGCATTGAGAGTATCCTTGTATCACTAGAGATCGGCATTCAGAGTATCCTTGTATCGCTAGAGGTTGGCATTGAGAGTGTCCTTGTATCTCCAGAGGTTGGCATTGAGAGTATCCTTGTATTGATAGAGGCTGGCATTCAGGGTATCCTTGTATTGCTAGAGGTGGGCGTTCAGAGTATCCTTGAATCGCTAGAGGTTGGCATTGAGAGTGTCCTTGTATCTCCAGAGGTTGGCATTGAGAGTATCCTTGTATTGCTAGAGGCTGGCATTCAGGGTATCCTTGTATCGTTTCAGTGGTCTACTGCTTCAGAGGCGTCAGCGCAAATGGTATTCCAGTCGTGGAGACGTTATCTTGATAAACTGAAACTAGTTGTCTTCTCTGGTTACGATGTCCGTAGTTCAGTCCTAAGATACTCGTGCCACTTGTAAATAA
>JAPXFY010000026.1:43642131-43774631 GCA_030674185.1 Monoplex corrugatus | reverse complement strand
TGAGCTGTTTTTCGAAAACTCAATCATACCACACATGCACACACAAAATTTCCTTCCGCACGCAACATAAAAACTCATGCATACATCACTCCATGCACACGACGCAAAAATCATGTGCACGCACCACCCTGCGCACATGACAATAATGTGTGTGTGTGTTTGCTGCAGAAATTGCAGATGACACTGTGGTACTAGAAGCATCAAGAGTCTGTGTTGTGGTTTGCTGGCTGTGAAAAATCGAGTGTGGAACACGCAAAACTGGATAGCTGCTGGTTGGTTATTTTCTCCTGGACGGCAGAGGCGTTTGCTACAGATTAGAAATGTTCGTCTCGTGAGTTCTTTAGCCTGATGTATGTTTGTATATCATTGGTTCTATCGTCTTTTTTGTAAGCGTCTGTTCGTTTGTTTTGGTCCGCCATTAGTTTCTCTGATTTCTCACTGAATTAAGAGCTAGAAAATCGTTTCAATTTTTCTAGTTCTTACTCGACGCCAACCATATGGCCTAACGTCAACAGCTCCAAACGAATACGGAATTAAAAAATCTGGTAACAGTGCGTTAATTTTCTTTGAAAACAAAGAAATTCTATGTTGTTTGTGGCATGTTTTGTATCATTGAATTGTTTTAATGCCTCAACGTATGGTTTATATTAACATAAGCCTGCAATGTGCTCGTGGAAACTTCTCGAATAAGTTCTGAAAATGTAGTAGTTATCAAAAAGGCGCCCTCAGGTCTTTGGTTTTCAGCATTTGATGTCGTGAAAAATATTGAACATGAACATTCAACTTCACAATTTTTTTAGGGATGCATGGTACATGGAGCAGACGGTTAACTTTTAACTCTTAACCCAGATTAATCATAATCGCAATTATTATTTCAACACTATCCCAACTAACAACCCCATCTAACCATAATCCAAACGAACGATAAGCCGGATTAACCCAGGGAGAAGGGAAGAAGACGCCGTTTGTCATCACGGATACTCTAAAATCATTGTTCAGCAGAACAAGAAGACAAAAACAAAAAGAAACATACAGAGAAGGGGTGAGATTGAAGGAAAGTTAACATTGAAAAGGGAGAGCTGGGTATTCTTCGAGTCCAAGCTGAGGACATTAGGACTGTCAGTGGTAATGGCCTCACGACCTCATTTTTGCTGTTTTCGTGACTTTTGAGACATTCGAAGTTGCTGAATTTTATTTGGAGCTGTTGATATAGTCAAGCTAGAGAGTGAGACTTGGGATAATTAATCGATATGGAGATGAAATCTGAAATACCCTGGAAAGTTGTGATTCGGTCTACATTCTGATCCAAAACATTTAGATATTATTGAACAAGAAAGCCTCATTTCAAAATCAGAATCAAATTAATAATACTGAAAATTTTTTTTTAGTCCTATTCTCTACACCACCTTAACGGCCGTAGAAACTGGATAGTTTTTACAGTGGGGACGATGATAATTGTAATGCTATTGAGTTCCACCTTGGTCTGTACTTCACGCGCCCTATCATAATATATCATGGTGTCAGCCAGACCCAAGAGATACAGACACTTGCGTTGATGGTCAGAAGATTTGAATAGCACCCTCAATGATACATCCATGAAGTAGATGAGACTCGACTGTGTGGTCCCTGTCTTCCCAAATGAGCCCATAGTACGCTCACTCTGGGTATGAGCTGGCTGGTGCTGCAAAATCCCAGAATGATTGTAAAAGGACTTACGGAGATATGAATCCACAACCTTTCTTTCGGTAGTCCGTTACGCAAACCACTACACCTCGGCGACTGGTTACACATCAAATTTGTGAGGAACCAGTATAGAAAACCATATATATATAAAATTTGTTTTGCAACCTGGAGATGAGTAGTTAGCAGCCCAGTACTTTCGGGGTTGCCCTGTGTTTTGACATACATACTTTGAAAATAAATTTTGTTAAATATAATCCCGATTCTCTCTCTCTCTCTCTCTCTCTCTTCTCTCTCTCTCTCTCTCTCCTCTCTCTCTCTCTCTCTCTCTCTCTCTCTCTAAAGTATATACCATTCATACCTTTCTTTGGACCATGCAACACACTCTTTAGTTCCATCCATCTCTTTCTTTCTCTGTCTGCCTGTCTGTCTATCTCTCTCTTGTGTCTTTCTTTCTCCTCCCTCCCTCCCTCCCTCCCTCTTCCTCGTCTCTGTATGTCCGTGTCTGTGTTGAACAGTTTGAGGTTGAAACCGAAGAGAAAAGGGCAGATAAAAAAAATCCCCTTAGAAGAAAGTTTCGAAACCTGCATTTCAAATCGCAGTATCAGATCATCTGTCAAACATAACTGCAGTCCAACATGAATAAGAAAATTTTTCCGAAGCATAAAAATGAACATTGATAACATTTTGATTTGTTGGTAAGGATAAATACGGCATGGGACATGATTATGAAACCTGCGTTCACCAGCTTTTCTTTCTTTTCTTTTTATTTGTGTGTGAATGTTTACAACAATGCAGTCGTCAACGCAGTTGGGCTTCAGTCCCCATTTAACGTTTCAGTGTTCAGTACATAGTTTGGTGGAAAATGTTGACCTGTTCAAGATGGGTCGATTTCCAAGGTTGGCAGCTGTCATGCGTTGTGTCTGTTTTGTGTTCTGTGGATAGATTTAAACATCTCCAACAACCCTTTGTCTGTTTGTCTGTTTCTCTCTGTGTCTCTGTCTCTGTCTGTCTGTCTCTCTCTCTCTCTCTCTTTTCTAATGCTCATATCTATTAATCTTGGAAAGATAGGCCTACACAGCAGTTTGGATTTCGCCGTCAACGGAAGGTCTTCGCTGGCAGTTCGCTTTAGCGCGTGTAAGTTACGTGTTGTCGAAACGGTTCATGAAACGGGTATTTGAAATATTGGGTTGACGGTTGCTTACACGTGTCGGCTTGCTTTTTGGCGTCGGCGTTTGTCTCTTTGCTTTGGGCGTCGGCGTTTGTCTACTTGCTTTTTGGCGTCCACGTTTGTCTACATGCTTTTTGGCGTCCACGTTGCTTTTTGGCGTCCACGTCATTGTGGATAAATTTTTGTTTCTTTCAAAATGATGTTTTATAGCAAGTATTACGAACTTAAAGCCATTCCAGTTTAATGTCATTTTTTGTGTGTGTTTAAAATATATTTTCCCATAAAGTTGTGCAGTTTTTCATTCCATATTGAACAAGTTTTTGGACTGCTGTCATTTGATTACACAATATGATACAGTACATTTTCTGTAGACCTGTACAGAGATTTGGACAACTGCTGTTGGATCAGATGACCATTCTGGGGATTCCGAATAAGTTCATTGCGAGATGACTCTCAGCAGGTTGGGAATGATCTCCAGCCAGCTCTTAAAACTACTGAAGATCTCAAGCAAGACACTTATAAGGATTCCCGAATTGGTCATCTCAACAACTCAACTTCCTCTCAGATATTTTCGTTTTGAAAAGAAACCATATACGGAGAAGTCAAAAAGCGGTTGTACGTGCACAGAGAACTGACTGTGATTCTTCCGTGGGGTTGCTGGGGGCTCTTTGAGTATGTATGTAAACAGTATCCCCGCCTCTGGAATTCTGTGCTAGAAATTTCCTCTTTTGTCACTGTCTTTGTTTCTGCTTTGCTCTTTGCTTTCTTCTTCCTATCTCTTTGTCTGCCTTGCTGTTTCATTCACCTTAATGTTTTCACGAAGTCTCATACTTTACGTCTGTCAGGATAATTTGCGTGAACGCAGTGATACATGTATTTAATTATCTGTTCCAGGTTTGTTTTTGTTGTTGTTTTTTTCTCCAGGGTCATCGATGTGGGGGGGAGAGAGAGAGAGAGAGAGTGAGTGAGTGGTGTGTGTGGTGGTGTGTGTGTGTGTGTGTGTGTGTGTGTGTGTGTGTGTGTGTTTGCGATTGTTATAGCCCTCATATGGCTCTGTGCAGTCAACTAGTCTTCCAGCACTAACAATAACAAAAATACAGCTAATATGAAAATAAGTAACCGCATTGTCAAGAGGAATAACTACAGGTGGAAGACCTTGGCCTCTGGATAAAGCAGAGTTGTCTGCCTTGCAATGGCAAGGACAGCCTCACACCACACACCACACACACACACACACACACACACACCACACACACACACACACACACCACACACACACACACACACGCACGCACGCATGCACGCACGCACGCACGCAGAGGCAAACGAAAAAGACCTTTTACACATAAGAGTTTATTACTCTTGACTGTAAATCGGCTGATATATAATGTCCAGAATTCGCTCTCTCACTTTATAATATCTTTCCAGCAGACTAAAACGGATAATAGCATAAACACTGACTGCCTTTCCCGAGAACAGATTTATGAGAAAGACTAAATAGCATAGGCTGCCCCCAAGGGGATGCTGGATGCTCTTGCAATACACATGGTATCCCCACCTTCTGGAAATTTCCTCTTTTTTGTTATTCTCTTTGTTTCTGCCTTGCTCCTTTGCTTTCTGTTCATCTGATCCTTTCTCATTTTTTTGCCTTGCAGATTTATTGGCCTTCATATTCTTCCATAAAACCTTACGTACTTTCAGAATATTAGGAGTGATAATTGGGTACATGTATTAATTGCATTATTAGCTCAACGAAAATGTGACCTGCTTATTGGGCGGTTTTAGATACAACGGGTCGAATTTTGTGTATGTTTTTGTGCTCTAAGTTATGTTTATGCATTTGTATTCACGTTGCTTTTTTTTTTAATCTCCTTGGTGATAAATTGGGCGGAATGGTCAACAGGGACATATCTTTAGATTGTTTACGCCAATGTAGTATGTCTGTTTGAATTTTCTTTCCTGAGTTTTCTTTTTTTCCCAGGATCATCGATGTGTTGAGATGTGTGTGGTTTGTTTGAGATGGTTATAGCCCTGCTATAGCTGTGAACAGTCAGATGATGATGATTATGATGACGACGATGATGAAAATGATAATGGTTATGATGATGACGACGTTGATGATGGTGATGATGATGATGATAATGATAACTTGCGTGGCATGGTGTTCAAATTTACACAATGTTAGTAAAAATTTGTCTTGATGGAGGCAGACACAAGAAGATCATTGATAAAGAAGATTAGGAAAAGACAAGCGACATGTATAGGCCATTTTATGAAGAAAGGGGGATTAGAGCACCTGGTCATAAAAGGAAAGCTGGAGAGAAAGAAAACACCAAGTAGACCCAGGGAGAAAATATTGGACTGACTTGCAAGATGGCTGAGGACAGAGAAGGTGGAAAATGTACTTGCAGCGACAAGGGATATATGCATATGGAGAGCCATGATCGCCGACGCCATGCGGCAGGGCACGTGATGATGATGATGAAGTAAAATTGAACAAATCAATGATCGATTCATGCTTTGACTGGAAGCCAATGTATGTTTCACAAAAAGTGCTTTTACGCTGCAACAGTTTGCTTTTCCATAGTACCAGTCTTACGGAATTGTTTGAATTAATTGGAGTTTGGATAGCTTGTCTTCAGTTGAAAGCCCAACTTGGGGAGTTACAGTGATCTAGTCCGACTGGATAGAATAAAAGTCACACACAGCTTGTCCGTGTCATTAATAGAATAAACTACTTAAGGGTAGACTTGAGAGGAACACGTATGGAATTACTCGAACATGATGAATCGCTTTTGAACAGGCTGAAACTCAATAACCTACCACAGATAAACGTGCTGAGTTCTCGTCTCTGTCACAGAGAGAGAGAGAGAGAGAGAGAGAGAGAGAGAGAGAGAGAGAGAGAGAGAGAGAGAGAGAGAGAGAGAGAGCGCACTCGCATACATTCAAGGCCTTTGCACATACATCAAAACACAAAATCGAACATCGTGTAAAACGCATTTTATTTCATTTTTCAATCACATCGGGGAAGGCAAGCGGGAATGGGTTTGGGAGGTTGAGGGGGTGGGGAGGGTTCAAATCATAAAGGGGAAAGAACAGACGGGCGGAGGTAGAAAAATCGCTTTATATACAATACGAACACTGTACAATGCAACACACACGCCACACACACACACACACACACACACGCACGCAGACACGCGCGCACACACAATACATGCACACACACACACACACACACGTACACACATAGTACATGCACACACGCACGCACCCACATACGCGCACACACACGCACACCAGACTCACGTTTTAGATCTGTTTCTTAAAACCAAACGGACATTTCTTACACACATACGCGCGCATACATACATACACACGCGCGCGCGCACACACGCACGCAGAAACATTCTTTCACTCTCTATCTCACGCTGTTATGCACACACGCACGCACGGAATACAAGCGTGCCTTCACTGGTCTTTCGATACAGATCGGTTTTAGATCACACGGTTGTAGACCCCCCCCCCCTCCCCTGCTCTCTCTCTCTCTCTCTCTCTGTCTCTCTGTCTCTGTCTCACATACACACCACTAATATAGTGTATATCACAGATTACTATCAGTCAATCACTTTCACTGTCACACGCGTGCGTGCTCATACACACACACACACGCACATGTACACACATACACACACGCACACACACAACGTACACAAACACACACGCAGGAAAAAATGTACGAAGTTGAATATATCTTAACTGCAAAACATGGAAAGCAACATTCTTTGTATTCGTACATCTTTGTACTGTCATAATCAGACGCAACAAACCAAATGAATGGCCTTAAATAAGTTAACAATAACAACAGATAAATAACAACAGTTTGTTCTTGTATAATCATGTATTCATAAGGGCAAAAAATCGTAGCGAATGGTGTACGAGATACCATGGAAAAACATTCGTTGTTGGTTTTTATGTTGTTGTTGTTGTTGTTGTTGTTGTTGTTGTTTTTAACAGCATGAATGGTATTTGAATCTTTTTCGTCTGATTTAAAAGAAATTTATTTTATCATTTATTTAGTGTTCTGATTTTTCTCCGATGTGTGTCCACCTGCTCCAATCTGGGGATTATTAGTGTTTCATAGATCCTGTTCCCTTCCCCTTCCTTCATCTGAATTTATGACTTGTTCATGAAGTGTCTGTGTCTGTTCATGAACATAGTAACTATTACCTGTTGAGTGGAGACTGCCAGTCAGGATTCATGTCTGTTTATTGAACAGTGTATTCCGGTCAGGATTTATATCTGTATTGAAGAGCGTATTCCAGTCAGGATTTTTATCTGTTTATTGAAGTGTGTATTCCAGCCAGGATTTATATCTGTGAATTGAAGAGCGTATTCCAATCAGGATTTATATGTGTTTATTGAAGTGTATTCCAGTCAATATTTATATCTGTTTATTGAAGTGTATTCCAGTCAGGATTTATATCTGTTTATTGAAGAGTGTATTCCAGTCAGGATTTATATCTGTTTATTGAAGAGTGTATTCCAATCAGGATTTATGTCGGGAGTTTACTTGTGAATATTCATCATATCTGTCCATACAAGAGTATCGGTCACAATTTTTACTTGTCAGTATTCATATCTGTCCATACAAAGGAGTATCGGTCACAATCTATAGCTGTGGGAGAGTCTGTTAGGTTTTATGCCTGTCTATACGAGGGAATCGGACAGCCAGGATTTACATGTCTAAACAATAGAGGTTACCAGTACATGTATACTTAGAAGAGTTTACCAGTCAGGAGACATGTCTGTAACCAGTCAAGGTTTATATATATATATATATATATATATATATATATAATTATATATATATACATATATATAATTATATATATATACATATATATAATTATATATATATATATATAATTATATATATATATATATAATAATTATATATATGTATATATATATATATATATATATATGTATGTATGTATATGTATATATATGTATATGCACATATGTATACACACATACATACATATATTATATACATATATATATACATGTATATATATTCATACATATGTGTGTATATATATATATATATATATATATATATGTATATATGTATATACATACATACACACACACATATATATATATATATATGTATATATATGTATATATGTGTGTGTGTAAATCTATAATCAGTTGAAAAGAGTATATATCTACTAATCAGGATGTTTTTATCTACACGTCTACCAGAGTCGGTCAGGGTTTACGTCTGTCTATTCAAGAGATTCTTAAAGGTCCGTGTAGCCTTGAACGTGGCGACGGACGGGATGATGGACTGGTTGCGCGTGACCTTGATGTTGGCCTTGAGTTTAGCGGCCAGCCTCATGGCGCGTGTCAGCTCCTCAGGGGTCTGCACGTTGCAGAACTGCTCGAAGGCGGACATGAGCGCATCTTGGTCCAAGTTCCACGTGTTGTAGCGCTTGGCCACCAGCGGTGTCTGATCTTCCTGCTTTCCAGGCGATCCTGACCCGGGATATAATTCCGGTTTCTTCTTGGGGTCTTGCCCAAGCGCCGGGCTGTGGTGAACTGGTCGATGTCATCAATAAATGCGCGGACCTTGGCTGACAAGGCCGGGTCCCTCAGTTGATCCTTGTCTTTCTCCTTTTTGATCTCTGGTTCTTCTTTTTTCTCAGGTGGAGAGTCTACGAACCTGACGCTTAGGGAGGGCTTGGTATCAGACTTCTGTGCCGTCTGATCAGGCTTTCTGTCGGTTTCGAACAAGGATGAGGATCTCCTTTGCGGTCTTCCGAAAGGTCCCGAGTTCCTGCTGCCTTTGTCGTGGGTGGGGGTCTGATTCCTTGTGGGGGTTTTGTTTCGGGTGGTGGGGGTGGGCGTCTGTTACGGGTAGGAGTCTGGTTACGGGTAGGGGTGTGGTTCCGGGTGGGTGTCTGGTTCCGGGTGGGCGTTATGTTTCGGGGAGGGGTGCGGTTACGCAGCGAGGTTCTGCCAGGCGCTGAGCGTGTGTTGAGGGGGGTGGAGGACATAGTGATGCGGGAGGGGACGGCGAAGGTGGGGAGAGGGGTGGTGGCGGGGGTGTCGTTCATCTCGGTGACAAAGAAGCTGGAGGAGTCGCTGGGGTCGGGAGACACCGTGCCCGTGTCTATGTAAATGGCCGGAAGGCCTTTTTGCATGTGCAGGCGCGTACCTCCGGGTGCTGACGCGCTGCGCTCCTTTAACGTCACAGCGGGTGTGACGTCATCGGTGGCGGCAGGGGGTTTGGCAGGAGCGGCCGACATGACGCGTGGTTGCTTAGTGCGGAGCTCGCGCTGCCTCTGGATCAGCTTCTGGCGCTGGCGGTCGATGAGTCGGCGGGAGGAGAGGAAGTCTTTGATGCACTGGGCGCGCTGTCGTTCGTAGAGCTGTTTGTCCATTTGGCATTTGGCGCCCAGGGTCTTGTGCTTGTTGAGCAGCAGACCTGACCTGGCCGGGGCCAGCATCACCTCTGTGTTCAGCGTGTGGTCCTGCCACGTCAGGTCGCGGGTCTTCAGCAACAGCAAGGACATCGTGACGGGTGGTGAGAGGTCTAAGACTGTCTGGCTGAGAACACCTGGGATTCACAAGCGCCTGAAAGATAGATAGATAGATTCACAGAGTTTTATGTTGTTGAAATAGGGAATAGAATCACGGTGTAAATTTGTGACAGGCTAGAAAGGTCTACTCAGAGAGAGAATACGATGTTTCCCTGGTGTGTAAACAAACAGACACACACACGCGCGCGCGCGCGCGCGTGCACACACCACACACACACACAAATACACACACACAAATACACACACACACATACAGAGTCAAAGGGGGGGCGAGAGAGAGAGAGAGAGAGGCCGACTACCCTTTGTAAAGCGCACACACGCACACACACACACACACACACACACACACACACACACACACACACACACACACACACCACACACCACACACACACACACCCCACACACATATAATAATATATATAAAATAACACACCAAAGACAGACACACGCGTGCGTGAGCTCGCTCACTGACACACACAGGTACATATACATATCATAATGTGTGAGTGCATATGGGTATATATGGTATGTATGCACAGACAGACAGACAAATACACACACATACACACACACGCACGTACACACACGCGCGCGCGCGCGCGAGCGAGCACACAAGAGCAAAGAAACAAAAGTCAAAACATTCAGGACAAAATCAACAGACTAATAATTACACTCCAGCTTAACGAAACATCAGAGAAGTAAGCTGATTACTTGTTGTTGATTTTGTTTGAAGTTCGATCGGGAGGGATTCACAACATGTGTAAAACCCTATGCGCTAGCAAGGTCTTGAAATGGAGAAGGGGGGGGGGGGGAGCGAAGCGACCTGTGAAACACAGAACTGACACCACCAGGATGATGGAGGACATTAAGATGGACAGCAAGCATGCTAGTTTTTAATGCTCTGGGCTGGGACTGAACTCATGATATCAGATGTTGAGTTAACGGCTCTGTCCAGTGAACCAGTCAGCTAGCACATACTAGTCAGCTAGCATATACTGGTCATACGCAAAGTTTCACACTCTGTTGTTATGAAAAATCACTGCACTAACTCGAGTCGAAGATGAATTAGGTAGGTACCATGTATGTTGGAGATTAGGAAGAAGCGGCAGCCAAATTGATTCATGATCTTAACAATGATAATAATTATCATATTTGTATGGCCTCAGATATTGATAATTCAAATCAAAGCGCACTCACGCACAAGACATACCAAGCGATCAACGCAGACTACATACAGTGTACAAAAAGACCTACACAAACAGAGGGAAAGAGGTATTGTTGATCTGCTAATAACAGAGCTTATCTTGACATTTGGAAACTGATGAAAGTGTCATACAACCCTAAACAAGATGGTCAGGTGATTCTAACAAATTCCTTTCTTACACACAAGAAATATCACTTCGTTCTTTCCAGATTTACTGTGACCTTGATGAAGCTTCAGTTAAACCTCGACAAGAATTGTGGACAGTGTTAGATTATCACATCAGTGAAAGCAGATTTCAGACTTTGTCGGAAGTTGCTTAGAAATTGCTATTCACACATCTTTCTGCAAAAGTGCTGATTTAGACACTTTTTTGGTCCATGTGACTTCGACATTGAAGCTTTGCCTTCCAAACCTGTGTTTTCACAACTTCTCAGCAGTCCACGGGTTTTTGCCTACCACTGGGTAAAAATCCACTCATAAAGAACTGAAAAAATATTGTTTACATGCACACGCGTGCATACAACCACACGCATGCACATTGCCACGCACGCACACATACACTCACGCGCGCTGCGTGCAGACAGACAGACAGATAGACACTCTCTCTCTCTTTCTGTGGTGACATGGACCAAGCTCCCTTTTAATAATAGTAATAATAAAAATATTTAAAAAAAGGGGGGGGGGAAGGTAGGGGAGGGGAGATTGAAAAGTGAATATCTGTGAATCTTCATTGACAGCTTTAGTCCAAAATTTATCAAACTGCCGATAATTGAAAAATGTTCATTCGATGTCTCTTTAGAAATAGAGGATGTATTCGTAATGTCACTATTGAGACGAAAGATGTTCTTGTGATGTGACATTCTTTGTAACGTACCTATAAAGATGAACGATGCTTTTGTGACGTCACTGTAGAGATAAGGGTGGACTCGTGACGTCAGTGTCGATAGTCTTATGACGTCACTTTAGAAATAGAGGGTGTTCTTGTGACGTCACAGAGGAGATGAAAGCCGTGTTTGGAACGTCACTGTGAAGATGAAGTTTGTCTTGCGACGTTACTGTAGAAGTGGAAGCTGTTCTCTTGATGTCACCATACATATGAAAGATGTTCTTGTGGCGTCACTGTTGTAAGAAGGGATGTTCCTTTGGAGTCGTAATGGATCAGGCGAAAGCGGTGAAAGATGCAACACCCCACAGAAGCTGTGTGTGATTGATCACATCACCTGAAAATGCATAAATCATCATAAGTCTAGACATACGACGCGAAATTGACATTCTAAAAAGCAGAGATCACCGGCGCGATCAGCACTGGCTATCAAGCGACCCAGGCGTTATATAGACCCACCGTTCCATAATTGCACCACCACTATCCACCAAGACATACTCTCTCCCACCCATCGACCCCCAAAACCTTTTGCAGCTCCATGGTTCTGGTTATACCTCTTTATTTTCAAAGCAATATATGTCCTCTACGAACATACGTGGATAAAGCATAAAAAAGAAGGAAGGCAGTGATCGATTAAAGAACACGTCATAAATCGGCAGTAATAAAAAAAAAAAGTGCCAAACTCACGCTGAGAGAGTTGGCAAAATCCTGTTCACACACTTTCATTCTCCAGTCAGAAAGACAGGACAGGCAGGCAGGCAGGCAGGCAGGCAGGCAGGCAGGCAGGCAGCACACACACACACACACACACACACACACACACACACACACACACACACACACACACACACACACACACACACACACACACACACACACGCACACACACACCACACACACACCACCACCACCACTATTGCCACCACACACACCTACACACATGAGCACACACAACACACGCACGTACGCACCCCCCCCCCACACACACACAGCAACACACGCACGTACACACGCTCGCTTCCCTCCTCCAAAGGAGCTAGCTAAAAGCTAGGTATGTACACATACTTTAAAGGTACTTATTCGTAAAGAAAAAGAAAAATATTTCAAGGTCTTCCAAAATGGGCCTGTTAATAAAACAAAACAGTATTGGTGTGAACATTCAAAGTAGTATTTGGTGTATACATTTATGAAGCAAACTGGTATTTCCTCGAGATACATAGTCACAAAGTAAAGTAACATTGGATTGCCCATACTCGTGAAGAAAACTGACATTTGTTCTTAATCCATGAGGTAAACTAATATTGTTTGAATGCAGGTTCTCAGAAAGGACATTCACAGAAGAGCGCCACATTCATACCCAACGGTTTGACTCCCTCACCCTATCCACTAGTTTCCTGCGGTACCAGGCACGATAGCTAAAAACAACATAAACAAACAAAACAAACAAAACAAAACAATAAACAAACAGAAAAACCCTTTAATCCTTTGGCTCCCACCCAGTCTACCAGCTTCCTGTACTATCAGCCATGATGGCAAAGCAAAAACTTAACCCTTTTCCTCCGTCACTCTATTACCAGTCACCCACAAGATACCAGAGCAAAAAAATTAACCCTTTCATTCCCTCATCCTTTGCACGTAATACAGGTGTGCATGAAGAAACATGGATCACAAACGTGAAGGTTAAGTACATAAATCTTGTACACCTTTACACAGGTATTAATCTCCCGTCTCCACGTACATTGCCCTAGGACTTAAGCAGTGATGACAGAACTTAATCAACCCACAGCCAGAGTGGCCTATAAGTCTTTTCTACTTACAGCCTGAAATACAGCCTGGGGGTGGGGGATGGGTGGTTAGAGAAAAGGAGACATGGAGGGAGGAGGAGGACGAGAGAGCGTTTTTGTTATTCGAGGGTAATGGAAGAAACAGTGTAATATTTCTCTTTATGTATCGAACCCTCGCCCGTAAAAGGTATACATTAACACAAATACACTAAATCAGCTTAACATACCAAAATGATGCAAAACTATTGTATCAAGAAGAGAAGAGAATGAGCGTAAAGAGAGAAAGAAGGGGACAGAGAGAGAGAGAGACTTGGAAATTGAGATCGCGTCAGAACGCAAAGACAGTAGTGTAGCATCAAGTCTAGTAATCATACAAACACAAGACCAAAATAGATTGATCAAAAGTGGAGAACTAATACTGATGAAGATATACTATAAACGGATTACGGTTGTGCGAACAAAGGAAAAGAAGGGGGAAAAGCATAAATTAAAAAGCAAGAACAAAAACCAAAAACTAAAACCAAACGAACAAAGAAACACACACACACACACACACACACACACACACACACACACACACACACACACACACACACACACACACACACACACACACACACCTGCGCGCGCACAGAACACAAAGAACAATTTCATTATCTGTAGCTGCCTCAGAAAACCAGCTATATCTTTAACCCCATAACACCACCCATAACATTACTGTAACGCTCACAAGCCGAAAAGACGCCAAGAACAATTTATTATCCGCAGCTGCCCCAGAAAGTCAGATACATCTTTAACCCCATGACATCACCATAACATCACTGTAACGCTCACAAGCCGAAAAGACGCCAAGAACAATTTATTATCCGCAGCTGCCCCAGAAAGTCAGATACACCTTTAACCCCATGACATCACCATAACATCACTGTAACGCTCACAAGCCGAAAAGACGCCAAGAACGATTTATTATCCACAGCTGGCCCGGAAAGCCAGCTACATGTATATATGTAACCCCATAACACCACCATACGAGCGCGTAACATCACTATAACACTCACAAGCCAAAACGACGCGAAGAACAATATTATCCGCAGCGGCCCCAGAAACTGGGGTTAATCCGTAATACCATAACACCATATTGCCACCATGACACCAGATGGTTTCACTCACAAGCCGAAAAGACCTAAAGCACATTTTCTTATTTATAGCTTCCCAGAAACTGGGCTAATTCTCTCACCATCGTGAGTACCACATCGAAACGTGAATTAGTGGGCGCAGTAATCCAAACACATGGGGAAATCAGACCATCGCAACAGCCAGGCTTTTTCTCTTTTACCTGTACAGAGAGAGTGTGCTAGTATCGCAACACCCACACGAATAATAATAACAATAACAATAATCATATCTTGTGCCAAGTTCGTGCCGGCTGCTCTGCGATGCCATACCCGCATGCATACTGTAAACATACGTACATACATACATACATGCATAGGTACGTACGTACGTACATACATACATACATACGTACATACGTACGTACATACATAATACATTCATACATACATACGTGCGTAATACATACATAATGCATACATACATAATGCATACATACGTACGTACATACATACATACGTACGTACGTACATACATAAATACAAACATACAACATACATACGTACGTACGTACGTACATACAAACATAATCAGTATATGAGGAACTTAGTATATCATGCATGTCTAGTGAGTGAACAGGAAACATACTATGCAAATCACCTGAAACACACATGTAGAGAGAGAGAGAGAAAGAGAGAGAGAGAGAGAGACTCGCATACCGTGGCAGTACCGATATGTACATATACGCACACACACGTACCCAAACACACACACACACACACACACAACACACCACACACACACACACACACACACACACAACACACACACACACGTACACCAAACACGCATACACACACGAGTAGACAGAGTGATGGAAAGGGAGAGAACTGTGACATTATGTAATATATTGGCCTAAAATAAGACAATGACCAAGAGTACATTGTCACAGGACGTCAGACGTTCAGTCAACAGGCGCGGAAATCGATCCTGTCTGGTCACCTCCTGCTAGAGTACAGGGTGGACATTTTGTTACTATTTCTCGGGTACGCACACCTGTTAACGCCTGAACCCCCTCCGTATGTACACGCACACAGAGAACGTGAAATACGTAATTAGTTACAGAAGTAATGTCAGTGTCCCATGGCTGATAGAAACACGAGGACACCCAGCACGCACACACTCCGAAAACAAAGAGTTTTACTTCATTAACGGAGGGGTACAACAACAAAACAACGACGACGACAAAAAACAAAAACAAAACACACACACACACACACACACACACACAACACACACACACACACACACACACACAAACCACCACTACCACTACACAAAACAAAACAAAACAAACAAACAAAAGAATAACCACACACGTAAAAGCTCTCCCGTATATTTGAATGCACGTAGTAGTAGCAACCTAGAAACGATAAAAAAATAAAAAAAATTAAATAAAAATATATATATACTACACGTCATTATTGAAGGGCCAGGAACGTTTTTGAGTCAATTTTTGAAAGGAGAAATAACCTATTTTCTCTTACTCTTTTCTCCAATTCGTTGCCGTAACTGAATGGATAAGAGCTCAGACAACATTGCAGTTTCCTTTTGGCACGTGTTTGGGGATTTGCCGATTTGCCGATTTGCAATGGGCGGCCCAAGGAAGACAATTTCCACACGAAATTGTCGAATCTTCAGCAGGGTCTCTCTGACGACGCAGGCAAGGTAGCGACAAAATTCGCTTTGCACGTGCAAGGCAAGCCCTTTTTGAACACTACTCCAGCCAAAGTTGCCCGCAGACGAGGATAAAAAGGACCCGTTCTTGGTTCGTTTTAAACCATGCTTGCAAGACGACGGATGACGGATGAGCAGCGGGGGAGAGCCCTCGCTCTGCTTGATGAAGGCCTAGCGCAGCGGGAAGTTGCTAGACGACTTGAAGTGTCGCATTCCACAATCCAGAGACTGCTGGAGCGCTTCAATGAGACTGGAGCAGTCCAGGAAAGGCGTCACACGGGTCGACCCAGAGTAACGACAAGACAGCAAGACCGCTACCTTGCCCTCTCCGTCCTGAGGGAAAGGGCATCCACTGCGGTGACCTTGAGGGGTCAGCTGAGGGATGCAACAGGTGCTAACATCAGCTGCAGCACGGTGAGAAGACGGCTACATGAGGCAAACTTGAGGTCACGGAGACCGGCCGTCCGACCCGTGCTGTCACCGGTCAACAGAGTGCGCCGCATGACCTGGGCCAGGGAGCACGTGACCTGGACAAGGCAACAGTGGGCCCGGGTCTTGTTTTCGGATGAGTCCAGGTTCACCCTGACCTTTAACGATGGCCGGGCTCGGGTGTGGCGACGTCAAGGGGAGAGGTTCGCTGACGCCACTGTCCAAGAGCATAACTGGTATGGCGGCGGGTCGGTGATGGTGTGGGGTGGCATGAGCCGTGGTACCCGGACCCCCCTGCTCCCCATTGACGGCATCCTGAACGGGGTCCGGTACCGGGACGAGGTTCTGGCGGCCGTGGCACTGCCTGCGCTTGTGGACCTTGGTCAAGGCGCCATCTTCCAGGACGACAATGCACCTGCGCATCGAGCACGCCTTGTGACCGACTTCCTGGAGCAGCATGAAGTCGTCCGTATGGCCTGGCCAGCGTGCTCACCTGACCTGAACCCAATTGAACACCTCTGGGATGTGCTCGGGAGGCGCATCAGGGACAACCACCCCCCATCGGGCACCCTGGCCAGGCTGGTCGACATCCTGCAGATCGAGTGGGCGGCCATCCCTCAGGACACACTCCGTACCCTTGTGGGGTCGATGCATCGGCGCTGTGAAGCATGCATCCAGGCTCGGGGCGGACACACGCGATATTGAAAACAGATTGGCCAAATCTGACACTTTCTGTTTTTTGAAAAGGGGGGGATGTTCCTTTAAATGCATGTGCTGTTCACTAATGGGTCATTGTGCTAATTTCTTTTTCCAAAACAGGTGTGGAAATGATGAAATAAAACATAGAATCAATTCTAAACATTGTCAATTATTTCAACTTAAAATTAGAGAGGAAGGAAGAAGTGGCCCTTAAATTATGATTAGGAGTATGGTTTCTTTTTATTGCACACCAACACTGGCAGACCCCCCCCCCCCCCCCCCAAATAGATACAGTAGGAAATATAATTAAGGCAGATTACAAATATAAGATAGGCAACATGAACAATGTTCCTTTTTATTCTTTTTTTTTTCTCCACAGAAAATCCAGATTTTTGTGCTTCTCAAGAAGTTTCAGTTGATTACATCGAAGACAGTGGTAAACTTACACAAAAGTGAAAAGAACTTCTGAATATAGTCGGAAGTTCCCGAAAAGTGTTCGCACATCTTTCTCAAAAATGCTGATTCTGGGCTCTTTGGTGTACATGTGTCTCCCGCATTCGGCCCCCCCCCCCCCCCCTTTTTTTTTTCTTCTTATATTTACTTATTTTTTGGTCAGTGTAGTCTTGACACTGGCACCAAGACTTCTAAACTGTTTCGCTATTCTTCAGGAGTCCATAGCATCCATAGAGTCCATAAGTTTGTGTTAAAAAACAAAAAACAAAAACAAAAAGTAAAGAGCTGAGCAAAATCATGGACACCAAATTTTGTCTTACACACACACACGCGGGCGCAAACACAACACAACACAACACGACACGACACGACACGACACGACACGACAGTTGTAATTGTTCGATTTTTTTCCTCTGGATGCGTGTAGCACGTTGTTTTACACACACTGCGCACACGGTATGTCGCTGCACAGTCTGCATATTCGTACTCCGTCTTCGGGGGCGTTCTTGCTGGGTGTGGTCATGCTTCCATAAGCCGCCCGACTCTGAAGTGACTTACAGGATCTTTAACATGTGTATTTCGTGTTCTGCGTGCCTGTACTTACGGTAGAGTTAGGCACGAACGGATATGCACACATACTGAATGGGGGATAGGAAAATTCTCCACCCTTTACCCGCCAGGCGCCTACCCTCGTGGGGATGCTGGGGGCTCTTTAAGTATAAATAATATCTCCAACATCTGGAAATTATGTGCTAGAATTTCCCATTTCTGTCACTCTCCTTGTTTCTGCCTTCTTCCTTTGCTTTCTGTCATTTCTTCCTATCATTTTCTGCCTAGCTGGTCCATTCACCCGTATGTGTTCGATAAAGTCTTACGTACTTTTTCTCAGGATTGATAATTGGGTACAAGTGTCAAGTGCATTTTTGGCTTTAGGTATGTGAGATATGCGGAAGCAATTTTAGGGAATTAGACCCGTTTTTATATGTTTTGTTGTCCCAAGGTATGCTTAAATTTGTATTCATGTATGTTTTTTTAAATCCCGTGTGCGATGAATTGGACGGAGTGGTCAACGCTGGAGGCATATGCTTAGATTATGTGCACAAAATGCATTGATATGTGTACTTAATTTTCTTTTTTTTTCCCTGTTGAAATTTTGTATGTTTTTGCAGCGGTTATAGCCCTGATATGGCTCTACGCAGTCGGCTGGGCTTTAAACAACAATAACAATAACCCATTAGGCAGGATCGAACCCCAGACACCCGAATTGTAAGTCTGCTGTATCATCCATTGACTATCGCCGCGGGTGGATTGGTGTAATAAATACATCCAGGATTTAGTTCAAGACTCCTGGTGGTCGTGCTGTTCTTACCTGGAGCTTGGAGACGGGCAACTGCATTATAACCGGTTTACTTTGTATGGCGGCCCTTTCACGAACATATGCTTCTATTCCGTATCAATCGGACAACTATCAGCCGCTTAGTTAAACAAAACTCTGCTGTCGCTTGATTCTGTGTGTTTGTAGCTATGGTTACCGTAATATGCATATACATAAAAGAGGAATTTTTGAAATGTTAATTAGCAAGTACATTACCATATCCAGCTCACACTTTTTAATTTTTGCATGCTTGCTTTTCTTTCTTCTTTACTTTTGTTTGTTCGTAATTCTGTTATGATTTTTTTTTCTGTTTTAATTAATGCCTTTCGCTTTCATGTTTGTATGCTTATGTAAGCGTGGAATAGCAAGGGCTAGCTGTTAAACGGATCCAATGGGACCTCACGCTGTTTCTTCAGTAATAAAATGTTTTCAAGTTTCGTTGATATTACAGCATCTAATTGTTAACGATACAACTGTTTTGTCTGTGTTCTCTCACAGAATGATTTTTTTTTCTTCAACAAATTGACAAATTTCCATTTTGACAGTTGACGACAAGTCTGTGACATGAGAAGTGTCGTACCATGTTTTACAACATTATGACAGGAGGCGCAGAGTATAGCCCTGTCATACAGTCTCGGTCAAAATGGATTTCCACAGCATTTTAGTTATCTCATCCATTTCATCAGTCACCACAACAGTTTATCGTTTCTTTCAAAACACAAGCACCTACATCATCACTATCAAACTACTACTACTACTACACACCACCACTGCTACTACTACCACCACCACACACTACTACTACTACTACTTCTACTACTACTACTACCACCACCACGCCACCACCACCATCACCACTACTACTACTGACATTTATAAGGCGTCAAATTTTGATACAAGATTCAAACCAACCAGATGCCTATCAATTAACAGCAAGAAGAGAGTTCTTGAATGTTATATAGAACCAATACTGTTATACGGTTGTGAGGCATGGACAGTCAAAAAGCAAAGCCAGAACAAGATTGAGGCAGCCGAGATGTAGTTTTTAAGAAGAATGTTGAGAGTTCCATGGACAGCAAAGAAAACAAACTAAGACAGTCTTGATGGAGGCAGACACAAGAAAATCATTCATAAGGAAAATTAGGAAAAGACAGGCAACATTTATAGGCCATTTTATGAGGAAAGGGGAATTGGAGCACCTGGTCACAACAGGAAAGCTGGAGGGAAAGAGAACACCAAGTAGACTCAGGGAGAAGATATTGGACGGACTTGCAGAGTGGCTGAAGACAAAGAGGGTGGAGGAGGTACTTGAGGCAACAAGGGATAGGAACAGATGGAAGGCCATGATCGCCAACGCCATGTGGCAAGGCACCTGATGATGATAATGATAATGATGATGATGATTTTAAATCAAAGCGCACTCTCATCATTCACCAAAGCAATCACCCAACAACAACCGGATTTCCAGGTACGAAGCACATGCAGACTGGGAGGGGTGGGTTGAGAGGGATATGAAGGGAAAATCTGTCTAATCTGTAATTCAAACCAGTTTTTCGTGTCCTGGACGGGTGTTTAACCACTAGGCCACACGCTGTACTACCGGAGCTAGGTACTCCGCTGAGGTAAACCAGATCGTTCAGTCTCTTGTGGGAGCCTTACAGATGCATCCTATTCAGACAGTGTTAACAGACCGATTGAACCTGGCTTTCATGGGGCGTAGGAGGGATGCCAAACATTCGCTTATGTTTGTTTCGCCTAAAGTACTTTGATCTATGCAACTTCTCGCTTCGAACGTTGTCATTGTTCAGGGCCGTTTCGCCTAATGAACACGGTTTTTCTCCTGAATGCTCGATTCTATGGTATTTAGCTTACATGTAGTCACATGTTAAATTCAAACACTGAGCACCGAGGACAGTTGTCCGCCAACAAATTCTGCGACTTCAGAAACTCTACGGAGAATTCGGCAACGGATAGAAAATATTGATCTAATTTACTCGTGTGCATACGCCAGTCATTTCTGAAATCCCCCTCCCCCCAAAACAACAACAACAACAACAACAACTAACCAGTGTAATGAAGTCTTGAACAAGTCTAGGCAAAACGACATTAGGCGAAACGATTCCCCCATGGGGTTGCCAGAGGCTCTTTCAGTATGAATGGTCATCCCCATCTTCTGGAAATTCTGTGCCGAAAATTTCCTCTTTTTTGTCACTCTCTTTGTTTCTCCTTGTTCCTTTACTTTCTGTCATTTCTTACCTGTCATTGTTTGCCTTGCTGGTCCATTCACCTGTATGTGTTCGATGAAGTCGTACACACTTTTTCCTAGGATTGATAATTGGGTACATGTATTAAATGCAGTTTTCGCTCTAGGGAAAAGAGATATGCGGAAGCAATTTTAGGTAATTTAGGCCCGTTTTTATGTTTTGGTGTCCTTAGGTCTGTTTAAATTTGTGTTCAAGTATGTTTTTTTTTAAAATCTCCTGTGTGATAAATTGGACGGAGTGGTCAACGCCAGGGGCATGTCCTTAGATTATGTGCACAAATGCATTAATCTGTGTACTTAATTTTCTTTCTTTTTTTTTCCTGTTGAAATATTGTGTATGTTTTGAAACGGTCGTAGCCCTGATATAGCTCTACGCAGTCGGCTGGGCTTTAAACAAAACTAACAATAACACTTACATGCGAAACGATGATCTCAGGTGAAACGGAGTAGGCGAAAAGAAATGTGGTGAATCGTGGTGGGTCACGTTGGAGAAGTGAAGTGAATGGAGTGTGTGGCCTAGTACCTAGGTTGTGAGAAACCCCAAGTTTAAATCACGGATCGGACTGGAATTTCCCCCTCCCCCCCCCCCCCCCCCCCACACACTCTCTCTCCACTAGATTTTAAGCAGTGGTCTAGGTACCTGTCTTTCGAATGAGACGATAAACCGAATATAGTGTGCAGCACGCATTCAGCCACAGCAATAAAGGACTTGTCCCCGACAAAACTCTGTTGAAAAATTCACTTCTACAGATAAAGAGAAATGGGTGGCGCAGCGCTGTGGCGACGCGCTCTCCTCATTTTGAGTTTCACATGGTCAGTCCATTGTGAAAGAAAAAAAAATGAACACGAAAAGAAAAAAAAATGTGTAGAATTTGCGGAAGGAATGAACCGAGATAGTTTGGAAGCAGCAAACAGAAAACAATGCCAGTGACTCAGATTGATCTGACAAATGGAGCAGCAGTGCAACAAATACAAACAAACAAGCCCGTACCAAAGTGAATTAAAAAAAAAAATCAATCGTGTCGCTACTATTCAGCCATATTATTTTATCGTGCAAACTCTTGCACGTTACCACAATGCCATGCACGAGTTAACCCTTTTATTCTCATACAGGATAATCCCGGCGTTCACGCGCTGTTGATGGATGACTGCAGATAAATGTCAGACCAGTGCAGGGCGCTGCTAGGAGAACGTAAGCTGCATGCGATTTCCCGGTCGATTTCATTTAAAGGGAGTTGCGGTCATACTGTTACTTTATTTACTTTTGTGTAAACTCGTGCATGTTTTGAATTACGTAAGTTTAAAGGGAGTAATTTTGTGGTCAGATCTTTGTATGTTTTATTTCTCTCTGTCTCTGTCTGTCTGTCTGTCTGTCTTCTCTCTCTCTCTCTTCTTTTGTTGTGTGTGTGTGTGTGTGTGGTGTGTGTGTGTGTGTGTGTGTGTGTGTGTGTGTGTGTTTATTGTGTGGCTGGTTGGTTTCCGTCCGTTCGTTTTTTGTTTGTTTTTGTTTTTGTTTTTCTTTATTTATTTAAGACATTATTCAAGTCCAGTTATGAAACCAAAGATGCTTTTCGATTCGAATTACAGAACCATACGCACGCGTAGAACGAGTAAGTGGCTCTGAGTGTGTGTGTGTGTGTGTGTGTGTGTGTGTGTGTGTGTGTGTGTGTGCTGTCTGTTGTGTCTGTGTGTCTGTCTGTGTGTCTGTCTGTGTGTGTGTGTGTCTGTCTGTGTGTGTGTGTGTGTCTCTCCCTCTCTCTGCTCTGTGTGTGTGCTGTGTCTAGTGTCATGTGTGTGTCTGTGTGTGTGCGCGCGCATATGCTTGAGTGCGTACGTGTGTTTGTGCGTGTGTGGATAAGCGAGTATATATGTGTGTGTTCTGCCTTTGTGTGTGTGTGTGTGTGTGCCGGCGCGTGTGCGCCGGCGCGTCACTTTGCCCGCCTGTATCAGGGTGTATGCATAAGTGATGGTCAGCTGTTATCTTTATATGAGTCCTCTCCCCTTTCAAAACTTTGCCAGCGTGTGTGTGGGGATTTGTTAGACAAGGAAACCTGCCGGCTGATTTTGATGGAGCACATATGGAACCATCTAACTGCAACAAATCACACTTGAACAGATTCCAACGCCCTTTACTTTTCAAATTTCCTCACCACCCTCTTTGTTTCAAATGGGCCGGGGAGATATGTGACTGTGTTTCTGTGTCTGTCTGCCTGCTTGTGATAACTATTGTGTTAGCAAGATTTTCTGTACTATTTCTGAATGGATCTTTTACCAGTTTGGGTCAAAGATGTGGATTGCTGTGGAGTTACGAATGCTTAAGTATGGAAGTCATGGCTCCAAGTCAAGGTCAGAGAAAGAGAGAGAGAGATGCGCACATATTTAGCACGTTTTGAGGAAGGTGTGTAAAGAGCACCTTTGGACCATTTGACAACATGTAAAATCTGTTTTCACTGTTATGACAATATACCTTTGTCCTCGATGCACGTCAGGTATTATTTCATGAGGTGTTTCTTCAAAGTCAAGGTGAACCTGAAATAGCCTACAAACGTCTTGAGTTGTCTGTTATGATTCGTGTGTTTTTTTTTTTTTTTGTTGGTTTGTGTGTGTGTGTGTGTGTGGTGTGTGTGTGTGTATGTGCAGGGGTATGTGGAGTGTTTTCAACGGAGGGGATTACGCGCTTGACAAACGGATCACCGCGCTTCACTCATATACTCCGCCAGCAATCATCTGATAGATTTCCTGCACAAAACCCTATGCTCTGGCAAGGTTTTTGAAACGGGGAAAGGGGAGAAGGGACCTATCAAACACTAAGCTGACACCACCAAAATGATAAAACATTCAGATGGGCAGCGAACAGGCCAGTTTTTAATGTTGCGGGCAAGGGTTGAACTCAAGATATCAGATCTTGAGTCCATGGTTCTATCAACTAGCCCGCAGGCGTAAGTTGCTGCACTGTCTGCTGACTTAGTCTTAGGTGGGTGAGTACACTTGGATGTTTTCAGCAAATGGCACAACTTTGAGACAGGTTGATAGGTTTAAATGTCTGGGAATGGTCATCTCACCAGACGGCAGATGCACATCAGAAATAACCAGCAGAACCAGGCAAGCCAAAACAGCATTCAAGAAGATGAAAAGCATTCTTAAACCAACAAATGCCTATCAGTTAACATCAGGAAGAGAGTTCTTGAATGTTATATAGAATCAATGATGTTGTACGGTTGTGAGGCGTGACAGTCAACAAGCAAAGCCAGAACAAGCTTGAGACAACCGAACTGTGGTTTCTGAGAAAAATGTTGAGAGTTCCATGGACAGCAAAAAAACAAACGAGACAGTCTTGATGGAGGCAGACACAAGTAGATCATTGATAAGGAAGATTAGGAAAAGACAAGCAGCATTTATAGGCCATTTTATGAGGAAAGGTGAATTAGAGCACTGGTCACAACAGGAAAGCTGGAGGGAAAGAGAACACCAGGTAGACCCAGGGAGAAAATATTGGACAGACTTGCAGGGTGGCTGAGGACAAGAGGTGGAAGATGTGCTTGCGGCGACAGGGATAGATGCATGTGGAGGGCCATGATCGCCAACGCCATGCATGATGATGATGTGCCAGGCACCAACATGACTTGCAGGAGATTTTAAGCACTGGCAGGTCTGCACGCTTGTTAATCTTGGAGAGAGGACCTGAAAATCTCCATCCTGAATCCACTAGACAGAGAGAGCTCAAGATGATTGAACCCGTGACCTTCTATCTGGAAGTCCGACGCTTACCCACTTAATTACCGCGCCCGAGACAGACATCCTCCTTTAGATTCATGTATAAACTCAATATCTTTTTTTTCTCCAGAGAGTAAGTCAATTAAAAAAAAAGGAGCAATAATAATAAATCAACGCCAGCAGGCAGACCTGAAAAAAAGCGAATCGACATGTCCACTGATTGCGCCGTTAGATGGATACGTTGATCGATAAATCCATAACCATAGCTGCAATACCCGTGTTGGCACAGTTCGTGGTTTCTTTTCCAGTGGGTGAACGTCTGGTTTCCAATCGGAAGGTGTGGGGTTCGATCCGCCTGTGAACCTCTCGTCAGCTTGGTAAACACCGAAATAATTTTCCGATCTTCCAGGTCAATGTTCATGCACACCTGCCTACGTCTAAGCGCTCTTCGTGTGTATACGTGTGTAAACTATCGAATATGTACGTTAAAGATCCTGCAAGTCGTGTCAAAGGCTGGCTTACGGAAATGTGAAAAGCACCTAGTGCGCACGTCTGCGGAATTCAAGAGTATGTAGACTGACGGCAAACATTGCCTACACAGTGTTGGGACAAGAAAGCAAAGCAAGCAAACAAGCGAGCAAGCAAGCAACAAGGCAAGCAAGCAAACAACACAAACAAACAAACAAACAAACAAAAAAGAAAAACTTATATGCACACGTAAAAGAAAAACACCGTTGTTTTCAGCGCATGCCACCAGTGTATTAGGGACGAATACGGTAGAAGATGGAACTTTTGTCAACAAAGAAACTAGGTTTCAGATGAGAGTATTGTCACCAAAGAAAGTAAGTTTCATAAACCGCTAACTGCTAATGAACTAGCTAGAAGAAAGAAAGAAAGAAAGAATATGAACAAGAGAGACGTGTTCAAGTAATGCCACCAAAGAAAGTAAGTTTCATAAACTGCTAACTATTTTTGAACTGAAGAAGAAAGAAAGAATAAGAACAAGAGAAACGTTCAAGAAAGAGGTGGTCAGGCCATTCTGGCAATTCCCTTTGTATACAGAAATAATTTAAGAAAATCTAGGTTTTGTACTGCTTGAGGTCACTGTGACCTTGAATGAGTATCAAATGAAATAAAACTATACGTGAAGCGAGGACAAATGGCAGACTGGCACAACAGTGAAAACAGAATGTAAATATTGTCAGCAGGTCCTGACAAATTGCTGTTTAAGCACCTGTCTCAAAAAGTACTCAGCTTGGGCGTCTCTTTGGTCCGTGTGAAGTTGACTTTAGCGTTATGACTTCCAAACTTCGTATACGTTAGATCCAGATTTTGTAAAGATTCAACGGGAAAGAGCTGAGAATATTGGCCAACTCGTTTTGGTAACAGATATGGAGACCGAAACACACAGACACGGACTTACACTGCACTTCGGTCGATATGAAAAAATATCTGCACTCTCTCTCTCTCTCTCTGTGTCTGTCTGTCTGTCTGTCTTCTTCCTATCTTTATTTCCTTTGTGCCTTTCCTTCTGTCTGTCTTTCTTTCTATTTTTTGCTGTTGAGAAGGATGATTAGAAAAAAAAAAGTGAAACAAAAGCTCATTTATTGCTACTTCTGTCTGTCTGTGTCTTGTCTCTGTCTGTCTGCCTGTCTGTCTGTCTGTATGTATGTATGCATGAATGTGTGCATATATGTATGTATGTATGTATTATGTATGCATGTGTGTAGTGTGTATGTGTGCATCTGTGTGTATGTATGTATGTATGAGTACGTATGTATGTATATAGGTACGTATGTATGTATGCGTTTTTTAAACTAATAATGTTTAAAAGAACGAATAAAATAGGAAAAAAACAAACAAATAAAAAAGGGTCATTCCTTCAATCAACAAAACACAGACAAGTGTTTTCCAAACAAGGAAACAAGGAAACAAACTAATAAGCAAAAGCGCGTGATTTACTGCGATCATAGAGTAAAATAGACGAGAAAGGACAGATTTTTACATTGATTGCTATAAAAAAATGTATGTAATGGAATCGTATTGCGGTCGAAGATCTCAGATTTATCTTTGACAAATTCTGTGACGGCACTTCTAAAATACTAATTACTATGTATGACAGTTGTGATACAAGTCAAAGTCATATTCCTTTATCAGTCGCTTGGGTGTAGTGGTTAGCGCAACTAATGACTAGAAGGTAGTAGTTTCAAATCCCAAAATCTTAATAGGATTTTTCGGCCCCAGTCGGTTTTTATCTAGAGTTGAACGTGAGATGGACTCTTCGGAAAGACTGAGACCATACAGTCGAGTTTCATACGCTTCACGGATGCATCATTGAGGATGTTGCACACATTTTCCGACCAGCACCACAAGTGCCTTTATCTGTCGGGCCTGGATATGTTACGAAAGTAAGCATAGAGTATAGTTCTGTCGCGCTGTTTCAGTCCAGAATGGTACTGCTTAGTACTGTGAGCATCCTCCCCATCGTCATCATCATCATTAAATTTATAAAGAATTGTCACAGCTTCTGTGGCTATTGAAGTGGCGTAGAAAACGGGACAGCGAAAAAAACAAGTTGTCTCCTTGTCTGGCAGTTTGGGTGGCTTCTGATTCAGAGAGAGTAAAATGAAAGATGGAGATGGAGGTAAACACACACACACACACACATACACACACACACACACACACACACACACACACACACACACACACACACACATACACACACACACACACACACACACACACACACACACCACAATTTCCAGACAAAAACACTTTTAAGCGTTGAATCCATATGCACTAACGTCACAGGTGCCCTGGGATGAGGAATACCAGATATCCAGAATGATCATGGCACAAGCGGATTTTTGTGTGTATTACCGTTCTGTTATCCGCCTTTAAAGCAGTCATTCTCTGTGTTTGGGGAGCTAAGAGAAAATTTGGAAGAAATACAGGTAGATATCCTGAAAGGCAGAACTAAGAAAGAGTCCTGTGAGGAAAACAGATCATGGCAGGGAAGAGGAACTCCTAACTACTTAAAAGCAAGTAAGATAACTCCTGTGATTCAAAAAGAGGAAAGGGGCGTAAATTCTGCATCCACACTACCCCACATGTGCACAGCGGGGGTCATATTGTGGTGAAATAAATCTTTCCATTAGTAGTGATACACCAGCAGGCTCCATAAAAGCCATATGAATTCTATAAACTTTGCTGAACTCGGACCATTCAGTTCGACGAAACACGAGAGCGTGTGTGTAAAATAACCAACCACATACAACAAGATCCTCTCAGAGATATATGCATATGAAACGGACAGTGTGCGTGCATTCATGCGCGTGAGTTGTGTGTGTGTGTTGTGTGTGTGTGTGTGTGTGTGGTAAATATATGCATGCATACACACATGTGTACACACACGCACATGTGTGTGTGTGTATATGTATGTATGGATGGATGGATAGATGGATGGATGGATGGATGGATGGGTGTAACTGTCAGTGAGCGCGCGCGCACGAGCTTGTGTGTGCGCGCACTCTGTCTCTCTCTCTCTCCCCTCTCTTTCTCTCTCACACATCCACAACCACACACACACACACGCACGCAGAGAGAGAGGGAGAGAGAGAGAGATCGTTTGTTTGGTAATACAAAGCCGCACTCAGCCGATCTCCGCGAACACTGTGCGTTGTGCCTCAGTGAACAAACTGAAACTATACACGCAAAGTAACACACACACACCCCTCCACACGTATGCACACAACACAAACACACACACACAACACACACTCACATACACACTGCGCGCACACACACACACACGCACGCACACAACACACCACACACACACACACACAACACACACGTGCGCGCGCGAGCACACACACACACACAGGCACTCACACTCATACACACACACACACACACACACACCCACACACACACCTCTACACACCACCACACACCACGCGCGCGCCGCCACACACGCACGACACACACACGACAGACACCACACACAACACACACTCACACACACACACACCACACACACACACACACACACTCTCTCTCTCTCTCTCTCTCTCTTCTAATAGGTTCTCACCATTTGCTTGGAAAAAACAGTACGGTGTTAATCTAATACGATTTACAGTGTCAGCTCGAATCAAGCAACAGGGGTGAACACAAGCACTGCAGTACCGCACATTCATGATTCCATAATTCCACGACAGAAAGGTATGATACATGTATACTATCTTTCTCCCCCCCCCCACCTCCACCATCATTCCCTGCCCGTCCCGTCCGTTCCGCCCCCAACTTGCCTCCGCCCAGGTTGTTTCCAAGAAGTTTGTTTCCTGTTCCGTTTTGTGAAGTTTCTGACAGAAATTTCATTCTTTCTAGTAAAAGATCTTCACTTTTTTTTTGCTTGTTTTTTTTTCTTCTCTTGTTTTTTCAATCCGTGGGTAGGCCCGTTTCTTCTTTTCTTTTATTTATGTATTTATTCTATTATTGTTATTATTATTATTATTATTGTTGTTGTTGTTTTATTATTATTATCATTATTGGAGTTATTATTATATCGATATATTATTATGTTATTGTCCTCAGATTATGTGCGCGAATGCATTGATATGTACACGTAATTCTTTTTTTCTGTCGAATTTTTGTATGTTTTGTTGTTATTATTATTATTATTATTATATTATTATTATTATTATTATTGTTCTTAGATTATGTGCGCGAATGCATTGATATGTGTACTTAATTTTCTTTTCTTTTTCTTTCCTGTCGAATTTTTATGCGTTTTGAAGCGGTTGTACCCGGTATGGCTCTACACAGACGGCTGGGCTTTAAACAACAACAACAATAACAATTTTGCAACGCAGGCTGGTCGACTTTTTTTTTTTTTTTTTTTTGACAGAGCCGTGGGCTATGAATCTGATATCTAGAGTTCAACTGGACTGTTCGCTGCCGATCTTTGAATTTCCATTTCTGGTGGTGTCAGCTTATGTTTCATAGGTCCCTTCTTCCCTCCTCCTCCATTCCCCATCAGCTGTCTCCATCCCCTTCTGTCTACAGACCTGTAGATTTTATGTTTCGGCATCTTCGTCCACTTGGCTATGTTCTCTATATAGGAAGTCGGCAGTCTTCCTTGTCGTTATTTGCCCTCCATTTTTCCCTGGGCCACAGTTTTCATTACATGGCAGCTCTGATGTCTCATAGCATGTTCAAAGTATTTCATGTTCATTTTCATAACCAGGCCGAAATGTTCAGGTTGTTTATTCAGTTCTTCCTGAATGCCTTTGACAGAGCCGTGGACTATAAATCTGATATCTAGAGTTCAACTCCAGCCCGCAAAAGTGATGAGAAAACTGGACTGTTCGCTGTCGATCTTTATGTTTCCATCATTTCTGGTGGTGTCAGCTTATGTTTCATATGTCCCTTCTTCCCTCCACCTCCATTCCCCATTTCAAGACCTTGCCAGCGCAAAGGGTTTTGCGCAGGTTGATAGAGTCTGCCAGATGATTTGTGACATATTTGGGGAGCACTTATGGAATTGTCCGCGTAGGGTTCGTTCCTCATGATCAAACTCCAAATGCGAACTTGTTTTTTTTTGTCAAGGCCGACAGTCCTCCCTGTCCCCTCGTGGAGCTGAGGGCAAGTACCTGCATATACTCTACTCGAAAATGAGACCCTCACAGTCGTTTTCTGTCTATAGACATTTATGTGTTAAAGGAAATTCTCAACGAAAAGTAAATTGCTGTTGCCGGGTTAATGTACAATTCAAAAGAAACATATCGAAGAGAAATAAGATAAAGGTAAATGAAGCATACGGCGGGGTACCGCAGATGCAGAAATTAAGGCCTGCACCTGTTTGGGAGCTACAGGAGCTTGTCTACTTTTGTAGATCCTATTTCCTGTCATGCTGTGGTCTTTTTCTCACAGTCTTTCTTCTTTCTGCATTCGGGATCATTCACCTGCATTTCTTCCAAATTTTGCGTAGTCCCCCCCCCCAAAAAAAAATAGACGGCGCATTACATTTCCTCTTGTTATTGTTGTTTAAAGCCCGGCCGACTGCGTAGAGTCATATCAGGGCTATAACCGCTTCAAAACGTACAAAACTTCAACAGGGGGGGGGGGGGGGGGGGGGGGGGAAGAAAATTAAGTACACATTTCAATGCGTTCGCGCACATAATCTAGGGACATGCCCCCGCGTTGACCACTCCGTCCAATTTATCGCACAGGACATTTAAAAAACACATCTGAATACAAATTTAAGCATACCTAAAGGACACCAAAACATATATAAAACGGGCCTAAATTACCTAAAAGAGCTTCTGCATATCTCACCTCCCTACAGCCAAAAATGCACTTAATACATGTACCCAATTATCAATCCTAAGAAAACATACGTAAGACTTTATCGAACACATACAGGTGGACCATTAAGGCAGAAAATAATAGGAAGAAATGTCAGAAAGCAAAGGGAACAAGACAGAAACAAAGAGAGTGACAGAAAAGAGGAAATTTCTAGCACAGAATTTCCAGAAGGTGGGGATACTATTTATACTGAAAGAGCCCCACGAGAGGACGGAGCATTACTGCCTTTGAGGTGGGATAAAGAACAGTCACTCACACACACACACACACACACACACACACACACACACACACACACACACACACACACACACACACACACACACACTCACACACACACACACACACACACACACACACACACACACACACACTCACTCACTCACTCACACACATACACGCGCGCGCGCACACACACACACACACACACACACACACACACACACACACACACACACACAACACACACACACACACACCCGCTCCTTCTGCTAGGAATGCATGAATTCATACGCTTGGATGGGGAATACTCGCAAGAGCTCTAGCCTGCGGAAGAAGAAGAACGAAACACGACGGGAACAGTGGTTCAACGTGATAGAGGTCAGAATTGCATTTGGAAGGTCTGGGCTTCGATCTTTCCCCGGGTACCTCCCGCTTTGACAGTTAAGGGTGGAGATTTTTTCGTTATCTCATAGATCAACATGTATGCAAACCTGTTTGTGCCTAACGACCTCCACTACCCCTATCCCCTGCTCGTATGTAGGCACGCCGAACATGAAAATATGCACGTTAAAGATACTGTGAATTACATGAGCGTCTGATGTCCTATGATAACGTGAAAACATCCAGTGTGCGCCGCCTGCACAGTGTGCGCAAAAACACGTAAATAGATAAATAAATGAATAAATAAAATAAATAAATACAGAAATAAATGAGAGATAAATAAAAGACTAATTAAATAGATAAACAAACAAAAAATAAATAAAATAAACAAATAAATCAGTTTTTTTTGTTTAAAGCCCATCGCTGCTAGAGCCATATCAGGGCTATAACCGTTTCAAAACATACACCATACTTCCACAGGGAAAAAAATGAAAAGAAAATTAAATACCGATATCAATGCATTCACGCACTAACCTAAGGAGATGCCCCTGGCCAACACCACTCCGTCCAGTTTATCGCACATGAGATTTAGGAAACAAACCTGAATACAAATTTAAACATAACTAAGGACACTAAAACTTACATAAAAATGGGCCAACATTACCTAAAATTGCTTCTGAATATCTCATTCTCCTAGAGCCAAAAATGCACTTAATGCATGTACCCAATTATCAATCCTAAGAGAAAGTATTTAAGACTTTATCGAACACACACAAGTGAATGGACCATCAAGGCAGAAAATGACAGGAAGAAATAATGGAAAGCAAAGGAAGAAGGCAGAAACAGAGTGACAAGTAAAAAAATTTCTAGCACAGAATTTCCAGAAGGTGGGATACTATTTATACTGAAAAAGCCCCCGGCATCCCCATGGGAGGGGGGTGGGATAAGTAAATAAATAGATAAACAGATAAATAAATAAACAAACAAAAATAATAAAATAAAATAAAATGAAATGAATAAAATAAAATAAATAATAACAAGAAGAAATGTAACGAAACAGAGGAACACACTTTTATGGATAGGACTTTGTGGGCTGTAGTTCTCACATGCACTCGAATATACGATTATACTTTTACGTGTATGTTGAATCCCTCTTGAACAAATTCAAAGTAGGATTATCATCATACCCTGCTGAAGGAGGCTTACTTAACAGGTATACTCATATTGGTTTGGGAGGTCGGGAGCATCTCCAGGCTATACTCAAACAGGTACGAACCCATACTTTCCATTCATTTGGAGGAAAAGTGTCTTAACCATTCGACTCCCCCCCCCCCCCCCCCCTCAGCGGACTTGAATAAAGGTGATGGTGACAAGACAAGTAGTTTATGTATACAGTTTTGTTTGTGTGTGTTTTTTAATATGTGGATACACTTGATTGGGTATGGCTGTGGTGGATGTTTCTTTGATAGTCTTGCTTTTCTTTTGTTTTGTTTGTTGGTTTGTGACTGATTTCTTTTGAAAAAAAATGGGGTGGGGTGGGTTATAAAATTTGCTACAATCTCTTACACACACACACACACACACACACACACACACACACAACACACACACACACGCACACGCACGTGCGCACGCATCCACGCGCGAGCACAAACACACACAACACACACACACACACACACTGTACACCACCTCCCTTCGTCTAATAATATCCCTTTGAGTGAAAAGACGATAAATGAAAGAACATACACCGTGCACGTTCTCTCTCCCTCCCTCCCTCCCTCTCTCTCTCCCTCTCTCTCTCTCTGTCTCTTTCGCTCGTCCCTGCATCCCTCCGTCTCTGACTTTTGCATACAAATATTTCTCTCTCTCTCCTTTTCTCTCTCTCTCTCTCTCTTCACACACACACACACACACACACACACACACACACACACACACACAGACTACACACACACACACACACACACAACACACACAGAGACCACACACACACACACTCTCTCTCACTCACTCACTCTCTCTCGATTTCTGTCTGTCTTTCTCACTTACTCATACACGCATCATCGTCATCATCATCATCATTCCCTCATCATCATCATCATCATCATCATCACCATCATACCATTGCATTGCCAGGTTAATATATTAGTTTACTGACCACACGCGTGCGCACGCACTACGTACGCACAGACACACACACACACGCGCGCGCGCGCACACACACACACACACACACACTCCTCCTCCTCCTCTCCTCCTCCTCCTCCACATCATACGAGTAATCCATTACATCGCCAGGTTAATATATTACTTGTACTGACCACACAGACACTAGAACACACACACACACACACACACACACACACACACACACACACACACACACACACACACAGAGAGCACCATCACCACTACCACCACCACCACCATTTTAATTATCATCATCATCATCATCGTCGTCATCATACGAGAAAACTATTACATTGTCAAGTTAATATATAAGTTGTGCTGACCACACACACACACACACCACACACACACACACACACACACACACACACACACACACACACACACACACACACACACACACACACACACACTCACACACACACACACACACACACACACACACACACACACACACACACACACACACACACACACACACACACACACCAAAAATCGTGCATTAACAAACAAACAACAAACAAACAAACAAACAAAGAACCCTGCTGAAATTGCTCACGAAGAAAATCAAAAGCAACAATGCCTACCTACCAGACCACAAGACTGAAGCCGAACATAAGAAGACCCAACCGTCTCGGCATGCCCACCCCATGCGGAGACCCAGAGACACAACGCAGTTCACAGGAACACTAAGACCCCTACTAAACATGCACAGGGAATAAGAGAAGTAGCAACAGAGAACAATCACTCCACGGTTGCGTGTCAACTTCACGGCTTCAGCACACACACACACACACACACACACACACACACACACACACACACACACACCACACACACACACACACACACACACACACACACACACACACACACACACACAACACACACACACACACACAACACACACACACACACACACACACACACACACACACACACACACACACACACACACACAGAGCTTAGTAAGAACCTTCAACCGGGATTTCAATCCCTTACCGGCTCCTGTGTCAAGTATGGTGAGCTTTACGCGTCGAATGTTGACAATTATTGTTTTTATCTTTTTGTTTTCTTTTCTTTTCTTGAAACAACGACAACGATACCACTGTATTTTTCACCGATAAAAGTTGCTGGCTAAAAGCCACTTGCTGTTGCTAATCTACGATCTGCCTCCGCTACAAATAGAGAGGGAGCGATACATCGGGAAATGAATAAGACATTATAATAATGTTAATAGTAAAAGTAATAAGATGATGTTCATCATCATCATCATCATCATCATCATCATCATCATCATCATCATTTCACATAGCGCAAAGTGTCCATGTCAAAGCACGCACGTTGTACAGTACAGGAATTGAACAGTATCAAAACTGTAAAGTAAAAACAGACACTGACAATATGTGACATGAACATAAATAATAGGAACCATAGTAACGTAAGTAGTAAGAATCATAGTAACGCAAGTATTAAGAACTATAGTAATACTTATTAGGAACCATGGTGACTTAAGTATTAGGAACCATAGTGACTTAGGTGTTAGGAACCATGGTGACTTAAGTATTAGGAACCATAGTGACTCAGGTGTTAGGAACCATGGTGACTGCCAACCCCGGCCTGCCAACGTTAAAAACTGGCCTGATCGCTGCCACGATAATATTCCAGTCGAGTTGTAACCAAGATTATTCCAGTGGTAGGCTTGTAAAATACCAGTACAAAACAGACTAAATAAAACACAGTCTAGATAGGGCCTAGCGCCTCAGGACCTGGCCAGCTCATGGATTTATATGCAGGCGTAAGGCCTGTGCCACGATCACCATTCACATGGCACCAGTGACGTTAGTGCATAATGGAATTCGTTCCGAGCGGGAGACGTCGTCTTGAGAAACTGAAACTGTCTGGCTTAGTGTTTTTTCAGTAGGCCCTCTTTCTCCTCCCCCCCCCCCCCCCACTCCCAGCCCCCTCATTTTCAACATCTTGCTGGAGCACATAGCCGTTTCAGCAGGCTGGAGGAGTGTACTACATAATTACTGGAAGATTTGACAGGTGCATTTGGGACTTACCTGGGTATGATGGATCCTACTCAGTTGAAACAAACTCCAAACGATAAACGAGGAAAGTCTGAAAATGGCCGAAGCAGTCAAAAGGATTGGGCTACCGTCCTCTCCAGTTAAAACATCTTTCTCTCACATGCGGGTTTGCACAAGCTTAAGTACTTCGCCAGGCTGGTAGGTCTGGGTTGGAGCGCATACAGCACTGCCCGAGCACAATGAATCTGTGTGTTTATGCTACTGACTTGTTACTGTAGGTTTTGCGACATCCTGATCAAGATCAAGAAATTTCATCCAAAAGTCAATTTGGAGTTAAGAGTTTGTTCAAGAGAGGTTCATTGCATTCGGACAGGCCCATATGCGCTCCACCCAAATCTGCCAGCAATTATCTGGCACTGAGGCTCCCTGACTTGGAGATAGCGAAAACTGTGTGCTCAGGCAGTTAAGGTCTTGCATGAAAATATGGGCAGCCTCCCCCCCAATTCTTTCTCCCTTTCTTTCTTTCTTTTTTTAATGTTGCGGGTTGGTATTGAAGTCGAGACATCAGATTTCGAATCTATGGCTCGATCAAAAGAATCAATCAACCCACATATCGTGAAAGGAAAGGACATCCTTATAAAATTGGATGAACAAGTGCGCAGTCCCCGTAGCGCAGTGGATAGCGCGCTGGACTTCTAATCCAGAGGTCGCGGGTTCGAATCCCGCCGGGGATGCAATTTTTTTTTTTATTATTTATTCTTTTTTAATTTTTTTTTTATTGTCGTACAGTTTGTCTTTGGTGATGTTGGTGGTGGTGCTTTTCTTTTCAATTTTGAATTTTTGTTTTCAAACATTAAGACAGCCGACACATATTACTTTTATGACATTCGCGATGTCATTTATATTCTTACTAACCATGTACACTGAAACTTTTTTCTATTGCAAAGCGAAGCGGAACAAAGACAACAACAACAACAACAACAATAACAGCAGCAACAACAACAACAACAACAGCAGCTTAACAAATGGCAAAAATAATTCGATATTACATGCATAGACGAATGCTGATATGGCATGAATTTTTTAATTTTTTTTTATTCTTGATGGCTGACAACTGCAGTGTAAATCGGATGCTGATAAATCCTAGTTTGAATTTGTTCAAGGGCGATTCAGCATACCCAGAGACAGTTCTATAATGTAAGCCACCCACGCTGCCATCTGTTATCTGACACCTACATGTGTGTCACTGCGGCCTCCAGTCTGCCCAGCTGCCTATAGGTAGCTACCAGACTTTCTTCAAGGTTTGGGAAAGACATGATAAACATCGACTCCAGGTGGCAAAATCTTTAGGCGCTGGGAAGGTCTTGAAATGGAAGCAGGCAGTGGGGACGTAACCCTTTGACTCCCGCACCCTGTCCACTAACTGCAAAAACTTAACCCCTTTGACTCCCTCACCTATCCAACCAGCTTCCTGCAGGAAGCTGGTTGGATAGGGTGAGGGAGTCAGAGGGTTAAGTTTTTGTTTTGCTAGCATGGTTGACAATGCAGGATGCTGGTGGACAGGGTGCGGGAGTCAAAGGGTTAATTAGTGCTCATTAGGCCATTTGATTGTCGGGCAGCAACGAAGATCTTCCACTCCTGTCTGTTCTCTGCTATTCTGTTTATGGAACATCGAGTTTGTGTCTCCGGGGCTTGAGGTCTCTTAAATACCAGTAGAAAATATAGACTAGGTCAAACATAGTCTAGGTAGAGCCTCAGGACCTGGCCAGCTCATGGGATTATGTGCAGGTTTAAGGCTTGTCCCATGATCACCATACACATGGCACCTGTGACGTTAGTGCATATGGAATTTGTTCCGAGCGCAGAGACGTCATTTTGAGAAATTGAAACTGAAACTGAGGTCTGCCATTGTTCGTCGCCAGGTGTTTCGAGATTTTCATCTCTCATATCTTCCTTCTGGTGTTCAGTAAAGGGCAGGTTGCAGGTGCAGGTGCAGGTGTTCGTACTTGTGTAATGGAACCCCAAACAAACAGGCACAGACGAAGAGAAATGATAGACTAATCATAACATTTTATTTTTCAATAGTAGAAGTTCTTAGCTGAATGGCGTGTTTTTTTGGTTTTTTTTTTCAAACTTGCCCTTGCATATTGGGTGTTTTCATGCTTCCACGAGCTAGTCGCTTATATGATTTAGAGGATCTTTAACGTGCATATTTGATAACATGCATGCATATTTCACGAAGAAGAGGCTTTAAGTACAAGCAGGTTCGCAAACATGTTGACTTGGGAGGTCGGAGCATCTCCACCTTTTATCCAGAGAGAGAGAGAGAGAGAGAGAGATGGAAAAGATTTTATTTCCTAACGTAACGAAATAAAAAAAAAAACCACATAGGCCAACTTACATGTCCTCTGTCAGTAATCTGTTTATATTTACAACCCGAAAGAAAGAAATAAAGACACTGCAAAAGTAATTAGAAATTAAACAAGTAAAACCCCCACTCTGCCCCATCTCCCCCCCCCTCCCTCCCTAAAAAAAAAGACATTTGATCATGAATACAAGAGAAAGAGAGAGAGAGAGGGGGGGGGGGGGGGGAGAGGAAGAGGGGGACGAGAGATGCGTACACCATTTTTGTGCGTCTGATAAAACTTGTTTGACATCTAACCTACTTTGTAGGTTAAAGTGGCCAGTGGCCTTTAAAATGTGATATCCTTCCTCCCCCCTCCCACGTATTCTCTTCCCTCCTTCTCCTTTCCCCCCTCTCCGCCCGCAAAAGTGTACTGGCTGTTCCCGGATTTGTTGTTAAAACTTGAGTATTAAAACACGGCTTACTTTACGTCGATTATTACTATTTTAATAATTAATAATAATAATTAATAATAATAATAATTACAATATTTATATAGCGCAAAATCTTGAGAAAAATCAAAACTCCAATTACAGTTTGCAATGTTGTGTGATAAATTATGAATAGATTATGAATAGATCAATCGATATATCAATTAGTCAGTCTGTCAATCTATCAGTCAGCAAGTTGGTCAATCATATTGATCAATTAGTTGATTGATTGATTGATTATTTTTGAAACATTTTTTAATGATTAATTTTAAGCATTTCGTCTCTTGTCAGCAACAGCTCACCATAGATAACCGGAATGCTACCCGGCCATTCAGATGGAACAGAACTAGTCTTTAGTCTCTGAAAACGACTACCCGACCACACCACAAACTGCAGAGTGTTCCACTGAGTGGGCGGATTAATTATTAAAGGATCAACAGATTAAGGGGTTGGCGATAATCCGGCCTTGTTCCGAGGAACATGCCTAATAGGTTCAACAATGGTGTGTCTGTGTATGTGTATATATATACATATATGTATGTATGCATAAATACATATTTTATCCCTCGTTTTTCGTCAACCCATTTCATTGAGTTTTAGGGTGTCAGTTCTCAGTTCTTGTTGAGATATTTGCTGTAGCGCTTGTTTATATATTTGTTCATTTATTCATTTCTTGTGATTTATTATTGTTGTTGCTCTCTCTCTCTCTCTCTCTCTCTCTCTCACTCACTCACTCACTCTCTCCCCTCTCTCTCTCTCTCACACACACGCACGCACGCATAGACACATACACATACACAGAGGAATACTTATTCATTCATTCATTCATTCATTCAATTCATTCATGTAAAGAAACATCTCAATCTATCTATCTATATTATCTATCTATCTATCTGTCTGTCTGTCTTCTCTCTCTCTCTCTCTCTCTCTCTCATCTATCTGTTTATCTTTCCTTCGTGTGGATGCCGGGGCTCTTTTCAATATAAATAGTATCCCCACCATCTGGAAACTCTGTGTTAGATATTTCCTCTTTTCTGTCATTCTCTGTGTTTCTTCCTTTTTTCTTTGCTTTCTGTCATTTCTTCCTTTATTTTCTGCTTTGCTGGTCCATTCACCTGTGTGTATAAAGTCTTTCGTACTGTCTCTTTGGATTGATAATTGTGTACATGCATTGAGTGCATTTTTGGCTCTAGGGAAATGAGATAAACGGAAGGAATTTTGAGTAATTTAGGCCCGTTTTTATATATGGCTTAGTGTCCTTAGTTATGATTATATTTGTATTCAGGAATTTTTTTTAAATTCCCTTTGTGATAAATTGGACGGAGTGGTCAACACTACGGGCATTTCCTTGGATTATTCCTGATATGGCTCTACGCAGTCGGCTGGGCTTTAAACAAAATAACAACTGTCTGTTTACCTAAAATCTGTATGTCTATCCATCTATCCATCTGTCTGTCTGTCTGTCTGTCTCTGTCCATCTCTCTATATATCTGTCTTTGTATCTAAATGTATCTGTCTGTCCGTCTGTCTGTCCGTCTGTTTATTCATTGTCAGTTTATCTGTTCATTAATGTTCAGATTTTTATTGAATCGATTATTTAGTGTTCACTCATATATCTATATCTTATTTATTCATTTAATGTCTTTTAGCTATTCCTTGCTACTCGAGAGAGAGAGGGAGACAGGTGGGAAGGGGGGGGGGGGGAGTGAAGTGTCGGCACCTTAATATGGCGACATATTTCACACGAAAACATTCCATCGTGAAAAAAAACCCGCAAAAATAAACCAGAATATAACAAGCAAGCAAATAAGCAAGCAATCAACAACAATAAAACCCCAACAAAACCACCACCACCACCACCACCACCACACACAACAACAACACAACAACAACAACAACATTGAGCCCGATGCGATCCAGTTCAAGGACCACAGAGTGTTTAGAATACTGTTATGTAGGTGTATGTCTTCTCACTCTTTTTGCACAACTAAATATTGAGCATCATGTCTAAGCGATTTTAGTAAGCCTACAATGATTCAAAGAGTAAAACGTTTTACAAGGGAGGCTATCTAAGTTAAGCCGGTTTGGGGTTGAATGTCGTTTCTTACTTGTCTCCCTTGGAGCGTTAGTTCTTCGATCATGATCTTGTAACTGCTCGCTTTCAAAATGGTCAGGTCAAATGTGGCGATAGATGTGACCGTTTGTTTTTGCTTTGCTTTGCTTCGGTTGTGTGTGTGGTGTGTGTGTGTGTGTGTGTGTGTGTGTGTGTGTGTGTGTGTGTGTGTGTGTGTGTGTGTGTGTGTGTGTCGCGCGCGCGCGCGCGCGCGTGTGTGTATGTGTGTGTGTGCTTTTGTGTGTGTGATGAGTGTGTGATGTGTTGTGTGTGTGTGTGTGTTTGCTTGTTTGTTTGTGTGTGTGATGTGTGTGTGTGTGTGTGATGTGTGAGTGTGTGTGTGAGGTGTGTTTTGTGTGTGTGTGTGTGTGTGTGTGTGTGTGTGTGTGTGTGTGTGTGTGTGTGTGTGTGTGTGTGTGGTGGTCTTTGATTTAATGTCTATTCACTAAAGTGAGGAGAAAAGAGGATTAACGATTGAAACAGCAAAACTGGCTAACCATATTGGCATAATATTGAACATGAGAAGTAACAGAACGTTAAAGATAATTCGCTATAGGACTTTTTGACAGGCTAACAAAAAATTCATATGTTAAGGATGATGAGGCAAATATGTCAGAAATTGTCTTCGTTAATAACGTAGGTATATGTCGTTTTACCCGAACACATGAAAGAATATGACTATGTGTTATCTTCTTTCCACACAGACACACTACATTCCTAGTGTATTTTGTTTTGAATGCATCAAGTTTCCACCTATACATAAGGGATTGTATACTTCTGCTGGCAGGAAACTGCTTCGGTGTTTTGCTAATTTCAAAGTTCATGTAACATTTTTCATACTTTTTCTGTTTATCTTGAAACTGCTTCCATACATAGGTGTCCACTAAGGTATAACACTCATGCAATGAGAGGGAAAGTTGTATATGATTTGAACCTGGGGAGCTCTTTGCCCCCCGTTTGGCAGCCCTATCAACCATATCATTGTAATAAAAAGAACTATGAGATGGTATCCAGCAGAAAGTAATGTCAGTGCCTCTTAAGGATAAACTATTAATCAAGTGAGTAATTTCCAATATCATTTCAGATCTTGTTTGTAATTTTGATAATTCAAGAGCTTGAAGTACAGATTTTGAATCAACGCAAAAAAGTATCTGGGGAATCGTCCTAAAAAGATTTATCATATAATTCAAAGCCATTAAGATTGCAAAGAGTTCTGCAGTAAAGACAGATTTATTAAGTCCTATATAGAAAGATTTCTCAATTTTGAGAGCAGGTATTAAAAACGCTGAGCCTGCTTGTCTTTCAATTATTGATCCATCAGTGTAAACTTTCAAATGATCGGAATAAAAGTCTTCTATATGACTTTTAACTTGACTTGACAGTAAGTTGATATTATCTTCTTTTTTTAAGTCAGTGTGGTATATGTCAAATCGTGCTCTTTGAAGTTCCCAACTGGGTACTGGTGAAAACGAAGGTCTTAAAGTTACTGGATTTGTTTCTAGATCAATTCCAGAGCCTTTCATAACATCAGCTGTAAATGTTGCAAGTGTGACCTGCGAGGATATTGATTTAGCTCTTTTCGGAAAGTCGGTGTCTGATCTTACTTTTGTCTCTGTTTCGATGCTGTTTTCTATGGTGGTATTTCTTAACAGAAATTTAGAAGAAGCGACTTTCCTTAGTTCATCAAGCGGCAACAATTTGACTGCATTGTATGTGCGAAGGCAAGAGGCATGCATTGGAAGACCCAATGCAAGTTTGAAACCTTTACAATCTATGCTCTGCAGTTTTGTTAGTAAGTGTTTTGGTGCACTGAAGAAGATTTCTTGGGCATAGGTTAATTTAGATCTAATAAGCGATTTACAGAGATGAACAAGTGTTGATGTATCTTGTCCCCATATCTGTTTGCGAACTATTTTCAAGAAATTTAAACTTTTTCGAGCTTTGGTTAATAAGTATTCAATATGCTGATTCCAAGATAATTTCGCTGTAAGGAAAACTCCTAAGAATTTAATCGACTCGTTATACTGAAGAAGAGTATCTCCCAGTTTGAATGTGGGAACGTTTGCTGGGTTAGCTCCACTGTTAAACAAAACTATCTTTGTTTTTTCCACGGATAGATGCAGTCCATTTTCTACCATATATCGTGCTATTTTATCAAGCTCTAATTGATAACATTTACGTGTATAATTAAGACAACGCAAAGGAGTTTTTCTTTTCATATTTACCTGCATCCACATGCATAAATCGTCAGCATATTGAGCTAAAATTACATGTTTAGAAATTTTACTAGGTAAGTGTGTGTGTGTGTGTGTGTGTGTGTGTGTGTGTGTGTGTGTGTGTGTGTGTGTGTGTGTGTGTGTGTGGCTTGGCACTCGGGTGATGTCAATAGCTTTCCTCCCACGTCCTTCTTGATCTTGTGATGATAAACTGTAACTGGAGTCTTGACCTGTACGCCGCCCAATTCATTTGGAGTGTAATGAGTTTAGCGCCGAAACACTCGCTTGAGTTTGAAGTTCTTCATACAAGCACACACGTATACTCTCACTTGCACACACATATACATGCACGCGCGCGCACACACACACACACACGCACACACACACACGCACGCACGGACGCAAGCACGCACACACACAAAATGACACAGACACACACACAATGCATACATACGGACACGCACACACATACACATAGACACACACACACACCTGACACACACATATACACATATGCACGCGCATAGAAGAGAGAGAGAGAGAGAGAGAGAGAGAGAGAGAGAGAGAGAGAGAGAGAGAGAGAGAGAGAGAGAAATACACAAGAAAACTGAGACAGACAAAAGAGATTTAATAGTACCATTCCATATTCTTCCACCTCCGTTCACAATCCACCATCATACATACAGAATATTCCCCATCCAGGACCGAACAGACGACAAAACATTATTCTTTCACAATATTTGCTATCATACATCATTCAGGAATAAATTACACTGTAAAACAGACCAGGCCTGGGGGAGGCGAAAAATACATACACATACATCTCCGACAGTTAGACAGATCAGTCCATCGCAGTTCATAGGGGAACATTTCATCGAAGTCAGAAGCATGAAAAAATTGCCACAACGACCAACAGTAAATGTGTTTCCAAGTTATGTTAAATTGAATGTAGTATTTTCAGAACAATCAAGGGACACAAACACACCAAAACCAGACAGCTCAGACATACAGTGTTGATAAATATATGTCCAGGCTAGCATATTACAATAATATTGTATCCAAAACTATCACATGGTTTTTTTTTAAATTAACCCCTTGACTTTCTCACCGTATCCACCAATTGCAAAAACTTAACCCTTCGACCGCCTCACCCTGTCCACCAGCTTCCTGCTAATGGATAGGGAGACGCATGATTGACCATGCATGCTGCTGGTAGACAGGGTGGAGGAGACAAAGGGCTAAACATTGAATGATGCTGGTAGACAGGGTGAAGGAGACAAAGGGCGAAACAGTGCATGACGCTGGTAGACAGGGTGAAGGGGTCAAAGGGCTAAACAGTGCATGATGCTGGTAGACAGGGTGAAGGTGTCAAAGGGCTAAACAGTGCATGATGCTGGTAGACAGGGTGAAGGTGTCAAGGGCTAAACAGTGCATGATGCTGGTAGACAGGGTGAAGGTGTCAAAGGGCTAAACAATGCATGACGCTGGTAGACAGGGTGAGGTGTCAAAGGGCTAAACAGTGCATGATGCTGGTAGACAGGGTGAAGTGTCAAAGGGCTAAACAATGCATGACGCTGGTAGACAGGGTGAAGGAGACAAAGGGCTAAACAATGCATGACGCTGGTAGACAGGGTGAAGGAGACAAAGGGCTAAACAGTGCATGATGCTGGTAGACAGGGTGAAGGTATCAAAGGGCTAAACAATGCATGACGCTGGTAGACAGGGTGAAGGTATCAAAGGGCTAAACAGTGCATGATGCTGGTAGACAGGGTGAAGGAGACAAAGGGCTAAACAGTGCATGATGCTGGTAGACAGGGTGAAGGAGACAAAGGGCTAAATAGTGCATGATGCTGGTAGACAGGGTGAAGGTGTCAAAGGGCTAAACAGTGCATGATGCTGGTAGACAGGGTGAAGGAGACAAAGGGCTAAACAGTGCATGATGCTGGTAGACAGGGTGAAGGTGTCAAAGGGCTAAACAGTGCATGATGCTGGTAGACAGGGTGAAGGAGACAAAGGGCTAAACAATGCATGACGCTGGTAGACAGGGTGAAGGTATCAAAGGGCTAAACAGTGCATGATGCTGGTAGACAGGGTGGAGGAGACAAAGGGCTAAACAGTGCATGATGCTGGTAGACAGGGTGAAGGAGACAAAGGGCTAAACAATGCATGACGCTGGTAGACAGGGTGAAGGAGACAAAGGGCTAAACAGTGCATGATGCTGGTAGACAGGGTGAAGGTGTCAAAGGGCTAAACAATGCATGACGCTGGTAGACAGGGTGAAGGTATCAAAGGGCTAAACAATGCATGACGCTGGTAGACAGGGTGAAGGTGTCAAAGGGCTAAACAATATAAAGAAGTATTGTTTTGGTAAAGTGTAATTTTCACACTCACTTTCTATATTGTAGAGAAACACAATTAATACACATTTGGCAAAACGAAGTATTCTATTTTTCATTGTACAGCAAAGAGACATAATTTTGGAAAAACGAAGTGCAATTTTCACTTTCTCTTTGTACATTGTGGAGAAATACAATTTTGGCCAAACAAGTTTTACTTTCTGAGTGTATTTTGTAGAGAGAAAAATGTAACAACAAAACAAAGTGTAATTTTCACTTTTTGATCGTACATTGTAGGGAAGTGATTTTGGAAAAAAAAAGTGCAGTTTTCACTTTCTCTTTGTACATTGTAAAGAAATATAATTTTGGCAAAACGGAGTGTAATTTTTACTTTCCCTTTCTACGCTATAGAGAACAACAACGTTTGACAAAACAAAGGGTAATTTTTGCTTTCTCATTGCCCTTTGTAGAGAAATACAGCTGGGGCAAGACAAAGCCTAATTTTCATTTTCTCATTGCACATGAAGAATTTTGGCAAAACAATTTATTTTCGCTTCCTTGTCGCACATTATAGAGAAATATGATTTTGACAAAACTAAATGTAATGTCAGTTCCGCAGTGTACAGATTAGTATATCTTGGCAAACCAGAATGTAATTTTCACTTTCTCATGATACACTATAGAGAAGTGTGATTTCAGCCAAACAAAGTGTAACTTTCGATTCGTCATCATACATTGTAAAGGGACAGAATTTTGGCAAAACAAAGGGGAATTTTTGCTTTCTCACCGTACATTGTGGGGAAATGTAATTTAGCCAGAATAAAATGTAACATTTACTTTCTCGTCGTATATTGTTAAAAAATATAATTTTGGCAAAACAAAGATTAATTTTCACTTTATTTTGGCAAGAATGTTGATTTGGCTTCCTGATTGTAGTATGAAATTAAGGCGAGACAGTGAAGCCTTCTCTGTCAGTATGATTTGTGACATTGGCGATATTCTGGTCAGCAGATCTAAACTTTGTTAAACAGGCCTTGAAACTCACGAACAAGAGTACACAATTCTAGCCTGTACATGTAGCTTACATTTTGTCCATAGAGTGTGAGGAGTATATGTTCAAAACGTTTGCTTGAGGGCTATTTCTTTTTTAAATTAAGGATCTTCTGCTGTCCAGCTCTTCCCATTGTTTCTTGGTCCAGCAAGTTTTGACTCAACCAACGTATTGCTCTTTTTGAAAGGTATGCCAACCAAACGCACTGACTGAGCCTTCGAAATGTTTAATTTCAGTGAGGGCATTAGGAGAGTATTATATAGTTATGGTTCAGGTGAGCGGACAGGTGTGTTGTGTGGTGTGTGTGTGTGTGTGTGTGTGTGTGTGTGTGTGTGTGTGTGTTTGTGTGTGAGTGGAGGGGGGTAGTAGTGGGGCTGGTGCATGTGGTGGTATCCACATACTGATAGAATAGAAGCGTGATTTCACAGGGATTCAAATGGACAAATAAATCAGCTGCTGTTCACAGGTCAAGATACTGCCCTTTCGTGCGCTCACGTGGCCTGTGACACGAGGTTTATACCACTTAACAGAGCAGTATTACATTCTGAAGTAAATAAATAAATAAATAAATAAAATAGATAAATAGCGGGTCTGAAACCCACTCAGACTAACACATGTATCTTGCAAGTAAACAAATCACTAGGCCTACAACAACATATTAGCGAAATGTGTGTGTAATTTTCGCCAATAAATGGCATCATCAGGATCATATCAATATTCTGAAAATAGAAACAAAACACCTTTTGTTAAGGAAACAGTAAACATGAAATGGGGACAAGCATAAGCGGTCAAGGAAAAGCCAGACTACAACTTAATGGTCAGTTCCCTACTCCTATACTCATCCTTTATATTTATCCCCGGATCGATATCTCTGATCCATGGTGCCTCCAGAGTCATGCGATAATCCTCGCCCCTTGTTTTTGAAGCCAAAATCTCAACATCTTCTGACCCCATTGTAACCTTACATTGTGCGAGATGCTTTTTTACAGGCCCTGTGTTGTTGATGTGCTCACGGACATGGGTTTGTAAATGTCGGACAGTATGTCCAACATAGCACGCCTTATAGCGTGGACATGTCAGTTTGTAAACCACCCCACTTCGGATCAACTTTGGCACTTGTGCCTTCAAGGACGGCAAAACAATCCTTAGTTTTCGCAAGGTCATAACGATTGTACAGGGGGTATTACATTTATGTAGAGCACGGGCAAATTTATCAGAAACGTTTCCCCTATATTGTACGAACACACAGACTTTGTCACTCTTTTTATCCCCCTCTTCGCCCTTTCCCTTTTCACTTTCACTTGACACCATTATCTTTGATAGTGCCGACTCTATTATCGGATCGTAAAATTCAGGCGGATATTGATTTTGTTCCAGTACCCTCTTCGCCCTCTCCAAGCTTTCTTGGAAGTGTTCCCAGGAGCTGCATGCTCGATGAATTCAATGGGACGAAACCGGAGACCACTGAACGCTTGTATCGCTTTGGAGCAAGCGCATGTAAGTTAATTATCAGGCCCGTATTTGTTGGTTTATTAAACCACGTAGAAGATAGCGGCTCTTGATTGATAATTTTCATGTCCAAAAATGGGATTGTACCATTAACTTCTCTTTCTATTGTGAACTTAAGGGACAGATGCAATTTATTTCGTCAAGTTTTTGAGGTACAATATTGGCGTCAATGTTGGTTAATATCTCGTCTATGTAGCGTTCGTAAATTTGTGCGTTGCCTTTTACAGTGTTGTCATACTGACTCATCCACCCATTCGCAAGATGGGTATATGTATATAATCGAGAGAGGCAGATAAGTATAAACTGGAGTTTCCCCCTGTACTTTCAGTTTCAGTTTCTAAGTATAAACTGGAGTTTCCCCCTGTACTTTCAGTTTCAGAATATGGTGTCTACTTGGAACAAAATGCCATAAGCACTACTCTACTGATGTGATGGAGGAGATCTAAAATGATCATTATGCCATTTTGCACATAAGACCTACACGCTGTTAAGATATTCAGGTTGTCCTAGCGTATGGGTTCAATCTTTTTATCATTCTGTCACTGGTGGAGTCTGCCAAAGAATGGATGGCAGGTTTGGGTGAAGCGCATATGGAATTATCTCGGTGTCATGAACCCGTCTTGAAAAAAAAAAAAAGCTCCAAACACCACAGTACAGTCAGAACAATTTCTGGGATTTCCGGTGATAAAATGTAAATTGAAACTATTTGATCAGATCCTTGTATTTCATTACATGGGATCAGGGCAAAAATAATAATATGAAAGATACTGTTTGAGTTCATTGAAGCTATCAGTAACTGACTGACTGCAGCAGACCGACTGTCGGGATGACTGACTGACCAACTGACTGACTGACTGATTGACTGACTGACTAACTGACTGGTTGCATGACATAGTTAAGAAGTGCGTATTGATTATCAGACAGAAGAGTGTTGTTTCCTTGTATGTAGAATCTGTTTCTAGAAAAGGTTACAGCAGTGAGACGGTTACTTCACATTATCACGTAAACAAAACATAAGAAAACAAAAACAAAACAAAAACAAAATAAAGACGGTCGACTGACAACACTGAGCAATTGACAGAGAAACTATTTGTCGAAAACGCTATTACGTGGGCGGATTTATTCCATCTTCCTTTATGCATGTCAGACATGGCCCCTCACAGCAGATTTGGAAAGACGAATCCACGCCATGGAAATCAGGCGTTATGGCAAGATGCTATAATTAATATCAGACACACTGATCATATCACCTATAAATAAGTACGCAAAGCTCTATGACGCACAGCCAGGTTCTGCAGACCATGACCTGACATACTGCAGTGTTACAGTTATAATAGATAAGACGTTATACAAATATGACAACACCGCAAACGAACAATAAGTTATTTGTTGCTGGGTTTTTTTCTTCTGAGGAGAGTGTGTGTGGTTCTTTTCTTAAGACAGGTTTGATACACTCATGCCTTTTTGCTTTACTTTATTGTTCGTGTCTTTATCAAAATATTCAAATGTCAGCTTTAAGAGTGCGTGTACATATAATTGTACGTCTTTGTGCAGTCTGTACACACACACACACGTGTGTGTGTGGTGTGTGTGTGTGTGTGTGTGTGTGTGTGTTGTGTGTGTGTGTGTGTGTGTGTGTGTGCGCGCGCGCACGTGCATGTGTGTATGTGTGTGTATGTTTTGATCATAAATGAACATACACACTTATCTGTATATTTGATTGTCATGTATGATATCCATTTAAGTGAGTGTTCTACAAAAATGCGTTTATATTGTATGAATTCTGCCTAAACTTGAATTAAAAAACAAAAACATTAAAAAAAAAAAGTGCGCTAAGCCATCAAGCAGTACACTGGACAATCTGACATCAGTTGAAAAAAAAAAAAACTACGTTCGTATGGCCTTGTAACAAGATCTTATTGACTTGCTGTATCAGTCCTCCAGGGAACTATTGAGGGAAGGTGACGGAGGGGAAGACAGGGAAAAAAATATAAATAGAAACGATGGACTGGAAACACTGCTTAATGGACAGAGAAACCATTTGTGCAGATCCAGGCTTTGGCCACACAACCAATATAGCTAGAGGAATTTGGTGAACAGTTCTTTAGAGTGGTATCCCGGTGACTCTCCAGGGGTTAAGGAAAAAAGGAGGTGGAGGAGGACAAGGAGGAGGAGGAAGAAGAAGAAGAAAAAGAGGAAGAAGAAGAAAAAAGAAGAAGAAGAAAAAGAAGAAGAAGAAGAAGCAGAAGAAGAAAAAGGAGCAGAAGAAGAAGAAGAAGAAGCAGAAGAAGAAGAAAAAGAAGCAGATGAAGAAGAAAAAGAAGAAGAAGAAAAGGAAGAATAAGGAGAAGAAAAAACAACAACAACAACTGTGATGGATTTTCGGTGACATCAGACACGTGGTTTACATGACAACAACAACAACAACAACAACAACAGGTCCTGTGATGGGTTTTCGTTGACATCAAAGTGCTTTACATGACATGTACTTTGTACAAGTCTTGACAACACAAGACGGGAACAATTATCCAAACGAAGACTATCATCAACATCAACGACATGTCAAACATAGATAGCACCAACAACAGGCCATACATGTTGCCCGTTAGTTCAGACCGAGACTTTTAAAAACTCTGTGCCACCCCCCCCCACCCCACACTAGTTCAGTTAAAAAGCACAATTGGCTTAGTAATGTTGATAATAATGATAATAATAACTGGGCATCTATACATAGTGCCTGTGACTGTCATCAAGCGCAGAGCGCTTTACAATTTACAACTTATGAGTATATGGATGCAAACGCGTACACACACAACACACACACACACACACACACACACACACACACACACACACACACACACACACACACACACACACACACACACACACACACACACACACACACACACGTACCCGTCTAATATCACTCATAGAGAAAAAAAAAAGAATCAAAGAACGAACGAACACACACACACACACACACACACACACACACACACACACACACACACACACATATATATATATATATATATAATATATATATATATATATTATATATACATACACACACACGCGCGCGCGCATACACACAATGGCTGTAACACAACTGCATGGATGCATGTGCACGCATACACGCGCGCGTGCGCGCGCGCACACTCACATACACACACACACACACACACACACACACACACACACACACACACACACACACACACACACACATCTTGACACAAGAATCAAACAGAAGCGCGCACTCTCACCATTCTCCAAAGCAACCACCCAAGAAAAACTCCAGGGTACGAAGCACACGCAAACTCGAAAGGGAGGCAACTATTGATAACATCTTTGGGGGGAGGACAGGAAGGCAGTAGGGCAAAGGAATGAACATTAGAGGGGAAAATCACTGCCGGGCAAAACGCTACGCCTTCAAACTGGACTTGAAGGAAGACAAGAATTTCTGACTGTCTACTAGATAGGGGAAGATCGTTCCAGTTGTACAAACAAACAAGCAACAAGCAAGCAAGCAAGCAAGCAAGCAAGCAAACAAACAAACAGCGACCAGCGACCGACCATGGTATATTTGTATCGAGGTATTTGTAGACAACTAGTATCAGAAGCAGAACAGAGAGGTCTGGTAGGGGTATGTATTCAGAAGTGGGCACAAAGATAAATATGTGCAGTACCATTGATACACTTGTGGCATAATGTGTTGATTTTGTATGAAATTTTTTGCGAAACGGGCAGTCAATAAAGAAAGTGAAGTAAGGGAGTGACATCACCATGCCTCTTTTTACAAAGGGCAAGATGGGCCGCAGAATTCTGAATACGTTGGAGGCATGTAAGAGAAGAAACAGGCAAGCCAGAGAGAGCAGACACAATAATCGATGCGAGACAAGATCAGAGAAGTCGGAAGTTTAGACGCTGCTGAAGTTGAAAGAACGGCGAATAGAACGGAAACTTCGCAGATGACAGTAACAAGATTGACAGGTTTGGGTGATGAATTTTTGCTTAGAGAGTTGAGGATCAAGTAGAAGAAGATATTTTTTTTGTCCACCAGTGTTCATCAAGATACTACAGTCACATAAAAAGAGTGTTGGATATACAAAAAGTGAGTAGCTATAATACTAGTTGTCACAGGGAAAACGTCAGCAACAAACGATTGTCTGCAGTTTTTAGATACAAAGGGAAAAGATAAGTTTTCTAATGACCGTCATATCATTAGGGTATGAAGTCGTTGAGATCCCACCTCAAAGGGAAAAGATGTTTACTAATGACCATCATATCATTAGGGTATGAAGTCAGAGAGATCCCACCTCAAAGGGAAAAGATGTTTACTTATGACCGTCATATCATTAGGGTATGAAGTCAGAGAGATCCCACCTCAAAGGGAAAAGATGTTTACTAATGACCATCATATCATTAGGGTATGAAGTCAGAGAGATCCCACCTCAAAGGGAAAAGATGTTTACTTATGACCGTCATATCATTAGGGTATGAAGTCAGAGAGATCCCACCTCAAAGGGAAAAGATGTTTACTAATGACCATCATATCATTAGGGTATGAAGTCAGAGAGATCCCACCTCAAAGGGAAAAGATGTTTACTTATGACCGTCATATCATTAGGGTATGAAGTCAGAGAGATCCCACCTCAAAGGGAAAAGATGTTTACTAATGACCATCATATCATTAGGGTATGAAGTCAGAGAGATCCCACCTCAGAGGGAAAAGATAAGTTTTCTAATGACCGTCATATCATTAGGGTATGAAGTCAGAGAGATCCTACCTCAGAGGGAAAAGATAAGTTTTCTAATGACCGTCATATCATTAGGGTATGAAGTCGTTGAGATCCCACCTCAGAGGGAAAAGATGTTTACTAATGACCGTCATATCATTAGGGTATGAAGTCATAGAGATCCCACCTCAGAGGGAAAAGATGTTTTCTAATGACCGTCATATCATTAGGGTATGAAGTCATAGAGATCCCACCTCAGAGGGAAAAGATGTTTTCTAATGACCGTCATATCATTAGGGTATGAAGTCAGAGAGATCCTACCTCAGAGGGAAAAGATAAGTTTTCTAATGACCGTCATATCATTAGGGTATGAAGTCAGAGAGATCCCACCTCAGAGGGAAAAGATGTTTTCTAATGACCGTCATATCATTAGGGTTTGAAGTCAGAGAGATCCCTCCTCAGAGGGAAAAGATGTTTTCTAATGACCGTCATATCATTAGGGTATGAAGTCAGAGAGATCCCACCTCAAAGGGAAAAGATGTTTTCTAATGACCGTCATATCATTAGGGTATGAAGTCAGAGAGATCCCTCCTCAGAGAGAAAAGATGTTTTCTAATGACCGCCATATCATTAGGGTATGAAGTCAGAGAGATCCCACCTCAAAGGGAAAAGATAAGTTTTCTAATGACCGTCATATCATTAGGAGATGAAATAATAGAGATCCCACCTCAAAGGGAAAAGATAAGTTTTTATGACCGTCATATCATTAGGGTATGAAATAACATAGATCCCACCTCAAAGGGAAAAGATAAGTTTTCTTATGACCGTCATATCATTAGGGTATGAAATAACATAGATCCCACCTCAAAGGGAAAAGATAAGTTTTCTTATGACCGTCATATCATTAGGAGATGAAATAATAGAGATCCCACCTCAAAGGGAAAAGATAAGTTTTCTAATGACCGTCATATCATTAGGAGATGAAATAATAGAGATCCCACCTCAAAGGGAAAAGATAAGTTTTCTTATGACCGTCATATCATTAGGGTATGAAATAACATAGATCCCACCTCAAAGGGAAAAGATAAGTTTTCTAATGACCATCATATCATTAGGAGATGAAATAACATAGATCCCACCTCAAAGGGAAAAGATAAGTTTTCTAATGACCGTCATATTATTAGGGTATGAAATAACATAGATCCCACCTCAAAGGGAAAAGATAATGTTTTCTAATGACCGTCATATCATTAGGGGAATGAAGCTGTAGAGATCCCACCTCTTCTGTGCCTGCTTTCCTAACGGAGGTCACACTGTTTTCCCTCAGTGTTTTACTTTCTCCAACTCTGAATTACCAGCTGCCCATTTTGACACGTAGGTGAAATTAAGACAGCAGGCATGACTGGACATTTACACTTAGAGACAGGAGCCTTGCATCTAAGCTGTTACAAGTTATTATACACTGTTCTTGAATATCGCGGTTCTCCAGACTTAACTGGACTTACTGTGTATATTACATGCAGTCAGATTTTCTAAGTAAGCACAGAGAACTCTAGGTGTTAGTCGAGCTATCCACATTTCACTATGTTGTTGCATGGGCTGCATCTTTGGAGGGCGTGCATGCCGGGTGTTTTCATGTTTCTATAATTCAGCCAGTGAATTACACGATGTTTAGCGTGCTTGTTCCCCCCCGTGTGGATGCGAGGGCTCTTTCAGTATAGATAGTATCCCCACCTTCTGGAAATTCTGTGCTAGAAATTTCCTTTCCCGTCGCTGTCTTTGTTTCTGCTTTGTTCCTTTGATTTCTGTCATTTCTTCCTATCATTTTCTGCCTTGCCCTGTATGTGTTCGATAAAGTCTTACTTACTTTTTCTTAGGATTGATAATTGGGTATACATGTATACGTAAAATGCATTTTTGGCTCCAGGGAGGTGAGGTATGCTGAGGCAATTTTAGGTAGTTTAGGCCCGTTCTTATGTATGTTTTACTTTAGTTTTAGTGTCATTAGTTTTGTTTCGGTTTGTATTCAGGTTTTTTTTTTTTAAAAATCTGCTGTGCAATAAATTGGACGGAGTGGTGAACGCCAGGGGCATCTCCTTAGATTATGTGGCGAATGCATTGACATGTGTACTTAATTTTCTTTTCATTTTTTTTTTTGATCCGTTGAAACGATTATAGCCCTGATATGGCTCTACGCAGTCGGCTGGGCTTTAAACAATAACAATAATAGCAGTATCGTGCTTGTTTGATTTCTATATGCATATACACACGAAGAAGGTTTAGATACTGGGAAGTCTACGCACATGTTGACCTGAGAAATCAATAAGAAATATCTACCCTTTACCCATTAGGCAGAGGTTTCTAGGGGGATCGAACTCAGGACCTTCCGACTGGAAGTCTGGCGTTCACCCACTGGATCGCCATACCCGTCAAGTTATCTAGACAAAGAGGCAACCTGCAAAATTATATTCCTTAATTAAGCTAATACCGTACATTGCTTCTGAAGTTACGTGCTTAGCGCTGACAGATTGTGCCATTTGTCAACCTGACCCAAACAGGAGTAATCTTAAACAGGAGTAAGTACATGTATTAGCCATGATTACTGTTGTTTTGTTTTTATTTTATGTTTTTTGTTTTGTTTTTTGTTATTATGCTGGTGCTTTTTGTTTCTGTAGACCACAGTCAGAAACACTCTTTTATTCTCCACCTCCCCGTCACCCTGTCTCTCTCTGTGTCTTTGTTATTATCAATTTGAACTAGACGAACGACCATATGGGCTAGCGGCCTTCAGGATCAAATTGTTAGCAAGCGAGTGTGGTTTCATAAGACCCAGTCCTAGCTACTTTGTACTGTTGCCAATAAACGTAACCTTGAACACATGCTACCTTTAACACTGAATGGGAGTACTGTGTGCATGAATAGATTTGTGACGAGCACATCAAGTTTGCAAGAAATGCAATATAAAAGCGTACTTAATGGGCATTGGAGTAAATGCATGCAGTCCATGAAGTATCTCATTAAAACAGTGTTCTTTTTCTGTTCTGATCTAGTGGCACACGTATTCTTCATTCTTTCTTCCTCTTCCTCTCTATCTTTTCACACGTATTCTTCATTCTTTCTTCCTCTTCCTCTCTATCTTTTCACACGTATTCTTCATTCTGTCTTCCTCTTCCTCTCTGTCTTTTCACACGTATTCTTCATTCTGTCTTCCTCTTCCTCTCTGTCTTTTCACACGTATTCTTCATTCTTTCTTCCTCTTCCTCTCTGTCTTTTCACACGTATTCTTTCTTCCTCTTCCTCTCTATCTTTTCACACGTATTCTTCATTCTTTCTTCCTCTTCTTCTCTATCTTTTCACACGTATTCTTCATTCTGTCTTCCTCTTCCTCTCTATCTTTATCCACACGTATCTTCATTACTGTCTTCCTCTTCCTCTCTATCTTTTCACACGTATTCTTCATTCTTTCTTCCTCTTCCTCTCTGTCTTTTCACACGTATTCTTCATTCTTTCTTCCTCTTCCTCTCTATCTTTTCACACGTATTCTTCATTCTGTCTTCCTCTTCCTCTCTATCTTTTCACACGTATTCTTCATTCTTGTCTTCCTCTTCCTCTCTATCTTTTCACACGTATTCTTCATTCTTCTTCCTCTTCCTCTCTATCTTTTCACACGTATTCTTCATTCTTTCTTCCTCTTCCTCTCTATCTTTTCACACGTATTCTTCATTCTTTCTTCCTCTTCCTCTCTATCTTTTCACACGTATTCTTCATTCTTTCTTCCTCTTCCTCTCTGTCTTTTCACACGTATTCTTCATTCTTTCTTCCTCTTCCTCTCTGTCTTTTCACACGTATTCTTATTCTTTCTTCCTCTTCCTCTCTTTTCTTTTCACACGTATTCTTCATTCTGTCTTCCTCTTCTTCTCTATCTTTTCACACGTATTCTTCATTCTTCTTCCTCTTCCTTCTATCTTTTCACCAACGTATTCTTCATTCTTTTCTTCCTCTTCTTCTCTATCTTTTCACACGTATTCTTCATTCTTTCTTCCTCTTCCTTTTCTATCTTTTCACACGTATTCTTCATTCTTCTTCCTCTTCCTCTCTATCTTTTCACACGTATTCTTCATTCTTTCTTCCTCTTCCTCTCTATCTTTTCACACGTATTCTTCATTCTTCTTCCTCTTCCTCTCTATCTTTTCACACGTATTCTTCATTCTTTCTTCCTCTTCCTCTCTATCTTTTCACACGTATTCTTCATTCTTCTTCCTCTTCTTTCTATCTTTTCACGTATCTTCATTCTTTCTTCCTCTTCTCTATCTTTCAACGTATTCTTCATTCTTCTTTGTCTTCTCTTTCTCTCTCTATCTTTTCACACGTATTCTTCATTCTTTCTTCCTCTTCTCTCTATCTTTTCACACGTATCTTCATTCTTTCTCCTCTTCCTCTATCTTTCACACGTATTCTCATTCTTCTTCCTCTTCCTCTATTTTTCACACGTATTCTTCATTCTTTCTTCTCTCTTCTTTCCCTCTATCCTTTAAAATTGTCTTTGGAGTTTGGGATGTGTTCAAGAAGGATTCATCGCATTCGGACAATTCTGTATACCGCCTTCTACCCAGATCTGCCAGCAGTTGTCTGGCAGACTCCTTGAGCCTGCGTAAAATTCTATGCGCATGCAAGGTCTTGAAGTGGACGAAGTTAAAGGGGGGGGGGCGTAGGGAGAACGGAAGGAGGGATCTATAAAACACTAATCTGACACCACTAGAGTGATGAATACGTTGCGATAGACAGAGAACAGATCAGGTTTTAATGTTGCCGGCTGGATTGAACTCAAAGGAATCAAATATTGAGTCTACGGCTCTATCTGAAGAGCCAGTCGGCCCGCTCAGACTTAAAAAGTCGGTAAAAGACACTTCAGTCTTCTTTCGCCCAACATTTTCAAACCCCGAACCAACACTCTCAGCTGATCTCTCTCCCGGGATTTTCATGCAGGTTTTCCCCCACCCCAGTTTTGATGTCAACAACTCCTGTAACAAGAACATGAAACGAAAGAACTGGATGGGTGTAAAACACACGCTCATTGCATTGATTTGGGCGCTTGGTGCTACCCTCCTTCGTCGTTATGTATTCGGTCACGCTGATCTTTCGTCAAGTCCGGTTATAATGACAAATATATTATTTTCATCTTCTCCTGGAACGACTTAAATAAAACGACGTAAAATGAGTTCCTGAAGTCTTCTGTGTGATAACTCTGCGCAGTCGCGTTTCTTCGTTATTTCTTTTATCGTCTATTCACGTAAAGTATTTTCAAGTCTTGTATTTAAGTTTTAAGATCTTTCATTCAAATTTAATTTCTTATTTTATATGAATTTTTTGCCATACATTTTTTCAGACAATAAGTTCCCTGAATTTAATTTCATATTTTAAATGAAAAAATTCGTCATACATTTTTTTTCAGACAATAAAATCCCAAAATTTAATTTCATATTTTGTATGAAAATTTCGCCATACCTTTTTTTTTCAGACAATAAGTTTACTCAGTTTTCGTACAGATGAAATTTGAATTTATGGGAGCAAGGGAATGTCATAGCGGGAGAGGGTGTGTATATGCGTGGCTTGGCTTTGACATGTTGCTGATTTCAAGTGTTTACGAACTCTGATAGTATGTATCCTCCAAGAATTATTGGTGAAAAATACTGTTAAATAAATAAAGATATGACTTAACAATTTAGGCAGCAGTGGGAAAAAGAAGAAAAAAAAGCATTTGTGTAATGTTGATTACATGAAAGGCTTGTTTATAGGAATACAAGGTATTTAATAGTTTCCTTTCTTAGTTTGTTCCTTGAAAACAAAAAGAGGACATCATCGAGGTACTATCAGATCATTGTCTGTTTAAAATTCTGCCTTATCTAATAGGAAACTAGAAAGGATAAAATTAATACCAACACGAGTAATAATGAAGATGATGATAATAGTAACAACAGTAAGACCACGACCATCATCAACAACAATAATATACTACTACTACTACTACTATTACAATTATGACATCTTAACATGTGAAGGGCAAATCACACGTTGACAGAACTACATCCTCTTTCCTTCACCCTTTGCAGAAAGCTTAGCCAGTTTCAGAAATAAACAAATCAGTTGTGAAGATCTTAAAATGAAGAAGGATAAAGGACTGCTAGAACTTGTATAAAGTACCATCAGCTTATCTCAGTCTGAAAAAGAAAAGAATATCATATCGCCCAAACGCAAAGTCCAACAAACTTCACAGATACCAACAGTGAATCGTCTCATTACCTATTTCTACTGAAAAGTAATAAATGAACACTTGAAAGGAAATCCTTACCAAACCAAAAATACACCGAAAGCCTAGAGAACCACGAAACCACAGAGTCTCGCCAAATTCAATCGGTGCTCAATCTGTCTGAAACCAAAAGCCCCATCAGTTTTACTCCGTGCAAAAACTCTCACTTTCATTCAGCTTAAACATTTCGTCAGCTTAGCCCTACTATGTCTCACAAGCCGCCCCCCCCCCCCCCTACTTTCTTTTTAAAGTCTTGATTCAGCTTTAAAGCTAAAATCCAATTTTGCCACCTATTAAAAGTCCAGCTAACTTTACTTGATCCTTTTTCTTTCTCAACTTGACTACGAAACACTCGCAAACAAACTTTATATATTTAGCTAAAGAATCTTGCTAACCTTACCTGAAACGTGACAATCCCACAGACTTTCAGATTTTTTTTTTTCATACTCTTAAATGTACTCAACACAGGTTCCCACCAACGTCACTCAATCTTAGAAAGACAGAAAGTGAACTAACTAACTCAGCCAGTTTTTGCTTTAAATTAAACAACTCTCAAATTTCTATCCACATTCAACCTCAGTCCCCATCCATCTTAAAAGACACACTACCCACATCACTCGGTCTTAACTCCGGATGTCTTCCCTGCATCTGCGGGAAAGGCGCCAGGGGCGGTTGACACGTGCTGCGTTGAACCAATGAAAACAGGGCGCCTGGCACGTGAGGCTGCAAGGACCACGGCAGCACTTGTCGTGACCGTCACAGTCCCTGTCCACCTGGCACTGGTCTTCATGGCGGTCACCACACGGCTCTGCCTCCAGTCTGGACAATGTGGGACACGACCCCAGCCTGGTCACTGTACACACACACACACACACACACACACACACACACACACACACACACACACACACACCCACCCCACAACACACACACACACACACACACACACACACACACACACACACACACACAAACACACACAAATGCAGTCACGAAAGTGGTACCACACGGTCAGGTCTAATCCACTTTACTGATGCATCATTAACCCTCACCCTGTCCTCCAGCACCCTGTGCTGTCGGCATGACAGCAGAGCAAAAACTTAACCCTTTCATTCCCTAACCCTACCCACCAGCTTCCTGCAGGAATTGAAAGGGTTAAAGTTTTTGCAGCTGGAAGACAGGGTGCGGGAGTGAAAGGGTAAAGAGTGTTGCTTACATTTCTTGGCCAACGCTGCTGGTGCCTGTATCTGCCAAACCTGGTTGATGTCAAAACACTTTATGATCGTAAGCGTAGCGTACATCCTTGTCACGCTGTCTCAATCGTAGATGAAAACTCCACAGCATCATGATCATCACCCCATCATCATCATCATATCATCATCATCATCATCATCATCTCTGCCCTGCCGCATGGCGTTGGCGATCATGGCCCTCCATATGCATCTATCCCTTGTCGCCGCAAGACATCTTCCACCTCCTGTCTCAGTCACCCTCATCTTCCACCCTCCCTGTCCTCAAGTCACCCTGCAAATCCGTCCAGTATTTTCTCTCTGGGTCTATTTGGTGTTCTCTTTCCCTCCAACTTTCATCACCCCCATTATTATGAAATCATCAATCATAATAGCATCGTAAAAATTGTCCCAGATCGCAGTGACCTGTTTGTTTCCTTTACCATTTCTCTACCTACGTCCACTCAGGTTGGGGGTGGTGGTGGTGTCAGTGGTTACTGTTATTACTGTTAGTGTTATTTTTTTTATAGCCCAGCCGACTGCGTACAGCCATACCAAGGCTGTAATCATCTCAATACAAACAATACTTCAACAGGCAAAAAAGAGAAAGAAAATTAAGCACACATGTCATTGCATTCACGTACATAATCCAAGAGATGGCCCTGGCGTTGACCACTCCGTCCTATTAAACACAGGGGATTTTAAAAAACGTGCTTGAGTACAAATTTAAACATAACTAATGGTATTAAAGCATATACAGAAACGGGCCTGAATTACCTAAAAAATTGTTTTCGCATATTTCACTTCCTTAGAGCCCAAAATGCACTTAATACATGTACCCAATTATTAATCCGAAGAAAGTTTGTAAGACATCATGGAACACATACAAGTGAATGGACAAGCAAATCGAGAAAAGAAGGAAGAGATGACAGAAATTAAAGGAACAAGGCAGAAACAAAGAGAGGGACAAAAGAGAAGGAATTTCTAGCATAGAATTTCCAGGTGAACAGAGCCCCCGGATCCCCACGGGGGAGGTGTCAGTGGTTCATGGGGGCTGTCGTTGGAAGACGACGGTAGTGGTCTTCTTACCAGGGGGAGGGAGTTTTATCACTCTGTCTTGCAAATGAACAATTACTGTCGTTAATAGGGGGTTGAGTAGGCAGTGTCCTTAGTATATGGTTGACTATCGATGGTCGATAAATCCAAGCTAGCACTTTTGGGCGCTGAGTGCCATGCGCATATATAAGTTGCTCTTGCCTGCGCAGAGCCTCAGCGACTCTCTCCACCTGTCTCAACAAGTCCAGGGCAAACCGAGGTATGACAGCTGTTCTCAGTGGAGATACAGACGGCTGAAGTCACAGACGGCTGAATAGTAGACGGCAAGTCGCAGCATATGGTCAGAACCGCAAGCTGTGCTATGTGGCAATGCCCATTATGCAGTATGCGGCTGCGGGATTTTCTGTCTGGGTTTAACTCCCATAAGCCTTTCCCACAAGGCAGCGGAGACCAGGCGCAGGTCGTACAGTCTTCTGTCATACTGTAGCAAAGACTTAGCTCTGACCTGACAGATAGTGTCAGAGTGTATGGTGGATTAAAACATGCGCTGCTGAATTCCGCCAGTCACCCAACAGCAGTGCAGGGTCTTCTCTTGTGGGTGGCTCCATGGCAGCTTGATATCTCTGGCTTCCATGGACTTCTTGGCACTGGGACTTGCATGAACTTGGGGTTGATGGTGTGTTGTCGGGCGATAATGAACAGCATTGGATCAACGTCTCTGAGGGAGGGGGAGGGGGGGACATAAAATGGGACAGCAAGGTGGAAAAATAAACACTGTCATGGACCCTTAGTTGACTGTTGTTCATAAATGGATGTTGTGAATACGGAATTCCATAATTATTATCTGTGCAAAGGATCTTATTCCACCATGGAAGAAGTCCCTTTCTGGAGATGGTCATCCCCCCCCCCCCCTTGTTTCCTCAAAATCTTCATATAACGTTTGTGCTCTTTGTGATGATGAAAACTTTAAAAATAGACGTTCATTTCCTCAGAAAAAAATGCTGATTACAGACACTTTTACTTTTTGGTCCGTGCAACCTTGACATTGGCGACATGACTTCGAAACCAAAGCATTCGTGACTCCTTAACGGGCCACACGTTTAATCCAAATTTGGCGAAGTCCGTCCAGAAACGGCGGTGGAATGGGATAGGAAGGAGACACGAAAGAAAAGAGAGAGAAAAAAAAAACCCAAACAAAAGAAAAAAAACCCCAAGAGACAAAGATTAAAATGGGAAAACAAAAAAGAAGGGGGGGGGGGAGCCAAAGGGGGAGCCAAAGAACAAGTACTCGTGCAAGACAATATGTAACTTCAGGAAAATTTTGCTGTTTTCCCCCTTAAGTTTGTATAATTTTTCGTTGTTATTTTCTGTATACACTTTAAAAAAAAAAGGCCAGTTGGCCGAAAAGGTGTGCCTATCCTGTCTTGTTATACTTGATATGCGGTCTGATTTTATTTTTAAAGAAAAAATTGTATGAAAAATTATACACAGTGTACCTGCATGTAACTAAGGTCCATTAGCAAAAAGAAAAATAGAAAGAAAAACACTGACCCTACCAGAACCTGCATGTAACTAAGGTCCATTAGCAAAAAGTAAAAACGGAAAGAAAAACACTGATCGTACCAGGATTAGGGTTGACACAGATGTACGCAGTCCGATTATATTTTCAAAGAAAAAATTATATGAAAAGTGATACACTGTGTACCTTGCACGTAACTAAGGTCGATTAGCAAAAAGTGAAAACAGAAAGAAAAACACTGATCCTACCAGAACCTTGCATGTAACTAAGGTCTATTAGCAAAAAGTAAAAACAGAAAGAAAAACACTGATCCTACCAGAACCTTGCATGTAACTAAGGTCTATTAGCAAAAAGTGAAAACAGAAAGAAAAACACTGATCCTATCAGAACTTGCATGTAACTAAGGTCTATTAGCAAAAAGTAAAAACAGAAAGAAAAACACTGATCCTATCAGAACCTTGCATGTAACTAAGGTCTATTAGCAAAAAGTAAAAACAGAAAGAAAAACACTGAACCTATCAGAACCTTGCATGTAACTAAGGTCTATTAGCAAAAAGTAAAAACAGAAAAACACTGATCTTATCAGAACTTTCCATGTAACTAAGGTCTACTAGCAAAAAGTAAAAACAGAAAAACACTGATCATACCAGAATTTGCATGTAACTAAGGTCCATTACAAAAAGTAAAAACAGAAAAATACTGATCGTACCAGAATCTTGCATGTAACTAAGGTCTACTAGCAAAAAGTAAAAACAGAAAGAAAAACACTGATCCTACCAGAACCTTGCATGTAACTAAGCTCTACTAGCAAAAAGTAAAAACAGAAAAATACTGATCGTACCAGAACCTTGCATGTAACTAAGCTCTACTAGCAAAAAGTAAAAACAGAAAAATACTGATCGTACCAGAACCTTGCATGTAACTAAGCTCTACTAGCAAAAAGTAAAAACAGAAAAATACTGATCGTACCAGAACCTTGCATGTAACTAAGCTCTACTAGCAAAAAGTAAAAACAGAAAAACACTGATCGTACCAGAATCTTGCATGTAACTAAGGTCTACTAGCAAAACGTAAAACAGAAAAATACTGATCGTACCAGAATCTTGCATGTAACTAAGGTCTACTAGCAAAAAGTAAAAACAGAAAAACACCGATCCTACCAGAATCTTGCATGTAACTAAGGTCTACTAGCAAAAAGTAAAAACAGAACAACACTGATCCTACCAGGGATAGGGTTGACACAGATGTTGCCACAACCAGTGCTGCAGCAGGTCTGGTTCATCTGACAGTCATTGTCATGGACACATTGCTCCACGCACGGGCCGGGTTGGACTGGTGGGCGAGGACAGGCACTCTGAGCACTCCCCGCTACTTGTAGCCCCGCCTCTTCCTGTCCCGATAGCCTCTGTCTTCCGCTTCCGCTTATCCTCGCTCTCATTTGGCTCACGACTGCACAAAGTTTAGACAGAATCCTTCGTTGTTACCTTGTGCTCCTTCTTCTACATTCTATTTGTGTTAAGTTTTTATGTTGTGTCATACTCATTCCATGTTAACTTTGTTTAATCTTGCCAACAGTCATTTGAAAAAGTACCAGGCTTACTCCTAATGACTGATTTCGAAACAAACAAAGAAAGAAGAAACAAACAAACAACCGATAAACTTTCATGGCTATTTGTAGATACATTTTTTGGCCTTTTCTGGCCCAACCCAAACATAAAGAAAAGGTGTAAAACCGGTTTCATCACGATATTAAGACAGTAAATGCAGGTAACTATCCTGAGACACCCCACTCCCCGCCCCTGTTCTTGAAACAGCCTATTTTCCTTCTCTTTGGGGCTGAAGGCATGAATCTGTATTGCTTCTTCTTCTTTCTCTTCTTCTTCTTCTTCTTCTCCTCCTCCTCCTCTTCAGCTACGTGAAGAGTCATTGGGTCATAGCACTACAGGACTGGTTCGCTTGATTCCTTTAGGTAAGTCGGTTGTGTGTCAAAGCCTGGTCTCTGCACTCACATTTGTGTGTCAGATTCTGGGTTTTTGCATACAGTTTCTCTGTCCATTCTCTATTATTGTCAGTCCATCGTCCACCTGGCCACAACAGGAAAGCTGAAGGGAAAGAGAGCACCAGTTAGACCCAGGGAGAAAATGTTGGGCGGACTTGTAGGATGGCTGAGGACAGAGAAGGTGGAAGATGTGCTCGCTGCAACAAGGGATAGATACATATGGAGAGCCATGATGGCCGACACCATGCGGCAGGGCACTTGATGATGATCGTTTGTTCTGTCTTCCCTCTCGTCTCCCTCTCTCAACAATTCCCTAGTCAAGACCATTGGATATTGTTACATGACTATATCAGTGTAGTTCCCCGTCCCTCCTCACAGGTAGTTATTGGTCCAGTGTGCAGGTCGATGGTTTGGTGTACTTTGTCTTGGTGATAAGCTCAGTGTATCTGATGTTTAATTCTTGCGATAACACTTCATTTACTGCGTTTACTGTCCTTAATATGGAGATGAGATGCTTCCGCAAACTCCTTGGTATCTCGTACATAGATCATATAACCAATAAAGAAGTGAAAACCCGAATCGAAACGCCATCGGGCCGTATGAAGACTCCTGACCTCAGTGAAAAGACGCAAACTGAGGTGGTACGGCACGTCACACGATCATCTGGACTGGCCAGACCGTCTTGCAGGGAACAGTTCGGAGGGAGACGAAGAGGCAGACAGAGAAAAAGATGGGAAGACAATATCAGAGAGTGGACTGGCTTGAATGGAATATCATTCTGCGGAAAGCTGAGGACCGTGAGGAGTGGAGGAAGTGGTTGCAAAACTTCAATGGTGCCCCAACGGTCAACAACTACGGACTGATGATGATGATGATGACTGTCCTTAATAATGCAGTTCTTGGCATTCATTTTTTTTTCAGATGTTATGGCGTGTGTATGTAGATTAACATTTGACCAATTATCTTACTTTACTTTTACTTTTTCCTTCCGCTTGTACCGGTGGGCGTCGCGGGGAGATACAGTCGTCTGTCAGCAGCAAGGCGGGTGGCCTGGAGAAGGGACATCTCGTGAGCTCTGAGGGTGTCTGCCACGGAGTCGCTCCATCGTCGTCTTGGTCTTCCTCTGGCTCTCCAGCCAGAGTATCTGGTGTTGTATGCCCGAGAGCTGGTTGGTTTAGGGGCATACGTGTGAGGTGTCCGAACCACTTGATCCTCATATGTTCGATGTGTTGTAGGATTGGTGTTGCTCCTACCATGTCTCGTATCACCTCATTTCTGATCTTGTCCCGCCTTGTCTTGTTTACTGCTTTCCTCAGGCATTTCATTTCACAGGTGACCAGTTTTCTCTCGAGGACTTTAGTTAGGGACCATGTCTGGCACTGGTATGTCAGCGTTGGTAGAAAAATGGTGTTGATGAGTTTCGCCTTAGTGCTGGTGGGAATGCTGGGGTGTTTCAGGAGAGGGGCAAGTTGGTAGCTGACTGCGTTGGCTTTCTGGCATCTGGTCTGCGTTGGCTTTCTGGCATCTGGTCTCAGAGAAATCGAGACCAATTATCAACATTTGATATATAACCTACATGGCGTGTGTATGTAGATTAACATTTGACCAATTATCAACAATTGATATATAACCTACATGCACATAAGAGATGATTTTTGTTCGTTCTGACCGATGTTCTGTCTGATGTGTGTATACTGTTGTTTGGCAACACACTGTACAGGCGCTATGTTGTCTGCATATTCGTGTGCTTGACAGCATGTATGCTGGGTATTGTTGGTGTTTCCATAAGATAAGCCAGTAAGGGTTTACGGCTTCTGCCATGACCATATCGAATCTTACCATCACTTGTAACTGTGATGTCAGAACATGATTTTTTTTTGTTGTCTTTCATCCAAACCTGGTCGTCGTTTTTTTTTTTTTGTTTTTTTTAAAATTTTTTTTAGCGTGGTGTTAGCCCTGATATGGTTCTAGTAGTCGGTTGGGCCAAAAGGAACATGAGCTTGAAGTGCATTTGGAATTTATGCCGAGCGCAGAGACGCTGTCTTGAGCAACTGGAATTGAAACATTGGACACTGCACCCTAACGCGGTTTATGGCATTCCAGTGCGTGTCTTTGATGTTATGCGCATACACACATTCACACCATACATGCATATTGTCTGAGGAACAGCAGAAGAAGACAGACAAAAAAGCGGGAGTTTGTTTGGAGTTTGTTCAAGAAGGATTCATCGCACTCGGACAATTCCATATGTGCTCCACCCAAATCTACCAACAGTCATCTGGCAGACTCAAGCCTGCGCAAAACCCGATGCGCTGGCAAGGTCTTGAAATTGGGGAGGGGGGGGGGAGAGACTTTTGAAACATATAGCTGACACCACCAGAATGATGGAAACATTAAGATGCGGAGCGAACAGGCCGGTTTTGGATGTTGCAGGCTTGGGTTCAACTCGATGTATCAGGTCTTGAGTCCACGGCTGTATCATAAGAACCAACCAGCCCGCATGAATTACGCCCAATGACAAAAACAAAAACAATAACAAACAACAACAAAAATACCGCCCAAGGTAGATGACTGACCGGAGGGACGAACACAAAGATGCAGGTAGCTGTTCTGCAGTCTGACACATACCCTGCCGTTAGGGCATCGTACTTGCTGCACACACACACACACACACACACCACACAACACACACACACACACACAACACACACACACACACAACACAAACACACACACACACAACACCACACAACACACACACACACACACTCACAACACACACACACCAACACACAACACACACCACACACACACACACACACACACACACACACACACACACCACACACACACACACACACACCACACACACACACACACACACACACACACACACACACACACACCACACACACACACACACACACACACACACACACACACAACCACACACACACACAGAACGCACGCACGCACGCAGCACGCATGTGTTAGTCAATTATCATTATTCATGTGTAAAGAAAGACATGATATCTATTAACGATTCATTGTTGAACTGAACTGAATTGAACTGAACTGCAGTGAAATGAAACGAAATAAAACGTACTGAAATTCACACACACACACACACACACAACACACAACACACACACACACACACACACACACACAAAACACACACACAGAACACACACACACACACACACACACACACACACACACACACACACACACACACACACACACACCAACACACACACACACACACACGAACACACACCACACACACACACGCCGCGCGCGCACGTAACTCACCCCCCCCCCCCTCTACGTCCTCTCTTTCTCTGACGTCTTCATACTTACGCATTCGGTCACTGAGGCATCACTGGATTGATAATGGAAACAGATCACCTGAAAGGTATAAGGAAATACTGTCAACACAATTATGATCAGATGAACATGGCAGAAACGTGTATTTATAATCATTCCAACCAACTACAAGCCCCTACCCAGTGCTGTGTATGCTATGGACTCATTGGTAAGACTGGGACTACACGGTGGAGTCTCATCCATTTCTGGATGCGTCATTTAGGGTATTACTCAAACCTTCTGACCAACACGTGTTTATACCTTTTGAGCCGGGTTAATCCAGGATATGCTATGATAGTAAGTTCAGAGTACAGCCCTCTCACCCAGTCTCAATCATAGACAGAAGTCCGTAGCATCGTGATTGTCATCCCTATCGTCATCATCCCTATGGCACTGTGAAAGTTTGTTCCAGATTTTGTGGCCACTAATGGCGCGGAGGAAATGAGACAGGAGTGGGGGGTGGAGGGGAGAGAGAGAGAGAGAGAGAGAGAATATCGGAATCAGAATCAGAAATTTATTCAGTAAGGCAAAAGCCCCATTTGAAGGGGGTCTGAACACATTACACACAGTTTATAAACATAGAATATAATACATATTCCTTCGTGGATAATGCATACTTCAAATATTTTGAAATAATTACAGTACAGGACCCGCAGTCAAACTTCAATAATATTAATATAGGAACATATAAACCGGTTTAACAGAGACAGAGAGATAGGGAAGAAGGGAGAGAGAGAGAGAGAGGAGAGGAGGGGAGGGGAGGGGGAGAAGGAGGAAGAGGAAGAGAGCTTTTGATTCTATGAACCCACGACCCACCCAGTTCGAATTTATCCGGACACAGAAGTGGCAGAGGAAACCGAAAGTGAACGTGACGCCAGACCATGGCTAAAGAGCCACGGTATCTGGGACAATTGTCACGATGTTGTGAGGAGGTCGTGATTACGAGGACGATAATCATCATGCTGTATAGTTCCATTCAGGATTGAGACCGTATGACTGACACATATATCACCGATTTGGGAAACGCGTGTTGTGCTCAGTACTTTTCTGAACAGACAATGAAAAAATCGTCTATATAAGAATGATTAAAAATATTTAAAAAAATTATCAACTAACCTACCTACCTGTCTGTCTGTCTGTCTGTCTGTCTCTCTCTGTCTGCCTCCTGCCTGTCTGTCTGTCTATCTTTCTGTCTGTTTGTTTATCTGTCCGTCTGTCTGTCAGTCTACCTCTCAACAGCCAAAAATCGTTTCTTCGTGAATATATTTTCTGTGTATCTATCTGTCTGTCTATTACTATCTATCTATCTATCTATCTATCTATCTATCTATCTATCTATTCTATCTATCTATCTATCTATCTATCTATCTATCTATCTATCTATCTATCTATCTATCTGTCTGTCTGTCTATCTATCTATCTGTCTATCTGTCTGTCTGTCTGTTTATCTATCTATCTATCTATCTATCTGTCTGTCTGTTTGTCCATCTGCCTATCTGTCTGTCGGTATCTCGTTCCCACGCAAGACCAGTGGAAGGACATGTGCCTCCTGGATCAGTCTTGTGTCCCACATGAAGAACCATACCTAGACTTACTTTGTGTGTATACGCATGCAAAATATCAAATACATATACATGTTAAAGATCTCGTAAGTCAGGTCAGTGGCTGGCTTATGGGAATGAAAAAAAAAAAAAAAAAAAAAAAAAACTAGCATGCACACTCATCGATTATGGAGGATGCAGACTATGATACATTACCATCTGCACAGTGTGGGCAAAACGTGAAAACAAGCATTCGAGAAAAAATCTGGAACGTTAAAGTCAACCAAGCAACCAACCAACCAACCAATCAACCAACCAACCAACCAACCAACCAAACAAACAAAAACCCACTGTTGCTCTGTCTAAACAACACTCAAGCGGTATCAATTATAGCAACATTCTCAGCTGATCTCTCCACAGGGATTTCCAAGCGGGTTTTTCCCACTCCAGTTCTGACGTCAACAGCCCTGTAACAGGAACGTGAAACGGAAAAACTGTTGGTTTGTTGTCAAAACACACGGTCATTGTGCCACTTTGGGTACTTAAACTGCTTTCTTTGCTGAGTTGTTCGGTCATACCGACCCTGTACGTCAAGCAGGGGTTATTATTTTGTTTGTTTGTGGGTGTGTTTGTTTATTTAGTGGCTCATTAGCTCACTTGTTTGAGCACGATGCTGAGAACGTGGGGTGTGTGGGTTCAGCCCTCTGGCGGTCCAGTTTTTTTTTAACCCTTTGATCCCGCAACCTGTCCACCAGCAGCCCGCATTGTCAACCATGCCGACAAAGCAAAACCTTAACCCTCTGACTCTCATCCTACCTGCCAGCTTTTCTGCAGGAAACTGGTAGATAGGGTGAGGGAGTCAAAGGGTGAAGTTTTTGCAGTTTTTGCAGTTGATGGATAGGGTGCGGGAGTGAAAGTGTTAATGCCAGCTGGCTGGTTCCCCCTGTGGGAATGGCGGGGGCTCTTTAGTATAAATAGAAGGAAATTCTGTGCTAGAAATTGCCTTTCTTTTATGTTGCTCTCTTTGTTTCTGCTTTGTACCTTTACTTTCTGTCATTTCTTCCTGTCATTTTCTGCCTCGCTGGTCCATTCGTCTATATGTGTTCCATAAAGTCTTACGTATTTTCTCTTATGAACGATAACTGGGTACATGTATCAAATGCATTTTTGGCTCTAGGGAAATGAGGTATGTAGAAGCATTTTTAAAAAAAAAGTAATTTAGGCCTCATTCATATTTCAGTTTTTATTCAGGTATGTTTTTGAATCCCCTGTGTGATAAATGGAATGGTCAACGCCTGGGGCTTCTCCTTAGATTATGTGTACGTGTGCAAAGGGATTGACACGTGTACTTAATTTTCTTTTCCTTTTTTTTCCTGTTGAAGTATTGTGTATTTTTTGAAACCGTTATAACCCTGATATGATTTGCGCAGTCGTGCTGACCTTGTTTTGTGACATCCAAAACAAGTGTGACTGCCCGCGTCCAAGTAAACACGTAATTTAGGCCAGTTTTTATGTTTCAAAACATACACAATACTTTAATATGTATATATATATATATATATATATAATATATATATATATATATAATATATATATTATAATATAATATATATATATATATATATACAAAATATATATATATATATAATATATATATATATATATATATATATATACATTGCATTATATTACATAAGAAGCAAAATTAATCACACTAGACGGAGCAGCAGGGAAGTTTCAGTCTTTTTCTTGTAATTTTTGTATCTGGTGTTTGTTTGTATCTTACGCTTGACAAAGGCCAGTTGGCCGAAAGTTTGCGCCTGTCTTGTCTTGTTGTGTTGTGTTAAATGCGCGTTCTTATTCTGTCTTCGTGTTTTTTTTGTGTTTTTTTTTTCTGATTTTGTATTATGACGTTTTGAATGAAATGACGTAAAACAAAATGCGTAATTTTTTCTTTGTAACAATGTAACGATGTTGTGCATTTTGATGACCTTCTCAGCGCTGGTTTCACAAAAGACACGTGGATCAAATTTACAGGAGAATGAATCGATTCCTAGGTAATGAAAGCCAGAAATTATTTCGTTTCATGGATACTTATTACTGTAATATTTGGTAGGTTTATGGGCGGAGTGACAATGTGTGCGCATGCGTTTGCGTGCGTGTGTCGTTAAGTAATTTGTGTAGTTAAAACTATGTTCATTCATGAATTGTGCCATATTTTGACAACATACGAAACTAGTGCTCAACAACGTTAAAGCTGATGTAAATGTTTACGGTTGATAAATACGAGTAGACGTAATCCTGTGTATTTAATACCTTTTAATATTCATTGTACAACAGGAACCCACAAAAAATATGATGAGAATGCGTATTTAATTTGAACAACAACAACGACCAAAAAAAAAAAAAAAAAAAAAAAAAAAGACGATCAATACTTTGTTTTATTTTGTGAATTAGATGTGGGTAAGTAGGTAAACATCGGACTTTTATTTGGAAGATCCAGGGTTCAATCCGCCTGAACATCAAAGGGTTGTGAGACTTTACCCATCTCCAGCCTGGTAGGCAAAGGGTTGTGAGACTTTACCCATCTCAAGCCTGGTAGGCAAAGTGTTGAGACTTTACCCTTCTCCAGCCTGGTAGGCAAAGGGTTTTGAGACTTTACCCATCTCCAGCCTGGTAGGCAAATGTTGTGAGAGTTTTCCCATCTCCAGCCTGGTAGGCAAAGGGTTGTGAGACTTTTTCCCATCTCCAGCCTGGTAGGCAAAGGGTTGTGAGACTTTATCCATCTCCATCCTGGTAGGCAAAAGGTTGAGACTTTACCCATCTCCAGCCTGGTAGGCAAAGGGTTGTGAGACTTTCCCATCTCAAGCCTGGTAGGAAAAGGTTGTGAGATTTTCCCATTTTCCAGCCTGGTAGGCAAAGGTTGTGAGATTTCCCATCTCCAGCCTGGTAGGCATAGGGTTGTGAGACTTTTCCCATCTCCAGCCTGGTAGGCAAAGGGTTGTGAGACTTTCCCATCTCCAGCCTGGAGGCAAAAGGTTGTGAGACTTTTCCCATCTCCAGCCTGGTAGGCAAAGGATTGTGACTTTACCCATCTCCAGCCTGGTAGGCAAAGGATTGTGACTTTACCCATCTCCAGCCTGGTAGGCGAAAGGTTGTGTGTGTGCTTGCCCGATCTTCTACTTTGGGGGGGTTGAGCCGCGCATTCCGCATAGCTGGAGAATTTGTCCATCGGTGACATGGTGGTAAAGTCACCGTGGACTGCGGAATCAGTCTGGCATGCAATGGTGGTCGTAAGTATTGTGCACTTATTGACGTCGAGCAGCTCTTTTAACGTTGTGTTGTTTTCTAATAAAAGTGTGTTTTCTGTTGGTTGTAGCATTGATTGTTGTGAGGTGTGGATTTGTTTAGTTTCTTGAATGTGTGTGTGTGTGTGTGTGTGTGTGTGTGTGTGTGTGTGTGTGTGTGTGTGTTGTGTGTGTGTGGTGTGTGTGTGTGTGTGTGTGTGTGTGTGTGTGTGTGTGTGTGTGTGTGTTGTGTTGTGTTGTGACTTTAAGTTTAGATTTCGTTTGTGCTTCGTTAAGGGTTTTATCTGCGTTGGTGACCTTGGGAGGATGGATGTAGTTCAATGGTGTGTCCTCTTTGACGTTTGACAATAGCAGAGTATCCTTAACAGCACTGCAGCAGCAGTATAGTAGTAGTCTTACTCTTACTACTAACAGTAATAACGGTAGTAGTAGTAGTTATAATAATGTAGTTTTTGTTATTTTGTTTAAAGCCCAGCCGACTGCGATATCATGGCTAAACCCGTTTCAAAGCATATACAACTCTTCAACAGGAAAAAAAAAAAAAAAAAAAAAAAAAAAAAAAAAATAAAGAAAACATATCAATGCATTCGCGCACATATTCTAAGGATATGCCCTGGCGTTGACCGCTCTGTCCAATTTATCACACAGGGGAGTTAAAAAGAAATATGTGAAGACAAACTTAAACATAACAAAGGAAACTAAAACATTCATAAAAACAGGCCCAAATTACCTGGAGTCCAGCGTATCACATTACGTTAAAACCAAAAATGCACTTAATGCATGCACTCAATTATGAATCCTGAGATAAAATAGCATAAGTCTTTCGAACACATACAGATGAATGGACCAGCAAGGCAGAACAGGATAGGAAGTAATGACAGAAAGCAAGCGAACAAGGCAGAAACAAAGAGACTGGCACAGAATTTCCATAAGGTGGGGAAATTGTTTATACTGAAAGAGCCCCCTGCATCCCCACGGGACGAAATCTTGTAGAAATGGCAACAATAGCTCAGAAAAAGGACAATAATGATAATAATGATAATGATAAAATGATGATAATAATAATAATAATAATATAGTAATATAACAATGATCATTTCATCATCATCCATCACCATCACCACAATGATGGTATTAACTATAATAATGGTTCATTGCAATAATCACAACAACACACTCAAGCACGCACGCACACATACACATTCACACGCACGCACTCACACACACACACACACACACACACACACACACACACACACACACACACACACACACACAACACAAATACACACAATACACACACACTCCCCCAAAACAGAAACAAGACTACTATTAACACATGCGTTGATTCAAAATCAGTACTTCAGGCTCTTGAATAATCAAAATTACAAACAAGATCTGAAATGATTCTGGAAATTAATCACTTGATTCATAGTTTATCCTTAAGAGGCACTGATATTACTTTCTACTGGATACCTTCTCATAGTTCTTTTCGTTATAATGATAAAGTTGACGGGGCTGCCAAACGGGGAGCAAAGAACTCACCACATTCAAACAAAACACAGCTTTCTCTCTCGTTGCACGAGTATTACACTTTAGTGGACACCTACGTCTGGAAGCAGTTCCAAGGAAAGCAGAAAAAGTATGATATATGTCACATGAACTTTGAAGTTAGCAAAATACCTAAGCAGTTACCTGCCAGCAGAATTATACAATTCAGCAAAATACCTAAGCAGTTACCTGCCACAGAATTATACAATCCGTTATGTATAGATGGAAACTTGATGTATTCAAAACAAAATACACCAAGAACATAGTGTGTCTGTGTGGAAAGAAGATAACACATAGTCATATTCTTTTTTGCGTTAGCGTAAAACGACATATTCCTACACTATTACGAAGACAGTTTCTGACATATTTGCCTTATCATCATTAATATATTAATTTTTCTTGGCCTGTCCTATAGCAAATTACTTTTAAAATGTTATTTCACTTGTTCACTGTTATAGTTAGTCAATTCTTATTTTCATTTTTATTCATTTATTTTAGATGTTCATTAATTTTGTTTGTTAGTTTGTTTTTTAAATTGTTAATTATGGTAACGTTATTTGTTAGTTTTACCTTCCCCTCCTCGAAACAGTTTTTTTTGGATCATCTTTTCTCAAGATCAAAATTTGACAATTTTCAAATATCCTATTCACTCCTCCTCTAACCCACCCCCACCCGTACCTTTTTTTTCCTTCTAAAATCACTTTAGTGAATAGACATTAAATCAAAGACCACCACAGACACAGACACACACACACACACACGCGCACACACCACACACAAAACGCACACACACACACACACACATACACACACACACACACACACAGACAGACACAGACAGACAGCACAGAGACAGACACACAGACACAGACACACACACAAGACACACACACACATACACACACAACACACACACACACACACACACACACACACACACACACACACACACACACACACACACCACACACACACACACGCGGGGGCGCGGTAGTCAAATGCAGAAGACGTTTTGACTTCCTATCGAATATTGAAGTCTGGGGTTCGATCCTGCCCGTTTTCCTCAAACCGAGGGAGGGATAAAGGATAGAGATCCTTCCCATCCCCCATGCCAACGTGTGCGCAGAACTGTTAGTCCCTAAACTCCCTTCGTGTGTATACAATACACACACGGAACATCAAATACACACATTACATTAAAGATCTTGTACGGTATGTACATGTAAATGTTCGGTCCTTTATAGAAACAAGAAAATATCTGGCATGCACGTCCACCGAGACGGAATATGCAGACTGCGCAGCAACACACTGCCTGCACAATGTGGGACAAAACTACGTGCGTACACGTGAAAAAAAACAAACCGGAATGCTTAAAAAAATGATAGAAAAAGTGCTATTTCAAAACAAATAGTCTTCTCGCCCCTAATGAAACATCCCCACCCACCCACCCTTTACAAGCATGCACACAGACATACACAGAGACACAGACACAAAATACACACACACACTCCTCTTTCTCTCTCCTCTCTCTCCTCACACACACTCATACACACACACACCACACACACACACACACACACACACACACACACACACACACACACACACACACACACACACACACACACACTCTCTCTCTCTCTCTCTCTCTCCCTCTCTCTGTCTCCCCTCCCCTTTCTCTCTTCCCCTTTCTATTTCTGTCCTTCCCTATCTCCCTCCTCTCTGTCTGAGAGCGAAGAAGTCATGTCAGGTGGGAACCGATTTCTGAAAAAAAAACACCGCATAAACCTTAGTAGAACCATGAAAGTACACAACATTGACAGGTTCATGTGTTTGTGCTCGGAAAGTGACCTTGGGGATCGAATGGGGACTGGTGAAAATACATTCCTCTAATTCAGTGGCAGTAGCTTGAAAGAACCAGACTAGGGGAGAGAGAAAGACTAAGTAACAATAGAATCTTTGCGAGAATTTTTTTTCTTAGGCCACATGAACATTTAACCTAATCATTTGAACATTTGATATGATGATGATGATGATGATGATGATGATGGACAGCGATGATGACGATAACGTAAAATTTGAAATAAGTGATTGTTGAAATCATTGACTCTTTATGTCATCTTATTTGTGTGTTATGGCCTTATCTTTGATTTTCATTGCAAGTACGTGTGTTCTGAGTTCTGAGTTCTGAGTTCTGAGTTAAGACATATTTTGTTTTGAAGTGCTTGGAAATCGGTTAACTGCTTGTTGAACATAATGGCAATAAAAACGAACAGTTTCTATATATCTTTTGAAAATGGAGACTAATCAGTTCAGGGGTGCAGAACAAATGCTGCGGGCGTGTCCCAGCATGCCTCTCTTAGGAAAACACACACACACACACACACACACACACACACACACACACACACACACACACACACACACACACACACACACACACACACACACACACACACACACACACACACACACACAACACACACACACACACACACACACACACACACACACACACACACACACACACACCATACATATATATATATATATACGCGCGCGCATGCATGCACACACAGAACAGTTCAACAGAGTGCCCTCAGGGAGGTTATGGGTTCGAGCCCGGATCAGTCAGAAACATGGCAGGATTTTTCAGACTTGACAGGCTCCCGGTCGGTTGAGCGTGCTATGGGCTCTTTGGGAAGAAGACTGGGATCATATAGTCGAGTTTCAGTGACTTTCTGGCCTTTGTGATTGGTTCTGTTTGGTGTGTAGGAATACCTGCTTGGTTATTCTCTTTGTGAGTTACGGTGCTAGAAGAAGAAATGATAGGCACGGTTATGGAAGCAAACGAAAAACAGTCAGCGCTTCATACAGCAAAATGTATGAACAGAGCTCTTTAAAAAACGCCAGGCAGTAATTGATGAGAGTAGCTCTACCGACTGAAAACAGCAGAGAAGGTTAGAATGTCAATCCTGTAGAAATCTTGCACAGTTGACGCGTGTATAGTTTCTCTTGCCATTTCGAAAAGGATTGTTAAAAAAAAAAAAGCCCTATATTTGTATGTCATGTATATTTACATGTGATTATTGACCTTGACAGCCCCTCTCCCCCACACTTTACCATTCAACTGAAATGAATCTGTCCCACGTTTAATCAATTATTCATTCTTTGTTTATTTTGTATTGTAATACCTGATTGGTTCTTTTCTTTGTGTAGTACTACCTCGTTGTTTCTGCTTTGTTAAGTAATACCTGACTGGTTGTTTTCTTTGTGTATATCAGAAACAATCAGTTGGTTTTTGTCGTTGGCGTTCCTGTCCTTGTATGTGTGTGTGTGTGTGTGTGTGTGTGTGTGTGTGTGTGTGTGTGTGTGTGTGTGTGTGTGTGTGTGTGTGTGTGTGTGTGTGTGTGTGGGAGAGAGAGAGAGACAGACAGACAGACAGACAGACAGACAGACAGAGAGCGCTACCAATTACGACAAGATTTTGGTCATTTTTTAATAACAATCTAAAGGTAAAAATAAAACTAGATCTTTGCTTACCTAAACTTATGACCTGTGCACATATCTGTTGCGACATGAAATAAAAGAGCCAACAGGAAAAAAACAAACAAACAAACAAACAAACAGAAAAGATTGTTGCCTAACTGTAAACAAGTTTTAATAAAAAAAAAAGTTCGAGATCTGATACAACTTCAAACGGTGCTATGAATCCTCAAAACTACATATCTTGTCATTTGTTGTGTCGCTTGGAAACAAGGATAAAAGCAACGGCCATATTTACACACGTCATAATTACACGTGTTCACGTCACATTCTTCTTTTGGGTCCAGAGAGGAGAAAATGGTTTAGCTTAGAATGTATTCATTACAAATACGAAGAAGCGCTTTTCGATATAGTCTAGATTTGTAAAGAAAAAAATAGTTGTTTGGGACTAAATTACTCGACTTTTCCCTTTAGGGTTTTTTTTAAAACGAATTTCTTGACATTCAGCTTCTGTTGCAATTGGAAGAAACTGTATTTATAAAAACAACAACTTTTGTGATATTATTCTCTTCGCTGCTAAGGCTATCTGTTGCACATCAAAGACATACAGGGAAGGAAAAAAAAAAGCTGTAAATGTAGAAAACAACCTTTGTTCTTAAATTTATATATCTACATGTATGTATGTAGTATGTATGTATGTATGTATGTATGTATGTATGTATGTATGTATGTATGTATGTATGTATGTATGTATGTATGTATGTATGTATATGTATGTAATGTATGTGTATGTATGTATGTAATGTATGTATGTATGTATGTGTGTGTTGTTGTATGTATGTATGGTATGTATGTATGTATGTATGTTGATGTATGTGTGATGTATGTATGTATGTATGTATGTATGTATGATGTATGTGTATGTATGTATGTATGTATGTATGTATGTATGTATGTATGTATGTATGTATGATGTATGCATGTATGTATGTATGTATGTATGTATGTATGTATGTATGTATGTATGTATGTATATGTATGTATGTATGATGTATGTTGTGTATGTATGTATGTATGTTATAGTATGTATGATGTATGTGTGTATGTATGTATGTATGTATGCATGCACACACGTATGCATGCATGTATGTATGTATCTAAGTTCACCCTTTTGCGATTCCTTGATTGTTCATATCTTTCTTAGATAGTTGTTAGAAACAACGTGAGAAAAACGTGTCCACGTATGTATGTATGTATGTATGTATGTATGTATGTATGTATGTATGTATGTATGTATGTATGTATGTATGTATGTATGTATGTATGTATGTATGTACGTATGTACGTATGTATGTATGTATGTATGTATGTATGGTATGTATGTATGTATGTATGTATGCATGCATGCATGTATTTTTTTAAGTTTCAGAGATATTCTGTACGTATGTATGTGTGCGTATGTATGTATGTATGTATGTATGTATGTATGTATGTATGTATGTATGTATGTATGTATGTATGTATGTAGCATGTATGTATGTATGTATTGTATGTATGCATGTATGTATGTATGTATGTATGTATCTATGTATGTGTGTATGTATGCATGCATGTATGTACGTATTATGCATGTATGTGTGTATACATGCATGAATGTATTTTTTTCAAGTTTCAGAGATATTATGTATGTATTATGTATGTATGTATGTATGTATGTATGTATGTATGTATGTATGTATGTATTGTTGTATGTATGTATGTATATGTATGCATGTATGTATGTATATGTATGTATGTATGTATGTGCATGCATGCATGTATGTATGTATTGTTTGTTGTATGTTTATGTATGTATGTATGTATGCATGCATGTGCGCATGTATGTATGTATGTGTATGCATGCATGTATGTATGTATGTATGTATCTTTTTTTAAGTTTCAGAGATTTTTTTTTTTCAAAAGCGTAATCTGAAAGTGGTCAGGACCACCGTGACCTTGAAAAAGGTTTACATAGAACAAAACTTGACGTGCATCGAGGACAATGGTCAAACGTTACAACAGCGAAAACAGATCTTGAATATTTATCAGTAGTTCCTCAGAAAGTGCTGTTCATGCATGTTCATCAAAAAGCCCTGATTTTAGAGTAACCCCCCCCCCCCTTTTTTTTTTTTTTTTTAATGTTCATGTGGCTTTTACCTTGGCGCTTTATTTTCTAAGTTCACCACTTTTGCGATTGCTTAAATTTTTACATCTTTGACCAATATTTGTTAAAGATCCACCCTGTAAAATATGAGAAAATCGTGTCCGCATATTTTTGTCACGGCCTGACAGGCACAATTGTAGTCATACGCAACGCAACGCAACGCAACGCAACCCCAACGCCAACGCCAACGCCAACGCCAACGCCAACGCCAACGCCAACGCCAACGCCAACGCCAACACCAACACAACACAAAGTACAAAGTGTGGAAAAAACTAAAAGAAATGAAACATGATCATACACTGCCAAGCTACCCAATTAAGTTTAAAGACAATTTATTTCCAAATTCCTTTGAAAAAGGTAACGCCTTTCTTAATCTTTTTTCAGACAATAGCCGATCAGTTACTTTAAAGTCAACTAATGGTCAACACAGAAAAGAACAGGAGAAAAATGACATCTATGTTGATCCAATTTCTAAGGAGAGTCATTATATCAATTCTCCCATTCAACTGGACGAATTCATGGAAACTTTGGCGTCTTTTTCATCCAATAAATCTTCTGTTGGTTTAGATGGTATTTCTTATCAGATGCTAATTCATTTGCCTTTTAAGTGGAAGGAATTATTATACTCATTTTTCCAAAAATTGTTGGTTGAATGGAGCTCTTCCAAAACTCTGGAAGAAGTCCGTGATAATTCCCATCATTAAGGAAGGCAAATCAAGGTCACTCATTGACAGTTACAGACCAATAGCTTTAAATTCTCATGTTGGGAAACTGATGGAAAAGATTATTCAGAAGCGTTTGATCCATTATTGTGAACGACATGATATTATTCCACCTCATCAGGCAGGATTTAGGAAAGGGCGATGTACATGTACAACAGATCATTTAGTAAAACTTACAAGTCAAATCAAAAAAACAATTTTCTCGTAGAAAAAGCACTTTGGTTACGTTTTTTGACGTGAAGAAGGCTTTCGACACTGTGTGGCATTCAAGACTGCTTTACAAATTAAAGAGCGTTGGTGTAACAGGTAAAATGTATTATTACATTAAAGACTTTTTATCCTGTAGATCAATGTGTGTAAGATTAGGGACTGTATACTCTTCATTTAAAGACATAGACATGGGGATCACTCAGGGGTCAATCATAGCCCCCATCCTGTTCAGTATACTTCTTTATGATTTACCACAACATTTGTCGAAGAACACTAATGTTGTACAGTATGCAGGTGATATTGCCATTTGGATGAATACCACTCTTCGAAAAAATACAAACAAAAGAACAATCACCCATGTACAAAACTCTACCAATATGATCTTGATAACCTGAGTAATTACATGAAAGACAATGGTCTGGAGTTATCGAGTGAAAAGACTTATCTTATGCTTTTTAACAATGGTGAAAACCCTAAAACTCTCCCTACGTTATCGCTGGACAATAATCCACTTGCTTATAAGCCCACGTTAAATTTCTAGGAGTGTACATAACACGAAAGTTAAATTGGAGACATCACATCGAATATTTAATTACAAAAGCAAACAAAAGACTTAACTTTTTAAAAATAGTCAACAGACAATCCTGGAGCCAAGACACTCAAACTATGTTACACCTAGCGATTTCTTTGGTTCGATCGAAACTGCTCTATGGACAAGAGGTATATTTTACTGCCTCGAATACACTCTTAAAAAAAATTACAAAGTGTAGACAGCAAAGCTATTAAATTGGCTCTTGGTGTGCCCGTTCATACAAACACAATGAAGTCTTATAAAGAAAGTAACATATTACCGCTTACAGATCAACGTGAATTAGCGGTGACAAAGTATGTTATTAGAGCTCTGGCCGTACAGAACTCGGTTAAGGATGAATTACTATACACCTCGGAATCTGACTATCCTCAGAATGCTCGAAAGATGCATACTCTTCAACCTATACGAAATTTTGCAGAAGTTCTCTTGAGCAAAAACAATATTGATATAAATAACATTCCAGTAATGCCTCTTATTCCATTCATACCTTCCTGGGAACTTGAAAAAGCTAACTTTGACATAGACTACATAAATCTCAATAAAACAGAAGAAATAAATATTCTAGTATCAGAAGTCAAATCTCATTTAACCACATATTATCCTAATCACCTAAAACTTTTCACAGACGGGTCTGTTTTAGATACAGCTGATAGCGGAGCTGGATTCGTCGTTCCTGCCTTAAAGGTACAAAAATCTTTTTACATAGGTAAAGGCTTCTCTATTTTTACATCAGAATTATACGCAATATTGATGGCTCTTAACTATATCAATAGCCTCTCATACGATATATGCAATGTACTATTGTGTGTTGATTCTAAATCAGTGTTACGTAGCTTGAAACAAACAGAAAATGTAATACGAAATGACATTATATATGAGATCAAACATTTGATACATTGTATTTCATCCAGTGGTGTTGGTATACATTTTTGCTGGGTTCCGTCACATTGTGGACTTTATTGGAATGAAGTTTCGGACAAATTAGCAAAAGACGGTGCATCCAATAATGCAAATACCGTAACTTTCCATAACATACGACTGTCAGTTCATGAACTTGGTTCTGTGTTAGAATGTTCACTTTATACAATTTTTTCCAATACCCAAAGCCTGATACCTAACTGCCCCAGACAGCTAGCGTCCTTGATACACAAACTAAGGCTTAACTCTTGGAAAACAAAATATACACAGAATGTATGTATTTGTTCAAAAGCATTATCTGTCCACCATCTGCTCTTTGAATGTCCTATTTTACTTACGACATATAGAAATAACAATCTCGATTTTTCATATACTGATTCTAGAGATATCCTTTACAACAAAAATAATGATATCATTTCGGTTGTCCAGCTGATTCTCAGATCCCCTGTTGGCAAATTGTTATGAAGAGTTAATTAATTGTTGTCTGTTATTGATTGATACTGTTAACTTAATGTTCTGAATTCTTAATTGTAATTGTTAATTGTAATTGTGTGTGTATCACTGTATGTGTACAGCTGAGGAAGGGATAGGGGAGAAATTGAGTGGGAAAGAGACTGAAATACTTTAAGAAACTTTTTCAAATCTTTGTTTGTATGTAAATTGTGATGTATGATATGCGAATAGTTCATAATTTGTGAGGAATTTTGATTGTCAAGGTATTAATGCTGTAATACTGAAGTTGTAATGTTTTTCCTGTATATGGATTAGAATTTTTCTGTTTTTATCTTCATTCAAAATATTGATTATAATTTTATGTACAACTATTGCATGCATTAACACACACACACGCATGCAAACATAGCACACGCACACACACACACACACACACACTCTCTCTCTCTCTCTCTCTCTCACACACACACACACACACATTCTTACAAACACACGCGCACAGCAACGCACACGCACGCACACACACATGTACACACACACGTACGCAAGCACACACACGCAGCAATATATAAACACAGTATGCCTCTTTATTCATATGAAAAATCTGTTAATCTTTCTTCATTACATAAGTCAGTGTTTAAATTTTAATATTCTGTGGTTTCTTATGTGTCTTCTTACTTGTATAGCTTTAATGTTTGTTGTTATCTTATTGTGTATGTAATTGTGAACATTTTTTATCACCTTTTGCCTTTCTTGCGAAATGTAAAGCGCTGGTGAGCATGTTTTTATATGGAATATGCGCTATACAAATAAACATTATTATTATTATTATTATTATTATTATTATTATTATTGTTCCTCTTCTTACGTTCAAACTTCCACTACCCCTTCCCATCCCCGTCCCCCACCCCCCCTTTTTTTTGTTGTTGCTCCCTGTGTATGTGTGAGTGTGTGTGTGTGTATATATATATATATATATATATATATATATATATGTGTGTGTGTGTGTGTGTGTGAGTTTGTGTGTGTGTGTGTGTCTAAAATCACTATTGTGAACAGACTTTAAATAAAGATTCCATTCCAACACAACACCAACACAACACAACACAACACAACACAACACAACACAACACAACACAACACAACACAACACAACCCAACACAACCCAACACAACCCAACACAACCCAACACAACACCAACACCAACACAACACCAACACAACACCAACACAACACCAACACAACACCAACACAACACCAACACACACACACACACCAACACACACACACCAACACACACCCTACACACACCTTTTTGTTCGTTCGATATGAAATATTCTTTTCTTTAAAGAGAGCTTAGAAAAACAGCCTTTCCCACCTTTAAATACTTCACTACATGTTTTTTTTTTTTAATTCATGGCTTTTATCATTTTGGTTTAGAGCTGATGAGCAATAGCATTTTCACCAAGGCCTACCACAGTCTGTAACAGGTGCTGACATTGGCCAGACAAGTTACCACGACCGAACAGACTGACATCTTTGCTAACGTGCATGTGTGCATGTGTCGGCCAGTGCACGCTCGTGATGTCCCCCGTACACAACGCCCCGAACAGGAAGACCTTGATAATCAGAACGGTGCAACATGACATTTGATATCGTTCTAAATCAGTCCTGCCCAGACAGGTTTCTCCTTTCCGTCAAAATAAGTCCTGGATATTTTTTTTTAGATGAGTTGAATTGTTTTAGGAGGCAAATACGATTTTTCGTACTATCTTATATATCGTAAATCATTCGCGATTGAGTGGCCGTTACGCGTGTTCTGTCTGACTGCCTGTCTGCAAATTGGTACACAAATGAAATAGGGTAGTCGAACAAGTTCGTAGACGTGCCGAACGGCATTCCTGGTCCTCTAATCTTGAAGTTCACTCACAGAATTTTTGGGAGCAAGTGAAAAGAATTACGAAAATGATGCCGAAAGCTAAACCTATTAATCGATCCAAGTCGTTGACTCTCATCATCGTCGTCATCATCATCATCATCATCATCATCATCATCATCATCATCATCATCATCAAGTGCCCTGCCGCATGGCGTTGGAGATTATGGCTCTCCATATGGATCTATCCCTTGTTGTTGCAAGCACATCTTCCACTCTCTCTGTCTTCAGCCACCCTGCAAGTCCGTCCAATATTTTCTCCCTGGGTCTACCTGGTGCTCTCTTTCCCTCCAGCTATCATGTTGTGACCAAGTGCTCAAATTCCATTTTCCTCATAAAATGGCCTATAAATGTTGCCTATCTTTTCTTGATCTTCCTTATGAATGATCTAATTGTGTCTGCCTCCATCAAGACTGTCTCGTTTGTTTTCTTTGCTGTCCATTGAACTCTCAACATTCTTCTTAGAAACCACATGGCTGCAGCTCAATCTTGTTCTGGTTTTGCGTGTTGACTTTACAACTGCGAAACGCTTGTTCTGCGTCAGGTCCCTCTAACACCAGTCTTCCATGTCTTTCCAGAGGCTTCACCTTTTTTTTCTTCTCTAACTTGGCTCGAAGACCGTTAATTTTGGAAAAGACAAACACCTCTTGTTTTCCATTTCTTCCTGATCGTCCATTCACAGGTCTCCCACTCACCGAATTTCAGACAGTTTCTGAAAGCCATGATTGCCAGCATCCTGTAAGAAATATCATTTAAATCTTGTGAACTCGATCTCATACCTGCCTCTCTCTTTTTGCAAACACTTCGAAGCTTCTGACTGTTACGTTGAGATCTAGAACTGGATGACACAGAATAAACTACATTTGAATGGAGATAAGACTGAAACAGTGTTCATTGACAACCAACCAAGGACAAGCTTTCCAGTGTAAAATTTCTTCTTTCCAGCTAGGGGACAACTCTGTTGTACTTTGTGATTCAGCCAAGATCCTTGGTGTTGTTCTCGAACTCAACAATCATCATCATCATCATCATCATACATCATCATCATCATCATGTGCTGTGCCGTATGGCGTTGGCGGTCATGGCCCTCCATAAGCATCTATCCTTGTCGCCGCAAGCACATCTTCCATCCTCTCTGTCCTCAGCCACCCTGCAAATCCGTCCAGTATTTGCTCCATGGGTCTGCCTGGTGCTGTTTTTCCCTCCAGCTTTCCTGTTGTGACCGGGTGCTCTAATTGTTTTGTCTGGTCATGAATTTTCTTGGGAAAATACGATGGTGGTTTCCTGTTGCCTCAACAATCCATGCAGAAATTCGTCGCCCAAACCTGTCAGTCTTGATACTGTCAACCGCCACGTTTCAGTTCTGTTCGTTATCTTGCAACTTAAGCAGCATCTAAACTCGCCACTCCTATATCCTGTATTAATTATTGTAACTGTATGCTCTCTGGCTTGCCTGCGTCCTCTATAGCATGCCTCCAGGATATTCAGGATTCTGTGGCCCGTCTTGTCCTTTCGTAAACAAAGGCATGATCACATCAGGCCCTTGCTTCATTTTCTTTTTTATTAGTTGCCCCTTTCTCAAATAATTTGGTACAAAATCAATACATTATGCTACAAGTGTATCGATAGTACCGCACTTATTTATCTTTGTGGCCACCTTCGAACGTATATTTCTGTCCGACCTCTTCGTTTTGCTTCTGATACTACTTAAAATTCCTCGGTACAGATGTTCCACAGTTGGTCGCCGTTCTTTTTCTGTGTCTGTCGATACAACTGTAAAAGACTTCTCCTGCTGTTCGACAGTCACACACTCTTCTCTTCCTTCAAGCTTAGCTGGAAGACATACGTTTTTGTCCAGCAGTGATTTCCCCTTCTATGATGTGGGTGAATGCTTTGGTGAATGATGAGAATGCGTGCTTTGATTTGATTTATATATCAAGATTTGGCGCTGTATCATCATGCGTCGCGTCGTCATCATCATTCATCATCTCATATATATCAAGATTTGGCGCTGTATCATCGTCGTCGTCGTCTCATCATCATCATCATCATCATCATCATCATCATCATTATTATTATTATTATTATATTATTATCATTATCATTTATCATTATTATTATTATTATATTATTATTAATAATATTATTATTATCATTTTTACTGTTCGTGTTTATGACCATCATGTAGCGTAGCTTATATTGAAGACAACCACTTTCCAAAAATGCTCCTGTACGGAGAACGGAGGCGAGGACACTGTGACTAGAGATGGCTGCTAAGGCGATACAAGAATACTCTACAGGCTGACCTCATCAACTATAGCACCCACACCACCAGCTGGACAGATACTGCCTGCAACAGAGGTAGCTGACGGCAGTGGAGACGGTAGGACACAATCGCCATTCGGAACAGCGCAGAGCAGCTGTTCTTAACTGCTTGAGATTCTTGTTTAAAGCCCAGCGACTGCGTAGAGCCGTATCAGGACTATCATTATTCAGAACATACAAACTTCAACGGGAAAAAAAAAGGGAGAAAAGAAAATTATGTACACATAGCAATGCATTCGCGCACATGATCTAAGGACATGCTCCCGGCGTTGACCATTCCGTCCAATTTATCGCACAGGGCATTTAAAAAACACAGCTGAATACAAATTTAAACATACCTAAGGACGCCAAACACATATAAAAACGGGCATAAATTACCAAAACTTACTTCTACATATCTTACCTCCCTAGAGCAAAAAATGCGCTGAACACATGTACCCAATTATCAATCCTAAGTCAAGTGTGTAAGACTTTATCGAATCACATACAGGTGAATGGACCATCAAAGCAGAAAATGATAGGAAGAAATGACAGAAAGCAAAAAGGAACAAGGCAGAAACAAAGAGAGTGACAGGAAAGAGGAAATTTCTAGCACAGAATTTCCAGAAGGTGGGATACTTCAACAGAAGGGGGACCAGTGGAAACAACCCAGTGCTGCAGAGTTGCTCCCCATGCGTCGTTGGCACAAGAACACGCGCCTCCAGGATCGGTCTTGTATCCACACTTGAAGACCCACTCTAGAAGTGATGAAAACTGGCATGCCTACTCATCTGTTGGATCAACTGGAGTGTCCATCAAACTCCTCCTCCACCTCAGCTTGCTTAGCTGCCGTTTTCCAAAATGTCTTTAAAAACCATAAAAACGCAAAGTATAATATCGCAGCCTGTATTTGATATAACAAAACAAGACAGATGCAAATTTTCGGTCAACTTACTTTTGCCAAGCGTACATAAAAGATAATATAAAACAAATGTGAATATACTAGAAATAGAAAGCAAAGGTACATGTAAGGGGTTGGAACTAAACAGCAGGAAGACTGAAGTCATGGTGATCAGTAAAAAACATGAAATCCCCTCATGCAAAATAACAGCAAACGGCACAACCTTGAGACAGGTTGATAACTTTAAATACCTGGGAACGATCATTTCATCAGACGGCAGATGCACATCAGAAATAGCCAGCAGAATCGGCCAAGCCAAAACAGCAATCAAGAAGATGACAAGCATTCTTACCAACAAATGCCTATCAATTAACATCAGAAAGAGAGTTCTTGAATGTTATATAGAACCAATACTGTTGTACAGTTGTGAGGCGTGGACAGTCGACAAGCAAAGCCAGAACAAGATTGAAGCAGCCGAGATGCGGTTTCTAAGAAGAATGTTGAGAGTTCCATGGACAGCAAAGAAAACAAACGAGACAGTCTTGATGGAGGCAGACACAAGTAGATCATTCATAAGGAAGATTAGGAAAAGACAGGTAACATTTATAGGCCATTTTATGAGGAAGGGGGATTTGGAGCACCTGGTCACAACGGGAAAGCTGGAGGGAAAGAGAGCACCAGGTAGACCCAGGGAGAAAATACTAGACGGACTTGCAGAGTGGCTGGGGACAGGGAAGGTGAAGGAGATGCTTGAGGCAACAAGAGATAAGACAGAAGGAAGTCCATGATCGCCAACGCCATGCGGTAAGGCACCTGATGATGATGATGGGTGCGTGCTGTGCTGTTTCCTGTTGGCTTGAACGGAGGCGGTCACTTTCGTTTGGATTTTTAAGTGCTAGGATTGTAACGGGATGAAAGCAGAGACATCTTTGTATTTTGAATCAGCGTTTCAAGAACGGGTTCCACTCATATCATTGATCGTTTTACCCTCCCCGTCTCTAAACAGGTCTGGGTACTCATTCACATCTAGATGGTGGGACTAGTGGCAACACGCACATAGTTTTGCCAGCCAGACTCGGAACGATGCCGTTAAACTGAGAGATGAAAGTTGTATTTCTACGTCATCCAACCCTCCAAAAATGACACTGAAGAAAAATGTATGTCTGAATTGACTCAAATGTACACTCTCTCCTCGTCGTGATACTGGGAGCTCTTTTTTCTGTGTAAATACATGTAGGATCTCCATCGTCTGGAAATCTTTACTGAAAATGACGTTTCTTCTGTGCGGGCTTACCGGCCCTAATATCTTGAGTTCACTCCTAGTCTGCATCATCTAAAAGGAGGGGCAGGGGGGGGGGGGGGGGAAGAAACGGCGACAGGGTTGATAAACATGACGCAGTGGCGTTTTGTTTTGGATAGAGACTGTTTGATATGACTGTACTCTTCGCTTTCTTTCATGATATATCCTGGCGTCAACTAGGCCCGAGAGATACGGGCACCTGCGGTATTGGTCAGGAAATTTGAACAACACTTTGAATGACACATTCGTAAGTGGATGAGATCCGACTGTGTAGTCCCAGCCTTCCCGAGGTGTCCACTCAACTCTGGGAAGCGGTCGGTTGGGGCCAGAAAATCCTACAATGATTTTGACAGTATTGAGGGGATTCGACCCCACAACCTTCCAGCCATCAGTCTGTTGTGCTAACCACGGCACTGCAGCGATTGATCAAGAAGCATATATATATATATGTATATATATATATATATATATATATATATATATATATATATATATATATATATATAATATATATCAACATATATGTGTATATTATATATATATATATATATATTATATGATATTGTTGTGTGTGTGTGTGTGTGTGTGTGTGTGTGTGTGTGTGTGTGTGTGTGTGTGTGTGTGTGTTTGTTTCTGTGTGTAAAATATTTTTTTATACATGTACTTATGTCTTTGTTTATATTTATATCTTTTTGTTCGTATTTATTTATCTGTTCATTATCTATTTGTTTCTCTATTTCTTCATCTATTTCTTTGCATAATTACCGATTTATCCATTTCTTTCTATATTTATCTATTACGGCAGTTCTGGCGTGGTGGCAAACCTAACGTCTTTCACCGAACTTTTGAACCAACTTCTCACGTCAGTATTAATTTGTTCCCTTCTTTTTGAACGAGAAAAAAGACACGCTTCTATCTGGGTTTTTTTTCTTCTTTCTTTCTTTCTAAGAATGTGGTTCCGGGATCTGTTTTTCGTCCCGGTCATGACGACTTGGAAGGACTGAGTGTTTGGGACAGATGAGAAGGGGGAAGTAGGAGGGCGAGGATCTTGTGTGTGTGTGTGTGTGTGTGGTGTGTGTGTGTGTGTGTGTGTACTGGGGAGGGTTGTGTTTGTGTGTGGGTATTTGTGTGTGTGTGTGTGTGTGTGTGTGTGTGTGTGTGTGTGTGTGTGTGTGTGTGTTTTGTGTGTTGTGTGTGTTGTGTGCGTGTACTGGGGAGGGTTGTGTTTGTGTGTGAGTATTTGTGTGTGGGGTGTGTGTGTGTGGGATTTGTGCATGTGTGTGTATGTGTGCGCGTCTATGTCTGTCTGTCTGTGCGTGTTCGTACTTGTAATCAGTGTTGTTGTTTGTGCGTTTGCATTCCTTTAAGGGTTAATCAGTGTCCACGTTTGGATCGCGAATCAGCTAATCTGTTTCGCAAGTTGACGGGTTGCAGATGTGTCCGATTAGGTTAATCCGTCACAGGGGCAGCCACTTAGAGCGTGTGTGTGTGTGTGTGTGTGAGTGTGTGTGTGAGTGTGTGTGTGTGTATGTGTGTGTGTGGTGTGTATGTATGTGTGTGTATGTGTGTGTGTGCGTGTGCGTGCGTGTGTGTGTGTGCGTGTGTGTGTGTGTGTGTGTGTGTGTGTGTGTGTGTGTGTGTGTGTGTGTGTGTGTGTGTGTGAGTGAGTGAATGTATGTGGTTGTGATATTCTCGCACGTAAGTGTGTGTTTGTGTGTTCTTGTGCTGAAAATCAGTGTTGTTGTTTGTGCGTTTACATTCCTTTTACAGTTACTCAGCGTTCATGTTTTCATCACAGAACAACTTAGCGATTTAGCAGACTGAAGGATATTTCTGGCAAGGTTATTCCGTCGAACGAAACAACCACACTTCTCTGAGGTCATGTTGTAACCGGTGTGTGTGTGTGTGTGTGTGTGTGTGTGTGCGTGTGCGTGTGCGTGTGCGTGTGGTGTCGTGTGTGCGTGTGCGTGTGTGTGTGTGTGTGTATGAATGAACGAACGAAGAACAACTTATCAGGTATGACAACCTTAAACTCTGACAATTTAAATGCGTTTTCTCGTTGACTTTTAAGTTAAAGTCAACGAGAACACGCATTTAAATTGTCAGAGTAAGGTATGTAGTACAGAGAGAAACCTTGCCTCATTATTGCAACTAACAAATCCTATACATTACGCAAACATGTCATAATTGATTACTGTTTCCATGGAGAAATAAATTATTTCCGGAATGAATCAAAATCAGCCCCTTGGTTTTTGCACAATACTCTTAAATTTTTTTTAAAATCTTCATTTCATCTCTCTCTCTCTTTCAAAAAGAAAGGTTTGGTAAAGTGTCACCTATCTGGCATTTCTCTCTCTCTCTCTCTCTCTCTCTCTCTCTCTCTCTCTCTCTCTCTCTCTCCTCTCTCTCTCTCTCAAAAAGAAAGGTTTGGTAAAGTGTCACCTATCTGGCATTTGTAAACATACATTTCAGCAAACAGTAATATGAAGTCAGGAACTGTCTCTGTCTTGAATGCAAAAGTTACTTAAAAATTGAATTTTCATTGACTGATTGAGTTTCAAAGATGAACGGTATCCTAACGTGATGTTTGTGGACTGGTGGTAGTCTTACTTATTTTTGATTTTAATCTGTTTTTATTCTTGATGACATGACTATGTTTACTGGGTTAATTCATATACCATGTACAGTTTATAAAACTAAAAGCGAAATAGGCTCTCATCATATATATCATGTCGTGTCGTGTCATGCCATGTCATTCTTCATCCATCCAACCTTCCATCATACCATACCATACCATACCATACCATACCATCCATACCATACCATACCATACCATACCATACCATACCATACCATACCATACCATACCATACCATACCATACCATACCATACCATACCATACCATACCATACCATACCATACCATACCATACCATACCATACCATACCATACCATACATACCATACCATTACCATACCATCCATCCATACCATGCCATGCATCGTCATCATTTCATTCATCTGTCATGCCATTCCATTACCATTCCGTATAGATAAAGCTCACCACACCATACACAACCACACCATACACATACACACACCATACACACACACAACCATACCATCCTACAACATACACAACACCATAACCAACAAGATTACGATACCAAATAACCAACCATTACCTATGAGCATATCCAACAACCTACAACCTGGATGTTCTCGAATCCATTCCCTGAATTACCAGATTCCAAACTCCATAACCATACCATCCTCACGTACATACCATACCATACCATACCATACCATCCATACCATACCATACCATACCATACCATAACAAAATTTCCAATTACCATACCATACATACAAATCCATACCAAACCATAATACTAATACCATACCATAATACATACATACCATACCATACATACTACATATATACCTATACTAATAATACATATATATATTACTCATCAAAATAAACATATCATCCATGAATCCCCCATCCACCCTACATACGAATCCTCTTATAATCTATCTTTTCATTCATTCATCCATTATCCATTCTACATTTCCATCTATCGTATAACAGTCCTTTCCAACATTCCACACATAAAAACACACACACACACACACACACACACACACACACACACACACACACACACACACACACACACACACACACACACACAACACACACACACACAATACACACACACACACATAACACACACACAACACACACACACACACACACACAACACACACACACACACACACACACACACACACACAACAAAGAAAAGATGGAGGTCAGCTGGATGAAAATTGTAATCAAACAGTTGTCTAGAGGCTGTGATTATCGCAACAGACCTACAACTGGATGGTTGGGGGCTCGAAGTCCATTGGCCCTGTGAAACTTACTCGAGGATTTCTGTCTAGAACTCCATAGTGGCATGAGTACCATCCTCATCGTCATAGATGGAACTCCATAGCATCATACATCTAATTATCCTCCTCCTCCTCCTCCTCCTCCTACCATTCACATCATCATCATTCATCAATTAAGCATTGGAAAAATTTGTCCCAGATTTTTTAGGCATGAATGTACGTAAAAAAATCAGCAAAATGAATAGGTCTTATATATATCTATATATTCTTTTTTTTTTTAAGTGACTTCAAAATCAAAAGTAGAAAGAGAAGTTAGTTTTTTTCACTCTCTATGAAAATCCCCCCCAACGTACGGAATCCTCTGTATAAAGGAAGCAGGCTTATGGTGCAGTTGGAGTGAGAAGACCCAAGTCGATTAGTAGTAAGACTAGTCTAGCACATCAGTATTTGTTCACAAACACACAGGTGGATATTTGCCTGCGTACACATATGGTTTGGGATGTATCATTCCTAAAGAAACAAGCACACACACAGACGTACACACACAGACGTACACACACAACACACACACACACACCACACACACACACACGACCCGTACGTACACGTACACACACACACACACCGTACGCACGCACGACACACACACACACACACACACACACACCACAAAACAGCACGCACGCACGCACGCCGCAATCACGCGCGCTACACACACACACAACACACACACACACTCTCTCTCTCTCTTTCTTTCTCTCTCTATCCCTGCCTCTCCCCCCTTTCTCTCTTTATCCCTTCCTCTTCTCTATCTCTCCATCTTTCTGTCTGCTAGAATCTTTGAGTAATAGAGAGTTATGAAGGTTATCTCTCTCACCTCTTTCCCTTTTTGTATATAAAACACTCGTAAATAATGTTGTCTTTTCGCTCCCTCTCTCTTCCCTCTTTCCCTCCTCCTTCTCTTCTCTCTCTCCTCTCTTTTTCTCTCCCGCTCTCTCTCTCTGTCTCTCCCCCTTCTTTTTTTCTCTCATTCTCTCCTTCTGACCTCCCCCCTCTCTTTCCTGATTTCCGTCTCGGTCTCTGTCTGTCTGTCTCTGTCTGTCTTTGTCTCTCTGTCTCTGTCTCTCTGTCTCTGTCTGTCTGTCTGTCTCTCTCTCTCTATCTCTGTCCGTCTGTCTAGATATGGCATTATCTAACGAGGTTGTCTAGATGATGTTATATTTCGGTTAAATGTTTGTATTGTAAAATTTAGTCCCACTTTAGGCGAGGGCTAGATGTAAGAAAGCAGGCAAATTGTTAATCTATTTTCTTCGTAAGGGAATCTCTCTCTCTCTCTCTCTCTCTCTCTCTCTCTCTCTCTCTCTCTCTCTCTCTTCTCTCTCTCTCTCTCTCCTCTCTGTCTGTGTCTGTCTCTCTATCTCTCTCTCCTTCCCTTCCACCCCCACCTCCTTCGCCCTATCATTTCTCGGATGTATAAGGTTAATTAAGACCTCACACACGCAAATGTGTATTACCTGTATTTGCTGGCTTTTGAGATTATTGCTCCTTTATTGGATGACTAGATTATAACGGTTAGTTTATTTTGACTTTGACATTTGGCATTTGGAGGGCTCGATTACATAGAAACGCTTGGACTTTGACACTTGGAGGGCTGGTTATCTAGAAACACGCAGACGCTTCTGTTATACTTCTCAGTGCAAAAATCTCATCTACAGATCTTCTCTCTCTCTCTCTCTCTCTCTCTCTCTCTCTCTCTCTGAGACTGTCTGTCTGTCTGTCTGTCTGTACATTTGGAGGGCTGGTTATCTAGAAACACGCAGAGGCTTCTGTTATCTAACTACAAAAGTCTCATCTACAGATCTCTCTCTCTCCCTCCCTCCCTCTCTCTCTCTCTCAGTCTGTCTATCTGTCTGTCTGTCTGTACATTTGGAGGACTGGTTATCTAGAAATACGCAGACGCTTCTGTTATCATTCTAAGTACAAAAATCGCATCTACAGATCTCTCTCTCTCTCTCTCTGTCTCTCTCTGTGTCTCTGTCTGTCTGTCTGTCTCTCTCTGTCTCTCTGTGTGAGCGTCCGATCTCGAGAGAAAGAGCTTAATCGCAGGGTTGCCTCCCCTACTGTGGGAACACAATACGCATATAGGGCAGGACGACATTGTATGTTTTGTTTGGTCGTCATGGTCAGGATTGTCATGCGTCACGTGCTGTGTTGATTTATTGAGGATAGCCTGACCTTTGTAATTGTTATTGTTGTTTAAAGCCCAGCCGACTGCATAGAGCCATATCAGGGCTAGACCTTTGTAACTGAACTTCCTGAGGGAAGAAGGGTGTGGGGAAATGGAAGGGATTATTGATTGATTGTTCAGTTTTACGTCAGCCTGACCCGTTGACGTTCTTCCGATCCTGCTTGTCACTAAAATTCAGTCTTCCACCCGCTTCTAGATGAGCCTGCACCCTCAACCATCTGTGTTCTGCCTGACCGCCCATCTGTACCCTGGTACACAAATGAAATAAATAGGCAAACAAGCTCTTAGACATGCCAAATGTCCATGGCTGTCTTCTAAACTTGTACATGTAGTTTGTTCGTAGATTTTTCGAGAACACGTGAAAATAGTTACGAGAATGATCTCGAAAGCTATAACTATTACTCTACCCAGGTCCTTGAATCTACATGTACAAAATGCTTGCTCTCTGTCATGTCTGATCTTTTGGGTATTACTGAGTCATCTCCACTTCCCTTTAACATCAGCGACTATCCAGATATCTCAGTCGTTTTCTCGATTTTTTTCTCTCTTCCAAAATCAATTATCTCTGAGCCAAGCGAGATAAAAAAAAAATCTTTTCTTCCATTTCTTCCTGATCCTCCACCTCAGAATAAGCTAATGGACATAAAATTGAAGTAATGCTTGTTGGTACAAAGCACAAGTTTTCCACTGTATAAAGTTCGTTCTGTCCAACAAGGGGACATCAATATCTGTACATTTTGATTCAGTCAAAAACCTTGGCGTTGTTTTTGATCTACAACTCTGTGTGCAGACACTTATTGCCGAAGTAAACCTGTTGTCTTGTTCCTATCAGCTGTACCGTTCCAGTTGTCTTCGCCGTTATCTTTTAGCTTCAGCAGCATCTAAACTTGTGACTTCTCTTATTAAGTCTCGCATCAGTTATTGTAACTCTCTGCTGTCTGGCTTACTTGCTTCTTCTGTTGCAGAACTCTAGCGTATTCAGAATTCTGCGGCCCGTCTTGTCCATCGTTTGAAAGATTCATAATCATATCACTTCATTGCTTCACTTTCTCTACTGGTTCCCAGTTTCTCAAAGAATATGATACAAAACCAATACATTATGCTAAAAGTGTGTCAGTAGTATTGCACCTATTTATCTTTGTGACCATTTTCAGACGTACACTCCCGCCTGACATCTCCGTTTCACTTCTAATAGTCACCACCACCACCATCATCATCATGTGCCTTGCCGCATGGCGTTGGCGATCATGGCCCTCCATACGAATATATCTCTTTCGCTGCATGTACGTCTCCCACCCTCTCCGTCCTCAGCCACCCTGCAAGTCCGTCCAGTGTTTTCTGCCTGGGTCTACCTGGTGTTCTCTTTCCCTCCAACTTTCCTGTTGTGATCAGATGCTCTAATTTCTCCTTCCTCAAAAAAATGTTCTATATATGTTGCTTCTCTTTTCCTAATTTCTTTATTAATGATCTTCTGATACTGTTTGTTTAGACATTTCTCGATAAAGATGTTCAACAGTTCTTTCTGTTCTTTTTCTGTGCCTGTCCATACTGCTGGAACGATGTTCTTTCACCTTTCGATAGTCACATACTCAGATCGTCTTCCTTTAAGTCTAACTTATACTAAGTTATAGACATACCTTTTTTGTCCAGTAGTGAACCCCCCCCCCCCCCATTGCGTGCCCATCCTTTAGCCCTCCTCCCCTCCCTGTCCTCCCCCTCTCGGTTTGCGTGTGTTCTGTACACTGCGGTTTTGGTAGTTGTTGAGTGATTGTTTAGGTTAATAATGAGAATGCATACTTGGTTTGATTCTTGTGTTAAGATATGGCGTCTTACAAATATGTAATGTCACACACAACACACACACACACACAAAATTATATATGTATATATGTAAACACACACACGCGCGCGCGCACACACACACACACACACACACACACACACTACATAAACACAATAATATATATATATTATATGTATATATATATATATATATATGAGAGAGAAAGAGAGAGAGAGAGAGCAGTCCAGCGAGGCGAGCAGGGGCAATGCACAACGTGGGACAGTGCACACTAAAGAAGTCTAAACTGGAATATAAAGTGGGATATGGCCTCTGGCCCCAGTAGCTCAGTTGGTTTGAGCGCGTCGGATTCACATGCTAATGGTTGCGGGATCGAATCCCGGGTTGCGCTGTATTAGAACTGGCCTTCTCACGGTCCCATCTTAACATCATGATGTTCTGGTAGTGTCAGTACAGGTTTAGATAGGTCCCCCTCCCCCAACCTTCCCCCACTTCCCTGGGATAGTTATCCCCGTCGGCCATATCACCTGAGGTAGGTGTCGACGTAAAAACTGAACCAAATCTGTCGCTATCAGTTTCATTCTCGGATTTGCATATGATCTCCTGGCTTGGAACGCAAATGAGGTAAAATGGGAGAACTCAGATCACCATGTGTGCTCGCTCTCCCAAGGCAGAGTAACAGTGGAACATGTCCTGAGCCCATATGAAGTAGGTCAACACAAAGAAGCTAAATTAGAATTGGAGGCACAATCAAGTGCACGAGCGGTTTGTATTGTCGGGGAAAAAACGCCATCAGAAACTTCAGCAACCTTCTACACGGCACGAGGCAGCGAACTGTTTCCAGAAAAAGCTGTGACATCCAGAGCATTTAGGCTGAAATTAAGAAAAAGGAAACAGACCAAAAGCAACATCAAACTAAATAATGGACTCTTAAGACAGATGAAGAGATAGCCTACGTAAAAAAATTAACGTACATGTTCAAAACAAATTCAGTGCTCTGGAAGACGTTGGTGACAGTGAGGAACAATGGACAAAGTTGAGAAACTCGATAAATAAAGCTTGTGAAGAAATTCCTAGAGTAGATAGAAAAGCGAAAAAGAACTGGATGACGAAAAATATTCTCGGCTTGAAAGAAGAACGGAGGAAGGCAATGGGAAAGGAGGAAAGATACAGGAAGATAAACAAAGAAATCAGGAATAGGTGCATTAAATCTAAGGAAGCTTGGCTGAAAACAAAGTGCAAAGAAATAGAAGACCGACACAAAACAGATCCTCAGGGTATGTACAGAAGAATTGAAGAAATTGTCCACAGGAAAAAGACATGCACATCAACTGATTGCTTAAAATCGAAAGATGGTACGCTTATCATTGAAAAAGACAAAATGTTAGATAGATGGGGAGAGTACATTAAAGACCTTTTTGAAGATGACAGAAACGAACACATTATAAGAAAGAATGTTGAAGGAACACCCATAATGAAAGATGAAGTTAGAGCAGCATTGAAAAAGATGAAACCAGGAAAAGCCCCAAGACCAGACAATATTACTACAGAGATTATTGAAGCCCTGGAGGAATTTGGTATTGAAAAAATAACAGTCCTAAATGAAATTTATGACACTGGAGAAATCTCCAACGATGTGTCAAAATCAATTTTCATTGCACTTTCAAAGAAAACAGGGACTGTAGAATGCGAACTCCATCGCACAAACAGCTTAAATGTAAGCATTTAACAAGAAGGTGACCGATACTCAGTGGCTCGTCGCACCGTATACGCAATGGTGCTTCTTCATTTTTTTTAAAGATAGTGAGTGTAGAATGCGTGACCCATGTGTAACCTACACAATACTGTGAACTTAGGAGGTGAGGTAACGAACCTTTGAAACGCTAAGCTGACACCAACAGAATGATAGAAACATTAAGATGGACAGCGAACAGGCCTGGTTTTTCATGTTTTTGGTTGGGATTGAACTCGAGAATTATAATTATCGTTGATATATAACAGTATCATATGATGAGAGTAGGTAATGCAAAATTACAATTATATACATGATGGTGAGGAGGAGAGAGGAGGAGGAGGAAGATTGTTATTACCATGATGATAATGAGGAAGAAAATTGTAATTATCATCATCATCAATCAGAGAAAACACTTACCATCAACGCCCAGACAGTTGCTTGCATGGTGACTGGACACAGAAGGACGAAGAATTGAGAACCTATGCGTAAAGCAGATTCAGGACAAATGGAACGACGAACAGGCCGACAAACCAACCAGCCCACCAACTGACGATCAAGACTTGCAGATGACTAGACTGTCAGACAGACTGACTGACTGACAGGCAGGCAGGCAGGCAGACAGGCAGACAGGCAGGCAAGCACGTAGGCCTAGTCAGCCAACACGGACACGGAACCAATGAAGGAGGCAGGTTTGCTCACCAACTTGCCACTGACTGTGGCACCCGCTTCTTTTATAACGGGTATGTCCCCTACCCCGTCGTCTTCCTTGGTCGCTTTTCAGATCTAATGACGTGTGTGGGTGGGTGTGGCGGGATAGTGGTGGTGGTGGTTGTGATGGTGGTGGTTGAGAAGATGACAGGGGTCAGTGGGTACGTTGTGAAGAGAGGTGGGGTAGGAAGGTGGGTGGGTGATGGTGGGGTTGGGGAGGAGACGAAAGAGAGCGGGAAAAGGTAAGGGAAACAATCGTATAAAAAAAAAATGTTGCAAATTATATTTTCTTTTTCTGTGTAATACTGCTCGTCTTTTAAGAGGGAGATACAATGAAGATCGAGTGGCGGTGCGTGCGTGTGTGCGCTCGTATTAGTGAGTACCTACGTGTGTATACGTGTCCATGCGCGCGTCCGTGCATGCATGCGTATGTGTGGCAATGAGTACGCTTTGTGCGTGCATGAGTATGTATGTGTGTATGTATGTTTGTGCTGGCGCATGCTAGAGAGCACCTAAAGGTATTTCTTCGTATTTTGTTGTTTGGGGGAGGGGTAGGAGGGTTGGACACCAGGGCTTGGGTTGGGGAAACACACACACACACACACACACACACACACACACACACACACACACACACACACACACACACACACACACACACACACACACACACACACACAAACACATTTCATTGCCTGTCAAGTGGCGTCACTGTTGTGACTGTCTACCGTTATCCCTGATGACATTAAGTATTGTTATAAACAAAATTTCAAGGTCACAATGCCCTTGAGAAGTACAAAATCCGGATTTTCCGAAATCAGTTTTGTTTATAAAGGGGAATTGTTCGAGTAGCTGGACCATCTTAGTGTTTTGTTTGTTTGCTTCTTTGTATGTTGATTTTTTGTTTCTATTTTAATGTCTTGATTTAAACTTCAGATGAATAAATTTGGAAGGTCAACAGCAACAAAGACAGGACAAAAAGAACACTTAACAAACAAACAAACAAACACACACACACACACACACACACACACACACACACACACACACACACACACCACACACACACACACACACACACACAAACACAGAGGAACAAATAACGCAATGAACAGGGTGAACGGGTCAGAGAAATGTGTGGATGAATGGAGGATCAGGTAGAATGTAATACGACACTTTCTGTTTCTTTGTTTCTTCTTCTTCAAATGCATTTACACTCGTGTGACATCTCCACACAGCTTGGCTGTATTATTTGAATTCATAAACTGTCTGCAGGGTTCAAAACGATCTCTCCTCTCTCTCTCTCTCTCTCTCTCTCTCTCTCTCTCTCTCTCTCTCTCTCTCTCTCTCTCTCTCTCTCTCTCTCTCTCTCTCTCTTCTCTCTCTCTCTCTCTGTCTCTCTCTCTCTCTCTGTGTCTCTGTCTCTCTGTCTGTCTGTCTCTCTCTCCCCTCCGCCCCCTCCCTCTCTCCCTTCTGTTGCACTTTACAAGTACATTAAAGCTAGATACTCTGCATGTATAAAATAGTACATTTTAGGTAAGAATGTGTGTGTCATGAATCAGTTTTACAGTACTTTCAAATTGTAATAACATCCTGTAATATGAGTATGTTTTGTAAGAAATTATATTCGTTTTTTTGTGTTTGTCAGTAACTTTATTCTTCACGTAATTTGTCTTTGTATTGATAACAAAATTGATAACGGTAGTAGTAGTGATGGTTCCTACATGTTTTAATACTTCTCTCTCTCTCTCTCTCTCTCTCTCTCTCTCTCTCTCTCTCTCTCTCTCTCTCTCTCGCTCTCTCTCTCTGTCTGTCTGTCTGTCTCTCTCTGTCTCTGTCTCTCTGCGCCCCCTCCCTCTCTCCCTTCTGTTGCACTTTACAAGTACATTAAAGCGTGATACTCTGCATGTATAAAATAGTACATTTTAGGTAAGAATGTGTGTGTCCTGAATCAGTTTTACAGTACTTTCAAATTTTAATAACATCCTATAATACGAGTATGTTTTGTCAGAAATTATAGTCGTTTTTTGTGTTTGTCAATAACTTTATTCTTCACGTAATTTGTCTTTGTATTGATAACAAAATTAATAACGGTAGTAGTAGTGATGGTTCCTACATGTTTTAATACTTCTCTCTCTCTCTCTCCCCTCTCCTCTCTCTCTCTCTTCCTCTCTGTTTCTGTCTCTGTCTGTCTGTCTCTCTGTCTGTCTGTCTGTCTGACTGACTGTCTCTCTCTCTCTCGTGTCTCTCTTTCTCTCTCTCTCTCTCTCTGTCTGTCTCTCTGTGTCTGTCTCTCTGTCCTCTCTGTTTCTCTCTCTCTCTCTCTGCGCCCCCTCCCTCTTTCCCTTCTGTTGCACTTTACAAGTACATTAAAGCATGATACTCTGCATGTATAAAATAGTACATTTTAGGTAAGAATGTGTGTGTCATGAATCAGTTTTACAGTACTTTCAAATTGTAATAACATCCTGTAATATGAGTATGTTTTTGTAAGAAATGATATTCGTTTTTTTGTGTTTGTCAGTAACTTTATTCTTCGTGTATTTGTCTTTGTATCGATAACAGAATTAATAACGGTAGTAGTACTAGTAGTGATGGTTCCTACATGTTTTAATACTCCTCTCTCTCTCTCTCTCTCGTTCTCAGTATTACTTGTTCCAGTTTTGTATCATGTTAATGTCTCAATACTATCTTAGTTCACCTGTATAAGAGCAGATCCTTCATGAATGTCATAAAACATTTTAATTAGTGTAGAACTCTCAATAGGGGAGGGCGGGATTAAAAGAAGAAACAAAACAAACAAAAAAATTGTACTTTTGCCTTTACCCAAGAAAAAGAAAGTGTTTCTTATCTCTGTCTCCTTCCCTCATACCCGCCCTCCTCTTCTCCCCCCTCGTCTGTCTCTCTGTCTCTGTCTCTGTCTCTGTCTGCTGTCTCTGTCTCTGTCTGTCTGTTTTTCTCTATCTTATCTATCTATCTGTCTGTCTGTCTGTCTGACTGTCTATCTCTTAGTGTCTGTCTGTCTGTCTATCTATCTATTATCTGTCTATCTATCTATCTATCTGTCTGTCTGTCTTCTATCCTAGTCTGTCTGTCTATCTATCTCTTAGTGTCTGTCTGTCTATCTGTCTCTTAGTGCACACGACTTGTTTAACAATGCTCCCATCAAGTCACACATAGGTTGTACTTCTACAGCAGAGGATGATTCAGATTACATTCCTATCAGACGACTGGTCAGTTTATATCGAAGAGCAGTGAAACATTATACCAGATGTCACTTTAACAACCGATGAAAAGCTTCGAAAGTTAAGAAGCTTTCTCTTATCCCCCCATTTCCTGTTTAATAAAAGTATCCTAGTATCCTTGTCACATTGGCGTGACAAGTAAAAGTGTCCCTCCATATCTTTTTTAATCTTTTTAACGGAAGGGTACTATACTATTCCAGTTCAATGCAAAGTCATTTTCAACTTGCCCATCTTAGAAAGACATATATCATCATCATCAGATGCCCTGCCGCATGGCGTTGGCGATCATGGACTTCCATCTGTCTCTATCTCTCGTTGCCCCTAGCATCTCTCCATCCCCCTCGTCCCCAGCCACTCTGCAAGTCCGTCCAGCATTTTCTCCCTGGGTCTAACCGGTGCTGTCTTTCCCTCCAGCTTTCCCGTTGTGACCAAGTGTTCCAAATCCCCCTTCCTCATAAAATGGCCTGTAAATGTTGCTTGTCTTTTCCTAATCTTCCTTATGAGTGATCTACTTGTGTCTTCCTCCATCAAGACTGTCTCCTTTGTTTTCTTTGCTGTCCATGGAACTCTCAACATTCTTCTTAGAAACCACATCTCAGCTGCCTCAATCTTGTTCTGGCTTTGTTTGTTGACTGTCCACTACGACATATATAAATGTAGATTATCCTTCGCTAGTGCATCGATATAGATCTCATTTCCTCACAGTACTGTAAACGTGCAATCACTCCTTTCCTTCAAAGGAAATCTGTTAAAGCACATTATGTCCATGTGATACCCATAAACAAGGATAGCAGTACGCTCATTTATGTCATAATTGACTATATGTAATCTGGTTTATGTGCGTACGTTGATATGAATGAGTCTTACGTGTGCACGTGTAGGTGTGCCGAAGCTAGTAAAAACACTATTTTCTTGCCTCATTTTAGTCCCTTTCCTGTTGATCTAATGTGACAGTATTTGTCCATTTATGATTTCCGTATGTATTTACTTTTGTTTTTGGCACTTTTATGATAGCGGTGATGGGAAGTCTCTCTCTCTCTCTCTCTCTCTCTCTCTCTCTCTCTCTCTCTCGCTCTCTCTCTCTCTCTCTCTCTCGCTCTCTCTTTCTCTCTGTGTCTGTCTCTCTCTCTGTCTTTCTCTGTCTGTCTGTTTGTCTTTCTCTTCTCTCTCCTCCTCCCTCCCTTCTCACGTAGGCGCGCGCGCACATGCGCACACGTACACACACACACATATATATAATATATAAATATATATATATATATATATATATATATATATATATTATCTTTCATTCAACTGACCCCCTGTCTCCCCCTTAAACTCAACACCCACTTCACCTCATCTCCACATTTCCGATCCTAAATGCCCCAGACTACAGACGAATTGAAACAGTGAGCCTCCGAGTCATACAGGAAATCCCTAAATCAACGTGATTGCCAGCGTTAATGCAAAACACAAAAACGAAACACACAAATACAGGATCAGAACTCGTCTTTAACCCTTTTACTCCCGCACTATGTCCACCAACATCCTGCATTGTCAACCATGCTAACAAAGTAAAAACTTAACCCTGTGACTCCTACACCCTATCCACCAGCTCCCCTCGGAAAGTTGGTGGATAAAATGAGGGAGTTAAAAGTTAACTTTTTGCAGTTGGTAGATAGGGTACGGGAGTCAAAGGGTTAAGTTACAAAACGAGACTGGCGGAAAATTTCCAGCCAATTGGCTTTTGTCTAGCATACACAAAAGGCAACAACGAAATAAAGTGCACAAACAAAACTTAAAGCGGAAAATTTCCGGCCAATTGGCCTTTGTCTGGCATATACAAAAGGCAACAACGAAATAAAGTGCACAAACAAAACTTAGGATGACAACAACAGCAGAACTTCCCTGACGTTGCGATGAGCTGGAGAAAATGACTGATATCAGAATGAAAGATCTGGTGACAGCAGACGAAAGCAGACGAGAACGTGTTCATTACAGAATGAATTGAGGAGCCACTAACAGCGCCGGGCCGAATCCGGAAGCAGGTAAAGAAGATGGACGTGCAGGCCTATCCTGCCGTGGACCTTCTGTTGTCAGTTAGGAAAGTGATTGTCCCCCTTCCTCCTCTATTGTCATCATTATTGTTGTGATGATGATGATGATGTTTATGATGATGAGGTGATGGTGGTGTTGATGACAATGACAACGACGACGATGATGATCACAGTTATCACAATTAGTAGTAGTACTATATCGTTATTATTCTATTATCATCATTATCGTTTTTTTTTTAGTGTCTTCATCATCGTCACCACCACCACCATCATCATCATCATCATCATTATCATCATCATCATCGCCGCTATTATCGTTTTCTTGGATTTGTGTAAGTACGTTGTTCGGCCTATTCTCCTTAGTCTTATTACTGTTATCGTCATCATTATTGTAATCATTACTGTCATTATTAATAGTGTTATTTTTAGCAGTTTTTCGGATGTGTGTGTATATATACATTATTTGGCCCACACTGTCCCAGTGTTATGTTGCTGCAGAAATTTGCATACTCCATCTTCGATAGGCAAACATGCTGGGTATTTTCATGTTTATGGGATATGTAAGCCACTGAGCTTTGACATGAGTTTACAGGATGTTTCACATGCGCAATTGATGCCTTTGTACTTATACACACGTAGTGGATTCAGGCGCTAGCAGGACTGTGCGTATGTTGGTCTGGGAGATCTCCCCCCGTGGGGATGCCGGGGGCTCTTTCAGTATAAATTGTATCCCCACCTTCTGGAAATTCTGTGGTAGAAATTTTCTCTGTTCTGTCTGTTTCTGCCTCGTTACTTTGCTTTCTGTCATTTCTTCCTTTCATTTTTTGCTTTGCTGGTCCATTCACCTGTATGTGTTCGATAAAGTTTTAGGTACTTTTTCTGAGGATTGATAATTGGGTACATGTATTAAGTGCATTTTTGGCTCAAGGGAAATGAGATATGCGGAAGCAATTTTAGGTAATTTTATGCCTGTTTTAAATATGTTTTGATGTCCTTAGGTATGCTTATATTTGTATTCAGGTATGTTTTTTTTAAATCCCCTGTGCGATAAATTGGACGTGGTGGTCAACGCCGGGGGCATTTCCTTAGATTGTGTGCGTGAATGCATTGATATGTGTACTTAATTGTCTTTTTTCTTTTCTTTTCTTTTTTTTTTTTTTACTGTTGAAGTTTTATATGTTTGGAAACGGTTATAGCACTGATATGGCTCTACGCAGTCGTCTGGGCTTTAAACAACAGTAACAGTTGCCTGAGAGATTGGAAAAATCTCCATCCATTGCTCACCAATCGCTATCTAGGCAGGATCGAACTCAGACCTTCCCACTGGACGTCCAATGTCCTGATTTCTTGGATGTCGTTCCTGTTTTTATCTAGCGGGCTGGTTAGTTCATTTGATAGAGCCACGGACTCAAGATCTGAGTTCAATCCCCGCCTGCAACATTTAAAAAAAAAAAGAAAAAAGAAAAAGACCTGTTCGCTGCTCATCTTAACGTGTCCATCATTTTGGTGGTGTCAACTTAGTCTTTCATAAGTCCTTATCTCCCACCCTCTCCCCTTACCCTTACACGTTTATTGTTTCAGGACTTTGCCAGCGCTTAGGGTTTGCGCAGGCTTGGGGAGTCCGCCAGATAAATTCTGGCAGATTTGGCTGGGAGGCATATGGAATTGTCCGAGCGTATGAATCCCCCGTCAACGTACTCCAAACTCCGGAATACCATTACAAAATAAAGTCGTTCATCCCGGATCGACTGTCTTGGGGTTTTGTTGTCGTTATTGTTGCTGTTGTTGTTGTTGTTTTGTTAAACGTTTCCTTGAGTGCCTACACCGTGCAAGCAGTGTGTGTTTTTGCACAGTCTGTAGGTTCCGTCTTTAGTGGGTGGACCACTATCGAACGGACTCTACCTTTGACATGTCTGGTTAGGGTGATCTACCTGGAAGACAAGGCTTTTGCCAACACAGCTGTTCGGGTCATAAAGAGCCATGAGCGAGCCGACCCCCCCCCCCCTTTTTTTTTTTTTTAGTCAAGGTTGTGATCAGTTAGGAATGGGTGGTGGGAGACGGGGACTGTCAAATTGTTTGTGGCGGCTGGAACAGTTTGACTGTTTTTGATTTCGCAGAAAAAGGAAGTTTAAATAAACAGAAGACGACGATGGCATAAGGGAAAAAATGTGACGACAACAGAAAAGGAGGAAAAGTGGAAAATCAAATACGAGCATATTACATTGTTGTTCTTGAAACAACATTTTTGACGACGACAACAGCAGCAGTTAAAGCAGCAGCAACAGTCTTTTCAGCTGACAAGTCCGGTCACTGACGAGCGTTGTATTCAAGTAGGTAACAAGTCGGACTCCAGTGGAAAAATCTACGATTCGATCCTGCCTGGGTAACTCCCACCTGGTGGGTGAAGGGTGGAAAGTTTTCTGATCTCCCAGATGAAAACGTGTGCAGACCTGTTAGTGCTTGAATCTCCCTTCGATTGCATAGCCACTGAAAACATCAAGTATGCATGTTAAAGATCCTGTAAGTTATGTCAATATCTAGTGTGAGAACACACAACATGTATGCCCACTGAAGACGGGAGTATGCAGACTTGCGCAGCAGCATGCTGCCTGCACAGTGTGGTAAAAACAACGTGCATACACACTTCCGATGAAAAATCGGTGTGCTAAACATTTTGTTTAATCCAGCTAGGGAAAGACTGTAATCAAACTAATGAGACAAACACCACAAAATGAGCAATATGGAGTCCTGTTACACAAGAGCATGAATACTATTGATTGTTTACTGGCAGAAAAACAAGCAAAACGAACACAAGACGAGATCATCAATTACTCGAATCGTTTTTTCGGTTTTTATATTTGTATTTTTCTTTCTTTCTTTCTTTCTTTTTCTCCCCCCCCCCCCCCCCCCCCCCCCCATAATTTCCATTTTATTGTCTGCGGTGTCGGATAACTTACGATCACAAATGGGGAAATTGCGAGATGGTGACATGACAGCCACTACCATTTTGGAAATAAACCCATCCCTTAGAAAGGAGAGAAACAATTGTTGATGTTTGTTGGTGTGTTCTTGCATCAGGCGATTAGACTCATTCATGACAACTGGGAATTGATACTTGCCCACACAGTCCTGGAAACGGAAAAGGTTGGTGATGGGGATGGTGGTTATGGCAGTGCCGTACAGACAATGATAACGACGGACATGGTTGTCGAGTGGGTAAACATCTTGACTTCCAACCGGAGGGTCCTGGGTGCCATCTGCCCTAGCTAGCTGCACACCTCTGCCTGGTGAAGACTTTTCCGATCATCCATACGCATGTAGAATATCAAATATGCACGTTAAAGATCCTGTGAGTCGTGTCGTCGTGTCAGTGGCTGGTTTATCGAGACATGAAAATATCGAACATACACGCCCAACAAAGATGCAGACTGTGCAACAACATAGTGCAATGTAGTCTGCTCGCTTAGCAGTTTTGGCTTTCTATGCACCAGTAAAAAGTCAGATGATGTTAAGTGCAATGTAGTCTGCTCGCTTAGCAGTTTTGGCTTTCTATGCACCATTAAAAAGTCAGATGATGTTAAGTGCAATGTAGTCTGCTCGCTTAGCAGTTTTGGCTTTCTATGCACCAGTAAAAAGTCAGATTATGTTAAGTGCAATGTAGTCTGCTCGCTTAGCAGTTTTGGCTTTCTATGCACCAGTAAAAAGTCAGATGATGTTAAGTGCAATGTAGTCTGCTCGCTTAGCAGTTTTGGCTTTCTATGCACCAGTAAAAAGTCAGATGATGTTAAGTGCAATGTAGTCTGCTCGCTTAGCAGTTTTGGCTTTCTATGCACCAGTAAAAAGTCAGATGATGTTAAGTGCAATGTAGTCTGCTCGCTTAGCAGTTTTGGCTTTCTATGCACCAGTAAAAAGTCAGATGATGTTAAGTGCAATGTAGTCTGCTCGCTTAGCAGTTTTGGCTTTCTATGCACCAGTAAAAAGTCAGATGATGTTAAGTGCAATGTAGTCTGCTCGCTTAGCAGTTTTGGCTTTCTATGCACCAGTAAAAAGTCAGATGATGTTAAGTGCAATGTAGTCTGCTCGCTTAGCAGTTTTGGCTTTCTATGCACCAGTAAAAAGTCAGATGATGTTAAGTGCAATGTAGTCTGCTCGCTTAGCAGTTTTGGCTTTCTATGCACCAGTAAAAAGTCAGATGATGTTAAGTGCAATGTAGTCTGCTCGCTTAGCAGTTTTGGCTTTCTATGCACCAGTAAAAAGTCAGATGATGTTAAGTGCAATGTAGTCTGCTCGCTTAGCAGTTTTGGCTTTCTATGCACCAGTAAAAAGTCAGATGATGTTAAGTGCAATGTAGTCTGCTCGCTTAGCAGTTTTGGCTTTCTATGCACCAGTAAAAAGTCAGATGATGTTAAGTGCAATGTAGTCTGCTCGCTTAGCAGTTTTGGCTTTCTATGCACCAGTAAAAAGTCAGATGATGTTAAGTGCAATGAGTCCAAATGTGTTTGGAGACTAAAGCTGTAAAAAAAATTCAAACTGATGACAGTGATAAAAGTGATGATGATGACGATGATAATGATTTTTTCACGCCCTCCTGATTTTCTGGGATGTTTTTGTCCACGCTGTTTTTGCCCACACTTTGCAGGTAATATGCTGTTGTACAATCTACATTCTTTTGTCTCCACTGAGCACGCATGCTGGATGTTTTACTGTTTCCAACTCATATGACGTGCAGGATGCCTGGCGTGCATAACTGATACTCTGCATGCACATACACCGGAATTTTGCAGTTTTTTTCTCTCAAGAAATTGCCCATTTGAATGCTTCAGTCGTTCTGGTGGTGCCAGCTTACCGTGCAAGTCACTCATCTTTCCTTCCCTCCTCATTTCAAGGCTTTGTCAGCGCATACGGTTTTGCTCTGGCTCAAGAACTTTCCCAGACGATTTGCTGGAACATTTGGGCAGAGTGTATATGGAATTTTCTGAATCCTATGAATCCCTTTTAAATAAACCCCTGAGTCGAAACTTAAAAAGGGATTGATTGCATTCGTACAATTCCACATTGGCTCCACCACACAGAACAAAAGTTCAAAGTAAGCAGTGAGAGAATATTGCAGGAACGCTGGTGACAGAGTTTGAAGTATGTTCAAAAAGTGTTTATCGTACTGGGACAATGCCGTATGCGCTCCACCGAAATCTGTCAGCATTCCCTGAATCTGCGCAAAACCTTGTGCGTTGGCAAAGCCTGGAGATGGGGAAGGGAGGAAAAGCACACTGACACCACTCGAACATTAAGATGGGCAGCCAAGAGGCCGGTTTTAAATGTTACAGACTAGGATTGAACTCGAGATGTCAGATCTTGAATTTCACGGTTCTATCAACAGAACCAACTACAGGGCAGTAACAACAGTTTAGCCAGGAAGAACAACACTTCTTAAAGGCCTGAGTTTGGTGTCTATTCAAAATGGATACGTAGCAGTCAGACAATTCCACGTGTGGTTTTGCCAATTTGCCATCTGTTATCTGGCAGACTACTTAAAAACGCTATGCACTGGCAATGTCTTGAAGGGTTGAGGGAGAGGAGTGGGGGGGGGGGGGGGGCAGTCGCACCATGGCTGCTGGTAGGATGACGACGGGGATGAAAATCACAGTGAAGTTCCATTCTTGATTGAGACTGCTTGATAGGACTGTAATGTAAGCTTACTGTACTCCAAATTTACTGTACTGTAAGCTTACTGTACTCCACATTTACTGTACTGTAAGCTTACTGTACTCCACATTTACTGTACTGTAAGCTTACTGTACTCCACATTTACTGTACTGTAAGCTTACTGTACTCCAAATTTACTGTACTGTAAGCTTACTGTACTCCACATTTACTGTACTGTAAGCTTACTGTACTCCACATTTACTGTACTGTAAGCTTACTGTACTCCAAATTTACTGTACTGTAAGCTTACCTGTACTCCACATTTACTGTACTGTAAGCTTACTGTACTCCAAATTTACTGTACTGTAAGCTTACTGTACTCCAAATTTTACTGTACTGTAAGCTTACTGTACTCCACATTTACTGTACTGTAAGCTTACTGTACTCCAAATTTACTGTACTGTAAGCTTACTGTACTCCAAATTTACTGTACTGTAAGCTTACTGTACCCATTCTGTACATAGCTTACTGTACTCCAAGTTCTGTACTCCAATTCTGTACTGTAAGCTTACTGTACTCCAAGCTTACTGTACTCCAAATTTACTGTACTGTAAGCTTACTGTACTCCAAGCTTACTGTACTCCAAGTTTACTGTACTCCAAGCTTTACTGTACTCCAAGCTTACTGTACTCCAAGACTTACTGTACTCCAGTATGACAAGTTACTGTACTCCTAAGCTTACTGTACTCCAAGCTTACTGTACTCCAAGCTTACTGTACTCCAAGCTCTACTGTACTCCAAGCGTACTGTACTCCAAGCTTGCTGTACTCCAAGCTTACTGTACTCCAAGCTTGCTGTACTCCAAGCGTACTGTACTCCAAGCTTACTGTACTCCAAGCTTGCTGTACTCAAAGCTTGCTGTACTCCAAGCTTACTGTACTCCAAGCTCACTGTACTCCAAGCTTACTGTACTCTAAAGCTTAGTGTCATCAGATATCCAGGCGTCACTAAACTGACAACACCAGAATTAGAGCATTATGATGGAGGCAGTGGACAGACCATTTTTTATGATGCGGAAGTTCGAACCCGAAACATCAGAGCTGGGGTCCATGTTCTATTACAAGTGGTAGCTAAGCTGCAAGAAAAACGACCAGTGGGTCGTCTGAGGATCGACCCTAGGAACTGACACAATGGGACGTTTATAGAGAAACTCACCATCATTTATGAAGGTCTGGAAAATAAAGAAAAACTAATAAATAAAAAAAAACAACAACTTAAGATATGATACAGCAAAGTCCATTTTAGAACAGAGGTGGGGTTTCTCCATTTCGACTTGTAACTGGTCCATCATTTATAAAGGTCGGATATACTTTGGATACGATCGTTTCGGATATTTTTAAGGATCATATACTTAGGCAGTTTCACTTGTGTTCACCTGATCTTTCTGTCCAATTTTCTACGCCACGCCAATGGCCACAGAAGCTGGGACAGTTTTTACAATGCTGTGAGAAGGATGACGATGGGTGTGATAATCACGGTGCTGTGAAGTTCCATTCTGGAATGATACTGCTTGATAGGACTGTACTCTAAGCTTTCTGTGCGTGTAAGCTTACTTGCATAATGTATCCAGGAGTCAATCAGTCCCGAGAGACACTGACACCTTTGGTGTTGGTCAGAAAGTTTGATGAATACTATGACCCATCGGTGATATGAATGAGACTCGATTGTGTGGTCCAGTTTTCCCTATCGAGCTCATAGTATACTCAGTTGTTGGTTAGAACCAGATGAGCCCGAAAAATTCCTGAACGATTTTGATGACTGATGAGGATTCGAACTCAACCTTCCAGTCGACAGTCTGTTTCGCTAACCAATGCACCACGGCGACTGGTAGTTTGGATATTTTCCAAAACATGATATCTCCGGCGTTATTCCGTATGGAATTCGTTCCGAACGCCAAAACGCAGTCTTGAGTCAAAATGAAAACTTTTGTTTCCTTCAAGTTTGTATAAAAGAAGAAATTGTTAATATGACATGGCCATCATCTTCTGTATTGTTTCATCTCTGTATTTCTTTTCATTTTTATTTTCTAGATGTCTGTCAGACGACAGGATTATGGGAGGTGGTCGCGACCAGGTCACAAGTGTCCAAACTGGTCATGATTGCTGTGTGTCGCCAAATTGCACTGTCTGGCCCCATGGTCAGATTTAAGATTCGGCGGCCCTTCATGTTCTGCTCTCATGATGACTTTAGTTTTGGTGGGTTTCGAGGTGTGTTGGAGAGCTGAAATAAGCGGCGTAGGGGTGATTGACAGGTGTTGTCTATAATAAGATGGGGAGAGAAAAAAACATTATTATTATACCAATCAGACAGCAAGAACACTGGGCAACAAATAACACTTCGGCACCAATGGATCTTGTTCGACAGCAGTGAGGTGGGGTTTTTGTTATTGTTGATGGCGGTGTTTTTGTGGGTTTTTTTATGTTGTTGTTTGTCCTTTTCTTCTTCTCCTCCTCCCTCTTTTTCTTCTTCTTCTTCTCCTCCTCCTCCTCCTTCTTCATCTTCTTCTTCTTTTTCTTTTCTTTCGCTTTGAGTTTGATCGACAGTCTGCCTCTCTTTATGCTTCAATCATTCTGGCAATCCAGCTTTTATCGTTTCGAGTTCCTCATTGGCCCCCTACACCCCACCCCATTGTGTTCTTTGGGCGGTTTCTGCTAACGTCTCACCTTTCATCGGTTTTTTCTTGGCTTGGCTTCATTCATTGGTTAGATGCCTGGTTTTATTGTTTGATTGGTTGATCGCGCCGACGTCTGTCTTCATGCAAGTTAGGCCTACTTTTCAATTCTGTTCTGGTTGTTGGATGTTTTGCTGTAAAGAGCCAGACATCGGTGAAGAGACAAAGGTCTCCGACCGACTATGCGGTCAGTGGCACTGAAGGGGTATGCTTTTTTCCGATCGAATATTCGGTCGGTGGCGCGATGGCTTATTTCATATGATGTGCTCCCGCTGGGTGGACAGCGAGTACCCGGAAAGTTATTTGAGTGATGTCTTTGCACTTTGTGAAGTGCTGCCTTTTAATTGTGTGACGGTTGGCTTATTCTGCATGTGTGTCAGACGTTCATCTCTGAGTGCTATCCTAAGCAGTGTGTCTGATGTTCATCTCTGAATGCTATCCCGGGACGTATGTCTGACGTTCATCTCTGATTGCTATCCTAAGCAGTATGTGTGACGTTTATCTCTGACTACTATCCTAACCAGTATGTCTAACGTTTATCTCTGACTGCTATCCTAAGCAGTGACGTTCATCTCTGACTGCTATCATAAGCAGTATGTGTGACGTTCATCTCTGAGTGCTATCCTAAGCAGTATGTGTGACGTTTATCTCTGACTGCTATCCCAGGCAGTATGTGTGACGTTCATCTCTGACTGCTATCCCAGGCAGTATGTGTGACGTTCATCTCTGACTGCTATCCCTAAGCAGTATGTGTGACGTTTATCTCTGACAGCTATCCTAACCAGTATGTCTGACGTTTATCTCTGACTGCTATCCCAGCATGTATGTGTGACGTTCATCTCTGACTGCTATCCTAAGCAGTATGTTGACGTTCATCTCCTGACTGCTATCCTAAGCAGTATGTGTGACGTTCATCTCTGACTGCTATCCCAGCATATGGGACGTTCTCTGCGCTATCCCAGCGTATTTGACGTCATCTCTACTGCTATCAGCATAGTGACGTTATTCTGACTGCTACAGCTAGTTGAGTTATCTTGACGTTCCAGCGTATGTGTGACGTTCACTCTGACTGCTATCCACAGTATGTTCGTTCATTTGACTGCTATCCCAGCTATGTGTGACGTTCATTCTGATGCTATCCAGCAGTATGTTGACGTTCATCTTGACTGCTATCCACATATGTGTGACGTTCATCTCTGACTGCTATCCAGGCAGTTGTTGACGTTATTCTGATGCTATCAGCAGTATGTGTGATTCATCTGACGCTATCCGTATGTGTGACGTTCATCTCTGACTGTATCCTAGCATATGTTGACGTTCATCTCTGACTGCTATCCCAGGCGTATGTTGACGTTCATCTCTGATGCTATCAGCGTAGTGTGACGTTTCTCTGACTGCTATCCAGCAGTATGTCTGACGTTCACTCTGACTGCTATCCAGCGTATGTGTGAGTTATCTCTGACTGCTATCCAGCATATGTTGACGTTCATCTCTGACTGCTATCCAGCAGTATGTTGACGTTTCATCTCTGACTGCTATCCCAGCGTATGTGTGACGTTCATCTCTGACTGCTATCCCAGGCGTATGTTGACGTTCATCTCGACTGCTATCAAGAGTATGTGACGTTATCTCTGACTGCTATCCAGCGTATGTGTGACGTTTATCTCTGACTGCTATCCAGTATGTTGACGTTCATCCTGACTGCTATCCCAGGCAGTATTGACGTTCATCTCTGACTGCTATCCAGGCGTATGTTGACTTCATCTCTGACTGCTATCCCAGGCAGTATTTGAGTTCATCTCTGACTGCTATCCAAGCAGTATGTGGAGTTTATCTCTGACTCTACCAGAGTTGTTACGTTCATTTCTGACTGCTATCCAGCAGTATGTTGACGTTCATCTCTGCTGCTATCCAGCAGTATGTTGACGTTCATCTCTGATGCTATCCAGCAGTATGTGACGTCCTCTGACGTTCCCTATGTACGTTCATCTCAGACCAGCTATGTTGACTTCACCTGACTGCTTCCCAGCATATGTGACGTTCATTCTGACTGCTATCCCAGCGTATGTTGACGTTCACTCTGACTGCTATCCCAGCATATGTTGACGTTCATCTCTGACTGCTATCCAGCAGATGTGTGACGTTATCTCTGACTGCTATCCAGCTATGTGTGACGTTATCCTGACTGCTATCCAGGCAGTATGTGTGACGTTCATCTCTGACTGCTATCCCAGGCAATTGTGAGTTTCTCTGACTGCTATCCAGCAGTATGTGTGACGTTTCTCTGACTGTATCCGCAGTATGTTGACGTTCATCTCTGACTGCTATCCCAGGCGTATGTTGACGTTCATCTCTGACTGCTATCCAGCATATGTTGACGTTTCACTCTATGGCTATCCCAGGCAGTATGTGTGACGTTATCTCTGACTGCTATCCCAGGCAGTATGTGTGACGTTATCTCTGACTGCTACCCAGCAGTATGTTGACGTTATCTCTGACTGCTATCCCAGGCAGTATGTTGACGTTCATCTTTGACTGCTATCCAGCAGTATGTTGACTTCATCTCTGACTGCTATCCAAGCAGTATTTGACGTTCATCTCTGACTGCTATCCAGCGTATGTGGACTTCATCTCTGACTGCTATCCCAGGCAGTATGTGACGTTCATCTTGACTGCTATCCCAGGCGTATGTTGACGTTCATCTCTGACTGCTATCCCAGGCAGTATGTGTGACGTTCATCTTGATGCTATCCAGCAGTATGTTGACGTTCATCTGACTGCTATCCAGCTATGTTGACGTTATTCTGACTGCTATCAGCAGTATGTGTGACGTTATCTCTGACTGCTATCCCAGCAGTATGTTGACGTTCATCTCTGACTGCTATCCCAGGCGTATGTGTGAGTTCATCTCTGACTGCTATCCAGCAGTATGTTGACGTTATCTCTGACTGCTATCCCAGGCAGTATGTTGACGTTATCTCTGACTGCTATCCAGCAGTATGTGTGACGTTCATCTCTGACTGCTATCCGCAGTATTTGACGTTCATCTCTGACTGCTATCCCAGGCGTATGTGTGACGTTCATCTCTGACTGCTATCCAGGCATATGTTGACGTTATCTCTGACTGCTATCCTAAGCAGAGTCTGACGTTTATCTCTGACTGCTATCCAGCAGATGTGTGACGTTCATCTCTGACTGCTATCCAGGCAGTATGTCTGACGTTCATCCTGACTGCTATCCAAGCATTATCTGACGTTTATCCGACTGCTATCCAGCAGTATGTTGACGTTCATCTCTGACTGCTATCCAGCAGTATGTGACGTTCATCTCTGACTGCTATCCAGCGTATTCTGACGTTATCTCTGACTGCTTCCCAGGCAGTATGTGTGACGTTCATCCTGACTGTATCCAGCAGTATGTTGACGTTCATCTCTGACTGCTATCCAGCGTAGTTGACGTTCATTCTGACTGCTATCCAGCATATGTGTGACGTTCATCTCTGACTGCTATCCAGCAGTATGTTGACGTTCACTCTGACTGCTATCCCAGGCAGTATGTGTGAGTTCATCTCTGACTGCTATCCAGGCGTATGTTGACGTTATCTGACTGCTATCCCAGGCGTATGTTGACGTTCATCTCTGATGCTATCCCAGCAGTATGTGTGACGTTCATCTCTGACGCTATCCAGCGTATGTGACGTTATCCTGACTGCTATCCAGCAGTATGTGTGACGTTCATCTCTGATGCTATCCAGCAGTATGTTGATTTTCCTCTGACTGCTATCCTAAGCAGTATGTTGACGTTATCTCTGACTGCTATCCAGCAGTATGTGTGACGTTATCCTGACTGCTATCCCAGCAGTATGTTGACGTTCATCTCTGACTGCTATCCAGCAGTATGTTGACGTCATCCTGACTGCTATCCCAGGCAGTATGTGTGATGTTCATCTCTGACTGCTATCCTAAGCAGTATGTCTGACTTTCATCTCTCACTGCTATCCTAAGCAGTATGTGTGACGTTCATCTCTGACTGCTATACCAGGCTGTATGTGTGACGTTTATCTCTGACTGCTATCCCAGGCAGTATGTCTGACGTTCATCTCTGACTGCCATCCCAGGCTGTATGTGTGACGTTCATCTCTGAGTGCTATCCCAGGCAGTATGTGTGACGTTTATCTCTGACTGCTATCCCAGGCAGTATGTCTGACGTTCATCTCTGACTGCTATTCTAAGCAGTATGTCTGACGTTTATCTCTGACTGCTATCCCAGGCAGTATGTGTGACGTTTATCTCTGACTGCTATCCCAGGTAGTATGTGTGACGTTCATCTCTGACTGCTATCCTAAGCAGTATGTGTGACGTTTATCTCTGACTGCTATCCCAGGCAGTATGTCTGACGTTCATCTCTGACTGTTATCCTAAGCAGTATGTGTGACGTTCATCTCTGACTGCTATCCCAGGCAGAATGTCTGACGTTTATCTCTGACTGCTATCCCATGCAGAATGTTTGACGTTCATCTCTGACTGCAATCCCATGCAGAATGTCTGACGTTCATCTCTGACTGCAATCCCAGGCAGTAAAACTGACGAGTTCTGCAGAAAACGAAACGATCGTCACTCGCTGCCGTGGCGCATACAGGTCATTCCTTGTGAATGATGCAGTTCTGAATGTGTTCAAAAAGAATTCATCGCACTCGGACAGTTCCATATGCGCTCCACCCAAGTCTGCCAGCGGTGATCTGGCAGATTCTCTGAGCCTTTACAAAACCCTGTGTGCTGGAAAGCTCTTGAAATGCAGAGAGAGGGGTTGAAGGGACCTATGAAACACTAAGTTATCACCACCTCAATGATGGAAACGTGAAGATGGACAACGAACAGAGCAGTTTTTAAATTTTGCAGGGTAGGGATTGAAGTCGAGAGTACCCTTGGAAGGTTGGTGTCTCAAAGACATTTTTTTGGCTTATTTGTCTGTTTGTTTGTTCGTACCAATGCAAGGCCAACACCCCTGCGTTGCCTCTTTTTGTGGCTGAGGACTGCCATCTATGGTTATTGTTTTTACTGATGATAGGCAGGATCGCTGGTTGTTTGGTCGGTTGGTTGGTTGGATCATCTGGGCGGAGGCTTGCCGCATGTCGTCTGTATTGATTTTCTGCTTTGTTAGTAGTTGTTTTCTGATTCAGTATTACTGGTATTCGAATTTGAAGATCTGCTGACATCAGTGAGAAAAAGAAAACTACGTTGGTATGGCCATGTAACAAGATCCAGTGGCCCTGTTTAAGTCAATACTCCCAACTGTGGAGGGAGGGAGCCGGAGGAGAAGACAGAAAAAAAATATAGACTGACAAACACTGTGAAATGGATAGAGAAACCATTTGCAGAGAGACCTAGGCTTTGGCACGCAGCCGAGGTAACTGGAGGAATCTGGTGAACAGTTCTTTAGTGCGACGCCCCAATGACAATACATGAAATTAAAGGAGAGAAAGAAAAAGAGAGGAAAATACCAAGTTGGCAATACTTTGACATTTCCATGTTGTTATAATGCACTTACGTTGGTGTAGACCCTAAATAGGCATCGTGGGAATGTGATGGAGATGGATTGGACACGTCGTAAAAACAACAACAACAACAACAACAAAAAAGCAAAAACAAAAAAACAAAACAAAACAAAACAAAACCGAGATAACATCACACGGAATACTTTTCAAAGGAAGACGCAAGAGACGAAGACCCGAGAATGTCAGTCGAAGAAAAGAAGGAGAACAAACCAAGGCCCTGAAACACACGGTACCATACAGAAGCTGCCCAGAACAGACAAGAGTGGCAGACTGTCGCTGCTGCCCTACGTGTCAATGGACCAGCTATATGATAGGTCCAGTGGGACGTAATGCTACTGTGTTTGAGTAATAAAGTAGCCTGAAGTCTGGCGTGATTGACAGTAAGTAAATGGGTAGACTCTTACCTTGAGCAAGGGTGAGGGGGTTATTTTTTTTTCTTGCTTGTGTCACTACACTTATAAATCATATAGAAAAAGTGCATTTATTTTTGTTTCTGTGTTGGCTGGTAGCTGGTTCCTTTGGTACTCCATCCCCTGCAGTGCTCCTGTGCCACACTACCCCCACGCCGCCCATTTCGGCTCTCCACTGCACCCCAGGTCCTTGAAACTGAGGTCTCCACCGAGAACAAGATATGAAAGGCCACAGAATATTGGATATCGCCCTTGCACATATCACACGAATCACGAACCCTTCGATCCTTACACACACAGACACACATGCACACGTATACACACACGCACGCACGCACGCACGCACACACACACGCACACACGCAGAGAGAGAGAGAGAGAGAGAGAGAGAGAGACACACACACACACACAGATGCACACACACACACTCTCTCTCTTACACACACACAAAGAAAGAGACAGAGACACACACACACACACACACACACAAACGCGCGCGCACGCGCACACACACACACAGACTCACAGGGAGAGGGAGAGAGAGAGACACACACACACACACACACACACAACACACACACACACACACACACACACACACACACACACACACACACACACACACACACACACACACACACACACACACACAACCTTCTGGTAGACCAGTCACCGCGATGCTGTGGTTAGCACAGTGGACTAAAGACTGGAAAGTTGTGAGATAGTTCGAACACCCATGAGTCCTGTCAAAAACGTTGTAGGATTTTTCAACCCCAACCGGCTCCTACGCAGAGTTGAATATGCTATGGGCTCATTGCGAAGACTGGGACCACACAGTCGAGTGTCATCCACTTCATGGATGCTACATTGAGGGTTTCGCTCAAAAATCCTGACCAGCACCCTGGGTGTCTGTATCTCTCTGGTCTGGTGACACCAGGATGTATTCTGAACGTAAGCGCAGAGTATAGCCCTGTCACGCAATCTCAACAGTAGAGAGAACTCCATAGAATCATGATGATTATCACCTTCATTGTCATCTTCATCATAGCGTTGTAAAAACTATCCCAGGTTCTGCGACTATTAACGTGGTGTAGAAAATGGGACAAAACAAGCAAGCAAGCAAACCAAGGCAAAGCGAGAGAGCAAGCAAAAATGCAGCTGCGCTCATCGTCTTTAAAAAAATCGAAAACAAAACAAACAAAAGAAACCCAACTCTGAAGTCCCCAAAATGAAATCTAATATCAACTGGTGAAATGGTTTCGGTTGCATCCACCGTGTGGTTGGAACTCAGTGCTGGCTTATCTATGGGACCTGTCCACCCACACCCCCACCCCCACCCGCTTTGCACTTGGGGGGGGGGGGGAGAAAGAAAGCAAGGCACATCTGTTCTCCCAGGCCTTCTATTTTTGATATCATGGTTACTTATCTACGAATATGCGCTAGTCTTCCACTCTCCCTTCGCCTAACGCCTAACACATCTGCTTTTCAATCCAATATAAGCCTTCTTTTGGGGGAATAATCTTCCACTCTCCCTTCGCCTAACACCTAACTTATCTGCTTTCCAATCCATCTAAGCCTTCTTTTGGGGAACATCTTCCACTCTCCTTTCGCCTAACACCTAACTTATCTGCTTTTCAATCCAATCTAGGCCTTCTTTTGGGGAATATCTTCCACTCTCCCTTCGCCTACACTTAACTTATTCTCTTTCCAATCCATCTAGGCCTTCTTTTGGGGAACAGTCTTCCACTCTCCCTTCGCCTGACACCTACACTTATCTGCTTTTCAATCCAATCTAAGCCTTCTTTTGGGGAACAGTCTTCCACTCTCCCTTCGCCTGACACCTAACTTATCTGCTTTCCAATCCAATCTGAGCCTCCTTCCTGGAATAATCTTCCACTCTCCTTTCGCCTAACACCTAACTTATCTGCTTTTCAATTCAATCTGAAACCTCATCTTTTTTCACAATAACTCTACAACCACACCTTGTTGTTGTTGTTGTTGTCTTTTTGTATATTGTATAAAGTCTGCGTTGATGGCATGCATATGATTGGTGCGCGAGGGCGCTTTGATTTGAACTATCAAAATTTAGCACCATATAAATACTGTGATTATTATCATTATTGTTGGTTTTGAAGTGTTTTGACTTGGTTCAGTTTTACATCAGCACCCATCTCAAATGATATGTCCGATGGGAATGGGGATAGCCCATCACAGGGAAGTGGGGAAAGGGGGATTTACCCAAACCTTACATTGATACTACCAGAAAAAAAAACACGAGGGTGCAAATGGGTCCTGGAACACCAGTGCCTCGCCGTTCTCCGGACAATCACCCCCCCCCCCCCCAAGCTCCCGATGGCACTCGACAGCCATTTCATCAAGCAAAGGGGGTCTGTCCACGCGTCGCATGACCCATTCGGACCTAGTCATCAGTAACCTTGTGTACACACCTAATGGCATCTAAACAAGGAAAATAAAGATTGGGTCCAAATGTGCTGTAAGAAGGCCAGTTATCCCGTGGTTCGAATCCACAACCATGAGCATGTGAATCCGACACTCAACCAGCTGAGCTAGTGCAACTCGCTCTCAAGTGTACCACCAGAACCAGCCGAGTTCTGTTTTGTTTGTTTGATTTGGGGGCTTATGTTTTGGTTATATTATACATAACAAATACACTCGGATAGCTGCCACGAAAAGTGCAAAACTATTTGTAAATGGGAGACGGGGCGCGAATAAACAAATAGATTGATTATTACATCTGGGACGGGTTCAAGAGAAAGGTATTTGTAAGTGAGAAACGGAGCACGAATAAGTGAATGTATTGATGATTACATCGAATGGCTGCCACGAAAAGGACAAAAGCATTTATAAATGAGAGACGGGGCATGAATAAATGAATAGATTGATTATTGATCATTATGTCTGGGACAGGTTCAAGACAAAACGGAAACAGGAGACATAATGTTTTCCCTGGCTACAGTCCATCCACGCCACTGTCATAATGGGCAGGTATGTCTCTGCAGCGCGCGTGTATGTCTTTTACAGCATCTTAAATGATGATGATGCCGATGTTGATGATGATAATTGATATAATGATAATAATGGTGGTGGTGGTTGTGGTGATGATGACGATGATGATGATAACAACAATAACAATAACAACAATGGTAATAATAATGATAATATAATAACATAACAATAAAAATAAAATTAATAATAATGATGATGATAATGATAACAATAGTAATAATAATATGAAGAAGATGATGATAAGAAGAAAAGGAAGAATCATGGATGAATAAAAAAATAATACTGATGATCACGATGATGATATAAATATAATAATGGTGGTGGTGATGATGATGATAGTATCAATAATAACAGTAATAACACCACCACAACCACCATCAATAATAACAATGATAATGATGATGATAATAATAATAATGATAATAATATACTACTACTACTACTACTACTGATGATGATGATGATGATAAAAAGAAGAATCATGGATGATAATAAAAATATTGATGGTAATGATGATGACGATGATGATGATGACCATCGTCGTCGTCATCACCACCACCACCACCACCACGATGATAATAACGATGTTTCGGAGGAATGGGTGAATACAAATTAATACTAGACCCGGCCAGTCATACTTGCATACAATAAAAATGATTTCATGCCGGCATTACATGTAATTGATCGCCTGACTACATCATGTCCACAGAAAACCAAACCCTTGCACATCAACGTAGAAGCTTGCAGCACATTAAAAAATTGAACATGACATGGTCCACGTATTTTCGAAATGACACACAGACTCCGCAAAATGCACTGTTTAGTTTAGATGTGCAAAATAATAATAATAATAATAATGATAGTGATGATAATAACAACAACAATAATAATAATAACAGTAATAATAATAATAATAAAAAAAATAATAATGATAATAATAATATCTTCTACCCTCTCTGTCCTCAGCCACACCGCAAGTCCGTCCAGTGTTTTCTCCCTGGGTCTACCTGGTGTTCTCCTTCCCTCCAGCTTTCCTGTTGTGACCAGGTGTTCTAATTCCCCCTTCCCCATAAAATGTCCTATAAAATTGCTTGTCTTCTCCTAATCTTCCTTATGAATGATCTTCTTGTGTCTGCCTTCTTCAAGACTGTCTCGTTTGTTTTTCTTTGCTATCCATGGAACTCTCAACATTCTTCTTAGAAACCACATTTCGACTGCCTCAATCTTGTTCTGGCTTTGCGTGTTGACTGTCCACGCCTCACGACCGTATAACATTATCGGTTCTATATAACATTCAAGAATTCTCTCCCTGATGTTAATTGATGGGCATTGTTTGGCGCTGGCAGTCTGTCAGAGAACTTCTGGCAGGGAGCGGATAAAGGCTTTGCCAAGTACGATGGACGTCTCTTGAACAAACTCCAAACTTTTATTTAACTGCAATAGCGACATCATTGATAATTATAATGACAATGGTGATAAACATGTAGTTCAAAATAGATCGGAACGGTCACCAACTTTCGGGTCGTATGAACCATCCTTGTGGAAGACCTAAAGACACTTTAGGGTCATGTGGACCCTCTTTGTGGAGAAACTAAAGACAGTTTAGGGTTATATGGACCATCCTTGTGGAGGACCTAAAGACAGTTTAGGGTCATGTGGACCCTCTTTGTGGAGAATCTAAAGACAGTTTAGGGATATATGGACCATCCTTGTGGAGAACCTAAAGACACTTTAGGGTCATGTGGACCCTCTTTGTGGAGAACCTAAAGACACTTCAGGGTTATATAGACCATTCTTGTGGAGAACCTAAAGACAGTTTAGGGTTATATGGACAATCCTTGTGGAGGACCCAGAGATACTTTAGGGTTATATGGACAATCCTTGTGGAGGACCTAAAAACACTTTAGGGTTGTATGGACCCTCCTTGTGGAGGACCTAAAGACACTTTAGGGTTGTATGGACCATCCTTGTGGAGGACCTAAAGACAGTTTAGAGTTATATGGACCCTCCTTGTGGAGGACCTAAAGACACTTTAGGGTTGTATGGACCATTCTTGTGGAGGACCTAAAGACACTTTAGGGTTATATAGACCATTCTTGTGGAGGACCTAAAGACACTTTAGAGTTATATGGACCATCCTTGTGGAGGACCTAAAGACAGTTTAGGGTTATATGGACAATCCTTGTGGAGGACCTAAAGACACTTTAGGGTTATATGGACAATCCTTGTGGAGAACCTAAAGACACTTTAGGGTTATATGAACCCTCCTTGTGGAGGACCTAAAGACACTTTAGGGTTGTATCGACCATTCTTGTGGAGGACCTAAAGACAGTTTAGAGTTATATGGACCCTCCTTGTGGAGGACCTAAAGACACTTTAGGGTTATATAGACCATTCTTGTGGAGGACCTAAAGACAATTTAGAGTTATATGGACCCTCCTTGTGGAGGACCTAAAGACAGTTTAGTGTTATATGGACCCTCCTTGTGGAGGACCTAAAGACACTTTAGGGTTGTATGGACCATTCTTGTGGAGGACCTAAAGACGCTTTAGAGTTATATAGACCATTTTTGTGGAGCACCTAAAGACACTTTAGAGTTATATGGACCATCCTTGTGGAGGACCTAAAGACAGTTTAGGGTTATATGGACCATTCTTGTGGAGGACCTAAAGACACTTTAGGGTTATATAGACCATTCTTGTGGAGGACCTAAAGACAATTTAGAGTTATTTGGACCCTCCTTCTGGAGGACCTAAAGACAGTTTAGTGTTATATGGACCCTCCTTGTGGAGGACCTAAAGACACTTTAGGGTTGTATGGACCATTCTTGTGGAGGACCTAAAGACGCTTTAGGGTTATATAGACCATTCTTGTGGAGGACCTAAAGACAGTTTAGGGTTATATGGACCATTCTTGTGGAGGACCTAAAGACAGTTTAGGGTTGTATGGACCATCCTTGTGAAGGACTTAAAGACACTTTAGGGTTGTATGGACCATCCTTGTGGAGGACCTAAAGACACTTTAGGGTTATATGGACCATTCTTGTGGAGGACCTAAAGACACTTTAGGGTTATATGGACCATCCTTGTGGAGGACCTAAAGACACTTTAGGGTTGTAAGGACCATGCTTGTGGAGGACCTAAAGACACTTTAGGATTATATTGACCATCCTTGTGAAGGACCTAAAGACACTTTAGGTTACATAGACAATCCTTGTGTAGGACCTAAAGACACTTTAGGGTTATGTGGACAATCCTTGTGGAAGACCTAAAGACAGTTTAGGGTTATATGGACAATCCTTGTGAAGGACCTAAAGACACTTCAGGGTTATATGGACCATTCTTGTGGAGGACCTAAAGACACTTTAGGGTCATATGGACCAACCTTGTGGAGGACCTAAAGACACTTCAGGGTTATATGGACAATCTTTGTGGAAGACCTAAAGACACTTTAGGGTTATATGGACCATTCTTGTGGAGGACCTAAAGACAGTTTAGGGTCGTATGGACCCTCCTTGTGGAGGACCTAAAGACAGTTTAGGGTCATATGGACCATCCTTGTGGAGGACCTAAAGACACTTCAGGGTTATATAAACCATTCTTGTGGAGGACCTAAAGACACTTTAGGGTTATATGGACCATTCTTGTGGAGTACCTAAAGACACTTTAGGGTCATGTGGACCCTTTTTGTGGAGAACCTAAAGACACTTCAGGGTTATAAAGACCATTCTTGTGGAGAACCTAAAGACACTTTAGGGTTATATGGACAATCCTTGTGGAGGACCCAGAGACACTTTAGGTTATATGGACAATCCTTGTGGAGGACCTAAAGACACTTTAGGGTTATATGGACCCTCCTTGTGGAGGACCTAAAGACACTTTAGGGTTATATGGACTATCCTTGTGGAGGACCTAAAGACAGTTTAGGGTCATATGGACCATCCTTGTGGAGGACCTAAAGACACTTCAGGGTTATATAGACCATTCTTGTGGAGGACCTAAAGACACTTTAGGGTTATATGTACCATTCTTGTGGAGTACCTAAAGACACTTTAGGGTCATGTGGACCCTCTTTGTGGAGAAACCTAAAGACACTTTAGGGTTATATGGACCATCCTTGTGGACGACCTAAAGACACTTTAGGGTTGTAAGGACCATGCTTGTGGAGGACCTAAAGACACTTTAGGGTTGTATTGACCATTCTTGTGGAGGACCTAAAGACAGTTTAGAGTTATATGGACCCTCCTTGTGGAGGACCTAAAGACACTACGGTTGTATGGACCATTCTTGTGAACGACCTAAAGACACTTTAGGGTTATATAGACCATTCTTGTGGAGGACCCAAAGACACTTTAGGATTATATGGACCATCCTTGTGGAGGACCTAAAGACACTTTAGGATTATATGGACCATCCTTGTGGAGGACCTAAAGACAGTTTAGGGTTATATGGACAATCCTTGTGGAGGACCTAAAGACACTTTAGGATTATATGGGACCATCCTTGTGGAGGACCTAAAGACACTTTAGGGTTATATGGACCATTTTTGGAGGACCTAAAGACAGTTTAGGGTCGTATGGACCCTCCTTGTGGAGGACCTAAAGACAGTTTAGGGTCATATGGACCATCCTTGTGGAGGACCTAAAGACACTTCAGGGTTATATAGACCATTCTTGTGGAGGACCTAAAGACACTTTAGGGTTATATGTACCATTCTTGTGGAGTACCTAAAGACACTTTAGGGTCATGTGGACCCTCTTTGTGGAGAACCTAAAGACACTTTAAGGTTATATGGACCATCCTTGTGGAGGACCTAAAGACACTTTAGGGTTGTAAGGACCATGCTTGTGGAGGACCTAAAGACACTTTAGGGTTGTATTGACCATTCTTGTGGAGGACCTAAAGACACCTTTGAGTTATATGGACCATCCTTGTGGAGGACCTAAAGACAGTTTAGGGTTATAGAAAATCCTTGTGGAGGACCTAAAGACACTTTAGGATTATATGGACCATCCTTGTGGAGGACCTAAAGACACTTTAGGGTTATATGAACCATTCTTGTGGAGGACTTAGGGTCGTATGGACCCTCCTTGTGGAGGACCTAAAACAGTTTAGGGTCATATGGACCATCCTTCTGGAGGACCTAAAGACACTTCAGGGTTATATAGACCATTCTTGTGGAGGACCTAAAGACACTTTAGGATTATATGGACCATCCTTGTGAAGGACCTAAAGACACTTTAGGGTTACATAGACAATCCTTGTGTAGGACCTAAAGACACTTTAGGGTTATGTGGACAATCCTTGTGGAAGACCTAAAGACAGTTTAGGGTTATATGGACAATCCTTGTGAAGGACCTAAAGACACTTCAGGGTTATATAGACCATTCTTGTGGAGGACCTAAAGACACTTTAGGATTATATGGACCATCCTTGTGAAGGACCTAAAGACACTTCAGGGTTATATGGACCATTCTTGTGGAGGACCTAAAGACACTTCAGGGTTATATAGACCATTCTTGTGGAGGACCTAAAGACACTTTAGGGTCATATGGACCAACCTTGTGGAGGACCTAAAGACACTTCAGGGTTATATGGACAATCTTTGTGGAAGACCTAAAGACACTTTAGGGTTATATGGACCATTCTGTGGAGGACCTAAAGACAGTTTAGGGTCGTATGGACCCTCCTTGTGGAGGACCTAAAGACAGTTTAGGTCATATGGACCATCCTTGTGGAGGACCTAAAGACACTTCAGGGTTATATAAACCATTCTTGTGGAGGACCTAAAGACACTTTAGGGTTATATGGACCATTCTTGTGGAGTACCTAAAGACACTTTAGGGTCATGTGGACCCTCTTTGTGGAGAACCTAAAGACACTTCAGGGTTATAAAGACCATTTTTGTGGAGAACCTAAAGACACTTTAGGGTTATATGGACAATCCTTGTGGAGGACCCAGAGACACTTTAGGGTTATATGGACAATCCTTGTGGAGGACCTAAAGACACTTTAGGGTTATATGGACCCTCCTTGTGGAGGACCTAAAGACACTTTAGGGTTATATGGACTATCCTTGTGGAGGACCTAAAGACAGTTTAGGGTCATATGGACCATCCTTGTGGAGGACCTAAAGACACTTTAGGGTTATATAGACCATTCTTGTGGAGTACCTAAAGACACTTTAGGGTCAGTGGACCCTCTTTGTGGAGAACCTAAAGACACTTTAGGTTATATGGACCATCCTTGTGGACGACCTAAAGACACTTTAGGGTTGTAAGGACCATGCTTGTGGAGGACCTAAAGACACTTTAGGGTTGTATTGACCATTCTTGTGGAGGACCTAAAGACAGTTTAGAGTTATATGGACCCTCCTTGTGGAGGACCTAAAGACACTACGGTTGTATGGACCATTCTTGTGGACGACCTAAAGACACTTTAGGGTTATATAGACCATTCTTGTGGAAGACCCAAAGACACTTTAGGATTATATGGACCATCCTTGTGGAGGACCTATAGACAGTTTAGGGTTATATGGACAATCCTTGTGGAGGACCTAAAGACACTTTAGGGTTATATGGACCATCCTTGTGGAGGACCTAAAGACACTTTAGGGTTATATGGACCATTTTTGGAGGACCTAAAGACAGTTTAGGGTCGTATGGACCCTCCTTGTGGAGGACCTAAAGACACTTCAGGGTTATATAGACCATTCTTGTGGAGGACCTAAAGACACTTTAGGGTTATATGTACCATTCTTGTGGAAGACCTAAAGACACTTTAGGGTTATATGGACCATTCTTGTGGAGGACCTAAAGACAGTTTAGGGTCGTATGGACCCTCCTTGTGGAGGACCTAAAGACACTTCAGGGTTATATAGACCATTCTTGTGGAGGACCTAAAGACACTTTAGGGTTATATGTACCATTCTTGTGGAAGACCTAAAGACACTTTAGGGTCATGTGTACCCTCTTTGTGGAGAACCTAAAGACACTTTAAGGTTATATGGACCATCCTTGTGGAGGACCTAAAGACACTTTAGGGTTGTAAGGACCATGCTTGTGGAGGACCTAAAGACACTTTAGGGTTGTATTGACCATTCTTGTGGAGGACCTAAAGACAGTTTAGAGTTATATGGACCCTCCTTGTGGAGAACCTAAAGACACTAGGGTTGTATGGACCATTCTTGTGGACGACCTAAAGACACTTTAGGGTTATATAGACCATTCTTGTGGAGGACCTAAAGACACTTTAGGGTTATATGTACCATTCTTGTGGAGTAACTAAAGACACTTTAGGGTCATGTGGACCCTCTTTGTGGAGAACCTAAAGTCACTTTAGGGTTATAAAGACCATTCTTGTGGAGAACCTAAAGACAGTTTAGGGTTATATGGACAATCCTTGTGGAGGACCCAGAGACACTTTAGGGTTATATGGACAATCCTTGTGGAGGACCTAAAGACACTTTAGGGTTATATGGACCCTCCTTGTGGAGGACCTAAAGACACTTTAGGGTTGTGTGGACCATCCTTGTGGAGGACCTAAAGACAGTTTAGAGTTATATGGACCATCCTTGTGGAGGATCTAAAGACACTTTAGGGTTGTATGGACCATCCTTGTGGAGGACCTAAAGACACTTTAGGGTTATATGGACCATTCTTGTGGAGGACCTAAAGTCAGTTTAGGGTTATATGGACCATCCTTGTGGAGGACCTAAAGACACTTTAGGGTTGTATGGACCATGCTTGTGGAGACCTAAAGACACTTTAGGGTTATATGGACCATCCTTGTGGAGGACCTAAAGACACTTTAGGTTACATGGACAATCCTTGTGGAGGACCTAAAGACACTTTAAGGTTATATGGACAATCCTTGTGGAAGACCTAAAGACAGTTTAGGTTATATGGACAATCCTTGTGGAGGACCTAAAGACACTTCAGGGTTTATGGACCATTCTTGTGGAGGACCTAAAGACACTTTAGGTCATATGGACCAACCTTGTGGAGGACCTAAAGACACTTTCAGGGTTATATGGACAATCTTTGGAAGACCGAAAGACACTTAGGGTTATATGGATCATTCTTTGTGGAGGACCTAAAGACAGTTTAGCGTCGTATGGATCATCCTTGTGGAGGACCTAAAAACATTTAGGGTCATATGGACCATCCTTGTGGAGGACCTAAAGACACTTCAGGGTTATATTGACCATTCTTGTGGTGGACCTAAAGACATTTAGGGTTATATGGACCATTCTTGTGGAGGACCTAAAGACATTTTAGGGTTGTATGGACCATGCTTGTGGAGGACCTAAAGACAGTTTAGGGTTATATGGACCATCCTTGTGGATGACGTAAAGACACTTTAGGGTTACATGGACAATCCTTGTGGAGGACCTAAAGACACTAAACACTTCAGGGTTATGTGGACCATTCTTGTGGAAGACTTAAAGACACTTTAGGGTCATATGGACCATTCTTGTGGAGGACCTAAAGACTGACACAAAGTTCTTACGGTAGGGCCATGCTTTCTCCCTATCCACCCTCCTCCGTTTTTTCCTGCAATGTTTGCCTGAAATGTTTTTGTTTCGTTTCTGGTCGTTATAAATCAGACAGTTCATTTTGTAAACTGAAAGATGCTGTTTGTATGTGTGTTTGTCTATTTGCTACTGAAGGACAGAAAAACCCGCTTTCACCGCCTTCGAGCTGAGGACATGCATTTGCATTTACTCTCATCGATCATGATTTAATGGTGATGATGATGACGATGATAATGATGATTATGATGATGATGATGATAATTATGATGATGGTGTTGCTTTGATGATGATTATTATGATGATGACGGTGATGACGACAATGATGATGATAGTAACGACAGTGGGTCATATTGAAAATGATAACAATAATAATAAATAATCCCTAGTCAAGTCTGGCACGGGAGGAATGTCTATCAGGTTACACCATCTGACGGCTGACAGCTTGCAGAAACGAGGTTAGTCGGTAAAGCGTCCATGAGGTTTCGTCCGAGTGCAAGGAACCCCTCTTAACGAACCACAAGCCCCACTTGTTGTGTAGCAGTTCCTGCATCCTGAGAATCACGATGAAGTCAATGCATTGCATGGTCTTGTATCCGTCCCGAACAAGTGTGAGCAGCGTGTTCCATTGACTGTTGACAAGAATACCTTTACACACCCTTCCCACATCCCCACCCTCGCCTCCAGTAAGAACTTAAGTCGTGGTCTGGGTGCTGGTCTTTCAGATGGAACGATAAACATAAGTCCTGGGTGCAACATGCATTCAACGCATGTGAAATATTCCACAGCAATACGAGAGGTTTCCCTGGCAAAGTTCTGTAGAAAAATCAATTTTTCATGAGTAAACAGAACATCATACGTATATCACAAGGAGGAATTTGTGATGTATCTAAGGAATTGAGG
>JAPXFY010000026.1:43622131-43637131 GCA_030674185.1 Monoplex corrugatus | reverse complement strand
ACAGACATCATATTGTTATAAATAGGACAAGCTTTCTTTAATATAGCCTCTATAAAAACAGACAGCACATTGTTATAAAGAGGACAAGCTTTATTTAATAAAGCCTATATAAAAACAGAAATAGGACAAGCTTTCTTTAATAACGCGACAGCACATTGTTGTAAGGACAAGCTTTATTTAATAAAGCCCATATAAAAACAGACAGTACATTGTTATAAAGAGGACAAGCTTTATTTAATAAAGCCTATATAAAAACAGACAGTACATTGTTATAAAGCTTTTTTTTTATAAAGCCTCTGTAAAAACAGAAGCCTCTATAGAAACAGACAGAACATTGTTGTAAATAGGACATGCTTTATTCAATAAAGCCTCTGTAAAAACAGACAGCACATTGTTATAAGTAGGATAAGAATACACTAAATTTAATAGAGCCTCTGTAAAAACAGACAGCACATTGTTATAGATAGGATACGCTAAATTTAGTAAAGCCTCTGTAAAAACAGACAGCACATTGTTGTAAAGAGGACAAGCTTTATTTAATAGAGCCTATGTAATAACAGACAGCACATTGTTATAAATAGGATACGCTAAATTCAATAAAGCCTCTGTAAAAACAGACAGTACATTTTTATAAATAGGACACGCTTTATTTTAAACTGAATTTTAAACGAGAAAAACAAATGAACAATAACATTAATTTTGGAAACGTTAACATTATACATGCACATCGTAATTTGCCCAGGTCATAGAAATAAAACTCCAATTACGAATTTCTATTCAAAAGAAGAATACGAAAAGAAATCTCCATCCACATCTGTTGTTTCAGAGGTCCTTGTGTTGAGGAGGACACTCCAACTCAGAGTCCAAGTGAAACTCGCACTAGAACTCAATTCTGTCTGAAGAACTATGGTAATAGAAAAGCCAAATAATATTCACAGACACACAAATACTGCGCGTACATACACACACACACACACACACACATACACACACACACACACACACACACACACACACACACACACACACACACACACACACACACACACACACACACACACACACACACACACACACACACACACACACACACACACACCTGTCGGTTAGCAAAATACTTAAGCAGCTTCATGCCAGCAGAACTATACAGTCCCTTATGTACAGATGGAAACTTGATGCATTCAAAACAAAATATACCAATAACATAGTGTGTCTGTGTGGAATGAAGATAACACATAGTCATATTCTTTCTTGCGTTAGGGTAAAACGACATATTCCAACACTATCTATGAGTACAGTTTCTGACATATTTGCCTCATCATCATTACTGTATGAATTTTTTGTTAGCCTGTCAAAAAGTCCTATAGCGAATTACCTTTAAAATGTTATTTGACTTGTTCACTGTTGTGGTTAGTCAATTATTAGTTTTACTTTTTATTCATTTCTTCCGGATATTTACTAATTTTGTTTGTTAGTTTGTTTGTTTAAATCGATAATTATGGTAACATTATTTGTTACTTTTACCTTCCCCTCTTCAAAACAGTTGTTTTCTGGATCATCTTTTCTCAAATTCAAAATTGACAATTTTCAAATATCCTCTTCACTCCTCCTCTATCACTCCCCTCCCCCTTTTTTTTTTTTTTTTGTGTGTGTGTGTGTGTGTGTGTGTGTGTCTAAAATCACTTTAGTGAATAGACATTAAATCAAAGACCACCACCTGTCGGCGTCACCGGATTCAGTGTTGGCCGCTGTACTCTTTAACACGACCATCTCCCTCCAGGCCGCTCTGTGTTGACTTAAGAAGGCAATTTCTTGAATATTTAGGCCACTGATATTGGTTATGTTCTCGATGTATGAGATTGGAGGTCTGCCTTTCTTCCTTTTTGCCACTGTTTTTCTTTGAAAGTTGGTCGCCATGAGGCCCGTGTTCTTGCTGCGTGACACATGGCCAATGTATTTTAGTCTTCTCTTGTTGATGTCTGCTAGTAGTTTTCTGGTGGTATCAAGTTCTTCCAGGACACTTTCATTAGTTCTTCTATCTGTCCATCTGACACGTGGCAGTTTTCGATAAAACCACATCTCTGCTGCCTCAATTCTTCTGCAATCAGCTGTTCTCAGAGTCCAGGCTTCGCAGCCATAAATCGTGACTCCAAACTGAAAAACACCCATTCCACATCACGACATATCGAGACTGCTGATGGTTCGCAAAGTAATGCGTGACGTTCTGTCATCGTCACCGGGCATGCTGCAAAGTCTAGAATCAGGCGCCCGCTCTGGACAGACACCACAGCGACAGACAAGGCGCCCAAACTGTGCCCTGAACCTGGACCCCGTCAAGCAATAGATGTAGAAGTTGATAGCGCTGTTCAGGTACCACATCACGTTGGTCACAGCCACGTAGAAATCGGACCATTCAGGATCCAAGACATGCCGGACGAACTGGTACATCGGCAGCGGAAACGTCAGAACCAAATACGTCACAGACACGCACATCAACGTCACGGTCAAAGCTGACGCTGCTTTTTCTCGACATACGTCAGAATCTGAAGTAGCTGGAGCTAAAGCCTTTGCCACACGTGCCGACCGTACGACGGTGTAACACAACACGGAATTTAAGATGATGAGGAGACAGGACGGTAGAGCTGAAGTGACAATCAGGTCTATCCAAGAGAAGATGTCGCTGTCGTAGTTTTGGAGTCGGGGGTTGTCCTGCACTAAGGTGCAGGTGGTGCTGTTGTTGATGTTGCTGATGGTGTAGGCGGCCAGCAGGTGTGCGTTGATGGCTGCCATTAAGACCATTATCACTGCCACTGCCACCTGTCGCAAAGTCGCCTGGAAATTGTTAAACAGGCCTCGGCACAAAAAACGAATATACAAATACAAAGGGACAAATACACTGATAAACACTCGTGCGTAAACAAACAGATACGTTAAAGATCCTGTAAGTCATATCAGTGACAGGATAATGGAAACATAAAAACACCCAACATGAACACCCAGCAAAGATACAGACTGTGCAACAACATAGTAGAATGTGGTCAGTTCGCCCAACAGCTGGAGTTCTACGTACTCCCATTAACATGTGTGATTATGTGTAAAGCGCAGTGAGTCCACATAAGTTTGGTGTACAGGGCTAAACAAGAATGATTTGTAATTACTAACACTAGCACAGGCACAGATATATACTAGGTCCCATGTATTCGAGCCAGAGCGAGAGACAGATAGATAGGTAGGCACACAGAGGGATGAGAGAGAGAGAGTGAGAGAGAGAGAGAGAGTACCGCACGCACCATATAATATATATATATATATATATATATATATATATATATATATATATATAAGATATTGTAGATAAACCAAAGAGAGAGAGAGTACTGCATGCACCATCTATGACCATCTGCTCTAACACACACACACACACACACACGAACACACACACACACACACACGAACACACACGGGCACGGGGGGAAAAAGCATAAATTCCCATTGTTCACATTTCACCACTCTGCAGCAGCAGAACATTGTTTTCCTTTGAAATAATGAAATGTTATGAAATGTGAGAAAAATACATTGTTGTTGTAAGATTCTGACTTGAACTGCCTGGCCTTGTATCTTCTTTCACATGGGACTGTTTTGGAATCATTTAAACCTACAGTTTCAGTTTAGATATAATTAATGTGAAAGAGACATACCATGTTTGGGTTTTGTTGTTGTTGTTGTTGTTCCTTCCCTCCCAATTTTGGAGAAGGAGGCGACAGTTTTTCTAATGGCTATTTACAGGAAGTAATATTAGACCCCCCCCCCCCCCCCCAAAAAAAAAAAATGTTCAATTTCAAACTCTGACTGGGAAAGGGGGAAAACCAACAAACAACTAAAGTGTCGAAAGGACTCTAAATCAATTTTGAGTGCTTTTCTTTATCAATAAAGAATAAATCTAAGATTTCTTATGCATGGGTTATGATCATTATTTGGAAATGAGCCATACAAAAATCAGCGGAGTGGCTGCCGAGGAAAAAGAAAAACGTGAAAGGCACATACTGACCAGGGTTTTACGCCGAGTCCACATCACGCCGACCTGTAGAGGCCAGACCACCGACACCACTCGTTGAACTGTCATGGCCACCAGGAACCAGGCTGACGTCATGCCAGACACGTACACCAGGTACACGTCCACCTTGCAGATGACGTCATGAATGGTCCGGATGTCGACGTTCCACATGAACTGCAGCCAACGTCGCAGCAGGCCTGAATACAGCAGCACCAGGTCAGACACCGCTAACGCCGCGAAGAACACACTCATGGAGCGACTGGCCCCCCTTGCGGGAAGATACGGAAGATGGTGAGAATCATGGAGTTACCGAACGTTCCCAGCACCAATATGATTGGCGGACATACCTCCCACAATGTCAAGGCCACTTGCTCTGGCGAGGAATCGCTCATATTAGTTGGTAAACTCTTTCTTAAAATTTTTGAAGAAGAAAGATTCAGAGGTCAGAGTTTCTGTCCTACTTGCACTGTTTTACCGTACCCATTGAAAAGTTGTATTCTAGTAGTGATGGAATACAGTTTGACTTTTCAATTAATCTAAAAAAAAAATGTCTGTTAGACATCTTGACGATATCTTGCGCAAAATGGCCGAGTCTCATAATGGTCTGGGAAAAACTGGAACAAACTCAGCTTTGTCTGGTCGCACCATTTCCCAGTATTCTGTGCATTCCCTAACAGTGCTGGTACACATTATCGCATCACCCCCGACACTCATCCACGAACGAAACCGGACTGTTGCTCAGCAGCTCCCACAGTTAATGCGACAATATCCAGGCTTTTGCATTCCTTTTATCCCCGAGTGGTGGCGGTGGTGGTGTCCTGGTCGATCGCACACTAATAAACTTCGGACACAGAACTTGGAAATTTTCCGATTGATCCTTTTGTTTATATCCATCGACCAGAAGATTGTGACTGCTATTGTGAAATTCGTTGCGAAACGTCTGTTGCTGAAAAAAAGCTAAACTTTGTTTAATTCGCCGGGTTTTTCTTTATCTGTTTATTTGTTTTCTGTTTTTATGTCATATGTGACGTCAGGGGAGTAGTGTGGTTCAGCCGCCCCGCCCCCTGCTTGAGGGAGAAGTGTCATAATTCCACCCCGTGATCTCCAAGCAAAACGAGACAAGGTGCAAAACGTAGCTGTACCATTAGCCTCCCAGCGTGCAGTCTGCAGACATCAACGAACACACAAAAAGAAAGAATGAACAGTGAACAAAATTTTTATTTCACCTTTGGCCTCATTTCGCCCCATCCCCCAACCTGGGGCAAAAGGCCTCAAAATAGATTGATATCTTGTTCAGAGTAGGCTGTTTGTCCGTCTTACTGGGAACGTTTTGACTCACGCACCCTATCTACCAACTGCAAAAACTAACCGTTTGATTCCCTCATTCTCTCCACCAGCTTCCTGCAAGAAGCTGGTGAAGAGGGTGAGGGAGTCAAAGAGTTAAGTGTTTGCTTTGGTAGCATGGTTGACAGTGCAGGATGCTGGTGGACAGGGTGCAGGAGTCAAAGAGAATGTATTCATTTTTTTGTGTCAGTAACTGTATTCTTCATGTATTTTTTCTTTGTATCGATAACAGAATTAATAACGGTAGTAGAAGCGATGGTTCTTACATGTTTTAATACTGCTCTCTCTCTCTGTCTCTGTCTCTGTCTGTGCGTGTATGTGAGTGAGTGAGTGAGTGTGTGTGTGTGTGTGTGTGTGGTGTGTGTGTGTGTGTGTGTGTTGTGTGTGTGTGTTGTGTGTGTTTGTGTGTGTGTGTGTGTGTGTGTGTGTGTGTGTGTGTGTGTGTGTGTGTGTGTGTGTGTGTGTGTGTGCGTGCGTGCTTGTACTCTTCTGGGTGATGCTTTGTTAAGAATATGATAAAAGAAGCTGAATGAAGAACGTCAGGTTTCACATCCAACGTTGATGGGTGGGAAAAGACCACGAGACAGACGGTTTGATAAATCGCTCAAAATCATCAGAATCGCAATTCTGGCAAATGGAACTGTGGGTAGGCGGTGATGCAGCCCTCGTGAGACCCAGTTTTGCATTTCTGACTCTGAACCCACACATCACCTAGTGTGGATGTTTGACGGATGTTTGTGAGGTTCACAGCATATCAGACAAGGCCACTTGTCTTCGTCATTGCTTCTTTTTGTTCTTGAGGTTGAAGGTCGATAGTAATTAGATACTTTGGAAATCCGTTTTCTTTATGAACAGTTTTTTGTTTGTTTGTTTGTTGTTGTTGTTTTTTCGCTTTGCTTTCTGCTCCAACTTAGGCAGCTTTTCAGTTTTATTCTTCGTCACGCCAGTTGTGCATGGAGATGATGTAACCACTGCTGAAGTTTATGATTTCCGTTTTGGTTTTTGTATTGCTTTCTTGCAGTTAAAGGGGAGAGGGATTTGATGATACTTCGAATGACTGATGGCGACTTTGCTACAGCAGCAGGCATTGACGAGATTCTGGCTCGGCGAAACCATCCTACTGAATGGACAGAAGACAGTCATAGTGACCTGTGCAATCTCCAGTGGGTTGAAGCTGGACCTGTACTGATCACTGTGCTTCAGATTCCTCACAATCGTAGGTAGAAATGAGTATACATTCTTTGTTCAGAATGAAGATTGGCCTTTGAAGCAGTTTCCTTGTAGATCAATCCTGTTGGAGAGTTCAAACATCGGTCGAATGCGATCCTCTCTCGTTACACTGTGTAACTGTCAAGGCAGGTCAGCATTGATCGCAGAGTTATCAAGGTCCTTGAGCCATCAAAGTGGTCAAGTAAGTGATAGATGACTCTTGCACTGAGCCCATCATCCTGGTTTTTCTCTGAAACAGCAAGAACTGGGTCCTGTGGTGCACCATCTTTCTTCTTTGCATTTTATAGTTATGGATCTATCAATTAACATCAGGAAGAGAGTTCTTGAATATTACCTAGAACCGATCGATAATGTTATAGTTATACGGTTGTGAGGCGTGGACAGTCAACACGCAAAGCCAGAACGAGATTGAGGCAGCTGAGATGTGGTTTCTAAGCAGAATGTTGAGAGTTCCATGGACAGCAAAGAAACCAAACGAGACAGTCTTGAAGGAGGCAGACACAAGAAGATAATCCATAAAGAAGATTAGGAAAAGACAGGCAACATTTATAGGCCATTTTGTGAGGAAAGGTGTATGAGGAAAGGTGAATTAGAACACCTGGTCACAACAGAGAGAGCGGAAGATGTGCTTGCGGCAACAAGGGATAGATACATATGGAGGGCCATGATCGTCAACGCCATGCGGCAGGGCACTAGATGATGATGGTGATAATGATGAGTTTTGGATCCATCCCAATCACGACACGTCGGAAAAGACACCATCCATCACCAACAGTGGGAATACGGTTCAGAGACTTGTCGGCCAAAAAGCAGCTATCTGATGTGGACTGTCTGAATGTCCTTGGTCACCAGTTTGATCAGGTATTAGAGGTGATCAGGTGACTATCGTAGATAGCATGGTACCAGCTTGACGTCCAGAAAGTTGATCTGACTGGTGCTGAGAGCCTGTGCACGCTTCTCCAGCTGGAGAAAATGTTTGGGTCGGCACGTCCTGCAGGTTTGGGGATGAGGCTGAGTGACGTACACGTATGGCAACTGATGTGGGATGATGCTGAGGACGAGAGATCTTGGCAGTTAACTGGTGCTTTTCCTGAACTCATCACCAATGCAGGGTTGAAGTCATAATCAGTGAACATATCGGCATCGAATCGCCTGAGTCCACATGACTTTAATCCTTGTACAGCTCTCCGAGTGTGACAATACGGGAAGACGCTCTGCCAAACAGTTAAGAAACGTCATAGATGGTCATGCACTTACCGGGATTAGACGTCAATTGTCAGCAGCCAATTTGAAGGCTGTTTTCATTACTTTGAAGTAAGTTTTGTCCAGGGGCTGTATTTTGTGGGTGTTGTGGTAGCAATGTGATCCATCTGCTCAGTGCCATTCTGCTGACGGTACTCCACAGCTTTAGGCGTATTGTGGCTGTGATTCCCATCTAAAATGATATGAGCCAGTCGTCTACTGATGTGCCTGTGAATTACACGAATGTTCAGCCATCTCCGAAACAGCTCTGCGATACTCCAGCTATTTGGACTGGCATAGCCAACAAGCTGTGGGATGGGGGACACCAGATATCAGCCTGTTAGTCATTCTTTTACAAGGAAAGACGTACACAGGTGGGACAGAGACGCTTGCTGCACTCATGGCACACACGAACGTCACCAGTTCTCCCCACTCATAGCTGGTGACCTTGCCAACCCATTGTTGGCCTTTCCGGGCAATTGTTTTCCCGAGTGTTTGAACACTTGTTATGCCTGTTTCCTCCATGTTCCATATTCTGGATGGCGTGTACTCATGACTATCAAGCACCTCGTTGTATTGTCCAAAAAAAACCCTCTTGTGGTCTATTGAAATGCCATGATGTTTGACGTAATAGAACTGCGACGAAACTGAGTTGCTAATCTTTCCAAACGCCAGCCGGAAAACGCCAGGGTTTTTTTTTTGTGTGTGTGTGTGTGTGTGTGTGTGTGCGTGCGTGCGTGCGTGCGTGCGTGCGTGCGTGCGTGCGTGCGTGCGTGCTGCGTGCGTGCGTGCGTGCGTGTGTGTGTGTGTGAGAGAGAGAGAGAGTACAGGGAATCTTGCTATTCATCTTTTATACAATTCTAAGATGATGAAATTAGATGGACAGAGGTAGTGCATGCATTCTCTCTCTCGCTCTTTCGCTCTCTCTCTATTCTCTCTGTCTCTGTCTGTCTGTCTGTCTGTCTGTCTCTCTCTCTCTGTCTCTCTCTCTCTCTCTCTCCCTCTCTCTCTCCCCCTCTCCCCCTCTCCCCTTTGATATCGCTGCTTATGATGGTGTCTTCTCTTTGTCCCTTGGTCTTTCCTCTTCTCTGGTGGGCTTCTTTGGTTGTTTGATGTTCGTGATGGTGTCTTCTCCTTGTTCCTTGGTCGTCCCTCTTCTCTAGTAGGCTGCTTTTGGAGTTTGCTTTGGTGACTGTCATATGTTGGTTTTTGTGTGGATAGAGTAGCTCTGGCATCAGTTGTTTGTCGCTGCTTTCTTGGGTTCTCCTCGTTCCTTGTCTTCGTGGTTTGTTGCAGGAATCTCTAGGTGCATCATTCAAGACTATCACACATCCATTCATTCAGTTAACATTCAGCTGAGTTGTCATTCATTCAGTTTTTGGTTAGTATAGCAAGATTCCCGCTTTCATCATTTCTCCATTGAGTGTTTACTCTCTTTATTTTTTGTCTTCCAAAAAACGTCAGTGTTACTGTTAGTGAAGTACGAGTGGATGTTATAATGCAGTGGTAGAACAAAGATACTTTAGTTCCAATGACTTGGGTAAACGCACCTAGATACGGGCTGGTAATCCCAAATCTTCGTGGGCCCCTTGCCTTGTTATACTATGCTCAGATCTACACATTGCAGCAAGCTTACTATCCACAATCAATGAATCAAACTTGCATGAATGCAGAGCCGACAGGATATGTTTTCTGCAGAACAGACCATGTACACTAAACCCGTCTTCTGAATCTCGACGTCGTCACAGAGGTAACATATTTAGATGTTTTAGCCAAAATGGAACGTAAACATTCAAAAAAAGATTAACATTATACCTGCACACAATCCTTTCCCATCTTTTCCTGTTGCCAGATGGTACCATTAAATGGATTCATTCAAACAGATGACCTTCCGTAGTCATGTGACTCGTGATATGTTTAGGGTGGGCCCTTTACCTCGACTGGGCAAGCTGCCCCCACATTACTCTGCATATGGAATCTATTTTGAACCCGGAGAATCACCTTGGGACACTGAAACTTAGACTTACAGAAAAACCACAGTGGAAATCCGCATCGACGTTGAAAACACACTAAAAAAACGTTTCTCCTTAAGAATGGCTACTGAGCAAAGTGAAATCTGTGTACTGTTTCAGTCTTGTAAACGTGTCTGTGTTTGTCCTGCTGAAGACCCATAGGTCGAAACCGGTAGGTGTCCTGTCTGATGCTATTGTTTTGTCAAACGTTTAAAAGGTGAGTAGAATATATTTCTTCTTCGTATTTATTTCTCCTAAAGTCTGCAGTCATTCTTTACAGTCTCAGACTAAAAAACATGTGTTCTATGCCGATGCCAGTTCCTTGTTTACAGACCCTCCTGCGTTCACAGGGTCGCTCTTTTGTCCATGAGTTGAGGTTGAGGTATCTTCTACACAGACACAAGAAGATCATTGATAAGGAAGATTAATAATAATAATTACAGTATTTGTATAGCGCAAAATCTTGATAGAAATCAAATCTAAGCGCTGAACATACACGTACACACGCATGCACACACACGCACACACACACACACACACACACACACACACACACACACACACACACACACACACACACACACCACACACACACACACACACACACACACACACACACGGCTATAAATGGGGGAAAATTATAGAGAACATATTATATACAAATACATATTACAATGTGATTTCACACCGACCGGAGACAGGCTGCAGAGGGGGTTGAGTGAGGTCAGGATTTTATGCAGAAGAGAAAAGGTGAGTTTTGAGAGCGGACTTGAAGGAGACAAAAGTAGGTTGCTGACGGAGTGAGAGAGGAAGTTTGTTCCAGGAGAGTGGACCAGAAACAGAGAAGGCTCGTGGACCATAGGTATTGAGCTTAGTGCTTGGAAAGCGAAGAGTCAGAGGATCGGAGGCAGAGCGGAGGGTACGTGAGGGAACATAGATCTCAAATAGGCTTGACAGGTAATCGGAGGCTGCGTTATTGAGGCTTTTGTAGCACATGGTGTCTAGTTTGTACTGTATGCGCTTTGATACAGGGAGCCAGTGAAGTTGTGCCAGGAGAGGAGATATGTGGTCAGCTTTTTTCTTTTTGAGTACAAGGCGTGCAGCATTGTTTTGAATGCGCTGTAGGATGTGAATGGTGGAGGCAGGAAGACCAGACAGGAGTGAATTGCAATAGTCATGCGAGACATATGAAGAGAGAACGAGTTTTGCAGTTGTTTCGACAGAGATACTTCCTGATGAGGCTTATACGATGGAGGTGATAGTAGCAAGATCTGGCAGTTTGAGAAACAAAGTTGTTCATGGAGAGGGTAGAGTCAAGGTAGACACCAAGGTTTTTAGCTGAATCAGAAATTGGGACTGATGTGTTACATAATGGGAGAGAAAGAGGAGGCAGCTGAGAAAGTTTCTGACGGGTGCCAATGAGGATAGCTTCTGTCTTGTCGTCGTGAAGTTTATAGATTAGGAAAAGACAGGCAACATTTATAGACCAGTTTATGAGGAAAATGGAATTAGAGCACCTGGTCACAACAGGAAAGCTGGAGGGAAAGAGAACACTAGGTAGCCCAAGGAGAAAATACTGGACGGACTTGCAGGGTGGCTGTGGACAGAGAGGGTGGGATGTGCTTGCAGCGACAAGGGATAGATGCATATGGAGGGCCATGATCGCCAACGCCATGCAGCAGGGCACATAATGATAATGATGATGATCTCCTGCAGGTAGGAGAATCTAGAGGGCTGATGTCAAGAGGTACCAGGCCTACAAACGCCTTCTAACAAACAATTGTATCATGCAATATAACGCAGAGTTCTTCACGGTCATCTGTCTACAACAGACGATATTGGCGCTCGTCCGTTGAGGTCCTTTCAGGGCGGAGCAGCGCCGGGTCCTAAGCCTCAGGGGGATCTACTCTCAGCAGTTGTTGCTATTATTGTTGTTTAAAGCCCAGCCGATTGCGTAGAGCCATATCAGGGCTATAACTGCTTCAAAACATACAAAACTTCAACAGAAAAAAAAAGAAAAAGAAAATTAAGTACACATATCGATGCATTCGCGCACATAATCTAAGGACATTCCCCTGGCGTTGACCACTCCGTCCAATTTATCGCAGAGGGGACTTAAAAAACACACCTGAATACAAATATAAGCATACCTAAGGACACGAAAACATATATACAAACAAGCATAAATTACCTCCCTTGAGCCAAAAATGCACTTAATACATGTACCCAGTTATCAATGCTAAGAAAAAAATACGTAAGACTTTGTCGAACACATACAGGTGAATGGATCAGCAAGGCAGAAAATGATAGGTAGAAATGACAGAAAGCAACGGAACAAGGCAGAAAAAATTGGGTGACAGAAAAGAGGAAATTTCTAGCACAGAATTTCCAGGTGGGGATACTATTTATACTGAAAGAGCTCCCGGCATCCCCACGGGGAGTACTCTCAGCTGCAGGAACTGGACATTAAGAAGAAGAACAACAAAACAAACAAACAACAACAAGAACAAAAACCCAGTCGCCGTGGTGTATTGGTTAGTGCAACAAGACTACCGACTGTAAGGTTGTAGGTTCGAATCCCCATCAGTCCCTTCAATAAAATCATTGCGGGGTTTTTCGGGTCTAATTTTTCGGTTCCCACCCAAAGTTGGGCGTTCTCTGGGCTCCTTGGGAAGACTTGGACCATACAGTCGAGTCTCATCCACTTCACGGATGCGTCATTGAGGGTGTTGCCCAAATCTTCTGACCAGCACTGCAGGTATCTGTATCTCTTGGGGCCTGGTTGACTCCAGGATATATTCTGATAGTAAGTGTAGAGTACAACCCTGTCACGCAGTCTCAATCCTAAATGGGAGTCCATAGCATCATGAAAAACATCCTCATCGACAACATCATCATCGCATTGTAAAAAAGAAAAAAAAATGTGCCAGTTTGTGTGGTCATTAAGATGGCGTAGAAAATGGGAAGAAAGAAGAAAAAAGGTGAGCACAAAGGTAACATCCCTGAGTGTGATGATCATAAAAATGAATTATAATAAAAACAAGCAAAAAAAATAAAAAAGATTGGTTAATTTGTTGTCATATGTGGCCTGACTATACGGCAAACAAAAGAAGAAGAAGCTGAGGCAGTCCGCTGTGATATTAACCGATTTTAATACTTGTGATCTGTACCGTCAGTTTTTGAGACTTTTTTTTTTAGTCTGGTCTTTTTCAGCAGACTGCTATGACATCTGAGATCTAAGAAGTTTGAAATCCTTTTAGTGTACAGTGGACATTTATAGATGATACACGATACGTTTGTTTGTGGCAACGAATTCAATTCTGCTCTCTCTCTCTCTCTCTCTCTCTCTTCTTCTGTCTCTCTCTCTCTCTGTCTCTCTCTCTGTCTCTCTCTCTGTCTGTCTGTCTGTCTGTCTGTCTGTCCTGTCTCTCTCTCTCTCTCTCTCTCTAAGATCAAGAAGAAGAAAAAATTGCCACGCTCACATAGATCGGGTGTTCTTAGACTTCGCCTACCTGTCTTTTGACACCTGGGTCATTTTGGCAGTGGAAGTGTGACATTGCACCTCTCATGAATGATGAAAAACACGCTGAGACATTATCGTCTTTGTCTTTGGCGAACACTCACATTTCTGACGCCGAACCCTTTCAGAGTCCTGCTGTGGCTCCTGGCTTATATGGCCAGATGCTATCTGATGAGCTGCATAATTAACTAATCATGGAGTGTTTCAGTGGTGAATCAGTGAGCGAGTGACAGAGTTGGCGTGTGTGTGTGTGTGTGTGTGTGTGTGTGCGTGTGTGTGTGTGTGTGTGTGTGTGTGTGTGTGTGTGGTGTGTGTGTGTGTGTGTGCCCGAGCGCGCGCGCGCGCACGAACGAATGAATCAGTGAGGGAGTGACAGCGCTATTGTGTGTGTGTGTGTGTGTGTGTGTGTGTGTGTGTGTGTGTGTGTGTGTGTGTGTGTGTGTGTGTGTGTGTGTGTGTGTGTATGGATGAATCAGTGAGGAGGAAGTGGTGCAGGCGTGGTGTGTGTGTGGCGCGTGGTGTGTGTGTGTGTGTGTGTGTGTGTGTGTGTGTGTGTGTGTGTGTGTGTGTGTGTGTGTGTGTGTGTGTGTGTGTGTAATTTAAATACCAGTATGATCATTAGAAATGTGTATGTCGCGAGACACTGTCCTGAAAAAAAAAAAGGAATGTTCACATAGAATGTAATAGTCACAAGTTGACTATACAACTTTTGCTGAATTGTGTTTGTTTATCGGTTTCGTTCTTTTCTCTTCTGCCCCTGCTCTGTCTGTCTGTCTGTCTGTCTCTTTCTCTTTCTCTCTCCTCTCTGTCCCTGTGTCATTGCAGTTCTGTCAGTACTTTCTGTCTGTCTGTCTCCTGTTCTCTCCTCTCTCTCTCTCTCTCTCTCTCTCTCTCTCTCTCTCTCTTCTCTCTGTCCTGTGTCATTGCAGTTCTGTCAGTACTTTCTGTCTGTCTGTCTCCTGTTCTCTCTCTCTCTCTCTCTGTTCCTGTGTCATTGCAGTTCTGTCATACTTCTGTCTGTCTGTCTCTCTCTCTCTATCTCTCTCTCTCTCTGTCCCTGTGTCATTGCAGTTCTGTCAGTACTTCTGTCTGTCTGTCTCTGTTCTCTCTCTCTCTCTCTTCCTCGTCTCTCTCTCTCTCTCTCTCTCTGTTCCTGTGTCATTGCAGTTCTGTCAGTACTTTCTGTCTGTCTGTCTCCTGTTTCTCTCTCTCTCTCTCTCTCTCTCTCTCTCTGTCCTGTGTCATTGCATCTGTCACTACTTTCTGTCTGTCTGTCTCCTGTTCTCTCTCTCTCTCTCTCTCTCTCCTCTCTCTCTCTCTCTCTCTCTCCTGTTCCTGTGTCATTGCAGTTCTGTCAGTACTTTCTGTCTGTCTGTCTCCTGTTCTCTTCTCTCTCTCTCTGTTCCTGTGTCATTGCAGTTCTGTCAGTACTTTCTATCTGTCTGTCTCCTGTTCTCTCTCTCTCCCTCCCTCCCTCCCTCCCTCTCTCTCTCTCTCTCTCTCGTCCTTGTGTCATTGTAGTTCTCCCAATAAGTATCTAACAATCTTTCATTGATGCAGTGTAAGAGAGAAATTCATTGATTCTACACCCTGATTTA
>JAPXFY010000026.1:43549631-43617131 GCA_030674185.1 Monoplex corrugatus | reverse complement strand
AAATGTGGTGCGATGACCAGCCACTTGATAATCGCGGCATGCTTTTAAGTGATCGGTTCTCATTGGCTGTACGAAGAAGTGGAACCAATAAGTGGAAAGAACTGTCTTGTCCCTCTGTTTAACCCTTTGACTCCCGCACCCTATTCACCAATGAAAAACAACTCTTTGATTCCCTCACCCTATCCACCAGCTTCCTGCAGGAAGGTGGTGGATAGGTTGAGGGAGTCAAAGGGTTAAGGTTTTGCTTTACTAGCATGGTTGACAATCCAAGATGCTGGTGGACAGGGTGCTGTGGTCAAAAGTTAATCTTAACAGCATTGTTGTTCTGGTGGTGTCGGTATAGGATAAAATAAGTCCTTCTCCCATAGGATGGTTATCCCCGTTGGCCATATCACCGTCGGTGGGTGCCCACATAAAAACTGAATCAAATCAATCAAACGTCGCTCTGTTTTCTGTTGAACTTCCGGGAACCAGTGCACGTAACAACATCGCCCATTAGCTAGGCCTTTGAAGTGGCACAATCGCTTGTTACTTAAAATTTCACATAACTATCATAAATTATTTGTCATTGTTTTGTAAAGCGCTATATCCCAAACTTAATATGACTTACTGCACACTGTACATAACCAGATTTTTTAGTGGAGCATGGAGAACTCAAGCTGTTAGACTTGCAGATTACTCTCCTCTATGATGTTGCACAGTCTGCATCTTTGGTAGGCGTGCATGCTGGTGTATTTACATGTTTCCATAAAGCACCAGACACTGATAAGACTTACGGGCAAAGACGTTATAAATTGAACATTTTGTATAATGTCTTTGCTTACCAAAAACGTTGTAAATAGAACTTCTTAAAATGTCCTAGCTTACGGGATCTTTAATGTGTACACTTGATATTCTGCATGCTTATGTATACGGAAGGTGTTTTAAACATTGGCATATCTGCGTATATGTTCACTTGACAGAACGTAAAAATCTCCACCCAGTACTAGATACACCCAGGTATCCAGGTGAATCAAACAGTTCTTCTTAAACTCTGTTCTTTCAAAGACATATTTACTTCTGTGGTGTGAAGAATAATTGTATCCTTTGCAGCCAGTTCGCTAGGAAATTATTGGCAGAAAGATTGGTCTGTTCGCTAAATGTGTTGGTTTATTAATGTCGTTGATGGTTTAATGAGTACTCGTAGTAGTTGCAACAATACATGTAGTCCGAGGCCATGGGCATTATTGCAGTGCTATTGCAAGCATTTGTGGTACATTTCCTTTTGTTTCCTACACATGTACGCTAGTGTTAGTTTATGCCTGTGTTTCTATGTGTATGTATGTGTGCGTGCGTGGATGGGCGCATGTGTGTGGATTTTGCTGTATGTTGGTCGATATGTCTGTCTGTGTTTCTATCTCAAGTACATTTCAGGAACGTCAGACAGAAAATTAACAATACAGTGTTGTATTGTTGTGTCTTTGTCTTTACGGTGGGAAAATATTGATCAGTCCATCTTTCCGTCAGTCTCTTTGTCTGTCTGAATGATTTTTAGCAAACAGTCGTGGTAAGCTGTAAACATTACTGTATGTCCTAGTGGTTAAAAACAGGTGTGATAAGTTACAGACATTCTGGGAGTGTGTGTACTACTGTTTAAAAACAGACGTGATAAGTTGTAGACATTCTGGGAGTATGTGTCCTACTGTTTAAAAACAGACGTGATAAGTTATAGACATACTGGGAGTATGTGTCCTACTGTTTAAAAACAGACGTGATAAGTTGTAGACATTTGGAGTATGTGTCTAGTCTGTTTAAAACAGACGTGATAAGTTATAGACATTTCGGAGTCTTGTTGCTACTGTTTTAAAAACAGACGTGATAAGTTGTAGACATTACTGGATATGTCCTACTGTTTAAAAACAGACGTGATAAGTTGTAGACATTCTGGGAGTATGTGTCACTACTGTTTAAAAACAGACGTGATAAGTTATAGACATTCTGGGAATATGTGTCCTACTGTTTAAAAACAGACGTGATAAGTTTAGACATTCTGGGAGTATGTGTCCTAGTGGTTAAAAACAGGCGTAATAAGTTATAAACATTCTGGGAGTGTGTGGCCTACTGTTAAAAACAGGCGTGATAAGTTATAGACATTCTGGGAGTATGTGTCCTAGTGGTTAAAAACAGGCGTAATAAGTTATAAACATTCTGGGAGTTGTGTCCCTTTCTGGTTAAAAACAGGCGTGATAAGTTATAGACATTCTGGGAATGTGTCCCACTAGTTACAAAGAGCGTGATAAATTATAAACATTCTGGGAGTGTGTCCCACTGGTTAAAAAAGGCGTGATAAATTATAGACATTCTGGGAGTGTGTGTCCTACTAGATTAAAAGGGTGTGATAAGTTTATAGACATTCTGGGAGTATGTGTCCACTGGTCAAAAAGGGCGTGATAAATTATAACATTCTGGGAGTGTGTGTCCTATGTCAAAAAGGGCGTGATAAGTTTATACATTCTGGGAGTGTGTCCTACTGGTCAAAAAGGGCGTGATAAGTTGTATACATTCTGGGAGTGTGTCCTACTGGTTAAAAAGGGCGTGATAAGTTGTATACATTCTGGGAGTGTGTCCTACTGGTTAAAAACAGGCGTGATAGGTTATAGACATTGTGGGAGTATGTGTCCTACTGGTTAAAAAGGGATTGATAAGTTATAGACATTCTGGGAGTGTGTCCTATTGGTTAAAAATAGGCGTTAGAAATTATAGATATTCTGGGAATGTGTCCCACTGGTTAAAAACGGCGTGATAAGTTATAGATATTCTGGGAGTGTGTGTCTGACTAGTTAAAATATTGCCTAGAACTCGCCAAACCCGAGTTCGAATCACAGATTGGACATGGACTTTTCTCTCCACCCCCACCCCCCTCCATTAGATCTTGGTGATCTAGGTGCTAGTCTTTCTGACGAGTGTAGTGTGTGTGATGTTTTAGGATTCAGACGACAGCATGTTATGGTATTCTTGTGAATGGTTAAAGACTGTTGAATTCTAAGACTATAGTGTAATTTTTCTTTTGGAGACAATAAGTTTGACTTCGTTTGATGTGCTTTGACCTGATTTTGCGTGACTTGACAAAGCACACATACCACAAAGTAAGCTGACATTAAAAGTATAATTACAGGTGAAAAAAGATAGCCCCAAAACATAGGTATGTCTACAGACAGAGAGCCATTCGGGTAGTATAAAGAAACTCTGCAGATGAACAATTTGCAGACAGATTAATTAATATAAAAATTGTCCATGAAATGTATGGCTTTGTATTAATGTTGTGCATGAAATGCTTTCATAGTGACATGGGAGGGGGGTGGGGGATGAAAAAAGACAAATCCCCGGTGGACTCAAGAACACACACGCACACCACACACACACACACACACACACACACACACACACACACACACACACACACACACACACACCTCTCTCTCTCTCTCTCTCTCTACTCTGTCTCTCTCTCTTCTCTCTCTCTCCTCCCCCCCCCCCCACTCAATACTAATTTTGTTCTTTGTTGTCCGGCCCTTGAAGATCTGAGAGAACACTTGATTCAGCCAGAGTGACTACCATAATCCAGATGACTTCAGATTAATAACGCTCACGACTTAAAAAAATAGAGCGTACCAGTAGAAATCTGGCAACAAATGTCTATAAAGCTCATAACAGAAGAGAGATTACCTTGTCTAAAAGTTTAATCTCTTGATGTGTGACTGTAAAATCTATTCATATGCTCTTATTGTATTATCGAAGAATGAATGTGTGATCCATATTATATTACCAAAATCTTTGAAGTAGGCCTATGTATTATCTAAGAACGACTGTGTACTATATTTTGCGTTTACATATTGTTAATAATGTGTTCATACACCTACAAATGGGACTTTGGCAATTGGTCCTTGGCAGTCACACACACACGCACGCACACACACACACACACACACACACACACACACGCACGCACGCACGCACGCACGCATGCACGCACGCACTCAGGCAAAGGAAGTGTAATTAACGCCTGTCCAACACCGATAATCCCATGGAGACAAAAATATTGATTTTCCGTATAGAAGAAGAAGATGATGAAGATGACGAAGAAGAAGAAGAAGAAGAAGATGATGATGATGATGATGATAAATGAAGACGAAGATAACGATAGTGAAGATGATGATCTTGATGATGAAGAAGAAGAAATCTTTCTGCGTGCAGAAAACTCCACTTTCATTGGTAGACATGACTGGCTCGACAGTCAAATGGGTTCACACCTGCCCCTCTTCCCAGTGTCAGGTGGATAAAAGGTGGAGAGTTTTCCTATCTCAGGGGTTCAAAGAACCCAAGGCAACAAAGGATTTGTCTCTGGCAAAATTCTATAGAAAAATTTATTTTCGTAAGAAGGCCCATACAAAAATGTACGCAGATTTTTTTTTTTAATATGTAATGTAAATAGTCGGAATAGCCCCCCCCCCCCCCCCCCCCAGTTGTTTAAAGGGGTTTAAGGGAGATTAAACAAAGAAGGAAAGAGGAAGAAAGGAAAGAGCTTCCGCAGCCTAAATTTCCCATGGCAAAGCCGTTGTGAAAGAAAAAATAGATATGAATACACATGATAAGCATTCAAAAAGAAAAACAAACGGTGGGATCCATCAGTAAAATGGAGCAACCTTGCCAACGCATAGAATCGATATGCAGATTTACATACAGTGGTAATAATCATTATGCACCTCCCCAGTTTTGGGTGTTCAGTCTGTGTGGGGAGGCGACATTAATATTGCAAGGATTCTTTGAAAAAAAAAATGAAGAGAGGAGAGAGAGAGAGAGAGAGAGACTACATGCTAGTCCTCGTATGGACTGTGTGGCTGAATTTTAAATCTCAGTGAACGAATTAACCGTGCAGGTTTGTGATGAATGTTTTGTTTTGTTTTGTTTTTTAAAATAGAAAACTGAAACTGAAACTTTTCTTGAATTTCTTCTAAAAGTGTCGTGCTCTTCGGATTCCAAGTTGTGCCTGAGCGATTTAGCTGCTTTTACGTTTGTGTAACTGGTCTTCCTATAAAAGCGTGTTCTCAAAAGGCAGAATGGACGCGTACGACCATTTGAGAACATACGCAAAGATGGTGTTGCCAATCACGCTAGAATTCAGGTAAAAACGCATCAGACCAGTTTTATAGAATAAGATTGACACGTAAGCCTATACAGTAGACTGACATGTAAAAGCTTAAACAGTAGACCGTAATCACTGACTGGTAGCCTGCATGTCAATATTGAATATTAGAGCTATTGAAGGTTTTGATCGGCAGCGCTGATCTTGAAATGAAAACAATGTTACAATCTTTGGAGGAATCGCCGAGGCTTCTTCTTCTCTTCTTCAGTGTTGAGGTCCCATAATCAAACTTGATTATTCTGGCGCCTATAACTGGGGGTTTGCAGCAAATAAATCTGGAGCAGTGGACATGTCTTAAGAGTTCAGTTCAGTTCAGTTTTAATCATGATGATGGTGGGGTGGGGGGAATGAGGATGGTGGGGTGAGGAGGTAGGAGGGGGTCAAGAGGGGTGGGGTGGGTGAAGAGGGCAGCAAGGTGGGTGGAGCAGGGGCTCTGAGTGGAAGTGGGGGGAGGGAAGGGGGGTCGGTCTAGTCTGGGATTTTGGAGTCACTCGAGCCATGCGGCTTGAGCATAAAGCTGGACTCGCAAATCAGTCGAGAAGGCCTATAGACTGCAGTTTTATCAGTCATGGTTATGATGAGAGTTTCATCATATCTATGATTGTGAAGATCTATCACATTCAAAGATGATTCAATGATTGTGAAGATCTGTCAATCAGTGAGCACTGTTTCAGTCTTTGATACTCACAGATTGAGTTTCACAACTCTATGACATGCTTGTTATGACGCTAAACATAGGTGGAACTACAGCTTCCAATTGCGATCTTTTCATTTTATGCGGTCACTCAAGATCAGTCAGACCTTTGGCTGACCGCTTGGTTGCATTATCAGCGAACTTCAAGGGAAGGGTAAGTAAAAAATGTTCTTAAAGATATGCCAGGACTTTAGATTAATCCCTCTTCAATTGACATGCCAGATTTAAAGCAGATAGATGGTGGTGCTGACAGTTGAATTTGAGCGGCAAGGTGTATGGTGTACTGAGGCGATGGTGCACATCAGGCTGCCATTCACAGTCCCTACTCGCCATACGTATGCAGCATATAATGCAGTGTATGATCGTTTTTGTATATATATATTATATATCTTTCACATTGCAGTTGTGGTGTCAATAGGCTATGTTATGGAATTTATTCCAAATGTGGAGATGTTGTTTTGAGAAACACACTGACGTTGGTAGTCTGTTCATTGTTCTGATTTTGTTTAGTAACATAGGTTACATTATATAGAAAACCAGCTATTTAGCTGGCCTTGTCTCACCTGTCCACCTGTCGGCGTCACGGAACAGTGTTGGCCGCTGCACATGATGTCCTCACAAGTTGCCTCCAGCACTCTCGATCTTGGCTAAGTCTGACCACCTCCTGAGTTTCTTGCCACTGATGTTTGTGAGTTTCTAGCAAGTGATGCAGCTGCCTTGTTCAGTTGTAGCAATTTATGTGTGTTGTAACTTGTAGAGAAGTTCCACTTGAGGGTATTTGAAATAAGTATGCCTAGATATGGGTTGTTTTGTGACATGTTGAAGAATGGAGTGGTCAGCAGGGAGATGTTTTATTATGAGTACTACTACTAGTTACTAGTTATATCATGAATTTATAGTAATAATAATAATAATATAGTGATAGCAGCAGCAGTAGCAGTACTTGTAGTAGTAGTAGTAGTAGTGTCTTTATGTATTTATTGGTATCATTGGTGTGGGACAGAGGATGAAAGCACCATGGGGGAAGGGAGAGGGGACAAAACAAACCAGAAAAGACTTTATTTGATGCAGGAAGCTTTACAACAATTATTTAGTTGCCAGTATGGAGAAGTGGTTAGTGTAATGGACTATTGACTGGAATGTTCAGGATTCAAACCCCCAACAGTCAAAAAAAAATGTATTGAGATTTTTCAGTCCTATGTGGCTCCTACTCAGAATTCAGCATGCTTTGGGCTCATTGGGAAGACTCTGACCATACAATCGAATCTCATCGTTTTGGCTAATGTGTCATTGTTCGAGGGTGTTAATTTCCTTCCATATATGTGTCTGTATCTCTCAGTCCTGGTTGACACCAGATATGTTATGCAAGTAGCTGCATAGAATACACACATACAATGATACATGTATGCATTATCAGTCTCACATGGAATTCCATAGCAGCAGCAACCACATTCTCACTGTTGTATCAGTGGCATAAATTGTCCTAGATTCTGTGGCCCTTCAAGTCCAGCTCTTGCACATGAAGTACTGACATCAGTTGTGGTGAGTTCTGAGCTTTATCAGTTGTAGCTGAAATAAGTGGTGTGAAGGTAGTAGTGTGGAATATGCATCAGGCCCCTTCCCCCACTCCCCCCCCCCCCCCAAAAAAAAGGAGGAAAAAAGTGTGATAAAATTTGATGTAATAGGGTAATACTAGATTGATTGGTTTATTTATTAATCAGCTTGGTTTATTCATTAACCTGCTCGGTCTTTTAGACTGTTTGAATGAGAAAGGTATTTCAGAATCTGATGAAGTAGGGTGGTAATTGATTTTTATAATTGATTGATTTCATTGATTTGGGATGGTAGATTGATTTTTGTAATTGATTGATTTCATTGATTTGGTTTGATTTGAAGTGATTGAGATATAGTCTGTACATAAATTTTGGTTTATGTCTAATGTATTATTATTTCAGTGGTGGCGCTGAGCTTCTGTTTGCAGGCATCAAGAAACACGAAATCAAGCTTCCTGACTCTCACTCATGTAAGTGGATGCTGATAGCAAGTAGTATAACTATTAGAAGTAACTTCTGTTATTCATATTTCTTCATTATGATAAGGTAGAGTGTGTAAGAGCATTAATAAGGTGCATTAGATTTGTGAATACGAGTTAGGGAATGAAAACAAAAACAAACAAAAAAATAGTTTGTAATCAAGGGTCAGGTGGTTGAACAGGTGAACAAACACAAAAACATACAAATATTCTTGTGTCTGTAAAATGCTCCCAGATTCTTTTGACATTTGGTGCTTTATGCCGTACACTTTGGTGTTACGAGTTTTGGTGTAGGTCTGCAAGTACTTTGGAAATTGGAGAAGCTGAAATGACTGGACTCTAGGTAGTGACACTGGAACTTGAGGAAGTGTGGTTTCAGTTTCAGTTTCAATTTCTCAAGATGACGTCTCCACGCTTGGAATGAATTCCGTATGCACTAACATCACAGATGCCATATGTATGGTGATCATGACACAAGCCTTAAGCCTGCACATAAATCCATGAGCTGGCCAGGTCCTGAGGCCCTATGTGGCATATGTTTTACGTAATCTATATTTTATACTGGTATTGTATCAGCCTATCACTGAAATAATCTTGGTTACATATAAATGACATGTGTATCTGTGTATCTTATCTTCAAAAAAAAGGAGAAAAAAAAAAAAGGAACACAACTAACTATTCTGTATGAACTCGTCTCACATGACAGAAAGAGACCCTCACCAGTCAGTGCACAGAATTTGGCTGTCTATCAACAACTAGGTGAAGACAGTATTTTCTTTTCTTACTCATAGCCCCTCCCCCAGTCTGTTGTTCACTTGTGAGGAAAGAAAAGAGGAAATAGATTGGTATGTGAGTAAGTAAGCAAGCAAGTAGGTAAGGAAGTAAGAAAGTAAGTAGTAAGTAAGTAAGTTTGTATTGATACACCTTGGTAGCAGAGCATGGTTCCAGTCCTGTGAAGTGTTTGGGTTTGATAAAATCTGTCTCGAAAATTCAAATGCATTGGTCAGAAAGCTCAACAGAGAAACTGTATTATCTGAGAAAACTAAAATTGATAGTTTTTAAATTGTTTGCAATCAGATACTTTGGAACATTTTACACATCCACAATTTTTTTGTCTTGTTCTTTGATGCAGTATACCTCATTAGCTCCGATGGTTAAAGTGATCACATGTTCATCTACAGGTGGGCCATAGTTTGTTTTTATTTTGTGTTCTTTTTTCTTCTACGTTAAGGCTGGCTGGCTGTTATAAACCTTTGACTCCTGCACCCTGTCCACCAACTGCAGAAACAGAACCCTTTGATTCCCGATATACCATCTTCTGGCAAGAAGCTGGTGAAAAGGGTGAAAGAATCAAAGGGTTAAGTTTTTGCTTTGCTAGCATGGTTGGCAATGGAGGATGCTGGTGGATAGGGTGCAGGAGTCAAAGGGTTAATAGAGCCATGATGGTAGACTCATGTCTTGTGTTCAGTTGCGACATGCAATGTGAAAATTTGGCTTGTTTACTGCTATTCTTAATGTTTCAATTATTCTGGTTGTGTCATTGTTTCATAGATCCCATTCTCTTCCCTGTGGGGATTTTCGGGGGCTCTTGTATTGTACATAGTATCCCCATCTTCTGGAAATCCTGTGCTTGAAATTTCCTCTTTTCTTGTCATTCTTTTGTTTCTTTCTTCCTCATTTGCTTTCTATCATTTCTTCCTATCATTTTCTGCCTTGCTGGTCCATTCACCAGTATGTGTTCGATAAAGTCTGTCTTACTTTTAATTCACCTGTTTGTGTTCGATAAAATCTTACTTTCTCTTTGATAATTGGGTACATGTATTTAGTCATGCATTTTTTGCTCTGGAGAGATGAAATGTATGGAATAATGGTAGGTAATTGAGGCCCGGTTTTATTTGTTTTGGTGTCCTTAGTTGTATTTTGATATGTATTCAGGTTTATATTTTACCCTTGTGTGATAAATTGGACGGAATGGTCAGTGCCCTGGCCATCTCCTTAGATTATGTGCATGAATGCATTGATATGTGTACTATATTTTTTCCCCTCCCCCCTCCCCCTGTTGAAGTATTGTGTGTGTTTTGAAATAGTTATAGCCTTGATATGGCTGTATGCAGTTTGTTGGGTTTTAAACAAAAATAACATAACAGTAAACTAATGGTGAGATCCCAGTCTCCTCCCCATTTGATGACCTTGCCACTGCATAGTGCTTTGTGCTGGCTCAGAGAGTCAAGTCTTCCAGATAATGCTGGAGGGATCTGGGTGGAGTGCATATGGAATGGTCCGAGAACGTTGAACCCTCTTAGGGAAAATATAATGTGTGATTTGACTATCAGTGTAAAATGACAAATGAAAAATAAAAAAGAGATAAAGTTAGATTACTAAATGTTATGTATGATTTTATATACAGTGAATTAGCTGATTCATAACTGATGAGTTTATCAGTTTTTATATCAAAATGGCATTGCAGTGCTTGGATGATTCCAGAGGCACTAACGTCACGAATGCCATGTGCCTTGTGAATTCACAAAATCGCATAAGCTTGTACATAAACCCCATGCACTGACAGTGTCTTTTGATTATATCTAACGTAATGGATTCTGTGTTTATGTGGGTTAGCCGTCTCTATCAAAGAGCTGTGGACTCAAGATTTGTTGCCTCACCAGTCCCATGGTGTAGTGGTTAGCACAATGGACTACCGAATGACCAGCACTGCAAGTGTCTGAATATTTCAGGTCTGGTTGATGCCAGGATATATTTATAGTAAGCATAGAGTAGAGCCTTGTCACGCAGTCTCAGTCGTAGATGGAACTCCATAGCATCATGATTATCATCCTGGAACTCCATAGCATCATGATTATCATCCTCATCGACATCAACATTATCACAGTGTAAAAACTGTTCCAGCTTCTGTGGCCATTGAGGATGGTGTAGAAAATGGGAGGGGAAAAAAAAAAGAGTTGTTGCCTCAAATTCAAACCAGCCTGCAACAAAAAATCTTGCCTGTTCACTATCCACTGCTTCAATCAGTCTGATGTTGTCAGCTTAGTGTTTCATAAGTCCTGTTCTCTCTCTCTCTCTCTCTCTTTCTCTGTCTCACACACACACACACTCCCCAGTGCGTAGGTTTTTTTGCACAGACTCAAGGAGTTTGGCAGATAATTACTGGCAGAAAGTTGGACATACGGAAATGTCAGAGCTCAGTGAACAAACTTGAAACTCCTGTGTTTGTGTGATTATTTTTAGCAGGTTGTTACTTATGGTCTGTTTGTGGTTGCAGGGAATGTGAAATCTTTATTATCATGGATTCATGACAACCTGTTGAAGGAGCGACCAGAATTCTTCATGCAAGGAGACACAGTGTTAGTATATGATTTTTGTATCGCTAGGTGTTGGTATATGATTTTTGTGTCATTAGGTGTTAGTATATGATTTTTGTATCATTAGTGTTAGTATATGATTTTTGTATCATTAGGTGTTAGTATATGATTTTTGTATCATTAGGTGTTAGTATATGATTTTTGTATCATAGGTGTTAGCATATGATTTTTGTATCATAGGTGTTAGTATATATTTTTGTATCATTAGGTGTTAGTATATGATTTTTGTATCAAGGTGTTAGCATATGATTTTTGTATCAGTTAGGTGTTAGATATATTTTTGTATCATTAGTGAGTTGTTTTAGTATATTAGTTTTTTGTATCATTAGGTGTTAGCATATATTTTTGTATCATTAGGTGTTAGCATATGATTTTTGTATCATTAGGTGTTAGATATGATTTTTGTATCATTAGGTGTTAGTATATGATTTTGTATAATTAGGTGTTAGTATATGATTTTTGTATCATTAGGTGTTAGCATATGATTTTTGTATCATTAGGTGTTAGCATATGATTTTTGTATCATTAGGTGTTAGCAATATTTTGTATCATTAGGTGTTAGTATATGATTTTTGTATCATTAGGTGTTAGTATATATTTTTGTATCATTAGGTGTTAGCATATATTTTTGTATCATTAGGTGTTAGTATATGATTTTTGTATCATTAGGTGTTAGTATATGATTTTTGTATCATTAGGTGTTAGCATATGATTTTTGTATCATTAGGTGTTAGCATGATTTTTGTATCATTAGGTGTTAGCATATGATTTTTGTATCATTAGGTGTTAGCATATATTTTTGTATCATTAGGTGTTAGTATATGATTTTTGTATCATTAGGTGTTAGTATATGATTTTTGTATCATTAGGTGTTAGCATATATTTTTGTATCATTAGGTGTTAGTATATGATTTTTGTATCATTAGGTGTTAGTATATGATTTTTGTATCATTAGGTGTTAGCATATGATTTTTGTATCATTAGGTGTTAGCATATATTTTTGTATCATTAGGTGTTAGCATATATTTTTGTATCATTAGGTGTTAGTATATGATTTTTGTATCATTAGGTGTTAGCATATGATTTTTGTATAGGTAGGTGTTAGCATATGATTTTTGTATCATTAGGTGTTAGCATATATTTTTGTATCATTAGGTGTTAGCATATATTTTTGTATCATTAGGTGTTAGCATATGATTTTTGTATCAGTAGGTGTTAGCATATGATTTTTGTATCATTAGGTGTTAGCATATATTTTTGTATCATTAGGTGTTAGCATATATTTTTGTATCATTAGGTGTTAGCATATATTTTTGTATCATTAGGTGTTAGCATATATTTTTGTATCATTAGGTGTTAGCATATATTTTTGTATCATTAGGTGTTAGCATATGATTTTTTGTATCATTAGGTGTTAGCATATATTTTTGTATCATTAGGTGTTAGCATATATTTTTGTATCATTAGGTGTTAGCATATATTTTTGTATCATTAGGTGTTAGCATATGATTTTTGTATCAGTATGTGTTAGCATATGATTTTTGTATCATTAGGTGTTAGCATTTGTATCAGTAGGTATTAGTATATATTTTTGTATCATTAGGTGTTAGCATATGATTTTTGTATCATTAGGTGTTAGCATATGATTTTTGTATCATTAGGTGTTAGCATATGATTTTTGTATCATTAGGTGTTAGCATATGATTTTTGTATCATTAGGTGTTAGCATATGATTTTTGTATCATTAGGTGTTAGCATATGATTTTTGTATCATTAGGTGTTAGTGTGTGTTTTTTGTATCATTAGGTGTTAGTATATGATTTTTGTATCATTAGCATAAGTATCGTCATCATAATTGTGCAGCTGTTGTTATTTGTTTATGTGGTGTTTTTTTTTTATTTGTTTCTTTTTTCTTATTTATGGAGAAGGGTTGATGGTACATGCCCCCCCCCCCCCTCTCTCCCCATGCATGCACGCACGCATACACACATGTATGTATAATATGCATACGTAAACAAACACGCTATATTCTACTTTGCATAACATCTGTTACAAAAATAAATGAATAAAGAATATATTTCAGCCATCATGCACTGATGCGATATGGCACATGACTGCTTTATTTTTGAGTGGAACGTATCCAAGATCACCGACGATTTGGTACAGAGAACATCTTCAGGTGGCACTGTGCATACCCCATGATGTTGAGGTCATGCATAAGTGTGTTTTCTCTGCTTCTTTTCTGGCCATGATACCAAGCAAGCAGTTCACATCGTCTTGGATCTCCCTCTCCGAGCAAAATATTTGTGTTCTGTACCTCTTTCAGTCCATCTTTCACTCGACCATCAAGTTTTTGGTGCAAATTCGCTCCCATGTTGCGCTCTTACCCTTAACCTACCTGCCCATTGTCAAGTAAGACATACTTTTTCCTTTATCACTTCCCAGACTGGGTTTGGCCCACTGTGGTGTTCAGTTCTTGGAACTGACTGGGATCAATCCACAATTGTGTCCAGTTGCTCAAGGGATAGATCAAATTCTCAGTCTCACAATCAGGATTGCAATCATTCCTCCTCCCAACACTCATGATTTTTTCGAGATATCATGACAGCTGATTTCATCTGAAAACTACAATGCTGCTGCTGCTGCTTCTTGTTTTTTTATTTTTATTTTTATTTTTTTTTAATTTAAAAAAAAAGTTTTATGGATAAATGTAACTTGCAAAATGAGGGGAAAAAAACAACCAACAACCAAACTTGTATGCATGTGAGAGAGTGCTTATGGTATACAGAAAGCTCTGGAGAAAAAAAATTTCCCCGTGCAGATGACCTACATCAGCAGAAGATAACAAAATTCACCCTGCACAGTTTTTTTCTTTTATGTTTTGAATTTTAATCCAGAAATAATAAAGCTGATGGTAGAACATGTTGCCTAGGCACAGCCATGTTGTTTAGAAGCAAAATGTGCACTTCACGTGAAACTCATTCATTGAGAAAAGTGCTTCTCAGAGCTAGTAGAATTCAAAACTTATAGAAGAGTAGAATTCAAAACTAACGGAAAGGAGCTAACTGTTTAAAAGCTCATTTCCTAAGCATTCTAGTCATACCAGATTTGTTTCTCTGTGACCAATCCATTCATTGTGAAAAAGCAACGAATATGATCGATGATAGGTCATTCCCATGTCGCCCAGGAATTCATATATGACTAAGTGCCAAAAGGTGGGACCCCGATTTAGGACAAGGGGTTGAAAAATAAAGCCTGCTTTAAAGAGTTCTTTTTGGTACTGTCTGATACCTTTCAGTACCAAGCATGATTCTGTAAAAGCAAAAGATAATCAAAAGCTTGGTTTTGGAAATATCTGTTTAAATGTTGGAATGTCTAAAGTGTCGCACGTCAAACTTTACAACACAAATGCTCATAACATATTTCTTTTTTATAAAGCTGCAGACCCAAGATACTGTTTTTGTGTCCATGTAGAATGCCTAAATGTAATGCTATCATCTCTTTCTGATTTTCACACCCTGAACATAATTTATGGACATGTATTGTCGTAATGTTTGATGTGCGACACCAGACAGATTTTTAGCAATTTGCCACCAGTCACCAATCACACTTTTTCTTCTAATAAAACACATCTGCACATTCAACACACACAAAAAAGACAAGCTGTATTTAAGTATTAAAAAAAGAAGAAATATATTTGAAGAAAAGGATGATTTTCAAAAAAGTGTCGCACATCAATATCACACCAAATCACAACATGGGTCTTGGTTCAACATCACCAGACTGACACAAAAAAAAATGATGCAGACATTAACTTATGGACCAATCTGAACTAAACATTAATCCACTAAGATCATTGAGTCATTGTAACCCATGCCAACAGCATGGGTTAGAGGTGGCTCATCGTCATCAGTAAAGGTCTGAAGCCAACCGTGCTAACAACTTTGAACAGCTGGCACCTTTGTGTGGACACCTTGTCCATTAACATAAGTTTGACTTCCCTCACAAGAGAAGTGTGTGGCTTCCAAGAGTACATGTAGTCTGCTACACTCCAGCACCAAAGGCCATTTCTGGCTTTTGACGTGAAGTGCACGAGTAAGGCTCGATACGTCCCAGGTTCGACGCGTCCCAGGTTCCATACGTCCCAGGTTCCATGCGTCCCAGGTTTGATATGCCCCACACCCACCCATCCCACACCCACAAGCACACCCACACCTCCACCATGTCACCCCCACACCAAACACCCCCCCCCCCCCACACTCACACCACCCACACCACCTCACCAAACACACCCCCACCCACACCCCCAAACTCACACCATCCACACACCTCCACTACACCCACACTTGTGGGTGTGGTTTGGGTGGGGTGTGGGTGGTGCTGGAGGTGTGAGTGGTGGTTGGTGGTGGGGTGTGTGTGGGTGGTGAGTGGGGGATGGTTTGGGTGGTGTGGTGTGCTTGTGGGTGGAGTGGGGTGCTGTGAATGTGGGTGGTGGGGTGTGCGTGGTGGTGGGTGTGAGGGGTGGTGTCAGTGTGGGTGGAGGTGTGTGTGGTTGGTGGATGTGGGGGCTGGGTGGGGTGGTGGGGTATATTGGGTTGTGGGGTGGTTTTGGGTATGGGGGTGGGTGGGGAGGGGGTGAGGTGTGGGTGTTGGTGTGGGACGTATCAAACCTGGGACGTGTCGAACCTGTGACGTATTGAACCTGGGACGTACCGAACCTGGGACGCGTCGAACCTGGACGTATCGAGATGTCCCCGAAGTGCACACAGACTACTCCTAGCAGTCCATCCATCTCCAGCACCTGACAGGGATATTCAACACCTGACCACCTAATCATATAGGTGTTTCCTATAACAGGAAACTGACATGGCTTCCTGAGGATGACCAAGGGAACAAAATGGTTCGGGGTCCAGTGTTCCGCAACCATGTCGTTCCTGGACAAAGACCACATCACTGTCAGCTTCTTCTTGTTTGTGCAGCCATGCACACGGATGATCCTGTTGCAGTGCTTCTGGTATACCGGCCATCCAAGTGATGGAAATACTGACTGCACAGGCCTGTTCAGGGCAATGGTGGCAGCAAAAAACTGCCACAAACCTGTGTAGACAGCATTCCCAACCACTGCCATGCATTCATTCCTGAAAGCATCCTCTGGTGTAGCACTGGGTGCAGATGTCAGCACTGCAACATAGATCACATGCTCTGCATTGAGGTTGTCTGATGGTGCACACCAGTTCTGGCCATCAAGAAATAATCCTTCCTGCAGACACAAAAAATTACAAATTGCAACAAAAATGTATTATCAAACGTCAAAATCACCACAAATGCCTTTGTTGTAAGAAAGCAAGAAAACCATTTCTCTATTTTGATGTAAGCTAAGATGCTTTGTTCTGTCGTCAGAATACGATTTCCATCGGCTTACTGTATGAAGCTGACCAAAATCAGATGAACGACAAAACCTGCTTTGTCAATATTTGTAAAAAATACTGCATGATTTGGTGTCGGTCGTCAAAAAAGTGTCACACGTCAACACAAGGAAGAGTATTACAACATACCTTCAGATGCAGACAGTTCCTCAGCAGCAGCAAAACTCCTGCGAAATGCGCGTGACCACAAACCAACGTGTAACCCACATGTGTACTGGAAGTGAATAACATCGATTTTTGCGATATCGTTGAAATGAGAAAGAAAATTTTGGGCTGGGTGTCAGACGTAAAAAATTACAACACATTTTCACGACGGTAACAGTCGCAATTAAAAAACAGATAAGAATATGCTCAATACTTTTCACTCAAATAATGATTAACAATCGTTTCCAGAGTACAAAATGACACCATTTTGGAATCTCTAACCCAAAACATTTGTAAGAACAACACTCAAAGTTTCGACGGCAGTCTTACAACACGTTATAACGTGTGACACCGAAAATTTGAACGACCAGAATAGACACATCAAGAAATTCCGATCCATTCGGCAAGTTTGTGTATGTTAATCGAGGTATATTTTAGCTCACATGCTTAGTTTCAAGTGCTTTAATCACACCTAGGCTGAGCACGGCATCTTCATTTAGTGCTGACTACGAAATGTCCGTTTTCGACGCCATGATTTTTAAGACAATTTTGTACAATATTGCACGTGTAGAGCAAAATACAAAAAAAATTAGGCTTGAAGTTATCTCCACTATCAGTACATTCATTCTTCCACACAAACCAAAAGAAGAACACGGGTTTCAGATGTGAAAATAATGTTTTTATTGCAGTTCTCATGAACACCCTCTCAGCATCCCACCTTTTGGCACTTAGTCATATGCCCGGGAATTCATACATGCCAATGATGAGTTTGTTGCCATGTTGTCATAACAGTAACAGCGATATGAAATGATAATTGGTAATGGACATACACCTTTAGGAGACCTGATACAGTTTTAAATGTACAAGTTACATCTAATGTGAACAAGTATTTGGGCTTGAAGGTGTGGTCTTTATTGATCATTTCAATCAAGTTCAACATGTGGTTAATATCTTCAGTGAAGGTGGGCAAAGACTGAACTATAGGTTGCAAAATGGTGTCAAGAAACTGAGCGATATATTCAACTGGGCATATATGTACATGTGCCTGTGTTGTCTGGTTGTATTAAATATGCATTCTGATTCCCCCCCGTTTTTTTTCTGGTACAAGTTACATTAGTTACTACATGATTATTAATTGCAGCCATAACATTTTTCTCCCGCACACTGTCCCAAGCAGTAAGTTGCTGGGGGCGTGTATGCTGGGTGTTTCCATGTTTTCTTAACAACTGGACACTGGTATGACTTACATTATCTTTAACATGCATATTTGAAGCTCAGCATGCATATACACACAAACGGGGATGGACATTCTCAGGTTTTTACTTATGTTGACTTGGGAGATAGGAAAATATCTCCACCCCTTACGCTCCAGGCAGGCGGAAAAAATCCCCTGCTTTACCCACCAGGCGGGGAGGTACCCAGGGAGGATCTGATCCAGATTTCCAATTGAAAGTCTGACACATTACTTACCTGACTGTTATGTCTATCAGAGGGAAACACAATAGTAACTGATGAAAAACAAAAATGTCTTTGTGCAGACGACCAGGGATTTTGGTGTTGGTGAATGACACTGACTGGGAACTGGTGGTGAGTGTTGTTGGAAATCATGTTTTGCATTTGTAATCTTACTTACTATTTATATCTAAGTAGTTGATACATATGTTGTTGCTTTTTTTTGGGGGGGGGGGGGGGAATGATTTGTCCTAGAAATAATTTTGGGTCAAGGGGACAGCCAGCATTTATGAATATATTTTTATTGAATTGGATTTTACTTTTATTAATCATAAAGTTTTAATATGTGAAAAGTGAGTTACTGTCCCTGAAGAAAGCATCTTGCCATAGTATGGCACCACCTACTTTTTATCTTTTTTTTCCTTTTATATTTTCTTTCCTTGTGCGTTTATTCTTGTTTACCTATGAAAGTGAATCTTGCTGCAAAATCTTTTGCATGACAGATCTTCTGTTGCTGCAGGATCTTTGACATGTGCTGTGTACATGTTTTCTGTTTATGCTGTCTCATGATATATGCCACTTCAGTGACCGTAGCATCTGAAACAAATTTTCACAGTGCTATGATGATGCATGACTATGGTGATGTTATTCATAATGTTGTGGTTCCATTTTGGATTGAGACTGCATGGCAGGGGTTTACTGTACGCTTATGTTCATAATATATCGCAGCATCAACCAGGCTAAGAGATACAGACACCTGTGATTTGGTTAACTTGATGGCGATGCTACGCAGCTATACTGCGGAGCTCCGTGTCTCGACTGCTATAGCTGTGGAGATGTTACTTTTTTTTTACCGAGACTATGAGTATACTATAATAAGGGAGATTATACTGACAGCAGAGTTTAACCATTTTTCTAAGTAGATTTCTTTCCCTTCGACCATAGGAGACTATTGGAACTCTATTTTTGGCTTGTTTTCACGGTACCCGAAACAAAGAAATTTCAAGTGTCAAAAAACTCTACGCCGTATTTAATCATTTTTGGGACAAAATATTCATAAAAGCAGAACTCTAGTGAATCCAGTGAAGAATGTATATCCTGTGACATGTTAAGTGCAGTTTTGTGACATGGATATTTAATGGATTACAAGCGCAGTTTGGTAAGTCATGTGTGTGTACATCCGGAACTTTTCTTTTTTTGCTATTTATATGCTTTTTTCAATGGTAAACCAGAAAAAAATGAAAGCATGCATAAACAAGCAGTCTGCACAGTTACAAAGTAGACATATGACCTTTTAAAACATATATAACAGAAAAGGTTTATTGTTGTTGGATATTCTCCATAATTTTTTTAAAAGTACCAAAAAATGTGCGTCTTGAGAATTTCAGCAGCCATTTTAGGGCGCGTCTCCAAAGAGTTAAAACATTAAAGTAACACCCTCAGTGATGCACATGTAAAGTGTATTCGACTCAACTATATGGTCCCAGTCTTCCCAGTGACCCCATAGCACAATATGGTTTTGTGCAAACTCGGGAGAAATGATATATCTGCTGACAAATGATGGTAAAGCGCGTATGGAATTGTCCTTGTGCATTGAATCTCTTGAACAAACTTGGAACTCTTTTCCCCCCATACTTGATACTTATACTTACAAGCTGCCTGACCCTGTTACAAATGTTTTACTGTAAATTGACCCAAGACAAACGACAGCTCTACCACCTCATTCCCGAACTGTTGCAGTCTTTTTGCAAATAGTGATTAGTAGCCAGTCCCTGGAAACAAAAACAAATTGCAAAATTGAAAGTTTCAGGCCTTTGCTCGACTGCTGAGATGGGAGATAACTAGTCCTTAAGATTTGTTTTCAGACGAGTTAGCTCCCTGTTCATTTTATTGTCTTCTAATTGGATTTTACCCTTTTCTGCATTGCTGTTTTAGATGAGAACCAGTCACAGTGGAAGAAGGCCACTTTTTAAAAAAAATAAAGTGTGCAATTTTGTATACGTGCACTGAGTTACATTGTGCTTTTTGCATCATAGACCAGTTTCAGCTTGATACTGTATATAAAAACCTCACAGTCTCAAGTACAGTCAATGAATCAGTCATTCATCATCCATAAAAGATTGAGGTAGATTTATTTTACAGAAAGAATGATCAAGACATACTTGGGGGGTATCAGATCATGTAAAATAATGAATGTTCTTCTTTTATATGGGAGTTATGTGGATTTTATGCAAGTGCACTTTTTGTGAATTTGCAAACATGCTTAAACGTGTCCGAAAGTTTGTTTAGATTGGCATAGACATATTTTTCAGATGTACTTTCATAGAATAATTTGTTTGCTTGTTTGTTTTTTTAATTTTGTTTCACAATCTCCCATTGTTAAAATGCCTGTTGCAAGCTTGATTAAGAGCATGTTAGGATGATTTTTTCTCTGTGTGTGTTGTGTGTGTGTGTGTGTGTGTGTGTGTGTGTGTGTGTGTTGTGTGTTTTATGAATACAGCGTATGGAAACATCTGTCTGCTGTGTTTTTCAGGGGGAATTGGAATACGAGATCCAGCCAAATGACAGGATAGTGTTTATATCCACGTTACATGGAGGATGAACTCTGTTGAAAATCTTTTCATTGTAAATTCGAGATGTGATTTGGGAATTAAAGTGTTTGGTTTATTGTCTGTAAAGTGTGTTTGTTTAAACATTGTATATTATGTGTGTGATTGTGTATTATGTGTGTGATTGTGTTATAATTATGTTTTTCTGCTGCATAAACTTTCATGTGCATGTGTGTAATGTGTCACCTTGCTCTCTGTCTTTCTGTCTCCGGTCTTCTGAGACTTGTAGCTCAGCCATCAAAGTGGTTGTACATTTTCAGGGGAGCTCTGATTTAGTTCAGACAGACAGGACTTGCCTCTACATTTTCAGTGTAGCAGTTTAGGACTATTGTAAAAATGTCTGGCATCACTATTAAACAAGTTTGGCCTGTCCTTGTGGAAGATTTGTTGCCAGGGTACCTTCAGGACAGTTGTCCTGAGGTTTGAGTTAGCACCGCTTGAGAAGAATAGTACAGCCCACTTTAAAAGAAAACTTTCCTCCCAAGTCAAATGCAATCAAGACAGGTAAAATCATTTTTGTGCAACAGAAGTGTGCAGCCGAGTTATCTAAATGATACCCTACAGTTTACAGTTGTCGACACTCTTAATGCCACTGCATCAGACAATCAACTACGGTTGAAGAGTTTCTGACATACATAAGTGACATTTTTTTCAAATCACCTATCTGGTTTGTTTGAACTTGTAGTCTGAAAACTGTGGCTGCCCTCATGTTAGTAAAATGACTACAGCTATCATCTCGTAAAAAGTAACAACAACCTGGTTAGTTGTATGTTTAACAGAACAATGGATGAAGTTGCTTGTATAGTTAATCCATCTGCGACTGACTTGGGGTCAGCTGCTAAAGGAATTGGCTTTTATCTGGATGACATAAAGCAACAAATCAGCGAAATCAGAGACTTACATTTCCTGACACTGCAGATTTTGAACAAAAAATTTAGTGAAATCGTTCATGATCCTCATATTTACTGAACAGCGTTGGCTGTGACTGGTAAGGTCAACGTTGGAAAGGCATCCATTGCGACATTGGATTCATGTGTGGATGCTGGCCATGGGTTGCCTTCACAGGAGCTTGCTTTCCGCCTGACTCATTTCCTCAGCTAGGGTCTGGATCTTCTTTTCCCCCATCCTGAGTTGTTTCTGGAGCACACTGCGCCATCTGTTGTGGTCAGCTGCTGTGTCTTCCCAGCTCTCTGTGTTGATGTCCAAGCTTTTATATCGCACTTGTAGACGTCTTTGTACCGTAGCTGGGGGTGGACGACAGATCTCTTGCTGGAGACTAGTTCATTGTAAAGAATATCCTTTGGGATATGTCCATCTTCCATCCGGCACACATTGCCAGACCAGGGCAGCCTGTGTTGTCTGAGCAGTGTACGCATATCGCATGGTGAGGAGACCACGTCAGCTAGGACCTGGGCGTTTGGTATTTTGTTGCTCCACTTGATGCTAAGGATGTGGTGAAGGCAGCACAATTGAATGCTGTTCAGCTTTCGACTCTTGTTTGACATATGTTGTCCTGTTTCGCCGCCATACAGTAGAATGCTGATGATGTAGGCGTTGTGCATCGCCATCTTGGTCGGAGTTATCAGCTTTGGGTTCAGTAAGTTGGCCAGAGGTTGCTGCAGCCAAGCCATTGTGCTTGTTAATCTCAGCATAGAGGGACAGATCGTTGCTGATGATGGACCAAAGCATGTGAACTGGTGGACGACATCAAGTTCGTAGTTGTTGGTGGTGATGACAGGTGGAGTGTCCACGTCTTGGCTCAGCACATTTGTCTTTTTCAGGCTGATGGTCAGACCAAAGTTTGCAGGATTGAAAAAAATCTGTCCATGAGGCGCTAGAGTTGTTGCTCAGTGTGGTGAGGTAACAGCGTCATCGGCAAATAGCAGGTCTCTCGCACACCTTTGTCCTTGCTTTCAGTCTTGCAAGGTTGAAGAGTTGCCTGTCAGATCTGATGCGTAGGTACACTCTTCTGTTGCAGTCCCAAAAGCATACTTCAGGAGCACTGAGAAGATGCTGAACAGGGTAGGAGCAAGGACACAGCCTTGCTTGACGCCACTTTTGATGTCAAAGGGTTCGCATGTTGCCCTCATATTGGATGGTTTCCTTCATATCATTTTGGAATGATCTGATTATGCTATGCAGCTTTGGGTGGCATCATATTTTCAGGAGAATGTAGAACAGTCCATCCCTGCTGACCAGGTCAAAAACCTTGGTGAGGGGGCATCCTATTTTCAGGAGAATGTAGAACAGCCCATCCCTGCTGACCAGGTCAAAAGCCTTGGTGAGGTCGATGACGGCGATGTAGAGGGCTTTTGCTGTTCTTGGCATTTCTCCTGCAGTTGACGAAGGGAAAAAATTCACGTCCATTGTGGAGCGTTCTGATCAGAAGCCGCATTGGGATTCGGGGAAGGTGTGCTCAGTTGGCTTTTGGAGATGCCTGTGTAGTTGTTGCAGTCACTTCTATCTCTCTTGTTCTTATAGAGGGTGACAATCTTGGCATCTCTCGTGTCTTGTGGAACTGCTCCTCCTGTCCAACACTGACAGAGGACTTCATGTCGGTGCTGCAGGAGGGTGCTCTTGCAGCGCTTGATGAGGTCTGGGGGGATGCCATCATTACCAGAAGCTTTCCCACAAGCCAAGCTGCTAATTGCCTTGCAGAATTCTTCTAGTGTTGGTTTGGCATCTAGCTCTTCCATGACAGGCAGAGGTTCGATGGCATCGAGGGCTGAGGTAGCAACAAATTTCTTCCTGGAGTGTAGTTATGAGTAGTGTTATACCCATCTCTCCATCTGCTTGTCGTTGTTGGTGATCACCTCCCCACTGGTGGATCTGAGGGGGGCTGTTCTGCTCTGTGTCAGACGAAGAGCTTTCTTGATGCCCTGGTAGGCCTCTATGTCTGTTATGTTGCCTATAGCTGCTGCTGTCTGGATGTCGTCACTGAGCTGTTGCCAATATTCGTTGGCACGTCTTCTTGGTGTCTGCTGTACTTTGCTCCTGGCAGCTCCGAGTGCTTGCAGGAATTTCTCCCTTAACCCTTTGGTTCCCTCACCCTATCCACCAGGTTCCTGCAGGTAGATGGTGGATAGGGTGAGGGAATCAAAGGGTTAATGAGCGCTTGTATTTAGCAAGGGCAACTTGAGGGGATTTCATGTTTTTTATTTATTACCATGACTTCAGTCTTCTTGCTATTTAACGCCAGCCGTTTATATTTTGCAACATGCAAAGTCAGTACAAAATTGAGGCAGCAATGAAGTATAGTTTCTAAGAAGAGTGTTGACAGTTCCATGGAAAGCAAAGAAAATCAACGTGACAGTCCTGAAGGGGGCAGACACAAGAAGGTCATTAATAAAGAAGATAAGGAAAAGACAAGCAACATTTATAGGCCATTTTATGAGGAAAGGGGAAGTAGAGCACCTGGTCACAACAGGAAAGCCGGAGGGAAAGAGAACACCAGGGAGAAAATATTGGACGGACTTGCAGGGTGGCTGAAGACAAAGAGGGTGGGAGAAAATAGTGGATTGCAACAGGCACTTGTAAAGTCATTGAAAATGGAGAGCCCTGAAGAATAAAATCACAGAGGCCAAGTTAACGAGACGTGAAGAAATTCAAAGTAGGCCTACAACACCAAACTGTCTGAGGACAGAGAGGGTGGGAGATGTAGGCCTACTTGCAGCGACAGGGGATAGATTCGTGTTGAGGGCCATGATCGCCAACACCATGTGGCAGGACACATGATGTTGATTACCTATCATTTTCATTCATGTTGGGGAGAGACTCATCTATTAGACTAGGCATTTCTTTTTAGGTTCATCGCAGTTAGGGAGGTTACCTTTGTGCTCACCCTCTTTTTCGTCCTATTTTCCTACGCCACCTTAATGGCCACAGAAGCTGGCGTTTTTTGTTTGTTTTGTTTTGTTTTTAACAAGGCGATGGTGTCGATGAGGATGATAATCATGATACTATGGAGTTCCATCTAGGATTGAGACTGTGTGACAGGGCTGTACTCTACGCTTACCATCATCAGATATACTGGCGTTAACCAGGCCCAAGAGATACAGACACCTGCGGGTGCTGGTCCGAAGATTTGAGCAACATCCTCATTGACGCATCCACAAGGTGGATGAGATCCAACTGTGTGGTCCCAGTTTTCCCAGTGAGCCCCTAGCACGCCCAACGCTGGGTAGGAGCCGGTTAGAGCCTAAAAACTCCACAATGATATATTTTTCAAGGGACTGACGGGGGTTTGAACCCACAACCTTCCAGCCGGTAGTAAGTAGGCATTGGTTTACGTGTTTTTTTTTTCTGCATTGGATCGAAGGAACATTTGGGGTAAGTCCAATATTCCCCTCATGTAAGTGTTGTGGCCTTAACTACAGTATGACGGTTAGACCTGTTATGTTGGCAGTGGGAATACATGTATTTGTTTCTTCTTGGTTTTTTTGTTGTTTTTTTTTCAACAGTATCAGGTAGGCCTACACATTGAATTTTCAATAGGCGGACACATTATTTTGCTGTCGAATCACACCCACATACTTGTTGTATGTCTTCCTGTTCAACCATCTCACTGTAAATGATAATAATAATGATATCAGGACATGAGAGGAAAGTAGGAAAATAAACACACATGTTATCGAGGGCCGTGTTGTGCTCCTATCAACCAGGAAAGTCGTAATCAATTGTGATTTGTCTCGAAGGGTCGAGTCAAGATCCAGATGTGCTGTTGAAGTCAGATGAAGACCTACCGGCACCAATTATCCGCCTGCTCTACATTGGGACAAAGACTTACACAGATCTTGTCGCCAAAAATACCACCAAGTCGGCAGATGCAGGGGATCCAACATCTAGAGTTGGAAATGTTGGAGGTGGGAGGCGCTCTGAAGAATGGTGGATGCTGTTTTTTTCCCGTTTGATCGACTGGATATTTTCCTGGCCGTGTATCGTAAACTTGTTTTTGATGCTGTTCAATCTGTACCATCTGGGAAACGGCGCCAATGAGATCATGCTGTCCATGTACATTAACAGCACTGCAGGATCCCAGGCTGCTCTCAACTTACGGAAACTGGTCCAGTCACTGGATGAGTTTGCCAACACTGGACAGTGGCCTCATTAAGTTACATGTATGACGGCATGCCAGCCCCAAACAGTGAAGTCTGTCAGATTCTGTTGATTTGTTAGGAGAATAAGACAAAAGATTGGGCAGAATTGGAAGAGACTGCCTGGGACATACCAAAATTCCAACAGAGCGACATTATAAATCAGTTCAAAGTTTCAGTTTCAGTTTCTCAAGAAAGCGTCTCCTAGCTGGGAAAATTAAGTCCCTATGCAAAGATGCCACTGATGCCATGTGATGGAGCTAATCCAAACTGATTACAACATTAACTGCAAGCCTGCACATAAATCGTATGCACTGGAAAGGTCTTGAAGTCCTGCCTGAAATTTTGTGACCCCGGCGTGATTTTTTTTTTTAAATCCAAAGACGAACTCTCTTGACAAACTGAAAAACAATGATCTATTCACGGACTGGTTTGTTGTCGTTGTCGTTGTTGTCGTCGTCGTCGTCGTCGATGTCGTTGTTGCTTATGTACTTGTTTATTGTTTTTTGAGTTTTTGTGTGTGTGTTTGTTTAATTGTTTGTTGTTTTGTGTAGTTTGATTGTTTTAGTTGTGTTTTGTTTGTTTTTGTTTAGTTGTTGGGATTTTTTTTCTTTTTTCCCCTCCTCCTTATAATAACACAGACAAATTATTGTACAAATTAGATATCAAGGAAAGCAAATTTATCTTTTCATGCTGATTACAGCACACACCATGACACATACATAGCACTCGCAAAACTGTACACAGACACACTGAAACTACAACGGTTTAGCATACAGGTACACTCGTTTGCAGGTCATATAAGGACTCAGTTGTTGGCATCTCACCACGTTGTGTTACATCAACAGCTTACCCGCTCTTAACCCTCACAACACACATAATTGGTTTCTTTGGGTTTATTATTCCTTTAAGGAAAATGTATTTTAACACTCCATGTCATTGTAATGCAACACCCCTGTAATAGCCATGAAGAAATAGCTGTCCACTCAGCTATTTCAATTTGACTCTCAACTTAACCATGTTTGATTACATTGAATCCGTTTATGTATGCTTGTATGCATGTATTGAGTCTGTCTGTTCATGTGTGTATCTCTCTGTCTCTGTCTCTCTCTCTGTCTCTCTCTCTCTCTCTCTCTCTCTCTCTCTCTCTCTCTCTCTCTATATATATATATATATATATATATATATATATATTTATATTTGTGTGTGTATGTATATGTATATATATAATATATATATATATGTATGTAGGCCTATATATATGTAACATACACATTTACAAACATACATACACATACATATATACATACATACATATATCCATATCTGTATCTATATATATACACATACATACATACACACACACACACACACATATATATATATATATATATATATATATATATATATATATATATATATATATATATATATATACATATATGTGTGTGTGTGTGTTAATAAAACACTGTTCACAGTGGCTGCAAACAGTATTATTCTTATCAGTACTATCATTACGACAATTAGGACATAATGAATGTTCTCCTTGTTTTAGTGTAATATTGACATTTAGATTTTCATTCTGTTTTATTTTGTTAACTTTGATTCGTCACAAAGTTAGGCAGGAAAAAAGAAAATCAACTAAACCCGACATCAGTGATGACGTTATGGATCTAGCCAAACAGAAAAGCCAAGCTTGCAAATTTTGAAGAAGAAAAAAACTGGAAAGAGAAATTAAGAACAAAGAAGAGATAAGAAAAATTGGCTAGAGGAAGAATGTGCAAAAATAATTGAGCATACTGAACGCAGAAGATCCTGAGGTCTATTCCAACAGATAAAGAAAGTTGAAGAATTCCATATTCCATATTCCAACCTAGAAATGAGTGCATCAACAGCAAGGAAGGCACCACACTGGTTGAACCAGAGCATATGATGAACAGTTGGAATGAACATGGAACATCCCTTTTTAGCGACAATATCCCCCCCTATGCCCTGACCTGAACTTCCAGAATCAGAACCAGAACCACTTTTAAGTGAAATTGAAGCAACCACCAAGCAGTTAAAAAGAAGGAAATCCCCTGGAATTGACAATGTTCCAGGAGAACTGTTAAAAGATGCTTGAAAAGAAGGCCTAAAAGCAATGCACCATCTTTGTTGCAAAATCTGGAATATTCATCAGTGGCCAACAGATCGGAAACTTCGAGAATTTTTAATGCTTCACAGGAGTGGCAATGCCAAAGATTGCAACAACTACAGAAGCATCGCCCTAATCAGCAACGCCAGTAAGATATTGTCCATAATTAATTTCAATAGATTGAAACCAAAAATAGAAGAAGATCTCTCTGACTGTCAGGCACAACTGACATGGTATTTGCAAAATCCAAAACAAGTGTGACTGCCCGCGCTCAAGCAAACGGGTACCAGAAAAAAACACGAAAAAAGAATAATAACGCGAATTTAATACACAAAGACAAGACAGGCGCAAATTTTCGGCCAATTGGCCTTTGTCAAGCGTAAGATCACAAACAAACACCAGGTACAAGAATAAGGAGAAAAAGACTGAAACTTCCCTGTTGCTCCTTCCAGTGTGAGAAAAGCAGAATTCCTTTTCTCACACTGGAAGGAACAGCAGGGAAGTTTCAGTCTTGTAATTCTTGTAGGCTACCTGGAGTTTGTTAGTTTGTGATCTTACGCTTGACAAAGACAATTGGCGTAATTCCTTTTCTCACACTGGAAGGAGCAGCAGGGAAGTTTCAGTCTTTTTCTCCTAATTCTTGTGGTGTTTGTTTGTGATCTTACGCTTCACAAAGGCCAGTTGGCAGAAAATTTTCACCTGTCATGTTATTTGCATTACAAATATTCAGAGAGAAAATAAAAAGCACTGAAAAAGGTTTTGTCACCTTCATAGACTATAGCTAAGCATATGACAGCGTCATTCATCTCCACCTATTCAACACAATGGTCAAAATGGGCTTTCCTGAATATCTCATTGTTTTAATTATCTGATTATATGAAGACCAAACGGCTACAAGTAGATGGAACAGTCGGAAATGTGAATTCTTCAACATCCACAGGAGAATTAGACAAGGTTGTATCCTTTGGCATTATCTCTTTACATCTTTAACAGCTATACGGAATAAGTCAGGAAAGATGCTGATATAGAAGGCATGGGCTTATAAAGATAGGAGAAAAAAGTATAGAAGGCATGGGCTTATAAAGATAGGAGAAAAAAGTCATAATTCTGCGCTGTGCCGATGATACTGCGCTATTACGAGACAACATTACCATTATGAAAAGAATTCTATACAAGGTGGATGAAGCGGGCAAAAAGGCTGGCCTAAACTTGAACACCAAGAAAACTTAAGTACTACATATCAAAGGCAAAGACACTGAAAACAATCATGACATCTTAGTTAATAAAGTTCATTTAGAAAATGTTAAGGATTTCAAATATCTTGGTTCTGTATAAACTGATGGTGGAACCTGCTCCAAAGACATCAAAATAAGAATTGGAACAGCAAAGCAAAAAACGGTCCAATTCGACAATATCTAGAAAGATAGAGGCATACCAAATGGCCTGAAAATTAGATGTCTTTATATGTTTGATCTGCCAATCATGATTTATGTCTGCGAAGCCTGGACTCTGAGAAAAGCTGAATGCAGAAGAATCGAGGCAGCAGAAATATGGTTTTATCGGAGACTGCTACGTGTCAATTGGACAAGTGTCATGGAAGAACTTGATACCACCAGGAAATTACTAGCAGACAACAAGAGAAGACTTTAAAAAAAAAAAGAACAACAAACATTGGCTATGTGTCACATAGCAAGAACATGGAGCTCATGACAATCGTTTTCAAGGAAAAACAGAAGCAAGAAGGAAGAAAGGCACACCTCTAATATCATATACACCAAGAACATAACCAACATCAGTAGCCTAAATATTCAAGATGTTATCTACAAAAGTCAAGACAGAACGGCTTGGAAGGACGCTGTGGTGTCAAATAGTGCCGCGGCCAACACCGAACCCGGTGACGCCGACAGGTGAGAGGTAATTCGTCACCCCAGCTGGGATGCCGGGGATTCTTTTAGTATTAACAGTATCCTCGCCATCTAGAAATTGTGTGCTAGAAATTTCCTCCATTTCTTCTTTACTTTTTTATCGTCTTTTTTATCATTTTCTGTCTGTCTTGCCCATTCACCTGTATGTTTTCCTTAAAACCCTCCTCCATACTTTCTCTTAGGATTGACAGTTGGGCACATGTGTTTATCTGCATTTTTGGCTGTTAGGAAATGTGATGTGCAGAAGCAATTTTAGGTAATTTAGGTTAACACACATGAGCGCGTGCACGCACACACACACACACACACACACACACACACACACACACACACACACACACACACACACACACATAGTTTTTTTTTAACTGTATTTGAATTTGTTTAGATATTTGTATTCAGATTTGCTTTTTTTAAAGATTGGAAAGAAATTGAACGGAGTGGTTAATATCAGGGGCTTATCCTTAGATTAAATGCGCAGATGCTTCGATCTGTATACCTAATTTACTTTCCCCCTTTTTCCTGGCTCAAAGGTGTTGAAATAGTTTCTAGCTCAGATATGGCTCTGCGCAATCGACTGGGCTTTTAAACAATAATGATGATAGTAAGAACGATAACTTTGACTCAGTGTATTTACCTTGTTGTTTCTCTATCCAGAGTTAGATGAAGTGATGTGCTCTTACCTGATTTAGTGTTTTTGATAAATGAGTATTCCCCTAAATTACCCAAGTTTGTTTTCTCACTTTATTTTTTTTTTCGTATTGATCTGTTTTGGTAGTAGTCGTCCGATTATAATTCGCTGATTTTTTTTGTTTTTTAGGTGAAAGTGTGTGTGTGTGTGCGTGTGTGCGCGCGCGTGCATGCGTGTGTCACTGTGTGTTGTGTGTGTGTGTGTGTGTGTGTGTGTGTGTGTGTGTGTGTGTGTGTGTGTGTGCTATAAAGGCTTCAGTTGCCTGCAGCCCTTACAGCACACAGTTTTTGATTCCCACCCCCACCCCCTTTCTTTTCTTTTCTTTTTTGTTTTGTTTGTTTGGTGTGTTTTTTGTTGTTGTTTTTTTTTTGTTAATAAATGACAATGTGAACACAGCATTTAGTGATTAGCTATGTGTGTATTGCATACCATTTGAAGCTCAGGCGTTAGTTAATGCCGCACGGTTTTACACTTGTGGATACATGTGCCTGGATTTTTTATCACGACCTACTGTTTATAAAACTGTGGTACTCAACCTACATGCCTGTTCTACATGAACGTTCATATGCATGAAATATGTATTCTTGAAAAATACAAAGTGTATTTATCAGAATGTGTCCGAGCTGTATCCATGTATGCGTGTTTGTTATCCTGTGTGTCTGTGAGCATACGTAACTGAGATTGAAGAATCAGTTGTTGTTGTATAATGCACGCTCTCTCGCTCCTCTCTCTCTCTCTCTCTCTCTCTCTCTCTCTCTCTCTCTTCCTTCCCTCCCTGTTTCTGTCTCAGTCTCTCCCTCCCTCTCTCCCTCTTTCTGTCTCTGTCTCTTCCTGTCTCTTTCTCTCCCTCCCTCCCCCTCTCTTTCTGTCCTTGTCTCTGTCCGTCTGTCTGTCTGTCTCGCTCTCTCTATGCCGCCCTCCCTCCCCCAGTCCGGGTTTACACCCACCTCCGTCATTTCAGACACGTTCGATGAGCATGGTAGTCAAGTAGGTAAACGTGGAACTTACAATCGGAAGGTCCAGTGTTTGATCCGCCCAGACTCTTACACCTGAGTGCAGATTTTTCCAATCTCCCAGGTCAGCATGCGTGCAGACATGCCAATGCCTAAAACCCCTTGGAGTATAATGTAAGCATGCAGGATATCAAACATGCCCGTTATAGATCCTATATGAGTCATGTCATTGTCAGTGCCTTGCATGTGGAAACATGGAAACACGCGACATTTACCCCCCACTGCAGACAGAGAATTCTGACATGCAGCGACATACCGTTTGCTCAAGGTTGGCAAAACAACAACCAGGAAAACAGCCAAGAAAAATCGGAACAAAAAACAAACAAACAAACAAGCAAACAAACAAACCAATAACTAAAACAGGAAGATATTTTCGAACACACTCTCATTTTAATGGGATGAAAAAGAGCATGAGACAGAGACCAAAAAACAAACAAACAAATCAAAACAAATCAAAACAGAACAGACTGACACAAAAGGTCCATTGACCGTACTCCTTTTCAAACTAACATAACCTTCCAATGGCAACAAAAGCCAGTCATGCCATTGCAACCTGTATGCCCGCATTGACTTACCAGTGCCTGACGGTGACCAATCTGTTGACCCTAATCATAGTAAGAAAGATCGAAACAGTGCATCATATTATTAAACACCACAACAATACGCAGGTTTATTGTTGTTGTTGTGATGTTTATATGTGCTGCAATTGTCAAAACAATGATCTTTTCTAAAAAAATCTCCATCAAAGACCGAGACGCTTGAAACTGAAACTGAAACTGAAATTTATCATGTTTATGTGTAGACGTAAAATGACTAAATTCTACAAAGTCATTCTCGAAAAAATCACACAACATGGTTTCTTTCTTTCTTTCTTTCTTTTTTTTTTTTTTTTAAAATAATTTCATTTCTTTTCCATTTCTAAACATTTGCTGCAGAGCTGTATTCAGCCGCATTTCGTCTGCTCAAGCAAAGAAAATAACACACATTTGTACAAAACAGTACAATATTTTCAAGTAGCCCATGTATTTGAAATTAATCGACAGTCCCGCATAAGTGTTTATAAAATGTAAACATCGTGCATTGATGAGGTTTATACTCGATACTGCTATAAAAGGCCTAGTCGTTCTGTGGTTGTCCGTATGTCCATCTCTAGCCAGCTGTAGATCTACCATCGCCGAGTAAACAGGCACGGTTGTCTGTTTCTTGATCATGGAGTCTTTGATCCTGACCCATTTTCTTGAACCTAATCACAAGTTCTGTCCAAATACACCAAGCGACGTTAGAGTTTTGAAACGATGATTTTCTCTTCACACTCTTGGCAAATACGTCAACAAAATCTGTTGTTCATGGCGCACCGCCTCAAGACAGTGGACGTTTTTAATTTACAGCAATGGCTTGGCTTTCTTCTTCTTCTTTTTGTTCTTCTTCTTACGCAGCTTAGAGGTCCAACAAGTAGGGCCTACTCCTTATCCATGCATGTAAATTGATACAAAAAAAACCTACCTTCTCAGCAGAGGAAGCGGATTCTTGCCTTTGTGTTCTTTCGTCCGCTTTAATTAATTCAGGCAGTCATACTCTTTGGGAAGCTAAGGAAAGAATATGGGAAAAATACTTGTGAATGATCTTGGAGGGGGCGACAGGGGGGGGGGGGGGGGGCAAGTACGTAGATGGATGGATGGATAGATAGAGGGAGGGAGGGAGGGGCAAAGAGAGGTAGGTAGGTAAGTAGGTAGATGGATGGAGAGATAGATAGGTTGTTAGATAGATAGGCAGAATGAGGGAGGGAGAGAGAAGAGAGTACAATATTCCCCACTATCTATTTTATCTATCTATACATACATACATACATATATAATAGATATATATATATATGTATATGTATATATATCTGTCTGTCTATCTTTCTATCTATCTGTCTTTCTGCCTGTATGTCTATTTGTGTGTGTGTCTGTCCATCTGTCTGGCTGCTGGCTTTCTGTCTGTTCATCTATCCATTTATTTATCTCTCTATCTGCATGTGTTTATCTATCTGTTTATCTGTCCTTTGATGTGTAGCCTACATGTTCTTTTGTTTAAAACATCTCGAGTCATTAGCTAGTATCTTTTTTTCATTTTATTTTATTTTATTTTATTTATTATTATTATTATTTCGGTATGTTTGGTTTTGATTTCATAAAGTAGATTTTTACAATAGCAGACATGAACATCAACCGAACACTCGCTTTGCCGTCGAAAATTTATCTATCTATATCTATCTATCTATCTATCTACTATCTATCTATCTATCTATCTATCATTTATCTATCTACTATCTATCTATCTATCTATCTATCTATCTATCTATCTATCTATCTATCTATCTATATCTATCTATCTATCTATTCACCTGTCTGTCTATCTATCTATCTATCTATCTATCTATCTATATCTATCCGTCTGTCTGTCTGTCTATTTGTGTGTGTGTGTCTGTCTCTTTGTCCATCTGTCTGGCTGGCTTTCTGTCTGTTCATCTATCCATTTATTTGTCTCTCTATCTGCATGTGTTTATCTATCTGTTTATCTGTCTTTTGATGTGTAGCCTACATGTTCTTTTGTTTAAAACATCTCGAGTCATTAGCTAGTATCTTTTTTTTTTTTTTATTTCATTTTCGTTTGTTTGGTTTTAATTTCATAAAGTAGATTTTACAATAGCAGACATAAAAATCGACCGAACACTGTCGCTTTGTCGTCGGAAAATCTATCTATCTATCTATCCTATCTATCTATCTATCTATCTATCTATCTATCTATCTAATCTATCTATCTATCTATCTATCTATCTATCTACCTATCTATCTATACTGTCTGTCTATCTATCTATCTATCTGTCTGTCTACCTATCTATCTATCTACCTATCTATCTATCTTTTTATCTATCTATCTATCTATCTATCTATCTATCTATCTGTATGTCTCTCTCTCTATGTATCTCTCTCTTTGTATGTATGTATGTATGTATGTATGTATGTATGTATGTATGTATGTATGTATGTATGTATATATGTATGTATGCATCTATCTATCTGTCTGTCTCTGTATCTACCTGTCTATCTATCTACCTATCTGTTTACCTGTATCTGTCTGTCTGTCTATCTATCTAACCTACCTACCTGTCTGTCTGTCTATCTTATGTATATATCTGAAAAAAGATGGAGAAAGAGATACAGACTGACAGTCTCTGAGAGAGAGAGAGAGAGAGAGAGAGAGAGAGGGGGGGGGATAATGCACACATACGATCAAAAAACAGAGATACATTAACCCTGTACATGTGTGTGTGTGCGCGCGCACGCGGATGCGCGTGCGTACATGTGTGCGCGTGCTCATATTTGAGTAAGTGAGAGAACAATGAGCAACGATGTCATGAAGGGTTGGGTTTTTCTTTTCTTAATTGTCAGGGGAGAAAGAACAATGAACTAAGTGTATATAATAAAAGAGAAGGACAGAGTCAGTATAAGAGTATGATGATACATCCCAACAGAGAAGACATAAATATCGTGAGTCTATTGTCGTGAGCAGTGAGTAATGTGAGGGTGAAATTAACGCTCGTGTGATTGGAAAGTGGTGCAGGAACCATGCAAGTTCTATGGAGCCAGTTGCATGACTTGGGAGCATCTATACCAGGATTAAGGGTCTTTTTATCTTCTCCTTTTTCTTCTTCTTCTTCTTCTTCTTCTTCTTCTTCTTCTTCTTCTTCTTCTTCTTCTTCTTCTTCTTCTTCTTCTTCTTCTTCTTCTTCTTCTTCTTCTTCTTCTTCTTCTTCTTCTTCTTCTTCTTCTTCTTCTTCTTCTTCTTCTTCTTCTTCTTCTTCTCCTCCTTCTCTTTCTCTTCTCTTTTCTTCTTCTCCTCCTCCTTCCTCCTCCTTCTTCTTCCTTCCCTTCTCCTCCTTCTTCTTCTCACTTTCTTTTCTGGGAGCTAGCAGTGTTAAGGCGCTGTTTAGCCACCCATCAGAGTAGACTCCGCACTGCTGCTGGGTCACTTCCGTGGAGTTCAGCAGTACCTGTTCTGGTTCAGTGTACTTACAACACAGTCTACTATGCTCCCTACAAGACAATACCCCTGTAGGGAGACCATCACCACGTCTCTCCTACCACAGCCTCCTTGACTCATTGACATGAAAGACCCCCCCCCCCCCCCAACAACTTGAGTTTACCCCGGGCACTAAGGCGGTAAAGGAAACCCAGCTATGGCCACCACGAGGTCAGGATACCAAGAGCCACAAAATCTGGGATAACTTTCACGTTGCAGTGATGATTTCATGATAGCGGGAGTGATGATCACGATGCTAAGGACTTTCATCTAGGGCTGAGTTTCCGCGTGGTAAGGTTTATACTCCACGCTCCATTTCATGATATATCCTGGCGTCTACCAAGCCCGAGAGATACAGGCACCTGTAGTGCTGGTCAGGAATTTTGAATAAAAACCCTTAATGGGCGCATCCGTAAGGTGGATGAGATTCGACTTTATGGTTCCAGTCTTTTCAATGAAATCGTAACACGCTCAAATCTGGGTAAGGGCTGATTGGTGCCTTAAGCCTGAATATAAACTCACAAGCTGGCCAGGTCTTGAGGTCTTACTTAGTTCCATAACCCTGGGGTTGTAAGGGAGCGAGGTGACAGAAACCTCAACTTTTCCCGAGGCCAACACCATGACGACGGCGCCCATCCCCTCTCCTTCGATTCAAATTCATATCTATATTCACATTTTTTTAAAAATGAATAGTCATGGTAATAATGATATTAATAATGATAATGATAATAAGAACAGAAATAAATTGAACGTGGTTCTTAGAAACATTGGAGTTGACCGAATAACATCGGTCATCCGTGTGAATTGTTCAATACATTGCCTCATGGACAGGTCACATGGCTGGCAGAGGCAAGAGTGGCCAGAAGCTGTTTGTGTGTGTGGTGTGTGTGGTGTGTGTGTGTGTTTGCGCGCGTGTGCGTGTTTGCGCGCGCGCGCGTGCGTGCGTGTGTCTGTGTGTATGCGCGCGCACTTTATGTATGCGTGTGCATGCTGTGTGTGCGTATGTGTGTCTGTCTCATCTGTGCGTGTGGTGTATTTAATTCGATGTTGCACGTGCTTTTACATTTTCTAATGGCCCCAGAATCTGGGACAGTTTTTCACAAGACTTTGCTACTGATGACGCCAGAATCTGGGACGGTTTCTTGCAATAATATGCTGATGATGACGCCAGAATCTGGGAGAGTTTTTCACAATACTATGCTGATGATGACGTCAGAATCTGGGACAGTTTTTCACAATACTATGCTGATGATGACGCCGGAATCTGGGGACAGTTTTTGACAATAATATTCTGATGATGACGTCAGAATTTGGGAGTTTTTTTTACAATAGTATGTTGATCATGACGTCAGAATCTGGGACAGTTTTACACAATACTATGCTGATGATGACGCCGGAATCTGGGACAGTTATTCACAATACTATGCTGATGATGACGTCAGAATCTGGGACAGTTTTTCACAATAGTATGTTGATCATGACGTCAGAATCTGGGACAGTTTTTCACAATACTATGCTGATGATGACGCCGGAATCTGGGACAGTTATTCACAATACTATGCTGATGATGACGTCAGAATCTGGGACCGTTTTTCACAATAGTATGTTGATCATGACGTCAGAATCTGGGACAGTTTTTCACAATACTATGCTGATGATGACGCCGGAATCTGGGACAGTTTTTCATAATAATATGCTGATGATGACGATGGAGATGATAATCATGATGCCACGGAGTTCCATTCTCGCTTAAGACTGCGTGAACTAGGCTGTACTCTATATATAGATGTTTTCTTTTTATAACATGTCCTAGCGTCAACCAGGCCTGAAATATGCAGACACTTGCAGTGTTGGTCAGGACACTTGAGCAACACCGTCAGTGAGGCATCTGTGACGTGGATGAAACAAAAAACTGTGTTGTCCCCAAAGGACATAACTCTTGAGAGTCACGTAGGAATTATCTCCCATGTTGTGAAACTTCTCAAATCTAACATAGTTTGCGTTACCCATTCAGCTAGCATAGAAGCAGATACAAAGCACAAAAACCGTAAGCTCAGAACACTCCTCAATGTGTTGTCCCCAGTCTACCCAGTAAGCCCATAGCACATTCGTCTGTGGGTAAGAGCCGATTGGGGCCATAAAATTCTGCAATGAATTTGATAGAACCGATGGGATTCGAACACAGAACCTTCCAGTCGGTAGCCCATTGCTCTAGCACAGGTCACTTAACGTATTCCCCACACCGCATGGTCGGCGAATACAGAAGGTGTTTATCGCGTCCCATCACTTCTGTTGTTTTAAGAAACACCTATTGATTTGGCTGACCAACACTGTGACCCCAAGCGATAAGAGAAGAAAGATCAGGGCGATGCCAAGCATCGTGAACGTGGAATGTTTCCATTCTATTCCACTGTCAGGCGATGCAAGGCGTTGGGAACGCGAAAGGGTTTCAGTTAGAAGTAATTATTAATTAGAAGAGCCGATGCGAGTCAAGTTTGCTTTGTGCCAGTTCGGGGTTCTTGCTCCGATGTCCACTTTTTGCAGTAGGTTCATCGAGTCACAGTGGATAATAAAAGGCTTGACTGTCTTTTATCAAATAACAGCAAATGGCACAACTTTGAGACAGGTTGATAAGTTTAAATATCTGGGAACGATCATCTCACCAGACGGCAGACGCACATCAGAAATAGCCAGCAGAATCGGCCAAGCCAAAACAGCATTCAAGAAGATGAAAAGCATTCTTACCAACGCATGCCTATCAGTTAAAATCAGAAGAGAGTTCTTGAATGTTATATAGAACCAATACTGTTGGACGGTTGTGAGGAGTGGACAGTCAACATGCAAAGCCAGAACAAGATTGAGGCAGCCGAGATGTGGTTTCTAAGAAGAATGTTGAGAGTTCCATGGACAGCAAAGAAAACAAACGAGACAGTCTTGATGGAGGCAGACACAAGAGGATCATTGATAAAGAAGATTAGGAAAAAACAAAACATCATTTATAGGCCATTTTATTAGGAAAGGGGAATTAGAGCACCTGGTCACAATAGGAAAACTGGAGGGAAAGAGAACACCAGGTAGACCCAGGGAGTAAATAATGGACGGATTTGCAAGGTGGGTGAGGTCAGAGAGGCTGGAAGATGTGCTTGCGGCGACAAAGGATAGATGCATATGGAGGGCCATGATCACCAACGCCATGCGGCAGGGCACATGATGATGATGTCATTTATCTCATCATACAGTGAAGCTAACCGTCAGTTTCCATTGTTAGACTGAATGTTGTGATATTGTATGTGGCATTTTCTTCATCATATAAACTGTACTGTAAATATAGTCTTTCGATCAACCACCCAACTTGTCGAGGACGCAGCTATCCCATGGAGACTGTCAAGATTGTCACCATCGATTCAGCGATAACGAAATGTACTGCCATCCCTCCAGTGTGTATACCATCTATATTCACTTTTCCACTTACATTTGTGTACTCCCTGCTTAGTCCTCCCCCCCCCCCTCCAAATTCTCTCTCTCTCTGTCCCTCTCTGTCTCTGTCTGTCTGCCTGTCTGTCTGTCTCTGTCTGTCTGTCTCTCTCTCTCTCTCTCTCTCGCTTTCTCTCTGGTCTGTTTCTATTAAATAGAAAGCATTTAAAATAAGCGAAATTGCAATATCCTAATATGATTGTTAGGTTGTTGTCAGTTGTTGATCTTGTTCTCTGACGTGATTATTTGTTTCTTTTGTAACATATTTTAAGTACGTAATCAGCAGGAGCTTAATAATCTATTAGTACAAAACATTTGAAGTCTGAATCTCTCTCTCTCTCTCTCTCTCTCTCTCTCTCTCACACACACACACACACACACACACACACACACACACACACACACACACACACACACACACATACACACACACGTGCGCAGACACAAACATACAGACACACACAGAACTGAACACACACACACACACACACACACACACACACACACACACACACACACACACACACACACACACACACACACGCACACAAACACACACACACACACACTAATCACTACTTTCTTACCCTCGTATCTCTATCTCGTTTACTTTCAAAAGAGTCATCCACAGCCAAGATGTAATCAATAGCAATTTCTGCTCTCAGACAGACGTTAACGGTTGTTGAAACGAACTGTCTGAAACAAACACAGTATTGTTCTGAAACCCACCGAGTTATTGATTAACCAGTAGCCTTAGTGATGTTTGTATCCTGTGTGTTTTATAAAATTCTCTCTCTCTACATGTATGTCTCTCTCTCTGTCTCTCCCCCCCCCCCTCTCTCTGTCTCTGTGTCTCTTTCTCTTTCACACATACACAGACACACACAGACACACACACATGCACGCACACACATACGCACGCACACACACACGTACGCACATACACACGCACCACACACGCAAACACGCGCGCACGCACACACACACACACACACACACACACACACACACACACACACACACACACACACACACACACACACACACACACACACACACACAAATGTCTTTGAGAAAATACACTTCGAACCATTGTGTCCATTGACTGACTCACTTCATTTGTACTGTTTGAGGTGTGTTTGTTTTAGTTTTCTTTTGATTTTTCCGTTTTGTGGAACACAACAGGTACGTGTGCTCGAACATACGACCGAACTTTATGTATGTGGCTCTTTTGCCAACCCTAACATATAGACTCCGTTTTCGGGAATGTGACATGTTGGTTGATTTCCTGTCTCTATGAACCGCCGTTTAGTGGTTGATAAAGACCAAAAGGCTACAGGTAGATGGAACAATCAGAAATGTGAATTCTCCAACATCTACCGGGGAGTTAGACAAGGTGGTATCCTCTCATCGTATCTCTTTAACATCTACACGGGAGAAGTCATGAGAGATGCAGATATACAAGGTATGGGCATAAAGATGGGAGGAATTTTTTTTTACAAACCTCCGCTATGCCGAAGAAACTGCGCTGTTAGCAGACAACATTACCATTACCAACATTCTATACAGGGTAGATGCAGGAGACAAAAAGGCTGGTCTGAACTTGAACACCAACAAAACAAAAATGCTACATATCAAAGACACTGAAAACAATCCTGATATCTTAATTAACAATGTTCCTTTAGAAAATGTTCAGGATTTCAAATAACTTGGTTCTGTAAAAACTGACGATGGAACCTGCTCCTAAGACATCAAAATAAGAAGTGGAATGGCAAAGCAAAAAAAAAAAAAGAAAAAAAAAAAAGGTCCAATTCAACATCTGGAAGGTCAGAGGCATACCAAATGGCTGAAAGTTAGACTTTTAAAATGTTTGATCTGGCAAGTCACAGTTTATGGCTGCGAAGCCTGGACTCTGAAAAAAAAAAAAACTTACTGCAGAAGAATTGAGGCAGCAGAGATGTCGTTTTATCGGAAACTACTACGTGTCAAATGTACAGACAACAGAACTAATGTAAGTGTCCTGGAAGAACTTGATACCACCAGAAAACTACTAGCAGACATCAACAAGAGAAGACTAAAATACATTTGCCATGTGTCAAGCAGCAAGAACACGGACCTCATGGCAACCATCTTTCAAGGAAAAACAGTGGGGGAAAAAAAAAAAGGGGGGGGGGGGGGGGCAGACCTCCATTCTCATACATCGAGAATATAACCAACATCAGTGGTCTAAATGTTCAAGAAATTGTCCACAAAAGTCGAGTCAGAGCGATCTGGAGGGTGATGGTGGTGTCTGGGTGTGCAGCGGCCAACACCGAACCCGGTGACGCCGACAGGTGAGGCAGGTGAGTACCTTCCCCATCTGTCAATTTCAAAACCTCGCCAGCGCGTAGGATTCCACGCAGGCTCAAGAAGTCTGCCAGATAATTGCTTGCAGACTGGACAATGAATGCGAATGAGTGAGCACACACACACAGACACACACACACACACACACACACAGACACACAGACACACACACACACACACACACACACACACACACACACACACACACACAACACACACACACACACACTTTGATATTGTTCACAGATGGGTCTGTATTGCGTGTGCGCACAGTTCTGTGATGATGTGTCCTATTGCATGGTCATAGATGTGTGCGTGCAAATGCACTATTGTACAGTAGAAGAATCGCGGAGTGGTATCCAAAATATGTAGGCCTATAGTAATAACAATAATGGTAGAAAGAAAGAAAATTCTATTTCTAACGTACAAGCAGCACACGTCAAAGTATGCTCGATGCACTTCACAATAAATGAATAAATAAATAAATAAATAAACAACAATCAAGACATTTTCGTGAACTTTGTTCAGGGTTAGAAAGGTAACGTTTTGAGATTGGAGTATACTCAAGAGCGTTTGATCTCACCCGGACAATTCCATATGCGCTCCATCCAATCAGGCAGCTGGTTTATGACAGACTCTTTCAGCCTGCCGTGCACAAAACCCTATACGTTGGCAGGGCCTAGAAATGAACGGGGATGTGGGAGGGGGGAAGTGGGGAGGGGGGAGAAAGCAGGTAGTATGAAACACTAAGCTTGTCACCACCAGAATGATTGGAGCATTTAGATGGGCAGGGAACAAGTTAGATTTTATGTTGCAGGCCGGGGGTTGAACTTCAAACATCAGATTCTGAGTCCACAGTTCTACAAGTGGGACAAGATAGGGTGGAGGATATTGTTGGACCTCATGGCTTTGGCACACAAAGGGGGGGGGGGGAAACTTGTAGAATGGGCACAGATGAATGAGTTCATAATAGGAAACACCTGGTTTGAGCAGCCTAACAGAAGAAAATGGACTTGGATGAGTCCAGGAGATAATACCAAAAATCAGATTGATTACATCCTGATCAATAAAAGATCTAGAAATTCTTTACTGTCAGAAAAAAACACACTACCAGGCGCAGACTGCAACAGTGACCACAATCCTGTAGTGGGAAGATTAAGGCTGAAATTAAGGAAAAGGAAACAGACCAAAATCAACATCAAATTAAATCTTCGACTCTTAAAGACAGATGAAGTGATACGTAAAAATTTTTTAACGTACATGTTCAAAACAAATTCAGTGCTCTGGAACACGTTGGTGACAGTGAATAGCAATGGACAATGTTGAGAAATTCGATAAATGAAGCTTGTGAAGAAATCCCTAAAATAGATAGAAAAGCGAAAAAGAACTGGATGACAAAAGAAATTTTAGGCTTGATGGAGGAACGGAGGAAGGCAAAGAGAAACGAGGAGATATACAGGAAGACAAACAAAGAAATCAGGAATAAGTGCAATGAAGCTAAGGAAGTTTGGCTGAAAACAAAATGCAAAGAAATAGAAGATCGACACAAAACGGATTCTCAGGGTATGTACAGACGAATTGAAGAAATTGTCCACAGGAAAAATACATGCACATCAACTGGTTGATTAAAATGGAAAGATGGTATGCTTATCATGGAAAAAGGCAAAATATTAGACAGATGGGGAGAGTACATTAAAGACCTTTTCGAAGATGACAGAAACGCAGAACACATTATAAGAAAGAACGTTGAAGGACCGCCCATAATGAAAGATGAAGTTAGACAGCACTGAAAAAGATGAAACAGGAAAAGCCTCAGGACCAGACAACATTACTACAGAGATTATTGAAGCCTCGAGGAATTTGGTATTGAAAAAATAACAGTCCTCCTAAATGAAATTTATGACACTGCAAAAATCTCCAAAGATATGTCAAAATCAATTTTCATTGCACTTCTAAAGAAGACAGGGGCTATAGAATGCATACTCCATCATACAATCAGTTTGATGAGTCATGTAACAAAAATCCTATTAAGAATAATCATGACGAGGACTAGGAATAGAATGAAAAGAGAAATAGAAGAAGAACAGTGTGGATTTGTGGAAGGGAAAGGAACTATTAATGGCACATACATCATAAGAACTATCATAGAGAGGTCAATAGAATTGAATAAGGATTTATTTTTATGCTTTGTTGAGTATACCAAGGCTTTCGATCGGGTAAGACATGAAGAATTGATCAACCAGCTAGAAAGACACAATATTGACGGAAAAGATCTACGAATAATCAGAAATATGTATTGGGAACAAACACCTGCAATGAGAATAGAAAACGATATAAGCTCTTTCCAAAATATCAAAAGAGGAGTCAGACAAGGTTGTGTTTTGTCACCTGATCTGTTTTCACTTTACAGTGAAAACATCATGAGAAACCTAGAGGGAGATCCTGGATTAAAGGTTAGAGGAAAAATGATAAACAACATTCGATTCGCAGATGACACCGTGCTAATTGCAGAAAATGAAAAGGACCTACAAAACCTTGTGAATATACTAGAAATAGAAAGCAAAGGTAAGGGGTTGGAACTAAACAGCAAATAAACTGAAGTCATAGTGATCAGTAAAAAACATGAAATCCCCTCATGCAAAATAACAGCAAACATCACAACCTTGAGACTGGTTGATAAGTTTAAATGCCTGGAAACGATCACTCACCAGACGGCAGATGCACATCAGAAATAGCCAGCAGAATTGTTCAAGCCAAAACAGCATTCAAGAAGATGAAAAGCATTCTTACCAACAAATGCTTATCAATTAACATCAGGAAGAGAGTTCTTGAATGTTATAAAGAACCAATAATGTTGTACGGTTGTGAGGCGTGGACAGTCAACAAGCAAAGCCAGAACAAGATTGAGGCAGCCGAGATGTGGTTTCTAAGAATTATGTTGAGAGTTCCATGGACAGCAAAGAAAGCAAACGAGACAGTCTTGACACAGGAAGATCATTGAAAAGGAGATTAGGAAAAGACAGGCAACATTTATAGGCCATTTTATTAGGAAAGGGGAATTGGAGCACCTGGTCTCAACAGGAAAGCTGGAGGGAAAGAGAGCACCAGGTAGACCCAGGGAGAAGATATTGGACGGACTTTCAGAGTGGCTGAAGACAAAGAGGGTGGAGGAGGCGCTCGAGGCAACAAGGGATAGAAACAGATGGAAGGCCATGATCGCCAACGCCATGTGGCAAGGCACTTGATGATGATGGTTCTACAAGCGAAAAACAGCCTGCTGAAAGTATGTGCCTCCTCCCCTCACTCCCCTTGAGGATGGAACCCCCCCCCCCCCATCCACCCTGGCGTTATCTGCATGATGCTTTAACTAACTGAGCTAAGAAGGCAGCAGTGATTAAAAGGGTGGTGACCCCCTCCGTCCCTTCAAGAGCTGATCAGAAGTCTCTACCACCTCACTCCCTTTCAACTTGGGTTTGGGTTATGGAACCACCTAACCCCTTTGACTCCCGCACTCTATCCACCAACTCCAACACCGCAACTTTTTGACTGCCTCACTCTATCCACCAGCTTCCTGTAGGAAGCTGGTGGATAGGGGAGGGAGTCAAATGGTTAGATTTTTGTTTTGCTAGCATGGTTGAGTGTGTAGGATGCTGGTGGACTGGGAGTCAAAAGGTTATGTTGTTGGAGTCCCTATGGTAATGATATCATCGTTATAATCGTCCTTATCGTAATGAAATCATCGTTATAATCGTCCTTATCGTAATGATATCATCGTTATAATCGTCCTTATGGTAATGAAATCATCGTTATAATCGTCCCTATCGTAATGATTTCGTCATTATAATCGTCCCTATCGTGATGATATCGTCATTATAATCGTCCCTATCGTAATGAAATCATCGTTATAATCGTCCCTATCGTAATGATTTCGTCATTATAATCGTCCCTATCGTAATGATATCATCATTATAATCGTCCCTATCGTAATGAAATCATCGTCATTATCATCCCTATCGTAATGATATCGTCATTATAATCGTCCCTATCGTAATAATATCATCGTTATAATCGTCCCTAGCGTAATAATATCATCGTTATAATCGTCCCTATCGTAATAATATCATCGTTATAATCGTCCCTATCATAACGAAATCATCGTTATAATCGCCCCTGTGGTAATGAATCATCAGTTAACATTGCACACTGAACGGTGCTCCAGAATCTGTGGCCCATGCAGTCTCGAATTAACGGGGTGGCCTCATTTTCGGTTTCGTTTACCACTTCCATGAGTGAAGCAGATTCAAGATCGGGGGAGGGGAGGGGTGTCTTTGGTGTCAGTGGTTCATGGTGGCTGTGTGTCATTGGAGAGTTATGGTGGTCGTCTCCTGGAGGGTGGGTGGTAGGTGGCGGTGTTCTCTCTCTCGGTCTGGGTCTGCACCGGAGTGATCACTGTTGTTTAGTTGGTGACTTAGCAGGCAGGGTCTCCGATATGTCAGATCAGAACAGGCGCTAAAGCGAAGTCTCCTCTGATGGGTTGTCTCATGGCGGCTTCACATCAACTAGCTCCCGTGGGCTTCCTACCGCTGGGACTTTGGCTGAATGAGCTCGGGTGGTGTGGTCAGGAGCCGGAGTCAGCGGTGAGGGATTAACGCAACTGCAGTTGTGTCGAAGATGGAGCATTACAAACAAACAAACAAACAAAAACAAACAAAAAAACAAACAAATAAGCAAGCAAACAAAAAGCAAACTGTAATAGACTTTTGCCAGACCACTAGCTCACTCACACACACGCACACGCACGCACACACACATACACACACACACACACCCATACACACACACACACAACACAACACACATACACACATACACACACACACACACACACCCATACACACACACACATACACACACACACATACACACACACACACACCCATACACACACATACACACACACACACACATACACACACACACACACACACACATACACATATACCACACACATATATACACACACACAATACACACATACACCACACACACATAACACACACACCACACATACACACACACACACACACACCACACCAACCACACATACCAACACACATACACACACACACATACACACACACACACATACACACACACACAACAACACACACACACACACACAACACACACAACACACACACACACACAACACCATACACACACACACACACACACACCACAAACACACACACACACACACACACCACACACACACAACACAACACAACACACAACCCCACACAACACACATACACACCAAATGCACATACCACCACTGGTTGACTGGTTCCCTGACCTTCGTATCCACTCGACAAAAAACTCAGTCAGTGACGCATCCAAACGGATTATCAACATTGTAACTGCTGTATCTCGGGTTCATGATTAACGTGCATGCCTTACCGATACTCCTTCTCTTCTTTTCTCTTCTTTTTTCTTCTTCTTTCTTCTTCTTCTTCTACTTCTTCTTCTCTCTTTTTCTTCTTCTTCTTCTTTTTTCTCTTTCTTCTCTTCTTCTTCTTTCTTCTTCTTTTCTTCTTCTTCTTCTTCTTTTCTTCTTCTTCTTCTTCTTCTTCTTCTTCTCTTCTTCTTCTTCTCTCTTCTTCTTCTTCTTCTTCTTCTTCTTCTTCTTCTTCTTCTTCTTCTTCTTCTCTTCTTCTTCTTCTTCTTCTTCTTCTTCTTCTCTTCTTCTTCTTCTTCTTCTTCTTCTTTCTTCTTTTCTTCTTCTTCTTCTTTCTTCTTCTTCTTCTTCTTCTTCTTTCTTCTTCTTTCTTTTCTTCTTCTTCTTCTTCTTCTCTTCTTCTTCTTCTTCTTCTCTTCTTTTCTTTTTCTTTCTTCTTCTTCTCTCCTTCCTCTCTCTCTTCTTCTTCTTCTTCTTCTTCTTCTTCTTCTTCTTCTTCTTCTTCTTCTTCTTCTTCTTCTTCTTCTTCTTCTTCTTCTTCTTCTTCTTCTTCTTCTTCTTCTTCTTCTTCTTCTTCTTCTTCTTTTTCTTCTTCTTCTCCTCCTCCTCCTCCTACTCCTTCTTCTTCTTCTTCTTCTTCTTCTTCTTCTTTCTTCTTTCTTCTTCTTCTTCTCTTCTTCTTCTTCTTCTTCTTCTTCTTCTTCTTCTTCTTCTTCTTCTTCTTCTCCGCCTCCTCCTCCTCCTCCTTCTTCTCTTCCTTCTCCAGTAACTTCGCGAAGAATCACTGCAGAACTGTTCACAACAAATACAAGCTCTACATGTATGGATTGTGTGCTAAAGCCTGGGTCTTTGTATATGATGATGATGTTGATGATGATGATGACGACGACGACGATGATATTGATGATAATTATGATGATGATGGCGACGACGACGTCGTCGACAACGACGACGACGATGATGATGATAATGATGATGATGATGATAACAAATGATGATGATGACTACGACGACGACGACGATAGGCTCCCTGGTCAGTCCAACGGGAGGAGTAGGCACTGGTACGGGTCCCTGTCGCCTGAGGTGAGTTTTCACGTGGGATACAAGACCAAGACTGGAAGCACATTTTTCTTTCTCCATTTTCTTTTCTTTTTATTCTCTCTCTCTCTCTCTTTATATATATATATCTCTCTCTCTTTATCTCTCTCTCTGTCTCTAAAAATCACTATTGTGAACAGACATTAAGGCGCTGAATGGGAAGGAGTCCTTCGGCCGTGGGTTCTGCTTCCACTGGTTATTCCGCTGTTAAACAGCAGCTGTTGTGCGCTGTTCAAATGTGATGATACTGTCTCATGTTCATGGTTCTGTGTTTCTTTTGTCTCCTCGGTTTCTTTCTGATTTGAAAGAGACCAATGAACAAACCGTCTTCAGAAATCCTGTAGAAGACAGTAGATCTTTCTTTAGATTGATCTTTCTCAAAAATTGTCGTGAATTAAGATACTCAAAGAGAAGACGCTTGATAATTATACTTCTCATCACTTGATAAGAAATTCTGTTTTCAACGACTGGCATCTGAGAACACAGACTCCAACATTCATCCTGGCAGACAAGCGTAAAATTTAGACAAGGGGCATGTACTGTTTGGAAGTAAAATTGAATTTAGTCATGGATAATGCTCCAACTCAGTTCGCCACGAGAGCATGCAGTGTCGTTTATCAGACCTTTTCTGTCTTGTCGGTATGTGGACTGATTCACCGCGCTCTTTTTATGGCCGCTGACATAATCCAACACGAGATCGCCACGAACAGCGCTAGCATCCACACCATACCGGATGTACTGACGATCAGGGATACGTGTCCGGGTGTGGAATATATTACCGACCGAAACGGAACCAACAGCACAGTCCTGCAGGTCAATGTGTCAGACTGTCAGAACAACCTGCCAGACTTCACAGCAACCCAAGGAGTGGTGTACGGGCTGTGTGGGCAGTCCGCCACCTTCTGTCTTCTGCATCTGCAGGTGCCATCAGGGATGTTTGTTCTCGCGGTTGTTCAACGGTTAGGGTATTGGTGTGGATCCAGGCACTGGAGAATGTCAGCAGCTTCTGACTCGAGAAGCGCTGGTCTCTGGCGCTACAAAGTGGTATGTAGTTACCACTCTCCTGAAAAAAAGTTTCTCCAAACACCATCAAATCGCATCTTTATATTCAGCTATAACAGTCCTGCCGTTAAAATTAGCATTCAGGCAATTAAACATCCTCACTTTTACGTGAAATATGTATCGACATATTCCGGATACGTGTTATTACCGATGGTATTTGTTTCTGGAACTATTTCCCGTGAAATGAGAGAAGAAGTGACAGCCCCTGCCGGGTGGGTTATGATGGTCAGTTTGTGGCTATCGTACCAACAAGATGACTGTAACATCTACTACACAGACCTGCTTTACAGAGAAACAAATACAACGCGTGTATTCCGTGTCTGTTTTGGGAATGACGAACCCGCTAAAATCTTCCGTACATCACATCTTCAAATTCGAGTTCGTTTTCTACCGCATTTATATTATGTACATGATTGTCCTTTGAAAATGGTATTTTCTTTTCATTCTGAGACTCTTCAACCCCAAAAGCTACCCAGCGGCCTCTTTAACTGCTCAGTAGACCACTATTCCAGCTTTCAACATCATTTGGACTGTAATTTGAGGATAGAGTGTGAAGATGGGCAGGACGAAACAGAGTATTGTTCCTTTAGTAGTCCCGGTTGTCGGGGTTTAGTGGCTTCACGTAACAAGTGTTTCAAACCCATCGAATTGAAAAGATATTTATCTGCCATACCCGCAGACTTTGAGTGTCGAAAAATGGGCGGAAAACTGGCTTCAATAAAAACAAGACAGGAACAGGATGATTTTTTACATATGTTTAAACACCGCTCTACTATGTTCGTATTTGTTGGGTATTCTTCAGGCAGGTACCACTTACCATTCTCTTACAGTAAATTTCGTAAATGGGCCGACAACTCCTTGATCTACAACATGAATCACTTTTCATTACGGAAACCATACACATCTAAGCGTCCCTGGACTAAAATCAGTGTGTATGAGCCTTCCAGGAATGTTAGAACTGCTTTCCTAGTAAACATGGCTTTTAGATTATCCAAGCGTTTAACACTGAAGTCAGTCACCGTCTTCAACTTGGCATGTGAAATTCCGACAAGAAACATGGTTCCTGTACAAAGTGTTGAGTTTTCTGCAATTCACTCACCACAATCCATTTTCACAGACACACAACAAATCTTTTCTATTTGTCTGCATGGTCATGTGACACACTTATTTTTGTCACGTGATCGTAGCAGCTGCTGTGGGAAGACTGTGTCTTCGCAGTTCCGCCAACTGTGTGATAACAGAAATAGAAACAGCAGGCTGGGTTTCCCTCTGAACCACACTACGTACATGGTGGCCACATTTATGTGTGATGATGATATCACAACTATGTCTTACACGCTGGTGTGTGACTTCAGACAAGACTGCCCCGATCAAAGTGACGAATCATTCTGCGTACATCCTTCCTGTACAGGTTTTCCGTGCTTCAGCGGTCAATGTATATTTGACAGCCTACGCTGCAACGACCACTCAGATTGTCTGGACGACTCTGATGAAGTTGACTGCCATGTGGAGCACCATCACAGTGCGGTTAGTGAGGCAGACACAACTCAACAACTGTTTATCATCCTGGACGGCACAGGTTACTTCACACAACACTTGATGACGACTGACCAACACTGTCCTGACACTCATTATCGATGTACAGCTGATCGGTTGTACTGTCTCCCCGTCTACACTCGATGCAATGGGTTTTCTGACTGTACATACGGAGAAGATGAACAAAATTGTCGGACAGTGGTCTGTGTTGGTCTGTATCGATGTCGAGCGTCCAAAATCTGCGTGCACGGAAAATATCTCTGTGATGGCTGGGGTCAGTGCCCACAGCGAGACGACGAATGGTTGTGTGATATGACTTGCCCTGAAGACTGTCTGTGCCATGGTCTCGTCTTTCTGTGTGGTAAAACTTTCTCTGCTGAACTCTTCCCTCACATTCGTTACTTGGACGCCTCAAGCTCAGGAATGACACTGACTGACTTTAGAAATAGCACATATCTTATTCGTCTGCATCTTTCCAGATGTTCCCTGTTAAATATACCCAACGTGAATCTGCCTAATCTGCAATTCATTGATTTGTCGAATAATCAACTCGAAACTGTCAACCTAGATGTTTTTCTCAGACTAACGAATTTGAGAACAATAATCTTGACCAACAACCCTATAATGTCTCAGATAAGTAAACCATATAATTACGTTCTCTATACAATGAAAAGAATAGATATGTCGCAGACACATTTTGATATATTAAAAAGCAAACTCTCTTTATACTTACCTCAAGTTATGTATCTAAATCTATCCTTTTCTGGTATTGATATTATTGGAAATACAGGCTTCAAAAGTATGCCAAAACTGAGTGAATTGGACATAAGAGGAAATCCAGTCACCGACTTCCCTCTGGACTTATTCACAGGATTGAATCACTTAAGATCTGTGTTTTCTTCAAATTATAGACATTGCTGTATAAGTTTACTTCCTAAACAGTCAAATAAGATCAGATGTTCAGCGCCACAACCTGTTCTTTCTTCTTGCAGCAGTCTACTCCCGACCGAACTGTACAGACTTTTCTTTTGCTTGGTGAGCACGTCTGCTATTTTAGGAAACTTCATCTGCTTCATATTTACAAGTATGGTTAAGACAACATTTGGAGGTTATTCCACCATGTTCATTGTCCATTTGCAACTAGCTAATATATGTATGGGAATCCATGTCGCCATAATTGTTATAGCCAATGAAATGTTCCGTGGAAATTACGTTCAGTCTGAAAAGGTTTGGACCAGCAGTTTGACTTGCAAAATTGCTGGTTTTCTTTCTCTTTTGTCCAGTGAAGTGTCAGTCCTGATCATCTGGTTCGTTATGCTGGATCACGTCCTTGTCCTCTGTTTCCCTTCAAGCAGCTGGCGATTCAACACAATTTCCTCAACCGTGGCGTGTATTGTGGCGTGGTTCGTCGGAACCTTGTTGTCATCTGTACCTTTTTTGCCTGGTTTGGCACATTGGGGCTTGTATGGACAATCGGGTCTCTGTCGTCTGGCTTTATTTGATCACTACAACGCTGGTCGTGACTTCAGATGGTTTACAGTCACCGTGGTCGTCAACGTTCTGATGTGCTCAGTGTCTATCGCCGGTCAAGCCGTCAGCTGCAAGCGAACTCCAAAATACCAGGTCGTCTTTGATTCCAGTAAAAGAGCAATATATTCATCAGTGAACTTGTGGGTTAAAACAACTACAACAGATGCCTTGTGTTGGATCTTTTTGAGCCTGGGTGCAATAATGGCCTCAACTGGAGCTGCTACGTCGGGTAAGATCCATGTGGCCATGGTTGTTTTCATGCTACCCCTCAATTCTGCACTCAACCCACTCCTGTACCTGGGGACTGTTGCCACACGACAACGACAACAAACACGAGAAGAGAGATTACTACTGACGTTGAAGTCACGACTTTCGCATTCAAGAGCAACTATGAAGTCATAAAAAATGTTCAGACGAGATACTAAATCCTAAATTGATAGCACCTCTTATAATTACACACGCAGGAGCAATCGTTAACAGAGATTTGTTTGTTTTGTTTCGCATTGTGGCTTGATTGGAGAGAGAATGATTTTTTCCCTTAAATTGTAAGCAGGATATGCTTCTCCATGATCTTTCAGACGGCAAAACTGTCCAGACCTTAGTGGATTTGAGTCCTGTCCACGCTTGGCACTAATCTCGGTAGCCTAACGGTTTTCAAATACAATAAAGAATTTCATAAATTCAGTTAGAAAATATAATTACATTTAAATAGGTCAGGAAAATTTTATGGATTATGAGAACAGATTAGAAAATGATTGAAACAAAGAAATGTACCCATCCCCCCCCCCCCTCCAAAAAAAAATGTTACTGGAGCTTTCAGGGACAGATGGACAAAACGATTCACAGTGCTTTGTAACTTAGGAAACTCCTGAACGTGAATAATATGAAATAGTTGTCTTCAACAAAAGATCTATCTGCATGAAGTACAATACACGTACAAAGCCCAGCCGAGCGCGTAGAGTCACATCAGGGTTATAAACATTTTAAAACATACACAATACTTTCATCAGGAAAAAAAATAGGAAAAAAAATTAAGTACACATGTCAATGCATTTGCGCATATAATTTAAAGAGATGCCTTAGGCATTGACCACTCCGTCCAATTTATCGCACAGGGGATTTAGAAAACACACCTGAATACAAATTTAAACAAAACTAAGGACACTAAAACATACATAAAAACGGGCCTAAGTTACCTAAAATTGCTTCCGCTCATCTTATTTCCCTAGAGCCAAAAATGCACTTAGTACATGTATCCAATTATCGATCCTAAGAGAAAGTACACAAGCCTTTATTGAACACATACATATGATGGACCAGCAAGGCAGAAATCGATAGGAAGAAACGACAGAAAGCAAAGGAGTAAGGCAGAATCGAAGAGAGTGACAGAAAAGAAGAAATTGCTAGCACAGACTTTCAGGTGGGGATAGTATTTATACTGAAAGAGCCCCCGGCATCCCCACGGGGGAAAGGAACATACTAAACATACCTAACCCCATTGATAAAATGAAATAAGTGTAACATAAAAGAGAATACAGCGTTCTCTTGTTTTGGAACGATTAAGTTAAAAACTCCATTTCAATTTTATTTTATAACACGTAAAAATCGAAACGCCAACAACTACGAAAAACGGACTTTTGGTAACGATCATTTCATAATGATAAATAGAATACAGCTTAAAGTAAGTAGAATCTGATCTTGCCAAATACGTTGGCTGTAAGCGTGATACTACTTGACTTATCTTTTAAAACTCTATTGTGAATGGAACTGCCACTGACAAATCACTGTGCTGGCTTGATCATGTACTGGGAAAAATGCCAGAATGAGACTGCTTGTAAACACACCCCTGTTACAAGCCTAAATAAGGTCTGGTGCATACCAAACTTCGTGTACTTTATGAAAAATGGAAGCTAATTTCAATTTTCTACACAGCAAGTACTTCGATTTCGAACTCCTCGCTGAACACTCCCGCCCCTAATAACACTGTGTCCCCCCTTCTCTCTCTTCTCTCTCTCTCTCTCTCTCTCTCTCTTCTCTCTCTCTCTCTCTCTCTCTCTCTCTCTCTCTTTCTCTCTCTCTCCTGTTGAAGTATTGTGTATGTTTTCAAACGGTTATAGCCCTGATATGTCACTGGTACTGCCTGTGTACACTTTGACACTTTCTTCTTCCTCCTCAGCACTTTCACTACTTTTTTCTTCAAAATCTGATCCATTTTCTGTGTTACTTCATTCTCATCGATCTCCTCGAGATTCAAACCTCTATTTGTTGACATTTTTCTGGCCAAAACCACTTCAAATCTCGATCGAAAACGCACACATGTCTGCCAGAAATACTGTTTTAATTAAGGGAAGTAACTGTCTAATCAAACAACTAAAGTACCAAGAAAGAGAAGTGAGTTTTGTACCTTATGCCGTCTGTCGTATGATTAAAGGGTCCGGGTGGTGGGTGTTGCTCGGTTAGACCTACGATCGAAGGGTCCCATCGCGGATGTGTTAGATGAAGTCTCTGTTACATAGCATAAGTCGAGGGTTTTCTACCAGCAGGATATATCTACTTTTTCCATTCATTTTGTAATGTACCATCCCGTTAGGACACCCTTGATGTGGTGTTTGCACGTATGGAACATCCTTGTATTCTTATTATTTTGGATACAGTATCTGTGGACCACGTACCTGTTCCTTGAATGCCTTATCTTGCTTATGGTGCATAGAAACAGCAGTTTCGATTTTTCTTCATTATGTAATGACATTAGAGATATTTTACCTACAAAAGCAATGATTTTCGTCAGGTTATTCAGCTAATTCTAAGATCTCCTGTTGGCAGATTTATTGTTTGATTTTGTTATAATTATTACTTGATTTGATTTTCAGCTCCATACCTCTCTGCTTTTTCTTCTTCTTCTTCTTTTTCTTCTTCTTTTTCTTCTTCTTCTCTCTTTCTTTCTTCTCTTCTTCTTCTTCTTCTTCTTCTTCTTCTTCTTCTTCTTCTTCTTCTTCTTCTTCTTCTTCTTCTTCTTCTTCTTCTTCTTCTTCTTCTTCTTCCTCCTCCTCCTTCTTCTTCTGTTGCTAAAATCACAATTTTGAACAGACTTCAAACAAAAAAAGTCCATCCTTGTATTCCGAAGCATTCTTGAATAAACTAATAATCATAATTATCATCACGAGGGAAACCTATTCTGATATGTGCAAAGCGTTCGACCTATTTGCCACTGGAGTCTGATAATCAAATTAATTGTTCTTTTTTTAAGACAAAAAGAAAATTAGTACATATCTGTGATAATTGTCTTTTAACTCGTTTTCATTTATTTGCAGTGAGAAGTGAAAGAGTAACCCGAGGCAGAATCATGTAGTGCTGTCTCAGGTTTGGTATAGATTTGTCCATCTCCATCCATCCCCCCCCCCCCCCCCACATCCACTTTTTTTTTTTTTTTTTTTTTTAAAGAAAGGAAGATTATTTCGTATCGACCAGACGTGTGTGTGTGTGCACGCGCGCACGCAAGCGCATTTGTTTGTATGTACATTTGTGTGTGTGTGTGTGCATTTGTATGTGTGAGTGCACACCCCCGCGCGTCCTTGTATGTCTGTGTGTGTGTGTGTGCGCGCGCGTGTTTGTGTGTGTGCGCGCATTGTGTTTGTGTATGCATTTGTATTTGCGCGCGCGCGTGAGTGCGTGCGTGTGTGTGTGTGTGTGGTTTGTGTGTGTGGTGTGTGTGTGCGTGCATTTGTGTGTGTGTGTGTGTGTGTGTATGTGTGTGTGTGTGGTGAGAGAGAGAGAGAGAGAGGGGGGAAAATATGTTAGCAACATTTTCTCAGCTTTTCTGTATGGCTCTTTACAAAGTCAGAGGCGTAGCTTACTGAAGAGTCGCGAATACACAATTTTGTTTGGAAGTCATAATGCCAAGGAACCAGAAAAACACGAAAAAAATAATCAGAACGCGTATTTAATACAACCAGATAAGACAGGCCCAAATTTTCGGCCAGCTGGCCTTTGTCAAGCGTGAATGTAAGATCACAAACAAACAAACACTAAATACAAAATTTACAAGAAAAAGACTGAAACTTCCCTGTTGCTTCGTCCCTGCTGCTTCATCCTAAGTTTCAGTCTTTTTTTCCTTATTTTTTTGTATTTGGTGTTTATTTGTTTGTGATCTGACATTCACGCTTCACAAAGGCCAGTCGGCCGAAATTTTACGCCTATCTTGTCTGGTTGAATTAAATACGCGTTCTGATTCTACTTTCGTTGTTTTTCTGCTTGAACGCGGGCAGATCCACTTGTTTTGGATTTCATAATGCAAAGGTCAAGATCACACGTTAAAAAAAAAAGAAAGGGGGGGGGGGGGGGGGGGCTAATATCAGTACTTTCTCAGGAGGGCGTGTGGACTGTGTTTTTGTAGGAGCTTGTAACAATAGCTATGGCCCTGTAAAATACAAGTTTTTTAATATAAGTTTTGTATTGAAAAGGAGCGTGCTCGAATTATGTGGCCATCTGTTTGTTTGTTTGTTTGTTTGGTGTGTGTGTGTGTGTGTGTGTGTGTGTGTGTGTGTGTGTGTGTGTGTGTGTGTGTGTGTGTGTGTGTGTGTGTGTGTGTGTGTGTTGTGTGTGTGTGTGTGTTGAGGAGAAGAGAGGGAGTCAAACTTCGACAGTCAAGTCAGATAACCATGTAGTCTGTCCCTTCCAATGGGGCTGGCTTTGTTGACCTTCGAGTCTGATTTTTTTAAAACATTTATTCATAAATGTCTGTCATTTGCTTACTTAGAAAATAGCTCGAGTGCAGTCCTAATTTTTCCCCTCAGATCAGGTATCATAGATCGCCAACTGGCCTTCGTGAAGCGTACACAAAAGAAAACCAGGAATAAATGCATAGAACGCACAAGACTTAGCACAACAGCGGAGAACTTCCCAAATGCGGCGTTGAACAGGAGAAAATGACAGATGTATGTCATGATCATCATCATGTGCCTTGCCGCATGGCGTTGGCGATCATGACTCTTCACTGTCCCTTGTCGCTGTAAGTACACCTCCCACCTCTATGTCCTCACCCACCTTGCAGGTCCGTCCAACAACTTTCTTCCTGGGTCTATCTGATGTTCTCTTTCCCTCCAGCTTTCCTATTGTGACCAGGTGCTCAAATTCCCTTTTACTCGTAAAATGTCATATAAATGTTGCTTGTCCTTTCCTTATCCTCTTTATTAATGATCTTTTTGTGTCTCCCTCTTTGAAGACTGGAAACCCTCCAACATTCTTCTCAGAAACCACATTTCAGTTGCTTCAGTTTTGTTCTGACTTTGCGTGTTGACTGCCCACGCCTCACAACCGTACAACAGTATCCGCTCTATAGAACATTCAAGAACTGTCTTCCTGATGTTAATTGGTAGGCATTTGTTGGTAAGAACGATTTTCATCTTCTTGAATGCTGTTTTGGCTTGGCCGATTCTGCTGGCTATTTCTGGTGTGCATTTGCCGTCTGGTGAGATGACTGTTCCCAGATATTTGAACTTATCAACCTGCCTGTATGTAACTGGCCCAAACATTAAGCCTGTCTTGTTTTATTATATTGAATACGCGTTCTGGTTCTTTTTTTCGTCTTTTTCTGGTTGGTATTTGCTTGAACGCTGGCAGTCATTTTGATTCAGATTTCGAGAAGACGGAAATGAAAAATGAAATAGCCGACCCTTCTGGAACATCCGTTTGTACAGGTCAGTGGTGTGAACATGGATATTACATTTTCATGTATACTAATATGACCAGATATGTCAGATGTTCGTAGTTTGTTTCTCCATTTGTGAGTGGTGTGAACATAGATATTATATTTTCATATACATGTACATGAATACTAATATGACCAGATATGTCAGATATTCATGGTTTGTTTCTCCATTTGTGAATTGTGTGAACATGGGATATCATATTTTCGTGTATACCAATATGACCAAATATGTCAGATGTTCATAGTTTGTTTCTCCATTTTGTAAGTGGTGTGAACATAGATATCATATTTTCCTGTATACCAATATGACCAAATATGTCAGATGTTCATGGTTTCTCCATTTGTGAATTGTGTGAAAATAGATATCATATTTTCTGTATACCAATATGACCAAATATGTCAGATGTTCATGGTTTCTCCATTTGTGAATTGTGTGAAAATAGATATCATATTTTCGTTTATACCAATATGACCAGATACGTCAGATGTTCATAGTTTGACTCTCCATTTGTGAGTGGTGTGAACATGGATATCATATTTTCGTGTATACCAATATGACCAGATACGTCAGATGTTCATAGTTTGTTTCTCCATTTGTGAGTGGTGTGAACATGGATATCATATTTTCGTGTATACCAATATGACCAGATATGTCAGATGTTCATAGTTTGTTTCTCCATTTGTGAGTGGTGTGAACATGGATATCATATTTTCGTGTATACCAATATGACCAGATACGTCAGATGTTCATAGTTTGTTTCTCCATTTGTGAGTGGTGTGAACAAAGATATCATTTTTTCGTTTATACCAATATGACCAGATACGTCAGATGTTCATAGTTTGTTTCTCTATTTGTGATCTTCCACCACAGAAGTTGTGCTTCTGACCTCAAAATGGGAAATTAGAGGCATGCCATCTTCTGAAACCATAGCTCACAAAATAAACATCGTGTTTAAAGCGATTTTCACCACGAGGGGGAAAAAATGCGTTTATCTTCTATAGTAGAATAAAACGATTATCAGGTAACATGCAACTCGTTCAACCAGTCGCCGCGGTGTAGTGGTTAACGCAACGGACTACCGATTGGAAGGTTGCGGGTTCGAATCCCCATCAGTACCTTCAAAAATCATTGTGGGATTTTTCGGATCTAACCGGCTTCTACCCACAGTTGGGCGTGCTATGGGCTCATTGGAAAGACTAGGACCACACAGTCGAGTCTCATCCACTTCACGGATGCGTCATTGAGGGTGTTGCTCAAATCTATTGAGCAGCACCGCAGGTGTCTGTATCTCTCGGACCTGGTTGACGCCATGATATAATTATTATGATAGTAAGCGAAGAGTACAACTCTGTCACACAGTCTCAATCCTGAATGGAACTCCATAGCTTCGTGATTATCACCCTCATCGTCATCATCATCACCATCGCATTGTAAAACCTGTTCCAGCGTCTGTGGCATTAAGATGGCGTAGAAAATGGGACTTTAGAAAAAAAAATTTAAAAAGATGAGCACAAAGGTAACCTCCCTGAGTCCAATGATCCTTAAACAAAAAACAAAAAACAAAACAAAACAAAATAAAACCATGCAACTTGTTCCGTGGTGGAAGGTCACATTTGTTTCTGTTTGTGGATGGAAAGACAACTCAAAATCAAAGGAGGAATCGGCACACCTGGTCTTAGTAATGACTTCAGCGTCGTCTGGATTCATTACAGCATCCCATAATATCACGTCATCAAATGCTCCCGAACATTTGTGGAATAGTATAACCGTCCCATCGGAAAGTGCTGTCATGGTCAGTATGAGAAAAATTGAACCATCGTTTTATAGCCTGTATATTCACAGAGCCAACGGTTCCACAACTACGGTGTGTGAAGCAAGTGGGCCCAGGTGTGAGAAGGTAGTGGCTACTGTGTTCAGAACTGCAAAACTTAGTATTCGCATTAGAAGAGAATATTGCATAAACACGAGCTGTTTCCAGTTTTTCTTCTCTTTTCATTCTGAAAGTAAAGTACCTCAGCAACTGTCTAGTGGTCTTTTTAACTGTTCTGTGGATTACTATTCCAGCTTCAAGCATCATCTGGACTGCAACCTGAAAGCAGAGTGTGAAGACGGGAGAGATGAAACCGACCATTGTCCCTTCAGCAGTCCTGAGTGCCAGGGACGGATTGATTTATGTAATCATTGCTACAACATTACACCCAGTCTGCGTAGGTTTGACAGCCACGAAAAAGATGCCAATAGAAGAGCTATGGAATATTGCAATTCTATCGGGGGCACGCTTGGAATGCCTAAATGCGTACATGACTTGCACGGTGCGCTTCGCGCTTTGACCAATTCACATCTTCTCAACACAGTAACAGTCTTGCTTGGCTTATACACTGACGATCTGTCATTTCCAAACATCTACCGAAAGACTGCCGTTAGCATAGACAGAACTGTGCCGTATCATTCCATTCAGTTTGCACATACTCACGCACGATGGACTGACCAGAAAACATGCATCATAAGTATGTATGATGCGTTTGGTGTAACGAACTGTGTCATCCGTGGATCAGGTCGCTCTTATGGGGCTATTTGTGAATTCAAAAAGAAGACCACAGAGAACACTGCCCATTCAGAAACAATATCACTGATGAGCACACAGTCATTGCTGCTCATGGGGCAGCAGTTTCTGACACAGTGCCCTAACGGTCATGTGACACATACATTTCTTTTGTGTGGATCACACCCGTCTGATGTTTGTGGCTTAGGACATAGACATACGTGTCCATGTTATTTTCCTCTTCACTCATCTTCCACACGAAATTTAGTAGATCAGAAAGTTCCCACATTTATGTGCGATGATCATTTGACTACGTTGTCGTACACTCTGGTATGTGATTTCATATCTGACTGTCAAGATGACAGTGACGAATCTTTCTGTGAGCACCCTCACTGTGTCCACAAGTCTGCCTGCGATAATGGACAGTGTGTGTCGTACGATAACGTGTGTGATATCATTTTTCATTGCAATGATGAATCAGACGAAAAGAGTTGTGACGATGTCAAAAGAAAGTCATCAATGCGAGATGCACAGTTCCCATCTCCTGCGTTAATCAGATTTGACGGCATAAGCGCTTTCATTTCGTTCCCTATGAAGTCCAACGAGTCCTGTCCTGACACTCACTATCGTTGTCCTGATAAAAATAACGATTGCCTGCCAGTCTACACACGATGCAACGGAATGTACGATTGTATCGGCCAGGAGGACGAAGAGGGATGCAGAGAATTAATGTGTCCAGGATTGTTCCGATGTAGATTTTCCACAATATGTGTACATGGTGACCATCTGTGTGATGACTGGCCTCACTGCCCACTCGGCGATGACGAACTTTCTTGTGATGTAATCTGTCCCCTGGGATGTCTGTGTCAAGGTCACACTTTTCTTTGTCTTCAGTCATTCCCTGCTTCACTCTTCCCTCAGCTCCGTTTCTTGAACGCCACAGGTTCGGGTATGACTCTGCTTGATGTGAATAACAACACCTACCTTGTTGGTTTGATTCTTGCCCAGTGCTCTTTGACCTTTGTGTCCGGCATGAAATTGTTCAATTTGAGGCTCCTTGACCTCAGTGGCAATGAACTGAGGCATGTCAACACGACTCATTTCGTTGATTTAGACAATCTACAAACCCTGAGCCTGTCTGACAATCCTCTTACCATGCTTTCATCGGATCTCTCGTCTGTTATTCAACAAGATGCACTCACCATGGTCGATCTTTCTCAGACTACTATCAGAGAATTTGGAAGTAAAGTCCTCTCCCAGTTTACGCATTTGCGGACGCTTGATCTAACATTTACTTATATCCATACCATCAGTCCTGATGGTTTTCAGTTCACACCACAGTTAGCCGAGTTGTTCTTGGAAGGTAGTCCCGTCAAAACGTTCCCCCGTGATATATTCAAAGGTCTTTCACAGCTGCAGGTAATATCAACACAAAATTATAAACTGTGCTGCAATAAAATACTCCCACAAAACTTTAATGTGACTCTTTGCTACACCCGGAAAAATGAATTATCATCCTGCGAAGATTTGTTACAGTCAGAAGTGTATCAAGGATTTCTCTGGCTGGTCAGTGTTCTGTCAGTGACGGGTAACATCTTCTGTTTTATTGCACGTCTGTGTTCCCGGAAGACAAGCTCTTCAAGTGGCTTTAGTGTGTTTGTCACCAACCTTTCCTTGGCTGACTTCTTGATGGGGGTCTACATTGCTATTATTGGAGTGGCTGACGAACACTTCCGTGGCAGATATCTCCATTATGATGACGCGTGGAAAACCAGTGTGGCCTGTAAGTTGGCAGGCTTTCTGTCTCTGTTGTCCAGTGAAGTATCAGCTCTGATCATCTGGCTTATCACGCTGGATCGTTTCATCGTCCTGCGCTTTCCATTCAGCACCTTGCGATTTGAAAGAACGTCAGCGTCTGTGGCTTGTCTGCTGACTTGGTTGATTGGTTGGCTGCTGGCGTTGGTACCTTTGCTTCCAGTGACGTCACACTGGCAGTTTTACAGCCAGACGGGTATCTGCGTGCCACTCCCAGTGACGAGACAGGAGTTCAAAGGACGAGTTTATTCCGTCAGTGTTTTGATCATCTTCAATTTCATTCTGTTTGTACTCATTTCTGTTGGTCAAGCCTTCATCTACTGGTCAGTACAAAAGAACGCCATGACGACGAGCAAGACCAAAGTATCACGAGACATAACCATAGCTCGGCGCTTGATCGCTGTTGCTGTCACAGATTTCATGTGCTGGTTTCCTGTCGGATTTTGCGGCTTGTTGGCACTGTCTGGTACTCCTATTCCTGGAGAGGTGAACGTGGCTTTGGCTATTTTTGTCCTGCCTTTAAACTCTGCCCTCAATCCGTTCGTGTATACTTTCAACACTTTGGCAGAAAAACGGAGGAAATCCAACGAGGCTAAACTATTGAAGTGGCTGGAATCACACACTGAGATGCTTAAAAACTGACGATTATTACCAAAATCTAGAGTCAATGAACTGAAGTGTGGTTGCTAAAAAGAATGTTGTCAGTTCCATGGACAGCAAAGAAAACAAACGAGACAGTCTTGAAGGAGGCAGACACAAGAAGGTCATTATTAAAAAAAAAAAAAGATTAGGAAAAGACAAGCAACATTTATAGGACATTTTGTGAAGAAAGAGGAATTAGAGCACCTGGTCACAGCAGGAAAGCTGTAGGGAAAGAGAACACCAGGTAGACTCAGGGAGAAAACATTGGACGGACTTGCAGGGTGGGTGAGGACAGAGAGGGTAGGAGATGTACTTGCAGCGACAAGGGATAGATTCGTATGGAGGGCCATGATCGCCAACGCCATGCGGCAGGGCACATGATGATAATGAGAGTAATCCATGTTCGGTTCAGCTGTACGGTAAATAAGAGTGCATGCCAAATTGTTCTCAACTATAGCTGAAGATCAGACACCTGTGTTCATCTCTCTCTCTCTCTCTCTCTCTCTCTCTCTCTCTCTCTCTCTCTCTCTCTCTCTCTCTCTCTCTGTGTGTGTGTGTGTGTGTGGGGGGGGGGGGGGTTCCCCTCAACTTTCTTCTGTGATCAGCTCAAAACTGTCACGCGGTATAGATCGTATGAAGACTTTTTTCTCTGAAGCTGTTGCACAGTAACAGTTCAGTTCTGCTTATTGTTGTCTCAACCCCCGATTTTAGCACAAATTCACATGCACGCATGCGCGCGTGCGCGCACACACACACTGTGTGCACACACATATGCACGCACATATAAACATGTACGCACACAAGGACCACACACATACACACCAGAATCAGCACACACACACACACACACACACACACACACACACACACACACACACTGTGTGCACACACATATGCACGCACATATAAACATGTACGCACACAAGGACCACACACATACACACCAGAATCAGCACACACACACACACACACACACACACACACACACACACACACACACACACACACACACACACACACACACGCACGCACGTACGCACACACACACACACGCACACACGTTCATATACAGACATACAGACATACACACACGTTCATACATACACGTACAGACATACACACACATTAAAATCAGAAAAAAAACATCTATTTCAAACAGATATGCAGTGAAAATTTTTTTTAAAAAGGCAAACGAACTAAAAGAACTTACTTTGATTTTACCCAAAAAAGAACTTACTTTGATTTTACCCAAAAAAGAACTTACTTTGATTTTACCCAAAAAAGAACTTACTTTGATTTTACCCAAAAAAGAACTTACTTTGATTTTACCCAAAAAAGAACTTACTTTGATTTTACCCAAAAAAGAACTTACTTTGATTTTACCCAAAAAAGAACTTACTTTGATTTTACCCAAAAAAGAACTTACTTTGATTTTACCCAAAAAAGAACTTACTTTGATTTTACCCAAAAAAGAACTTACTTTGATTTTACCATTAAAAAAAAAAGGCTATCCGAAATACCAGAAGAAATCGTTTCGGGAACATATAATCCACTTTAAATATGTGAACTGAAACGTACAATGAAGGGGAAAATATAAGAATACATTTGTTTTTGGAATAAGCAAGAAAAAGTACAAATATATGAAGATCACTTTTCTACACTAAATGTTACAACCTACTACTGTTCGTAACTGTATCTAATACATATTACATGTAACATCTGACCATAGTTTAAGGGGGCAGACCTACCCAGATTTGGGTACCAAGATTGTGATGTTCAGTGTTTCAGTTCTAATTAACCAATCACCATGATATTTGGCAAGAAGATACCTCAGACAGTATTCTTTGGATTGAATATCTTTGTTGGGGTCTGTGAGTTATGAAAAGTTGACAAAAATTAATTAATTAAAAAATGTTCTCGCGAAAATGAAAAAATATAGTACATACTGTGACATTTATAACTACACATATATTCATGTTAGGAATTTGATATTTAGTGAGCAAACATATCTGTATAGTATGTATGGCATGTAGTAAAATCTTAGCTCTACTACCATTATTTTCTGTACAATCATCACACCAATTTTTAGAATAATTTTAATAAAAACAATTATAATACAACTTTTGATAAAAATGTTTCTTTCAAGCAGAACTGCAAGATTTTACTACCGGCTATAGGTATCTGTCCCTGCTATATGTGTGCCAAATATCAAGGAAATCGGATGAAAACTTTTGAACATATTATGTCTGATGTATATAATCTTGCGAAAAATCGCATTTAATTAATTAATTAATTTTTTGTCAACTTTTCATAACTCACGGACCCCAACAAAGATATTCAATCCAAAGATCACTGTCTGAGGTATCTTCTTGCCAAATATCATGGTGATTGGTTAATTAGAACTGAAACACTGAACATCACAATCTTGGTACCCAAACCTGGGTAGGTCTGCCCCCTTAACATTATGCAGACTTCGACTCAGTGCATATGACCTACAAACGTAAAGAAGTAGATATACAATGAGACAGAGACAGAGAGACAATGAAGGAAAAAGAAAAAACAAAGCTACCAAGACAGAAACTGATGAAAAAGATTTTTCAGAAGATATATACCTTTAACAACCGACTGTTTTAATTCAATGCCACATCCTAGTGAGTTGCTTCAGGAAGATAATTTGCAAATACATCTAGAGCAGAATGTGCCTGTGACTGCCTACATTTGCGAAAAGTGCAAAATTCATAGTCATTCATACACCGATATTCCCGTTGATGATGATGATTGATGATGATGATGATGATGATGATGATGATGATGATGATGATGATGATGATGATGATGATGATGATGATGATGTGAAACGTAAAATCATGAAATGTTGTGTACATTTCTTATGGCGCTACCTTTTGATTTTTATTGCGGATAAATGTGTTCTGAGGTCTGAGTGCTGAGCTCTGTGTTCACGCTAGCAAACAGGCACGCACGCATACACACACACGCACGCACGCACGTACGCACGCACGCACACACACACACACACAAACACACACACACAAACACACACACACACAAACACACACACACACACAAACACACACACACCTACAGACATGTCTCTACTCCTGAAGACAGACTAGTTTCTACTCCTGAAGACAGATATGTCTCTACTCCTGAAGACAGACATATGTCTACTCCTGAAGACAGATATGTCTCTACTCCTGAAGACAGACATATCTCTACTCTTGAAGACAGACGTGTCTCTACTCCTGCAGACAGACATGTCTCTACTCCTGAAGACAGACATGTCTCTACTGCTGAAGACAAACATGTTCTACTCTTGAAGACAGACACAGAAAACAAACTGTTCTCATCAATGGCACTTACTCTCAACCTGCATACCCGACCTGTGGTGTTCCACAAGGATCTGTCCTTGGCCCTGTTCTTTTCACTCTTTACACCTCCCCCCTGTCCACCATCATCAACTCCCACTCTATAAAACATCACTTCTATGCTGATGACACCCAACTTCAAGACAGTGACTCACCTGATAATATACAACGCCTGTTGACTCGCACCACTGAGTGTTACTCGGACATTAAGAACTGGATGACACACAATAGACTTCAGCTTAATGACGACAAGACAGAAGCTATCCTCATTGGCACCCGTCAGAAACTTTCTCAGCTGCCTCCTCTTTCTCTCCCATTATGTAACACATCAGTCCCAATTTCTGATTCAGCTAAAAACCTCCCTGTCTGCATTGACTCTACCCTCTCCATGAACAACTTTGTTTCTCAAACTGCCAGATCTTGCTACTATCATCTCCATCGTATAAGCCTGATCAGGAAGTATCTCTCTGTGGAAACAACTGCAAAACTCGTTCTCTCCTTCATAATGTCTCGCATTGACTATTGCAATTCACTCCTGTCTGGTCTTCCTGCCTCCACCATTCACATCCTACAGCGCATTCAAAACAATGCTGTACGCCTTGTATTCAAAAAGAAAAAAGCTGACCACATATCTCCTCTCCTGGCACAACTTCACTGGCTCCCTGTATCAAAGCGCATGCAGTACAAACTAGACACCATGTGCTACAAAAGCCTCAATAACACAGCCCCCGATTACCTGTCAAGCCTACTTGAGATCTATGTTCCCTCACGTACCCTCCGCTCTACCTCCGATCCTCTGACTTTTCGCTTTCCACGCACTAAGCTCAATACCTATGGTCCACGAGCCTTCTCTGTTTCTGGTCCACTCTCCTGGAACAAACTTCCTCTCTTAGTCCGTCAGCAACCTACTTTTGTCTCCTTCAAGTCCGCTCTCAAAACTCACCTTTTCTCCTCTGCATAAAATCCTAACCTCACTCAACCCCCCCCCCCCCCCCCCTGCAGTCTGTCTCCGCTCGGAGGGGAATCACATTTTTATAATATATAATTGTGTAAGGTGTGCTCTCTG